>CM062290.1:345383154-345983154 GCA_031216915.1 Pictodentalium vernedei | reverse complement strand
TATGTCAAAATCTAGCCCAACTAGCCTTTGTTTGAAATATGACAAAACTAGTCTAACAGTTGCCTGAAATAGGTTATTTATCTAGGATGTTCATCTGTTAACGGCAGCACCATGCGAGTGAAGGTTTTCATATACTTTCATAACATGGTCACTAAGGTGAGAAGTGTTTTGTATTGTAAATAAATGTGAAGTTTATTTTTTAACTGCAGTTGATTGACTTCCAATGAGAACAGTCAGCATGCATCAGTTTTTCAAATGTGTGGGAATATTGTGTGTAAAATTACTGAACACTTGCATTTGAAACATTAAAGTTGCTGTTCTTTGTCTCGTAAAACGAAAAGGACAGAAAGATACATGTACAAACACTCCACCTTGCAGCCTTAATACCAAGGAGGTTTTTTTAAGTCTAAATGGAAAATTGCCAAGAAAAAGTACACCTTTTACTTTTAGTCCTCGTAAACACCAGAATGATGCGAAATGACCTGAAGTGACAGGTTATATTACCAAATTTGTGTACTTACTAATATAAGGAAAGTTATTTGTTTTCACTCTGCATTTTCATTTCATTAAATGGATCTTCAGTATTACTATTGAGGGGTTGATGCATTTCCTGTTCCTGAAATACAACAAAGAAAATACATTGAAATCTTCCCCAAATTATGGTGCTGTTTGTTCTGTATCACCTCTCACAGAGATGGTCCGATTGTCACCAGACAGTGTTTGAAGCACTCATAATTGGAGGGTTAAATTTTACTGCTTTGTAATAGACAATAGTTCCAAATTGATGTGGATGGTGCATTGGACACTAAACTGTGGCAGCAGTTGTACATGGATCTTAAAATTGAAACTGGGTGTTTGGCTTTCTCTCCCTGTTGTAAAACTAAGACAAAACCTCTCATGATTACATGTTGGACTAGAATTTTTTGGTAAATTAAGAATGATCCCCACACAAAATTGACCATGTGAACTTAAACTTAAATTTTTCATGTGCTTTCTACTCTACTCTCTCATTCAAGTTCCAATAGGCCGAGTGAAACCAAACTTGGCATGTCAGTTGGGTATGATAGGGAAGAACCCTATTTATTTGGGATGTCATTATAAAAGTTAAAGTCCTAGTGGCCTGGAACCTTATATATTTTGTTCTTCTGCAAAAGGTCAAGTCATAGTGACCTCAACTTGAAATTGGAGGGAGCATGTTGGCTCAGTAATTAGGGCACTGGTCTTCAAACCTAAAGGTCCATGGTTCAACCCCAACCAGCATTAAGTGCATTGTGTCCTTGGGCAAGGTTCTTAATCATGATTGGGCAAGTCCTGGAAATGAGACGGGTGCGAGTGCAATTGCTCCCGTCAGCACCCGTGATTTCTATTTTATGAGAGCTAAAAAATGCACTCGTTGAAAAATATGTTGAGCACTAATATACTGTGAGGGATATAAATCTCTGTTGTTTTGAGAAAGCAGCACACTGTGACCAATGGTGAGATCCTGTCATAATTCTGCAATTGACTATACATTTAACCCTTTGTACAGTAGTGATTTCTTCCATGCCAGTTCAATAGCAACAATTAGAAGAGTCCATATTCATTATTTGGGGTAGACGAATCAATATTTTCAACGTGCAGCCTTGGAGCTGCACGTTGAAAATACTGATTGGTCTACCCCACAATTTACTGAACAGCCACCCTGTTTAATGACAGTATGACATATCATGTTTTTGGCTGGAAAAGCGGCCCCTTGGGTTAAAGGTTTATGGTTTCTGATGTTTGGTGACAGTATTCCCTCGAAAATTCAAATACTAACATATTTTCACCAAATCAGTAGAAGACTCAATCGAGAATTAAAATATGGGTCAAGGGCACTGAGGTAGATCAACCAGGGGTCACTGAGAGCATTTTCCAGAACTGCATGAAATCACATTTGGGTAGTAGATCACTTTCATCAATTGTGATTCCAAGTTCGAATATGGGCATTTTCCGTGCGTATTTAATTAGGTTGCTGAAATTTGATTGGCTGACGGTTTCCAGACTCAAACTTTCCTTAAAATCAACCGATTTCGATGAAATTTCATATATGGATTACTTTTATCAATACTTAGGTCAAGTTCGAATGTGGGAAATTTTGTACTGAAAATCTGTCCGTCTGCTCCATGCGTCAACGCACCTCGGACTAAAAGCCGTATTTATGAACCGATCTTCACGGAACTTCTTGGGTATCTTTGTTATCATTGTGAGACCAGAATATGTGTTTTGGGGTTTGGTCCAAAATTCAAGATGGCCACCAGTGGCCATTTTGTTCCGAAATTGGATGTAATCAGTTTTTTGTACAGAACTTCTATATGAAAGTTCAGATTTGAATAAATGTTTGTATGAATGTTCAGTAACATGCAATACATCACATATAATACGGGTTTTGTTCTCGTGCAAAAATTATGCAAATTAGGGAAACTTTGATTTATTCAGTTCTACTACTAATACACAGTAAGTGCACACCTTCCGTGTTTTTCGTTTCCAGACTCTAACTTTCCTTACAGTCAGTCGATTTCGATGAAATTTGGGTAGTAGATCGCTTTCATCAATTGTGGGTTCAAGTTCTAACATGGGCATTTTCTGCGCATATTTAATTAGGTTGCTTAAATTTGATTGGCTGATGGTTTCCAGACTCTAACTTTCCTCAGAGTCAACCGATTTCAATGAAATTTCATATATGGATTACTTTTCACATTAGTTTAATGGAATACGTCTTATCATACAGTCTTAATTTTTAGTGATTCTCACAGTTATACTCCCCATCACTTTACTTGCTTTGACAGTGACCTCCGTGAAAATAAATCTGATAACCACTGTCTGTTTTGTCTCTTCTAAATAACTTCCACTTGCAACTCAACTATATTCCACTGGATGCATTAATTCCCCGTGAAACTGCTGCCCAGCGGGAGACATAAATTCACTGAATTCACTTGTTTTCACTATAATGCCACACCATTATAGCCCTATAGTACTATAGCCCTCACCGAATTGTTGCTCAATGTATTACTTATTATACCCCCGCTTCGAAGAAGTGGGGGCTATATAGGAATCGCCCTGTACGTCCGTACGTCCGTCCGTCCGTCCGTCCGTCCGTCCGTCCGTACGTCCATCCGTACGTCTTTCCGGACATGAAATTCTTGTGTGTGCAACTCCTCCTACATTTATCAATCAATTTGGACAAAACTTTTCAGACATCATCACTACTAAGTGAACATGCGCATATTCCAAGATTTTTGATCTGCGACAATTTTAACCAGGTTTTCTCCCTTTGACTTAGATTTATTGTGTCTTTCCATCCGAACAAATTCTTGTGTGCGCAACTCCTCCTACATTAATGAACCGATTTTGATGAAACCTTTCAAACATCATCTCTACTAAGTGTACATGTGCATATTCCAAACTTTTTAATCTGCGACAATTTTAACCAGGTTATCTCTCTTGAACTTTGATTTAATATGGGTTTCTACATGAAATTCTTGTGTGCGCAACTCCTCCTACATTTATCAATCAATTTGGACAAAACTTTTCAGACATCATCACTACTAAGTGAACATGCGCATATTCCAAGATTTTTGATCTGTGACAATTTTAACCAGGTTATCTCCCTTTGACTTAGATTTATTATGTCTTTCTGTTCGAACAAATTCTTGTGTGCGCAACTCCTCCTACATTAATGAACCGATTTTGATGAAACCTTTCAAACATCATCTCTACTAAGTGAACATGTGCATATTCCAAACTTTTTGATCTGCGACAATTTTAACCAGGTTATCTCTCTTGAACTTTGATTTAATATGGGTTTCGGCATGAAATTCTTGTGTGCGCAACTCCTCCTACATTTATCAATCAATTTGGACGAAAGTTTACAGACATCATCACTACTAAGTGAACATGCGCATATTCCAAAATTTTTGAGCTGTGGCAATTTTAACTAGGTTATCTCCCTTTAACTTAGATTTATTATGGGTTTCTACATGAAATTCTTGTGCGTGCAACTCCTCCTACATTTATCAATCAATTTTGACGAAACCTTTCAAACATTATCACAACTAAGTGAACATACGCATATTCCCAAATTTTTGATCTGCGACAATTTTAACCAGGTTATCTCCCTTTAACTTGGATTTATTATGGGTTTTCAAATGGGATTCTTGTGTGTGCAACTCCTCCTACATTAATGAACCGTTTTTGAATACATGTTACACATTGTAAATGTGTTTTTCCAAATGTAAACCATATATGTGTGGGCTCTTTAAGTATTCAGTGCTGTTCTGTGGAAGGCCACATGCAAATACAAATTTCAACAACAAAAAATGATCTTTATGTATACATTTCCTTATGGCCTTCGCCTACATGATCAGAAGTGCATTCCTCTAAAAACCCAAAGCGGGGGTATTAATCACCTTCAGTGATAGTTCTAGTTGTATTAATTATTGTACTAATAAACAAGTCGTATCCCTTGTCTACATCCTTGTATAGTGGTGAGGGAGGACGCAACAGAGGTATCAGTGGTGAATTCTCCACCCAACAAGTTTCTAATAACTCGTGAATATAGGCCACAGGAACTGGCGATGGGTTTTCGGCCATGGGGGTTGGTCTTATCCAACGGTTTCGCAGACTGGCAGCTCATCGGCGCTATTTTATTCTATGTTCGGGAGGTTGATATTCCCTCTCGTGCATTGGTAGCATTTCTCTCACAAACTGTTTACTATCCCCCATAGTATCTTTCCAAAAAGAGGTTCTATCACTAAACCTAATGAGCCAACAACACAAACCTTGTTGTCATGAATATTCTTTTCATCAAAAGGCAATGGCAGGAAGACAGCCTTTCAGGCTGTGTCATTTCCTTACAGCGCATTCATCTGTAACCTGTCTTATTGTTTTCTTGTATATTTTTATGCTGCAAATAAATCAATCAGTGAAACCACCAAAGAGATGGTGTACAGACTCATTGCTCTTAATCCTTCGTACCCAAGAGGCTGCTTTTCTGGTCCAGGATACGTCATAATTTCATTAAGGAGGATAGACCAATCAGTAGCTTCAACATGCAGCCCCACACTGCTAATGGATATTCTTACTGAGGATAGGGAATCTCTTGCCACTAAAATAAGTTATAATCTGGCACAGTTAACCAAATCTTCCACTGAAAATTAGAATCTGCTATT
This sequence comes from Pictodentalium vernedei, assembly GCA_031216915.1. Classification (NCBI taxonomy): domain Eukaryota; kingdom Metazoa; phylum Mollusca; class Scaphopoda; order Dentaliida; family Dentaliidae; genus Pictodentalium; species Pictodentalium vernedei. The sequence continues at coordinate 345,977,965 of CM062290.1, read as the reverse complement.
TGAAGAATGATTTCTCAAGTTGAATTTTTTCATCAAAATACTAAAACATTTTGATGCAAAATATTTGGCAGGTTAAGAGATATTTCCACCTTTAAGTGTCCAATTGTATGAGTAAAAATCTTCATTCATCATCGATTCTGAGTAAAAAGATTGGGATGTAAAAATATATAGATATAAGTTTACTGCAAGTAGTTGATTTGTTTCCCTCAGCCAGGTGGTCATATGTTTCATAGAGAGTGGTGACTGAGTGGATAGGTGTGCTGGCCTCTCGAGCCAGAGGTCCCGGGATCGATCATCGGTCGGGGAAAGTTCTTGAGGTGACCAAACACTCACTGTCAGCATCAATTGTGAGTTTGATGCTGACATAACATACTGTCCTATCAGGTTAAGGTACGTAAAATGACTGTCCTCGTTGTGGAGAGTGACACATTCCATGCAGGCTAAAAATCCCTCCATAGTATTTGAGAAGAGTGAGGCCACAAAGTTGCCGCAATGATGGTCATCCCACACACTTGTACCATTGGGCCAAGGAGAGGCGTTAATGCAAGTTGCATAACTTGCTCCCCAATCCTTATGAAACAAATAAGCTAAAAAAATCTGTTTCATTCCTCAGAAATTAAATGTCTTACTGAACGTGTGTTCCAATAACATGACATCATATGTAGTCAACCAAGCACAGTGAAGAAAATATGCTCTTCAAATTCTCGTTCTCCAACATTAAATAATTCCCATGCAAGCTACCATGGATAGCATAAATTAGATAAGTTTGCAGCCAAGAATTAGCAAAAATCAGATTGCAAGCATGACTTGTTAGTTTGTTTCTGCAAACTTAAATTTTGGCTGCAATTTTAAACAAGCTTCTCATAAACTCATTGCAAGCTTATTTACCCAGACCTTAAGAAGCGAAGCAGTGCTTGTTTACTGGTGTAAACAGGTTCTACTCTACTGGTAAAATAAGACCCCAAACTAATGCCTGGTGTGAAAGTCTTCTTAAAAGTGAACAGCATAGATATAAATGATTGGCTTAACTTGCCATCATACCTATGTTGCGATCATCATGTAGCAGCCATGACTGGATTCAAATAAAAATATCTTGAAAATACTTGGTGGGTTAAGAGTTAAATAATAAAATTCCTAATCTCATATTTCAAATGCAAGAATCAATGATTTCATTTTTATGTGTACCCATACTATGTATGGTACACATAATGCCGGCATCCGGGGTGGCCATCCGTCGTTCGTCCATTCTTTGTCCGTCTGTCCGTCTGTTCATCCGTCTGTCCATCCGGCATCCGTATCGATTTCTTTGTCATTCGATAACTTTAAAAATATTGCTTGGATTGTCAAGTTACTTTATATTTGTGTTCAGGTTACTGATGTGCCAAGCTGTATAGTTTTTTATAATTTGATCCTGAGATATTAACCCTTTATCCTTCAAATTAAAAATTCCTCCAATCCCTTTGGCATTCGATAACTTGAAAAATATTGCTTGGATTGTCTAGTTACTTTATATTTGTGTTCAGGTTACTGATTTTCCGAGATGTATAGTTTTTGGTGTAAATCTGATGATTTGTTACTGAGATATTAACCCTTTATCCTTCAAATTGAAAATTCCTCCAATCCCTTTAGCATTCGATAACTTGAAAAATATTGCTTGGATTGTCAAGTTACTTTATATTTGTGTTCAGGTTACTGATGTGCCGAGCTGTATAGTTTTTGGTGTAAATCTGTTATTTTGATCCTGAGATATTAACCCTTTATCCTTCAAATTGAAAATTCCCCAATCCCTTTGGCATTCGATAATTTGAAAAATATTGCTTGGATTGTCAAGTTACTTATATTTGTGTTCAGGTTACTGATGTGCCAAGCTGTATAGTTTTTGGTGTAAATCTGTTGTTTTAATCCTGAGATATTAACCCTTTATCCTTCAAATTGAAAATTCCTCCAATCCCTTTGGCATTCGAAAACTTGAAAAATATTGCTTGGATTGTCTAGTTACTTTATATTTGTGTTCAGGTTACTGATGTGCCGAGCTGTATAGTTTTTGGTGTAAATCTGATAATTTAATCCTGAGATATTAACCCTTTATCCTTCAAATTGAAAATTCCCCCAATCCCTTTGGCATTCGATAATTTGAAAAATATTGCTTGGATTGTCAAGTTACTTTATATTTGTGTTCAGGTTACTGATGTGCCGAGCTGTATAGTTTTAAGTGTAAATCAGATAATTTGATCCTGAGATATTAACCCTTTATCCTTCAAATTGAAAATTCCTCCAATCCCTTTGGCATTCGATAACTTGAAAAATATTGCTTGGATTGTTAAGTTACTTTATATTTGTGTTCAGGTTACTGATGTGTCGAGCTGTATAGTTTTTGGTGCAAATCTGATAATTTGATCCTGAGATATTAACCCTTTATCCTTCAAATTGAAAATTCCTCCAATCCCTTTGGCATGAGATAACTCAAAAAATATCAATCCGATTGTCATGTTACTTTATATATTTATTCAGGTTACTGATGTGCTGTGCTGTATAGTTTTTTTTTATGTAAATCTGATAATTTGATCCTGAGATATTAACCCTTTATCCATCAAATTAGACACTCCTCCAATCCATTTCTATATGTACCCATATCATGTATGGTGTACATAATGTTGGCATCCGTGGTGGTCATACAGCTTTCTACTAGTTGCGCATATGGGTACACATCTGACGATTTCATCGGCCTATTTTTTTTCAACGATTACATCTGTATTGATGATTCTGTAAGAAAGAAATCATTTGCTTCTCTAAAACGTATTTGCATCCTGGGTCAACAACACTTTTTCTTTTCCCAAGTCTCAACTGTGCAAACAACGGTCTTTAATATCTCTCCATATCTGCATGTCTGTCTTGTCCGCCCCCCCTCCCCCCCTCCCCCAGTGAGAGGGAGAAAATATGTTACACTTCCAACTTTTAATATCCCAAATGTGTGTTACCATGAGACATACTCTGGAATGTACCTCAAAGGATCCAATGGAACAGGTGCAATACAAGAATTTTTAGACAGAGGGAACAACAGTACAGATGTTTGAAATATTGGCTGTTGGAAATTTTTTGACATCAATCATATCTTTGAAATGGCAGTAGAAGTTTGGAAGTGTTTGTTGGCAGAACTGGACTTAGTCACCAAGAAGACTTATGGTAAAAAAAAAAATTACTTGACACAAATGGGGGGAGTTATGAAATGATTACTACCATTTACTGGACCTATATGCTTAATATGACCATAAATGTTTGAAACAACTTTATCAAGTGAGAGATTATGGCCCTTTGAGGCCTCTTGTTTTTTATATATGCATATTAAAGAATTTTGATTTTTCACTTTCCGAAATCTCCTGTATGACCTTCATTGGAACAAAGATGGCTTGTTTTAATGAGATGACATCATGCTGGTTGGATTTGGCTGATCCATTACTCATTGAGCATTGTCAAACAAGATTAAATTGGTTAAATTCCTAGTTGTCTTATGGGGAATATTTCCTGCATGAAGTTTCATTATTTTTAGCATCAGGATAAAAGAATTTCTTTAAGGAAACACTATCATGTTTACGTTTTCACCACCTTGCTTTTTTGTGAAAATCTATAACAGTGTTTCTGCATGAGACTCATTTCTTTGCATGCTCTTGCTGTTTGTGCATACACATGTTGCTTGCAGTGTGATTTTGTGTGAAAAGTAAACCTTTTTATTTCATCAATACGAAAGGCAGTGTGGGATGTTGCCGTAACTTCACAATGGTGACCTGTCATCTTTTATTGTGCATCTGTTAACCCTTTGCCCAGTGTAATGTCTTTTACTGATCAGTGTTGTTTACAAAATTCTCCCTTCAAATTTTATTATTTTTTCCATTTTAGGCTCAAAACACTAGCTAATGCCCTCATTTGAGCTCATTGAGCTTGTTCGAATGAGTGTCATAAGCTTTGTTTTGGTGGCAAAAAAGGACATTTTTAGTTATTCATGAAAATGTTATCACTTAGTCATGTCTTAAGAATGATGGTGCCAAATCCAATTGAACTTGTCACATCATCTTTGTGGCACTGTCATTCAGTTTTGTTTAAATGATGTTGATGTTCTCACTGGGTTTTGGCCCTTGTAAAAATTGCTCAAAATCTTTAAAATTTGAATGAACCTGTGACTGCAGTGGCATAATGTTTTGTATTTTGCTTTTATGTGTCATAAATTCAATTTTCTTCAAAGTGACAATATTTGTGGTTGGCTCAGGGCATGTTGGTCCACCAGATTTTCATTTGAGAGTGGGGATTTTGAAGATAGTAGTAGTTTCCATGGGATTCAAAGAAACAAATTTCCAGTTTTCTGAAGGAGAATATTCACAGTGGGTTATTTTATAGAGATGCTGTTTTTGACGACATTGTTTTCAGATTTAACTGTATAAAGATTGTTATTCAGTTTTAAATTGTCCGTAAGATGTAATGTACAGGCCTTAAAACTCTACCAAACTCACAGCTGTAGATTAGAAAATCACAGATGTTCCCAATTAGAGACTTTAACAGATAGATTGGTTTGGGTTTTTATGATTTTGTCCCATTTCATTAGAAGTGATTTAACTACATTTCTGCTCGACATTGACCATCCACATCTTGTAGCTTTGCAGTTTCTAGGCAAGTCTTGGCTGTCTACATAGGCAGCTGAGACTTGCCTAGAAACAGCTGCCCAGAGATTGCATGTTGGAGCAACTGTTCTGTTGCAGTAAAAAAAAAAAATGACCAAAGCTGAAATTAGGTCCTCTAGAGTCCATAGATATTCTGCGGCACTACTGAAGCCATAAGAAGTCAAAAATGGTATTTTAGACATTTATTATTGCAATAATTTCCTCAGTGAGGCTGAATGGCAACTGGTGTGGCAAGTCTGTAATGTTCCCAAATTAGTCCAATCAAAAGGCCTGACTAGGTCACCAGTTGATCACTAACAACCAGGGCAACTTTTAACTGCATTCTGTTGAAATTAACCCTTTTCCTAACAAATTTAGAAATTTTGTTGAACACGTTTTGAAACCATTTATGTATTCCTTCATATTTGTGGTTTTGGCATTTTTTTCAACTCATATGTTTTATTGGTTGAACTTTGTAAAAATCTTATCGCATGAACCAGTTGTTGATGTAGAAGGACCATTATCTACATCTGGTAACTTTTCAGCATCTATCACTACATTAAGGGGTGCAGTGGCATTGCGGTAACCGGTTCTTGTCCGATCACCGAAGTTAAGCAACGTTAAGCCCTGTTAGTCCTTGGATGGGTGACTATCTGAGCGATCGATTCGGACTCCCAATTTGTGTCCTCAGGCAAGGTACTTAACCCTGATTGTCCACATGGAGGCACGGTGACACTGTGCACTAAGGCGTACTGAACGTCGATGGTGCACATGTCTTCAACCAATCTAACGCTGCAGTGCGGAGTTATGATGTTTGGGAGCTGGCAGCTGCTTGTCATTGCTCGGTGGTTCTCTCCGGGTACTCCAGCTTCCTCCACCCATAAAACTGTCACCGACACGATATGACCTTTGCTGTTAAAGTGTCATTAAACCTTAATAAATAAATGACTACATCATGAATACATAAGCCTAAAAAAATGTTTTGATTCTTAGATAATCTCAGTCAAATTGTGCCCCCTCATTAGATGTTTTATTGCCTTACAGTGTCTTCCAATATTACTACAAAATTGGGAGACTCAAAACCTTTTACATTTTTAGCTCACCGAAGGGAGCTCAAATTATCACTTGCCGTCTGTCGTCGTGAACATTTTTCAAACGACTTCTCCTCTGAAACCGCTAAGTCGATTTGCTCGAAACTTGGTATGGATATTTATTACCAATATGTCAATTCATGTTTGTTCAAATGAAATGGTCACGTCCCTTGGGAGCTCTGTAAGGGGCATAACTCTTGATAGCACCGCATGAATTATAGAAAAATTATTAAAAAATCTTCTTCTCCAGAACCAGTGGGCAGAATCTTTTGATACTTGGTATGCAGCATCTTGGTATGGGTCTGATTCAAGTTTGTTCAAATCGGCCCCCTGGATTCATATTTGGGCTCAGTATAGAAGCCCGAATTCAAACTTAGTGCATTTCAGGCAAATTTCTTAAAAAATCTTCTTCTCAAGATCCAGCAAGCAGAATCTTTTAATATTTGGTATGCAACATTGTGGGGTGGATCTGATTCAAGTTTGTTCAAATCGGACCCCTGGGTTCATATTTGGGCTCAGTATAGGAGCACAATTTGAACTTAGTGCATTTCAGGCAAATTTCTTAAAAAATCCAGCAGGCAGAATCTTTTGATATTGGGTATGCGGCATGCTTAGGGGGGTGAGATTCAAGTTTGTTCAAGCCAAGTCCCTGGGTTCATATTTGGGCTCATTGTGGTAGCCCAAATTATAACTTAGTTCAAACTGAGGAATTTTCTTTAAAAATCTTCTTCTTCAGATCCAGCAGTCGGAATGTTTTGATATTTGGTATGCAGCATCCTTAGGGGGGTGAGATTCAAGTTTGTTCAAGCCATGTCCCTAGGTCCATATTTGGGCTCACTGTGGGAGCCCGAATGATAACTTAGTTCAAAATGAGGAATTTTCTTTAAAAATCTTCTTCAGATCCAGCAGTCGGAATGTTTTGATATTTGTTATGCAGCATCCTTGGGGGAGGGGGGGGGGGAATTCAAGTTTGTTCAAGCCATATCGCTAGGTTCATATTTGGGCTCACTGTGGGAGCTTGAATTGTAACTTAGTTCGAAATGAGGAATTTTCTTAAAAAATCTTCTTCTTCAGATTCAGCAGTCGGAATGTTTTGATATTTGGCATGCAGCATCCTTAGGGGGTGAGATTCAAGTTTGTTCAAGCCAAGTCCTGTGGTTCATATTTGGGCCCAATGTGGGAGCCAGAATGATAACTTAGTTCAAAATGAGGAATTTTCTTTAAAAATTTTCTTCTTCAGATCCAGCAGATGAATGCTTTTGATATTTGGTATGCAACATCCTTAGGGGGGAGGGGGGAGGGGGTAAGATTCAAGTTTGTTCAAGCCATGGCCCTAAGGGGGGGGGGGGGGGTAAGATTCAAGTTTGTTCAAGCCATGGCCCTAGTTCCATAAAATTTGTCTCTCATGACTTCATTCCTTTGTTGTGTTGATGAACCATGTCTAACTGAATGTGACCCCCAAATACTTCTTTGAACCACTTTGGCCGGTGAGCGATTAAGGCTCCTTGGGGCCTCTTGTTTTTTTATTGATATATGTAACTGAAATCGGAAGAGCATAATTAAAGATGAAGAACAGTTTTATTTTTAAATTAAATAAGTTTATTTGTGTAATTAAGCACTTTCTATATATTCTGTGTGAGAAAAGACAGCAGAAAACATCTCAATCCATGCTCACTGTATGCAAGAAATAAATACAACTACCCCCCTCCCCTCCTCTGGTTTGAAAAAAAAAAAAATGTCTGAGAATCAATTCATTATTTTGTGTGGCCTATGTTTATTAATCTATTGGTGTTTAAGGTCAGTTTGGCCCCCATGGATAACCTCAGAAAGTTGAGCAGTACTTGTTTACTGTGAACAATGCCTGGGGTGGCATTCCACTAAAGTGGGCAACAAAAGTATAAACGATAGGTTAAAATGAACTTTATGCTTGTGTTGTGATCATGATGTAACCATAAATGCTTAAAGTGTCCTTAAACACCAATAAATAAAAATAAGATTCTTTTTGAGTATCAAAGGAGACATTGTACATCATAATTGCTTTGTACAGTACAAGTCAAAATAAGTTGTAGCATAACCACAATAAACTTAACTATACTGCTGCATTTGCACTGATAAAATCAGAATCAGAGCTTTCCAGAAAATGATGTCAGATTTTGGTCTGATCATTGTATGAAGAGAAAGATAAATAATTTAAAGTAGTTATCCTACAGCTTATTTTGACTTGTACTGTAATCAGTGCTTTGCCCTGTTGGTAATGAAACATAAATGCCATATTCATGACATCACTCCAGTGTTCTTTGGGCAACTTGATCTCAAGTGATCATATTAGGCTCAGCTTGAGCTCTGGTTATATCTACCATTCCGAATTTTATGAATTCAATAGTGGGGGTGAGGGAAGATCCCCTCTGTTTGGCTTCAAACTGCACTGATTTTTAAAACAATTCCAGGTGGGCTTAATGAAGTTTAGCTTCAGCTTAGTTTACAGAAAGCTGTTCTGGTACCTATTCTTGCATGTTTTAAAATTCAGATTCCTTGTTAGCTTTTCCTAAACAGTGTGTGCTCCCTCTTTGAGAAAAGTTTCTTTTGTTCTTTTGTGTTTTTTCTTAAAATTTGTGAGGCTCCACAAGTTGAAAAATAATCCCACTGTGTTTTACTGAGAAATCATTGAATACTGGATTTTTTTATTTTTTTGTTTGTTCATTTTTCAAGCGTGGACTTGAAGTCCATATCATATTTCCATCAGGATTTGCAAGTATGTTCTTGGGGACAATTTGTAAGGCCTTGTTGATGCAATTTGTATGGTTCTCTGCCATTTATCTGTCCATCCATATATCTATCTGTTCACTTAATCCTGGTTGCCCAAGTTTGAGCACGGTGGCGCAGTACGCAAAATAGTGCTGGGTGGTTTTTAGCTCCTCCAGGGTCAAGCTGAGCTAATCCTATCGCTCTCCGTCCGTCTTTCTGTCCATCATCCATCAACACCATGTTTTGGTCTTCTCCTCCAAAGCCACTATGCCAATTCAAGTGAAAGTTTGTGTGAGTGATGGTCCCGAAGGGGCATTGCTTTTTTGTTCAACTCAGCATGCCCAGTCCCATAGGGAGGGAGTGGGGGAAAATGCTTCTAAATATTTTTAAAATCTTCTTCTCATGAACCAGTTTGTACAATGACTTGATATTTGCTATGGAGCTTCCTTTTGAGGTGTAGAATCAAGTTTGTTCAAGCAAAGTTTGTGAAGCAATATTTGGCTTTGTAATGGGAGGGGTAAGATTTTTGGCCGCGCCCAAAATTTCTATTTTCTGAACCCATGGTCTGGTTTGAACCAAATTTGGTATGTGGTATTATTGGGTCATAAGTACTTGACTCGTGCAAAAAAAAAACTCCTGCATCCCCACGGGAACCCTGGGAGCTAAAAATAGAAATATTTTCAAATGCCCATATTTCCCAAACCACACGGAACAGAGAGCTGTTATTTGGTATGAAGTATCCTTAGGACCAGTAGAATTGAATGGTAAACAAAATTGCCATCGGTTATGTTAGGGTGTTCTGTAATGGGCATTGAAAAAATGCTGAGTCAGCATATTTGCAAAAAAATTTTAAAACCTTTTCTCCAGAACCAATCATCAGAATCTTTTGATATTCAGTATATAGCATTCGTAAGGGGTCAGATACAAGTTTGTTAAAATAAAGCCCATTCGTTTATATGTGGGCTCAATACAGGAGCCCAAATTTTTAACTCAGGGTAATTGGGGAATATTCTTTAAAAATCTTCTTCTTCAGAACCACCACTCAGAATCTTTTAATGTTTGGTATACATTATTGTTATGAGGGTCAGATTCAAGAATGTTCAAACCAAGTCCCTAGGTTAATATTTGGGCTTCCTACGGAAGCCCAAGTTTTAACTTTGTTCAATATGGGGGATAATTTTAAAAAATCTTCTTCTTCAGATCCACCGGTCAAAATGCTTTCATATTTGGTATGCAACATTTCTAGGGGGGTCAGATTCAAGTTTGTGCAAATCCGAACCCTAGGTATATATTTGGGCTCGCTATGGTTGCCCACATTCTTACTTAGTGCAATATGAGGAAATTTCTTTAAAAATATTCTTCTTCAAATTCACCAGTTAGAATGCTTTCATATTTGGTGTACAACATCTCTAGGGGGGTCAGATTCATGTTTGTTCAATTCGAGTGGCAGGGTTAATATTTGGGCTTCATATGGGAATCTGAAATATAACTTAATACAATATGAGGGAATTTCTTCAAAAATCTTCTTCTTCAGATCCACAAGTCAGAATGCTTTCATATTTGGTATACAACATCTCTAGGGGGGGTCAGATTCAAGTTTGTTCAAATCTGATCCATAGGTTAATATTTGGGCTTGCTATGGTTGCCCAAATTTTAACTTAGTGAAATATGAAGAAATTTCCTCTTTTTTTTTAAAATTTCTCTTCTTCAGATCCAACAGCCAGAATGCCTTCATACTTGGTACACAACATCTCTGGGGAAGTCAGATTCAACTGTGTTCAAATCGAGAGTCTGGGTTAATATTTGGGCTCCCTATGGGAGCCAGAATTGGCCATTTTGCTGAAGAATTAAAAAAAATTTGTATTCAGTACCCTCTAGAGGTGTGTAACTAAGATTAATCCACAAAGGTTGTATCAAGGGGCTTCATAGGGGAGCTCTACATTTTACATTATGATCAACTGAAGAAAAGGCATGATGCCCGGATTATTTTTGTCACTCCTGCGGTGCTCAGTGATTGACAGTGTATCCTATGGAAATGGATTGCTTTATGTAGACTCATTCTTGGTCTCCGTTTATATTGTGTTCTGTTCAAGATGAGCGCTTCAGGCCCTGTGGGGCCTCTTGTTTGTATACTGATTATAATCTGAACAATTTTCAATACCGTCACCATTAGCGGCAAATTAAATCATAATCAAAAAACAAAAAAGTTGGTTTTACCCCAGTATGCAAATTTCAACTTGCTTATCACAGTTTACAAGAAGTGATTTTACTTCACTAGTGTGAATTATTGTTTAAATTCGAGTCTCTTCCCTTTTTTCCGCGCTGTCTGCCCCCACAGGCCTTGAAACGTTTCTTTATTACTTTCCTTTCCCAACTGTTCAAGTGTGTCTCAACAGTGACCATTATTCCGCAAGCAGTTGAATATTGTTTACCTCAATTTTGAAACAAGTTGAGGTGAGAAGCTACATGGACTGATTCTAGTTAGCATGCATAGTTAGTCACATTGTAGATTTTAACCATTGGCATGCCTGGTATTTAAAACCTGGAAATTTTCTTTGGGAAATTCCAAGGGATTCCCTGTAATTTTACAAATGTACTTGAATGTGATTGGCTGTTTGCACACCCTGACATCACGCTGATAGCATCTTGCCTTCAAAATAAGGTGCTCAAAAGTGTTTGATATAAGACCTAGATACTGGAATACTTTTGTTCTTCCATCCATAGACATAATTTTGTCCAAAGATTTTCTCAGGCATTTATGGACCATTGTCCTCAAAACCTGGTATGAATGTTCACCACCATGGGAACCTGTGCACCTGTGATTATAGTTCTAGTCTGAGTATTTTTGCCAGAGTTATGCTCCTTTTCGACTTAAATAGCTGCTGCAAAGGCCTGAATTTTGTCCGGAGATTTTCTCAGATGTTTATGGGTCGATAACTTTGAAACTTGGTATGGATGTTCACTACCATGGGAACCTGTGCACCTGCCATTATAATTTCAATCTGACTTTTTTACCCAGAGTTATGCCCCTTTTCGTTTCAAAATAATTTCCCACATGGGCTTGAATTTTGCCCTGAATCTTGTATATCTATTGCTTTAGAGGTATGCCATTCATGGCAGTAGGGGTATGGACAAGCTCATCTGGGACAGTCACACCTCTAGTTGTTTTCAGAAAAATAAAAGCAAGTCATTTGTGCTTTCTTAACCAAGACAAATTCGATGATTCTTAACCAGTCCATTACCACAATCACTTAAAATGGTAATTCATTTCAAGTGCTGAGGTGTACTAATTTTAACACTTCTTGTGATAAAGCGAGTCGTGTGAACGCACACTTCAGAATCTTAGGACTGTTGAATATTAAAAAATTATGAAGACTCCTCAGAGTCTGTTTCATTCTCGAGTCGAACGAAATGTTCACTACAATAACGAATAAAGCGTCTGCTAATTACCTGCAATTTTGGCACATTTTGGTTAATATTATTATTATTTTGGGTAATTATTAGCAGATGTTTTTGTCTTTCTTTCAGACGTTTTGAGCGAAGTTGCAAGCAGACATTTCGTCCCTATACATTGTTTGGCACATCGCAGTACAAAATAAAAAGTACAACGGTATACTGAGCATATTCTGAATTCCGGGGTATTTAATTACCCCAATACTGTCCAACACTAACAAAAAGGCATACTGCACATCACTGGTACATATATCTTCAACCTATTCTAACCCTGCATGTGTGAGGTTAGTAAGATGGGGAATATCAGTTACTTGCCACTGCTTGATGGTTCTCACTGAGTACTCTGGTTTTCTGTAAATGTTGAGTGTTACAGGTCATTCAAAACAAGCTCCTTGAGTCATATTTAGTGACATTATGTCAAGGATTCTTCTGCCCTCTTTGGGAAAGGGTTCGGGGCTCATGCAATTGGGAAAATTGGTGTCTTGAATACACCCATTGGGAATTAAAGAAACACACATAATAAGAAATGTTACATTCATATTGAACTGAGAATTTGAATACACAAGTTACTGCATGTATAGTGCATGTCTTAAGTTTTATAACAAAACAGTCACATGAAATAATGATCAATCTGTGATCTCTATCAAATAAATTGTTCTCATACTAGTTACTATCAAATGATGAAGATATTTATGCATTTTCCTACACTTCGATAATCTGCATTCTATGGCTTTGCAGTTATTTCTAGGCAAGTCTTGGCTGCCTATATAGGCAGCCAAGACTTGTCTAGAAACAACCGACAAGGTTCTTGGGATGTAACTTGCAAATGTATCTACAAGCTGCCTGTTGAGGCAGCTGTTTTGTTGCAATAAAAGTGACTAAAGCCAAAGTTACACCTTCAAGTCTTATTATTTATTTATTTATTGGTGTTGAAGGTCACATACTTCTTCACAATGGCTAATCATGACTGTGACAGTTTTACGGGTGGAGGAAGCTGGAGTACCCAGAGAGAACCACCGAGCAACAACAAGCAGCTGCCAGCTCTCCAACTTCGTAACTCCGCACTGCAGCTCAAGCAGGGTTTGATTGGTTGAAGACATGCGCACCATCGACATGCAGTATGCTTTAGTACACGGCGTCATCGTGCCCCCATGTGGACAATCAGGGTTAAGTGCCTTGCCAAAGGACACAACGCATGGGTCCAAATCAATAGCTGAGATGATCACCCATCCGAGGATTGACTGGGCTCGATGTTGCTTAACTTCGGTGATCTGACGAGAACCGGTTACCGCAATGCCACTGCACCCCCACCTTCAAGTGTTAAAGAACATTTAAATTTTTATACGATGAGGACTGAGATTGGGAAATTTGGGTTTTGAATTAAGAAAAATCAAGCCAATGGGCCATTGAGAAAGGGTCCCATAATCGTTCCCTGAAAGACACTTGAAAGAATCCCTGTGTGTGGCTGGCGTTCAAATTACCCCAAATTCAAGGCGGTAAAAGCTGTGTCCATAACAGAAACCCTGCTAAACTATTGTCCTTGATTTGTCTCACTTATAGAAGAATTTCAAATTTTTCAGCTGGTGTAGTGTTTTTCCTTCTTTTTTATGGTGTATAAAGTTTCTTTCAGCTTTAAAAATCAATAATATCCCTTCAAAATGGAGCTTTCTGTAATTTAGGCACATTTAAAGCCCTGAAAAAGACATGCCCAAAATAAAGCAATCTAAAGGCTTGGTGTGTGAGTCCCAGATTTCAGTGCTGTAAATATCCCAAACCACATCATCAGATGCTATCATTTTTGTCACATGATATATTTGTCTACAGGTTTGTTCAAATTAAGGCCCTGTATCATATTTAACACTTTGTAATGGAGCCAACACTAAAAAGCATTTTCTCACAAACCACTGATTCAAAAAAAAAATTCGCATTTGACATACTTGTTGTTATCAATTAAAAGTTTGTTGGAATGAAGCCTGGAAGTTCTTGAGGGAGGCATGTAAGGGAGGCGATAAAAACATAAAGAAAAATCTTTTTCCAAAACCGTAACAGGTTTGACATCTTATATCTGGTAAATGTCCCTGTGAGAACCATGGGAAATGAATAAGTGCTTGTTTACTGTTTACATGCTCTGTTTTACTGGTAAAATAGGACCTAAAAACAAATCCCTGGGGTGGAAGTCCTCTAAAATGGACAAAACGGGTATAAACATTTGGCTGGACTTACATTATATCAGTGTAGTAGTCACAATTAGCCATTGTGCAGAAATATGTAACTGTAAACACAAATAAATAAATAAATAAATAAATAAATAAATAATTGTCCAGAAAAAAGAGGGAGACAGATTCTGTTTTAAAAATGTTTAACCCTTCACCCAACACAGACGATATCAATCATGCCTTTAGATGACTAATCAGGGGACATCACAGATTTGTCAAGTTACCTGCTGTTTAGCCCCATTAAAGAAACTATTTTGTAATACTGACTGTGTGAAATGCTATTTTTGGGCTTCTCGGGACTGTATTTGGAACTCACAATATCAAGTTTGATAACTTTTTACTTTGCAACAAATCAGATGCCCCAACATTCAGTCTTTGTGTAAACTCGAAGTTACATGATAAGTACCTTGGCAGTTTGTTTCAAGGCAAGTCTTGGCTGCCTATGTCATTTTGTAGCAAAAATGTATAAAATTTCCAGCCCTCTCACAGTTACAGTACAAGTCAAAATAAGTGTAGGATAACCACTACAAACTATGTATCTTTCTCTACCTACACTGATAAGACCAGAAGCTGATATCATTTTCTGGAAAGCTCTCACTGAGTGCTTTCCAGAAAATGATGTCAGATTCTGATCTTATCAGTGCAGGAGGAGCTGTATACTTAGTTTATTGCTGTTATGCTACACTTATTTTGACTTGTACTGTAAATAATTTTCATGAAATTGGACAGAAAACACAGACTATATATACTATGCATTATTTCCTCAAATTTGGGAACATTTCTCTAATTTGGGGACAACTGTGTGAGTTGAGTGGAATTTAAAGGTCTATATCTGTTCTTTGAAATTTTTTCAAATTGTCCAAAAATTTCAAGAAAATATATGGCCCATCATTGGAACGAGCTCGATGAACTCATGCCAATGAGGGCCACATGATATGGTTTTCTTGGATTTTTAGCTCACCTTGACAAAGTCAAGCTGAGCTAATCCCATCGCTCTCCGTCCATCGTCCATCTGTCCATCATCCGTCAACACCATGTTTTGGTCTTCTCCAAAACCACTGGGCCAATTCAAGTGAAGGTTTATGTGATTGATGGTCCTGAAGGGACATTGTATTTTTGTTCAACTCAACATGCCTAGCCCCATAGGGAGAGGGTGGGGGAAAATGCTCCAAAATATTTTTAAAATCATCTTCTCATGAACCAATGAGTACAATGACTTGATATTTGTTATGGAGCTTCCTTTTGAGTGTAAATTCAAGTTTGTTCAAACGAAGTTTGTGAAGCAATATTTGGCTTTGTAATGGGAGGGGTAAGATATTTGGCCCCTGCCCAAAATTTCTATTTTCTGAACTGATTGTTCAATTTGAACGAAATTCGGTATGTGGTATTATTGGGTCATAAGTACTTGACTAGTAAAAAATTTTCCTGACTCCTCACGGGAACCCCAGGAGCAAAAATAGAAATATTTTCAAACTCCCATTGTTCCCAAACCACACGGAACAGAGAACTGTTATTTGGTACGAAGTATCTGTTAGGACCAGTAGAATTGAATGGTAAAAAAAATTGCCATCGGTTATGTTAGGGTGTTCTGAAGAGGGCATCGAAAAATGCTGAGTCAGCATGATTGCAAAAATTATAAAAATTCTTTTCTCCAAAACCATCCCCGTGGGAACCCCGGGAAGTAAGCAGCACTTGTTTACTGCGGTAAACCAGTTCCGCTTTACTAGTAAAATAGGACCCAGTCACCAATGCTTGGGGTGAAAGTCCTCTAAAATGGGCAACATGTTGATCAACGATTGACTATCCTTGACTTCATCGCCATGTTGTGTCACGATTAGCCATTGTGCATAAATATGTGACGTTAACCACCAACAAACAAACATTCTCCAAAACCAATGGTCAGAATCTTTAGATATTCAGTATACAACATCCATAGGGGGGGTCAGATACAAGTTTGTTAAATTTTGTACTCAGTACCCTTCAGAGGTGTGTAACTAAAATTAATCCACATAGGCTGTATCAACGAGCTTCATAGGGGAGCTCCCCATTTTACATTATGATCAACTGAAGAAAAGGAAGGCATGATGCTCTGACAATTTTTGTCACTCCCGATGGACTCAAGGATTGACAATGTATCCTATGAAGATGGATTGCTTAATGTAGACACATTATTGGACTCTGTTTATATCGTGTTCTATTCAAGGTGAGTGCTTCAGGCCCCGTGGGGCCTCTTGTTTTTTTTTCAGCTGCTCAGTTTGCAGATTACGCAGGCAGATGCGGCTGATTCTTTAGGTAAAGGGTTAAACCTCTTTGTAAAGAATCTAGAGGCTTTTGTCAGGTGAGCTCATTAGTTCATTTGCACTCACTTCTTTGTTCACCTCTCAAAAACTTAAACTTGTGTCAGTGTTTGATTTGTAGAATATACTGTCTTCAGTAGGTATACAGTACAGCTGCTGTGGACTGGTCGTAATCCACGATTGAGCAGTGATGTCCATCAGGGGTCGAAATGTTCAAAAAATTTACTTACTTTTTTTCACTTGTCACCCATTGAAACCAAATTGAACAAATTGACTTTCAATACATTCGGCCCCCTTGGTGCATTCCACAGATTTTTCTGAGTCAATTCAGGGGTTTTTCGTTACAAATATACCCAGGACTAAACTCTTTGCAGATGACTCTGAACACGTCTTTCGACAGTTGTGTAGTTACCCCGGCATCGCATGATGTGTACGCATTAATTTTCAATCAGTATCAATGACGTATAAATTTAGTTAAAAATGAAAACAAGTTTTTGCCAGAAAACACTAGATGATGATGAGTACGCACAGAATCTCCCTCAATATCTATGATGTGTTTGGTTCAAAATAGAAACGAGTTTCCCCTACAAACAAAATGGAAGTGGAATGTAATTATTGTTAACTGTGCCGATTGGTTTTCAGATTTTTTTCTGCAATCAGAATGCATATGTTTGAGAATGATTTCAACAACATAAAAAGTCATGGCAAAAATACACTTGTTGCCCAGGACAAGTGAATTTATTTTTTGGTTGTCGCTGGTAGAAATTACTTGTCGGCGACAAGTAGACCAGCGTTATTTCGACCCCTGTCCATGCATGCATTTACCATGTAATAAGAATCATCATCAGCAAAATTTTAATTAATGAAGCTCTGTGTTGTACCCGGTGCTTCATTAATTAAATTTTTATGATTATTTCTACAATTAGTGTTTGGAATCCAATATTATTGTGTCCGTGGAAATATTGCCAACCCATGGAAATTGACAATTCCACGGCAGCCATACTGTATTGCTATTTAGAAGAAATATTGTGAGTACCTATGCATTCAAAAAAGGCAGAAATGTGAACAGAAAAACTAGAGTCAGTTACGAGAATTGAAGATTTACATCATACCTCACAACATTGTAAGAATGTTTTTAGCTAGAGTGTGAATCAGTTACAAAGATGTTGAACATGGAGTCTCTGTTCAGGTTGTGTAAATCTTTTTACTAGTGAATATCTTCAGTAGAAATTCAGTTGTTTGATTTGATGGAAGTGCTTGTCACATTCAAAGACCAGTCATAAAGTCATTGGACTCAATTAAGAGGAAACACTAGAGGCTGTGATGATCCCAATATTGTAACTGCATGTTAGAAATAATTGATAACCTAGGTTTCAATTCCATTGCATGCTATGTTTGTCACTGATTTCAGTGTTTTCTTTTTCTGTAGATCGTCACAATAGAAGCTGTAGACACTCACACAGTGGTCGAGCCAGACCCATTGATGGCCATGGTAAGCCACCATGTAAATCTCTCCTATATTTTTTTCATTTTCAATTTGCATGTTTTTGCATCATGGTTTTTCCAACCCAATAACTTGATCATGTTATTTCTGAATTTTCTTTAGCAATAGCAAGTTACAGTCAAGCTTGTAAATATTTTTTTCGCGCTTGTCATGGACCCATGGTGGATAGTTTGTGTCTGTGTCATCCAGACTTGTTACCTATCACAGTTATCATAAGCAGTAGTATTGTGAACCAATTATTGTGAGAACACATATATTTCTGTGAAGGATTTGATGCCATATTACACAATTGGGCAGTAAACTCCATGTGAGGTAGGGTTTGATTGTGTTATTTAAGCCAAGAACTATATTTTCATGTCTTCCTGTCAAAATAAAAAGTGAAAGAATGGTTTATGGTGGTCTTCCAACTTAACTGGTCACCTTTTCTTGAAAAATTCCAAGGGTGAGTTCTGTTGCATGTTTTATCATATGACAGTTTTCTGCTTATCAGTAAGTTCAGTTCTGATCAAATGGATCTTGACAAATCGACATGGTGAGCAGTGTATGATATAAATAGATTGAATTCACCAATTTATAAAAATTGACGGATTGAATGAATATACCATAAACCACCTAAGCCAATCATATTTATACATATTGGTTTGAAACTTTTGGCCAATCAGAGAGACAATTGGAAACAGGTTTTGAATTGCTTGCACACTGTCCGACAAAGATGCCCTTTTTTTAATTAGTTAAATATTGTTTAAATCTAGTGATTTCTAATTAAGTCTTGGCTGCCAAGACTCCACTGCTCAGTCAGTATCAGCTGATTATGAGGGAGCAAAAATAAGTGGAATTCTTCAGGCTGTGAAGGAGATTTTCAGAATCTATGACAAGAATCAGATGAAGATGTTGCGAGAAGCAAAGTTGATTCTCACTGTTTCCCTTGTGAGAATCAATTCTCATTCTCGCTTGAATATCAAGCTCCATTGGCTAAAGCTGTGTACATATACGATAATACCATAGTGTGTTTTGATATGTTTGATATTTCAACGAGTTGAAAGTGAGTTTTTTTCGCGAGGCTTGCCGAGCGAAAAAAACTCACTTTCAACGAGTTGAGATATCAAACATATCAAAACACACTATGGTATTGTTGTATTTATCTTATACCGACCATTTTTGTTCTTTTCTGCATTTTTAAAAGGGTTTTGGGGATGATTTCGTGTCAAAATGTCGACTCATCTGGAGTCTCCAATCTATATGACATAGGGGTATGTGTTATAGATAATCTATAACACATGGGCTATATCTTCAACAGGTATAAGATAAATATTTCTTATGCGCTTTTACAAGATCAAGTTATTGCTTGTAGTGCTGCAAAGGTTAGTGTCTTATGACTAGTTAATCCTTTATCTGTTACCATTCTGTTATCAGTTTACCATCAATTGCAAGTGAGCAGAAAATATGCATACCCAAGATGTACAACGATAATGTCGGAATGTAGATGGAATGTTTTTGTGGGGAAAAAAATCACAATGTAACTTCTGCATACATTCTACATTTTTCCCATTGAATCTACCAATACAAAAGAGTACCACACTCCTATTATGAGTTGGCGGTTATCCATAATCAAAAATTGTAAGTGGGAAAAGCTTGTAACTGAAGGTTAATCAGTTTGATATTATGGCAATGTCATTGAAGATTCAGTCAAATCAGTTCTCAGTTGAGAAAGATTTTTTGTGTTGATTCATAGAAAATGAATGTTTACGGTATTTTTAGATTCATTCAACTGAAATAATTCAGTTGATTGGAAAAGCGATCTTACAGTTTGCTTTTCCAGCCAACTGAAATGTTCCAGCAGATTGATTCTTAAAATAGGCATTGGGCTTTTTAATGGCTGGACTGGTTCTGGGCCATAACAGCGTGAGATTTGTTTTAAATTTGACTGGTGGTTTGAAAGCTTTCTGGAAGCTAGCACAAATTCTAAGATGCAGAGCATCTGGTCTAGTCTCGGTTGTCTTTGACAAAAAAAAAGAAAAGAATGAAAACATGCTACTAAGCCACCAGTATGTCACTGTGAGGTTATGACAGAAACAACACCACTAAAGGCTACCAGTCTGTCCTTATCAGGCTATGGCATAGAACACCCCTCTCCCCCCCCCCCTCCCCCCCCCCCCACAACCCCAAAGCAATAAGTTTAGGAGATAGTACCTGTTGTCTATTCAGAGTTGGTACAGAGGGTGAAAACAGTCTTAAAAAATCTGTCTCTGGCTAATCATATCATTGCAGTGGCCTGTCACTGCTATCTATATAAGTTTTTTTTAGTTAATCTCATCGCTCTCCATCCGTCATCCGTCCATCGTCTGTTAACACCATATTTTGGTCTTCTCCAAAGCCACTGGGCCAATTCAAGTGAAAGTTTGTGTGAGTGATTGCCTTTTTGTTCAACTCAACATGCTCCAAAATATTTTTAAAATCTTCTCAAGAACCAGTGTGTACAATGACTTGATATTTGCTATGGCGCTTCCTTTTGAGGTTTAGAATCAAGTTTGTTCAAACAAAGTTCGTGAAGCAATATTTGGCTTTGTAATGGGAGGGGTAAGATTTTTGGCCCAGCCCAAAATTTCTATTTTCCGAACTGATGGTTATTGGGTGGATCATAAGTACTTGACCCATGCAAAAAGAAAATTCCCACATCCCCATGGGAACCCTGGGAGCTAAAAATAGAAAATAGAAATTTTTTCAAACGCCCATATTTCCCAAACCACACGGAACATAGAGCTGTTATTTGGTTTGAAGTATTCTTAGGACCATTAGAATTGAATGGTAAAAAAAAAATGCCATCGGTTATGTTAGGGTGTTCTGTAATGGGCATCCAAAAAATGCTGAGTCAGCACATTTGCAAAAATTGTTAAAAATCTTTTCTCTAGAACCAATCATCAGAATCTGTTGATATTCGGTATACAGCATTCATAGGGGGCCAGATGCAAGTTTGTTGAAATAAATCTCATTGGTTCATATTTGGGCTCACTGCAGGAGCCCGAATTTTTAACATAAGGTAATATGTGGAATACTCTTTAAAAATCTTCTTCAGAACCACCAGTCAGAATCTTTTAATGTTTGGTATACATCATTATTATAAGGGTCAGATTCAAGATTGTTCAAACCAAGTCCCTAGGTTAATAATTGGGCTTCCTACAGAAGCCCAAATTTTAACTTTGTTCAATATGAGGGATAATTTTAAAAAATCTTCTTCTTCAGATCCACCAGTCAGAATGCTTTCATATTTGGTATGCAACATCTCTAGGGGGGTCAGATTCAAGTTTGTTCAAATCAGATCCCTAGATATATATTTGGGCTCGCTATGGTAGCCCAAATTTTTACTTTGTGCAATATGAGGAAATTTCTTTAAAAATCATCTTCAGATCCACCAGTCGGAATGCTTTCATATTTGGTATACAACATCTCTAGTAGGGCCAGATTCCAGTTTGTTCAATTCGAGTGCCTGGGTTTATATTAGGGCTCCATATGGGAACCAGAAATTTAACTTAGTACAATATGAGAGAGTTTCTTAAAAAATCTTCTTCTTCAGATCCACTAGTCAGAATGCTTTCATATTTAGTATACAACATTTCTAAGGGGGTCAGATTCAAATTTGTTCAAATCGGATCCATAGGTTAATATTTGGGCTCGCTATGGTAGCCCAAATTTTAACTTAGTGCAATATGAATGGATTTCTTTAAAATTTCTCTTCTTCAGATCCAACAGTCAGAATGCTTTCATATTTGGTACACAACATCTCTAGGGAAGTCAGATTCTGGGTTAATATTTGGGCTCCCTATATAAGCCGGAATTGGCTGTTTTGCTGAAGAATTAAAAATTTTGTATTCAGTACCCTCTAGAAGTGTGTAACTAAGATTAATCCACATAGGTTGTATCAAGGAGCTTCATAGGGGAGCTCTACATTTTACTTTATGATCAACTGAAGAAAAGGCATGATGCCCAGATTATTTTTGTCACTCCTGAGGGACTTAAGGATTGATGGAGTAGCCTATGGAGATGGCTTGCTCTGTTTATATTGTGTTCTGTTCAAGATGAGCGCTTCAGGCCCCATGAGGCCTCTTGTTTTATCAAAAAACTGTGTTTGATTCTCTGCTGGATTGAATCATGCATTGTCAACTAAGTATTACCCATAGTGCATTGAACGTTTTCACATATTTACTGCTAAACACTATCTGTCCAATTCGTTATCCTTGTGATGTTGTGAAAAAAAAATTGTTTTCATTTTTGCGATTGTATAAAATTCTTGAATTTTTAAAGTCTTGGACATATACTTTAAAAACTCAAAATAAAAATAAAAAAAATCAAAATATTTCTGTCACATTGTCAATAGTATGACCCACAAGATAAGCTATTGCCGTCACGTGTGCGGAAGTTTGAGTCTGTTCACATTTTCCTTTAGCACAGGCTACACTCCGTAGTTCTTGACCGATTGTCACAAAATTTCATATGCAGGTTTGATGTCATGTCTAGATGAAAACGTCCCCTTTTGGTCACGATCGAGCAACCGTGATGGCTGCCCGAGCCCAAAACCTGAAAACCTTCAGCAGTCTTCTGGTCATATTTATGAAGGGATTTCATTGTAACTTGGAAGGATGACTCTGTATAATGTCTAGATGAGAACGTCCCCTTTTGGTCTGATCTGTCAAACGTGATGGCTGTTTAAGCCCGAAACCCAAAAACCTTTAGCATGGTCTACAGGTCATATTAGTTGACAGGGATTTCATTGTAATTTGGTAGGATAACTCCCTATGATGCCTAGAACTTCCCCATTTGGTTGCGATATGACAACCATGACGGCCACCCGAGCCCAGAACCCAAAAACTCCCTAGCACAGTCTACAGGTCGTATTTATGGAGGGATTTCATTGTATCTTTGTAGGATGACTCCATATAATATCTAGATGAGAATGCCCCTTTAGTTGCAATCGGTGAATTGTGATGGCTACAGGGGCCCGAAGCCTGAAAACCTTGAGCACAGTCTACAGGTCGTATTTATCAAGGGATTTCATTGTAACTTGGTTGGATGACTCCAGATGATGTCTAGATGAGAATGTCCCCTTTTGGTCACAATCGTTAACTGTGATGGCTGCCTGAGCCCAAAACCCCCAAATCTTTAGCACAGACTACAGGTTGTATTTATGAAGGGATTTCATTGTAACATGGTAGGATGACTCAGTATCATGTCTAGATGAGGACGTCCCCTTTTTGTTGCGATCGGTCAACCATGATGGCTCCACAGGCCCGAAGCCCAAAAACCTTTAGCACAGTTTACAGGCCGTATTTATGAAGGGATTTCATTGTATCTTGGCACAATGGCTCGGTATAATGTCTAGATGAGAACGTCCCCTTTCAGTCGCGATCGGTCAACTGTGATGGCAACAGGGACCCAAAGCCAGAAAACCTTTAGCACAGTCTACAGGTCATATGAGGGGATTTCATTGCAACTTGGTATGATTACTCTGCATAATGTCTAGATGAGAACTTACCCTTTTGATCACAATCGGTCAACCGTGATGGCTGCCCGAGCCTGAAACCCAAAAAACCTTTAGCACAGTCTACAGGCCATATTTATGAATGGATTTCATTATAACTAGGTACAATGACTCAGTATAATGTCTAGATGAGAACGTCCCCTTTTGGACACAATTGGGCAACTGTGACGGCTACAAGGGCCCAAAGCCCCAAAACCTTTAGAACAGTCTACAGGTCATAATTATGAAGGGATTTCATTGTAGCTTGGTAGGATGACTCCAAATAATGTCTAGATGAGAACGTCCCCTTTTGGTCACGATCATTCAGCCTTCATGGCTGCCCGAGCCCAAAAACCTTTAGCATAGTCTATAGGTCATATTTATGGAAGGATTTCATTGTAACTTGTTAGGTTGACTCCATATAATGCCTAGATGCTGACATCCCCATTTGGTCGTGATTGGTCAACTGTGATGGCTACAGGTGCCCAAAGCCCGAAAATCTTGAGCACAGTCTACAGGTCATATTTATGATGGGATTTCATTGTAACTTCGTAGGATCACTCCAGATGATGCCCAGATAAGATTGTCCACTTTTGGTTGCGATCATTCAACCATGATGGCTGCCCGAGCCCAAAGCCCGAAAACCTTTAGCACAGTCTTCAGTTCATATTTATGAAGGGATTTCATTGTAACGTGGTAGGTTGACTTCATATAATGTCTAGATGAGAACAGCCCCTTTTGGACACCATTAGGCAACTGTGACAGCTACAGGGGCCTGAAGCCCGAAAATCTTTAGCACAGTCTACAGGTGATATATATGAAGGGATTTCATTGTACCTTGGTAGGATGACTCCAAATAATGTCTAGATGAGCACGTCCCCTTTTGGTCGCGATCATTCAGCCTTGATGGCTGCCCGAGCCCAAAACCCCAAAACCTTTAGCATAGTCTCTAAGTCATATCTATGGAAGGATTTCATTGTAACCTGTTAGTTTGACTCCACATAATGCCTAGATGATGACATCCCCTTTTGGTCGTGATTGGTCAACTGTGACGGCTTCAGGGGTCCGAAGCCCAAAAACCTTGAGCACAGTCTACAGGTCATATTTATGATGGGATTTCATTGTAACTTCGTAGGATCACTCCAGATGATGCCCAGATGAGAAAGTCCCCTTTTGGTTGCGATCATTCAGCCATGATGGCTGCCCGAGCCCAAAGCCCAAAAACCTTTAGCACAGTCTACAGGTCATATTTATGAAGGGATTTCATTGGAACATGGTAGGTTGACTTCATATAATGTCTAGATGAGAACGTCTCCTTTGGACACAATTGGGAAACTGACGGCTACAGGGGCCCGAAGCCCGAAAACCTTTAGCACAGTCTACAGGCCATATTTATAAAGGGATTCAATGTAACTTGATAGGATGACTCGTTTTGGAATAATTTCACTGTAACTTGGTAACATTCGTTGATAAACGTTAACTGTGAGGGCCACATACATAAACTGTGAGGTCATATTAACCCACCCCTCAGCTCTTTAGTACAGTGTACACCTCATATTATTTTTTATCAAAAACATAGCATACAGGGAACAGAAATGAACATATTCCCAATTATCACAATTCTTGTCTTATTTCATAATCCTTTCATAAACATTGAACATTATCCTTTTCATCAAACACAACACACAAGTTAAGCTACAGTGTCATTGACACTTTCATTCAAAATCCTTTCAATAAGCATTGAACATTATCCTTTTCATCAAACACAACACACAGTCAAGTTAAGCTACAGTGTCATTTCAGAAAATAGTCAGTTGTTGTTGGGTGACAAATCAGTCCACTGTGATTTTGTAGTAGACTACTTCATATTATACTATTTAGAGAATCTTGGGAATTTTATGTTTTAACCCTTTACCTAACATGAAAAGCAGACGACCCTTGCAAATAAAATCTTGAATAACTAATTGTTTTTACTTTTTGCATCAAAACCATAGATTATGACCCCTCATTAGAATGATCTCAATGAGCTCGTTCCAATGAGGGGTCATAAGCTATGGTTTTGAGACAAAAAATTTAAAAAATAATGAAAATTTAATTGGTGATTTTTGTGAATAGCGCTTGCCAGTTTTGGCCATTACGTTGGGTAAAGGGTTAAAAGAATCTGAACAGTCAATGGAAGAAGATGCTTCAATTCTTTTGACAATGCATTTCTTCTCAACTGCAATTGTAGTTCAGAGAAGGTAGATTACTACTAAATCATGCAGAGCACCATGTTACTTTTTCCTTTTGGGAAAATTTTAAATAAATGTTGGGTGGAAAATCTATCCAACCATTATTTTGTAGTAATTCTGTACCGTACTATTTGTAGAATCCAAGACAGACTTATGTTTCACAAAAGCCTGTACAGTCTGTTAAATATAAATATTTCTTTTGATGTCCGTGGTTGTTAGAGCTGTGCAGTATTGAAATTTCAGGTTCGGTATCAGTATTGGTATTTTTTGGGTAAATACCTCGGTTTCGGTACGGTATCTGGTATATGCATAGAAAACTGAAAATAGTCTGAAAACTGACCCAATTTCCCAACATTCAGCCACATTGTAACTTAACAGGTTCGGCGCTGACATCTCATGAACTTGACAAGTTGCTGTGATAACTGATTAGTCTATCAAGTTATTTAATGAATCACTCTCTTCATTGTGAATCATTGCACTGCATCGAGTGATTCATTAAATAACTTGCCAAGTTATTCAGTTGGCCTCTATGTGCTTCGGACATGTACCATGCCCCTCCCCCATTGAATCGGGTAGAAGCAACATATATGTTCAACTTCAGGGCTTTTCACTAAGTTTTCACTGGTAGCAACACCCTTTGCCCCCCCCCCCCCTCCCTTATCTTTCATTGCAACAAGATCAATGTCCACTGTCCAGTGAATTCAGTGTCCAATAGCCACACAAATATGCAAGTAAATTTAAGTAATTCAACTGTAATTAAGCTCTCTTTGATAATCCCAGTTGTGAAAACATTGCAATCATTACCAATCACGCAATGCGTCAATGACATGGTGTCATCCACCTTTCATTGTTTGGGTTCATCCTGGAAAAACATTTAAAATAATATGTTTTATGACATTCACCTAGTTGCTGTTATAGGGGATTTTGAGTGGAATCACTCTTATCAGTGTTCACTAACTTTACTTCTGGCTCTTGGCCTCATACACGTTTCTGAAAATTCCAGAGAATCCACGATTTTCCATGACAAATTAGGATAAATTTTCATTTTCCATGAGAAAAAAATGTACAAATTGATTATTTACTAATAACATCAAATCTTTTTCAAAGCCTTTGCTGCGCATCGATCGACCAAATGAACTTCGATAATGCTAAATCTAATGTCGCCTGTTGACTTCCGTACGTTGTTTTTTAATGTGTCCTAAAATTAAGGTCAGTCACGTCTTTCCAATGTGCACTGGTGTGCAGTATAAATTATTTTCTCTAAAGAATATAAAGCAGACGATTGGGTGTTAAAGTTTTGGGGCTTTTTAGCTCACCGAAGGGAGCTTAACTTATCACTGGCCGGCCGTCGTCGTGAACATTTTTCAAACGACTTCTGCTCTGAAACCACAGGCCCGATTTTCACGAAACTTCATGCGGATGTTCATTACTATATGGCAATTCATGTTTGTTCAAATTGGGGGCTCTGTATGGGGCATAACTCTTGAAAGCACCGTATGAATTATAGAAAAATTATTAAAAAATCTTTTTCTGCAGAACCAGTGGGCAGAATCTTTTGATACTTGGTATGCAGCATCTTGGTATGGGTCTGATTCAAGTTTGTTCAAATCGGCCCCCTAGATTCATATTTGGGCTCACTATAGAAGCCCAAATGCGAACTTAGTGCATTTCAGGCAAATTTCTTTAAAAATCTTCTTCTCCAGATCCAGCAGGCAGAATCTTTTGATATTTGGTATGCAACATTGTGGGGTGGATCTGATTCAAGTTTGTTCAAATCGGCCCCCTGGATTCATATTTGGGCTCACTATAGAAGCTCGAATTTGAACTTATTGCATTTCAGGCAAATTTCTTTGAAAATCTTCTTCTCAAGATCCAGCAGGCAGAATCTTTTGATATTTGGTATGCACCATGCTTAGGGGGGTGAGATTCAATTTTGTTCAAGCCAAGTCCCTGGGTTCATATTTGGGCTCACTGTGGGAGCCCGAATGATAACTTAGTTCAAAATGAGGAATTTTCTTTGAAAATCTTCTTCTTCAGATGCAGCAGTCGGAATGTTTTGATATTTGGTATGCAGCATCCTTAGGGGGGTGAGATTCAAGTTTGTTCAAGCCATGTCCCTTGGTCCATATTTGGGCTCACTGTGGGAGCTTGAATTGTAACTTAGTTCAAAATGAGGAATTTTCTTAAAAAATCTTCTTCAGATCCAGCAGATGAATGCTTTTGATATTTTTTATGCAGCATCCTTAGGGGGGTAAGATTCAAGTTTGTTCAAGCCACGTCCCTAGGTCCATATTTTGGGTCATTGTGGGAGCTTGAATTGTAACTTAGTTCAAAATGAGGAATTTTCTTTAAAAATCTTCTTCTTCAGATGCAGCAGTCGGAATGTTTTGATATTTGGTATGCAGCATCCTTAGGGGGTGAGATTCATGTTTGTTCAAGCCATGTCCCTAGGTCCATATTTGGGCTCACTGTGGGAGCTTGAATTGTAACTTAGTTCGAAATGAGGAATTTTCTTAAAAAATCTTCTTCAGATCCAGCAGTCGGAATGTTTTGATATTTGGCATGCAGCAACCTTATAGGGCTGAGATTCAAGTTTGTTCAAGCCAAGTCCCTAGGTTAATATTTGGGCTCACTATGGAAGCCCGAATGTCAACTTAGTTCAAAATGAGGAATTTTCTTTAAAAATCTTCTTCAGATCCAGCAGATGAATGCTTTTGATATTTTTTATGCAGCATCCTCAGGGGGGTAAGATTCAAGTTTGTTCAAGCCATGTCCCTAGGTCCATATTTGGGCTCATTGTGGGAGCTCGAATTGTAACTTAGTTCAAAATGAGGAATTTTCTTTAAAAATCTTTTTCTTCAGATCCAGCAGTCAGAATGTTTTGATATTTGGTGTGCAGCATCCTTAGGGGGGTGAGATTCAAATTTGTTAAAGCCAAGTCCCTGGGTTCATATATGGGCTCCCTGTGAGAGCCTGAATTATAACTTAGTTCAATATGAGGAATATTCTTTGAAAATCTTTTTTTTTTAGATCCACTGGTCAGAATCTTTGGATATTTGGTATAAGCTTTTCTTAGGAGGAGCAGATGCAACTTGTTGAAATCAATTCTCTGGGTTGATATTTAGGCTACCATGTCAGGTGAGCGCCCTCAGGCCCCCTGGGGCCTCTTGTTTAATACTTCACAGCACAGAGTTTGCTAGGAAGCCTTCCTATGACCAGCAGAAATGAATGGCCAAAAAAGTTGCCTTTGGTTGTGTCATAGCAAATCAAAAAAATAGCTCTTGCTGCAGATCACATGCAGATACACTCATCTGTTTTGACAATTTGAGTCAGGTGAGCGTTTTAGGCTCACTTGAGCCTCTGGTTTGTGTCCGTCAGGTTTTGTTTTAATAGACAGGACAGATCAAATGGGTTTGCGATCCAAAGGTGTGCAGGGACTGTGTGGGGCAAGCCCCTTTCGACCCTCTTTAACTGTATGTGATTTTATCTTGTCTGGCAGTGGCAAAGGAGAGAAGGAGTTATGATATTCAGCGGCGTCCATTTCTCCTCTGGTTCTTCTTTGAGGGAGGAGGATGCGTCAGAGAGATGGCTGTTGGTGGCATTGTCAGTTCAGGAGGAAGAGTAGGTTTTGCTTTGGCGATGAACGGCCTGATCCTTGCTGCTGTCTCTTGGTATTTTTAGTCGAGTTGTGACGAAGTCAAACTCTACTTATAGTTTGATGAATGGCAGGTGGTTGTTCGGAGCGTAAACAATTGGTTTCTGGACGATAACTTGATAATGGTTCAATCCACCTTCATGAAACTTCATAGGTGGGTTGGCATCGGTGAGAGCAAGAAGCCTATTTATTTTGGACTCTCTAGGTCAAAGGTCAAGGTCACAGTGACCTTGAACATAGTAAATCATTAACAATTGGTTTCCAGATGATAACTTGACTGGTTCAACCCACATTCATGAAACTTCATATGTAGGTTGACCTTTGTGAGAGGAAGAACCCTATTTATTTTGGACTCGCTAGGTCAAATGTCAAGGTCACAGTGACTCTGAACATAGTAAATCAAAACAATTGGTTTCCGGATGATAGCTTGATAATGGTTCCACCCACGTTCATGAATCTTCATAGGTAGGTTGGCATCAGTGAGAGGAAGAACCTTATTTATTTTGGACTCGCTAGGTGAAAGGTCAAGGTCAAGTGACCTTCAACATTTTAAATTGTAAACAATTGGTTTCCAGATGATAACTTGATAATGGTTTGACCCACATTCTTGAAACGTCATAGGTAGGTTGGCCTAGGTGAGTGGAAGACCTCTATTTATTTTGAACTTGCTAGGTCAAAGGTCAAGGTCACAGTGACCTTGAACACAATAAATTGTAAACAATTGGTTTCTAGATGATAATTTGACAATGGTTCCACCCACATTCATGAAACTTCATAGGTAGATTGGCATAGGTGCAAAGAAGAGCCCTGTTTATTTTGGAATCACTGGGTCAATCGTCAAGGTCACAGTGACCCTTCATATAGTAAATTGTAAACAATTGGTTTCCGGACGATAAGTTGATACTAATTAAACCCACTTTTGGGCTGTCAGAACTCGACATTGGATCGGTAATCCTATCCGCGTTTTTTGAGATTGTTTAGAAGGATCGCCCTGATAATGTTAGGGTTAGTTGCTCTTTCTGTGTTGTTGTTGAGTGTCTCCTGGCTCTCAGCTCGGGCAGTATTGTCCTGGATCTCCCCCCTGAGGAACGCCTCCACAGAGTCCAGGATGCTCTCCTGGTCGGAATCCAGGTCTGGAGAAATAAGGGGTGGAAGGTGCGTCATCGAGGACTACTTCCTGTACCATTGACAGATCTGTCAACCTGTAGTCCTCTGGACCCTCCTCCTGTGAGAGGGGTACCGAGCTGGACAAGGGTTGATTAGGAGTGACAGGTGTCAAACCTTTGACACCCTCTCTTGCCGCCTCCTCTTCCTTCTTCTCCAGGAACTCCATCATTCAGCGGGCATCTCGTCATCTGGCAGAGGGTCCCTTCTTTCTCTTCATCTTTTTGGTGGTGGCTGTACTGCTCTGGCGGTCTTCATCCAGCCTGTTCGAGTCACAAGGAGGGTGACCAGTGTGGGAGGACTCCCCCCCCCCCCCCAACTATGAAAGGTGCTACACCTCTCCAAGGACAGTGGTTCTGTCTTAGTCTCAAAATCCACTGTCAATTGAATTGTTCCCTTGGATACGCCAGGTGGTAGCAAGGGCGGCCTTCACTTTGACCAGTGTCTCTTGGATAACTAGTGGCAGCTCCATTGCTTAGTTGTCAGCACCTCAGAGGCCAAGGTGCGAATGAAGCAATGGAATAGAAAATAATTTCAATCACAATTTAAGTAAAAATTACTTACCAGGATATTTTAGTTATGCCGACAAAGTAGCTGCCCCGATGCAAAAACTATGCTCTTTAAAGACTGAGGTATCTAGTCCGCAAAATGTCAGGCAGCGTCTCAGCTGTGCATCGAAGTTTGCTCACAAAAGCGGGAGTGCATTGGGAAAACTAAACAGTGGTCCTGCAGAGCTTTGACGCTGGGCCACAAAAGAATGTAGCAGACGAATAGGACAGCAGATAGGACATCTTGCTACATGCATAGCCCACCTCCCTATAAATACAGACCGCAACAAAGAAGCAATAAGTGAAAACGCAGGTCATGTCCGATTAGACGTCGGAGGAGGG
Source organism: Pictodentalium vernedei (assembly GCA_031216915.1). Classification (NCBI taxonomy): domain Eukaryota; kingdom Metazoa; phylum Mollusca; class Scaphopoda; order Dentaliida; family Dentaliidae; genus Pictodentalium; species Pictodentalium vernedei. The sequence goes on along the minus strand of CM062290.1, from coordinate 345,946,558 downwards.
GCTCCATGCATAGCCCACCTCCCCCACAAATAGTCAGAATAAACAGCAAGCCATACCCCCATCACCCCCCCCCCCCCCCCTGCAACCCCTGCAAACATGTAGCTGTGACAAATGAATAGGGGGTGCACAACGGCAGAGAAAAATTACGGCTGAATGCCCCCACAAAACTAGGGATATACGTAGGACCTCAGCCATAGGGTATAATCAGATTTTTTTTGTTTGTTTGTGTTGCAGGCAGTTTTTTTGGTTCTGGAAAATGTGTGTGTGTGTGTGTGGAGGGGGGGGGGGGGGGGGCTGTAGGGATGCTATTGAGATATACACAAGATGGCCATGACAGCCACACACAAATAACAGACACCATGCCCAGGTGCATCCATAATACAGAAAAGTCAGTGCAGGCGGTTTAGGAAATGCAGGATCGCTCCATGGAGGCTGTGCCAGAATTTGTCTACCCCAATTGCATTAAAATGTACTCCATCATAAAGGTACTTGGTTCCAGTGGCAGCTTTCAGTTTTTTGTGTTCCCAAAATTGGGATGGTAAAAGTGAACGTATCGTCGTGAGGACTATACGCAAATATTGATTCACCAGATCATTGTGGGCATTGAATAACTCCTGTGATTTCTGAGTGTAGTGGAACCAACGGGCCAAGCTCAAGAGGCAATGAAAAAGCTGACTAACCATGACCACTCCTCCATTTCCAAGGCTAAGCAGCTTAGCTGCAAAGTCGTCGATAGCACTGCCTACCGCTTGAGGGGACGAATTGGACAGGTCATTCGACCCAATTTGTAAAATAAACAAATGTGGTTGAAACTGTTGAATCGCAGTAAAAAATGAATCGTCGATTGACTGCACCATTGCGCCACCCTTTTCCACACAGACGAATAATAACGGGGGCGGCCATCATGGCTCGACATGTGAAAATCTGGTTCAAAGTTACAGTTGGCAGAACAATGTCACCTTTTGGAGAGATGTTGACCAATACAAGAAATAAATGACGAACCATCTATCTAACTATCATGATGCGAATACAACGGGACTGTACGAGATGGAAATGCGTGGGAAAAACTAGTCTCCCCAATGCTTCGGGGAACGAGACAAGTTCGGACGAACCGGTCAAGTTTTCAAACAGAAAAACAATGGTGTCAAAGAAAATTGTTGAATGATTTGCAGAATACCAATTTAACCACGATATAAATAAGTACAACGAAGAGGAATTGAGAAAATATGAAAGAAAAAATTAAGAACTTACCGGATAAAGATATGAAACAAATTGAAGAAAGTAAATTGATATGTTGTTGCAATGATGGAGATCTTGGCAAAACTCACGCTATCGATACTGTGAGGTCATCCTTCCACGTCACAACAAAGGTCTATATGTGCATTTGTTTCTCTGCATACATCTCCCTGTAAACTTGACGCAGTGCTGAGGTCAGTGAAACAAAGTAAATTAATTATTCCTGTGCCCTGATGCATATTGATGCATATATTTCCAAAGAGATCTCATTAAAAATTTCTTAGACTTAAAGTGTTTACAACTAAATAGCAATGTAATTGAAAGCCAGTTAATATAGTTTTCAGGCAGTCTACAGTGAAAGATATTTGTCATACTTGTGTATGATTTCAGATATTAAGGTTTCGGGGACAATTGTCATGACAATTTCACTGCTGGCCACAGTGGTCTCTCAAGACAGGTTTTACTGTACAGCCATTATGGACTTTAATTCCTTCACGGAATTGATTTCTTCCCAACTCTGTGCACAGAGTTGAATTGAATATTTGGAAATATTATTGCCAGGTACACAACAGTTAAACTGTTTCAAACATAACTTAAACAATTTATAAATACAGACAGTGGCACTGCAATAAACTTGGGATTGATAATTATGCATACATTTTCAGAGCTATGTGATGTACTCTGCAAATGCAAAGGCCTGCCACTGGTATGCTTCTCTGGCATCATTTTTAGTTGGAAACTGCATAAAGGGTTTATTCCTGTGAACTGTTAGGGAAAGTCAAGTTAATTTGTTCTGACATTCATGAATATGGAAGTGTTACTCAGCACATAAATCTCATATATTGCCAAGAATAATTCAGAAAAATGAGATCGACCTCTTTAGTGATCACAGCATGCTTTCCCTTTCCTGCCATGAGTTATCCAGTGTATAACATATCCAATTTTCTTGCTAGTGGGTTAATGATTACTTAATGGATATAAAGGCAATTTGAATGAAAATAGTTACAAAGGGAGTTGAAACAAGTTGTGGACAGGCATTATGACCACCCAGTTCAGGACACCAATTGTACATTAGATTTAAATTGCTTCCCAAACACAGTCTCTTAATTCAAAGGCAAATGACAAGTTGTTCTTTAGTAGTTTAAGAGTTCTCGTCAGATCACCGAAGTTAAGCAACATCGAGCCCAGTTAGTCCTTGGATGGGTGACCGTCTGAGCGATCGATTCGCGAACTCCCACGTTGTATCCTTGGGCAAGGCACTTAACACCGATTGTCCACGTGGGGGCACGATGATGCTGTGCACTAAGGCATACTGCACGTCGATGGTGCGCATGTCTTCAACCAATCTAACCCTGCCTGTGTTGCAGTGCGGAGTTACAATGTTGGGGAGCTGGCAGCTGCTCATCATTGCTCGGTGGTTCTCTCCGGGTACTCCGGCTTCCTCCACCCATAAAACTGTCACCTACCTGATATGACCTTGACTGTTAAAGTGTTGTTAAACCTTAATAAATATATAAATAAATGGTATAAGAACAGTTTAATAGGGACTTCAGAGACTGTGTGAACATGATTGTATATAACCGTTTGTTTTAAGACTTTCTTTTACTATACATGAAGTTGCTAAGGTATAGGTATTAATGTTCTCGGCTCAATTCGAATATAAAATTTCTTAGTCTTTGTATGTTTTTTCCTCCTCCAAAATAAATTCCCACTTGAAACACCCATGGCGCAAATTTTCAAATTTCAGTTGAACAAACTGATCTAGTTCGTTTCAGTGTGATGTTATCAATGGTGTCTGAAACAAAAAATCAAAATATTTAATTATGGAAGACTATAAATTCCAAGCATTGTCCCTATTTGTGTCAGGTAAACGATTAACTCTTTACCAGATATGACCATAAGGTGACACTAAAAAAATTGAGTATAACTGAAAAAACATATAATTTGTGATAGCTTTAAAAAAAATAAGAAGTGAAAAAAATATGTAAATTTGAATAATTTTTGTGAATTCGGTTGGCTGGTTTTTATATGCCCATTTGAAAAACAGTCTTATGTAATCTGACGGTCTGTCGCTATCTGTGTTTGTCCGTCATCCATCCATTAACATTTAGATTTCCGACCGATAACTGCAGTTTGGATTATTTGATTTCAACCAAAGGTGGTGTGTGTATTACCCAGCTAGTAATACAGGCAAGGTTTGAATATGGGTTCCGTCCAAGTATTTTTACATGAGTTATAGCACTTTTTTTACTTAGAATTCCACCATCTATGAACATTTTTGGTTTCAGACAGATAACTCCAGTTTGGATCATTTGGTCTCAATCAAAGTTGGTATATTCAAAACAGGCTCATTCAGCCGTGCCTGGCAGTGCCCTTGTTTGCCATTAAATTAGATAAATTATTAACTGGATGCATTCCAACACAAGATGACCCTGGCTGTCGAAAGTGTCGTCAAATCCCAATAAATAAATTAAATATATAAAGAACTGGATGCATGTTGTCATTTGCTTCTTAAAGCACATGCAAAAATTGTGCCCCATGGTAAACCCAGAAAGTGGAGCAGTGCTTGTTAAACAAATTCTGCTTTACTAGGACCTGGTAACCAGTGCATTGGGTGGAGGTCCTCTTAAAGTGGACATCAGAAGTAAATGTGATTGACTAAACTTGACTTCACACATTGCAGTCATAATTTTGCCATTGATGCTGAAATGGAGCGTCAAAACTAATAAATATGGTAAAACTGAGAATTTCATCATTGCCCCAAATCCTTAATTAAAAAGTTGAAATATGGGCTTGTTAAGAATTTGTGCTATGTGGCCAGGTATAGGGACACGGTGGCCCAATGATTAGAGCATTGTACATGAGATCAAAAGGTCAATAGTTGAATCTTGCTGGAGTCATCTGCATTCTATCCTTTGGCAATTGTACACTTGCCATTAACCGATGCTTACCCTGCTTGTGCAAGTTAGTAAGGCTGAGAGTCGAATTGTTAATCTTCATTGTTCGGTGCTTCTCTCTGGGTACTACAGCTTTCTTCACCTGCAAACCTGTCTGACACTGGGTCACCCTGGTTAACTGGTAGAGTGCTGACTTATTTTATTCTTTTAAATTTGTTCCCTTTACCTCTGTAACAATTTATATGAGAGTGCCTGCCTGTAGGCACTCTCCCATAAATTATTACAAGGAAATTCCCTGCAGCCTGAATAATTTATCTTCAAAGATAATATGAAGGACAACCATAGAGTTTGAAGCCTTCGAGTTGCAATACCTGCACTTGAGAGTAAAGCCCAAATATGGAAGTCCAGCACTTAACTAGTTCATATTGCCAAGCACTACAAAGGTGTAGTTAACTGGTAGAGTGCTGGAAGCCCATATTTGGGCTTTACTCTGAAGTGCAGGTGCCACAACTTAAAGGCTTCATATTCTGTGGACATGCTTCATATTATTTTTGAATTAAAATTATTTAGTCTGTGAGTATTAGCCTTGTTACAATTTATGGGAGAGTGCCGTTGGGCACTCTCCCATAAATTGTAACAAGGCAAAGAGACATGGACAAATTTGGAAAACCAAAAATAATTTAACACTCGACCAGTTAACCCTTGGGGGCCTGAACAAGTGTCTTTAATTCCCACCATTCCACAGTCTCTATACATGTTATGGCTCAGCAGTGATTTCTAGTTAAGTCTTGGCTGCCTGTTAAGACAGCCAAGACTTAACTAGAAACCTCTGCTTAAGTAATTTGTCTAAATATATTGTTAGCAGGACCTCCTCATTATCGCATGTTAAGGGCACCTGTTCTGGGGTCGGAAATAGGCAACAACTGCCATATTCATTCAGTGCTTTTCACAAAAGTTGCCATTCAGATTTGATTTTATTCAAATTTTGAATAAAAAAATTACCTTATAACCAGGGCTTGATTTAACTGGATTCGCATAGCAGTTTTCAAATCAGTTTTCAACTATAGCTAATCAATTTCAAATGAAAAATCATGTAAATAACAGGAAATGCTAATCCAAATTTATCCAAGTTAGAAAACTGCTATTCAATTTTTAAATCGACCCCTGCTTATAGCCCTCATTGGAACGAGGTCACCAAGCTCCTTCCAATGATGGGTCAATAGCAATGGTTTTGAGTTAAAAATGGAAATTTTTGAAGAAGCCTTTGTTGCTGATGTGCTTGAAGCCCATGTCTGAGCTTTACATAAAGTGTAGGTGCACAATGAAGCTCTTATTCTTCACATGTGTTTTATATATGGCCACAAGGAAATATTTTTATTAATACAGGTTTGTTTTGTTTGTTCTGTTATAATTTGTAAAATAAATTATAACAAAACAACAAATTTTGAACAAATTTCAACAGCCAAAGTGTTCTAGACATTTAACAGTTAAGAGTTGTGTTTACATTGTATGAATACACACACGGATACTTCAGTGGTTGTTAATATCAACCCTCTACAGACCAGTGTCGAAATATCAAAATTTGAAGCTGCAAATTTGTCCAATAATGCAATTGGAGTTTGACCAGTTTAGTCTTGTTTGATTTTGTGTGCACTCATTGAGCTCTGTCAAAAAAGATTGGGGTTAAAGCACCCAATAATATACTCCCTTGTCCTGGCTGTTGGAATTAATTCCACATCTTGGCAATGTGGAGATGGCCTGACAAGATACTATTTAGAGAGCTGTAAGTCCCTGCACTCGGAATTGTGTGAAATTGTTCTAGTTTTGAAGAGTTAACTGGTAGAGTGTTAAATTTTTTTCAAATGATGCTTTGAAACATAACATTTTTTTAGTCTTTGGAAAAGTTCACTTAAACAATTATGTTGGTTTTTGCTCTAAATTATTATTTCAAATATTTCGTTTCATTTATTGGAGAATGTCTATTGGCACACTCCAATAATAGAAAACTAATTATTTCATTTCAATACACTTTCTATTATTTTTGAAAAAGTATCAACAACTTACAGAACTGAACAGCGAAGCCGCCACTATAGTGCCCTAATGGGAACCCCTGAAGTGAAGCAGTGCTTGTTTACTGTGGTAAACAAGCTCTGTTTTACTGTTAAAATAGGACCTAGTCACCAATGCTTGGGGGTCGATGTCCTCTAACATGGGCAACATGGGTATAAACAATTGGCTGGGCTTGACTTTATCTCCATATTGTGGTCATGCTTAGCCATTGTGCAGAAATATGTGACCTTAAACACCAATAAAATAAATAAATCACTCTAGTTGCTTTCTGCACTTTTCAGTAAAGCAATGATAGTGACTTCCAGCACTCCGTGAGTTAAGAGGCAATAGTTTTATAGTTGATGTACTATCAGAAAAATCAACACTCTTCTTATCCACTTACCACTACATAAACTAGTGAATATATAGAACCAATTTACTAAGAACAGCAGGAATTATTTCTGTTAAGACTAGAGATTTAATCAGCCTAACCCTGAGTCATTAGTATGATAAAGAAGATCTATTTACAAAACACTCCATCCTCAATGAAAACCCAGCTAATGAAGATATTTTCATGTACAGAAAAGACCAAATAAGATGGAAGTTAAAGGGTGCAATATCCTGTTTTAAAAGTAATTTCTAATGCTGATCATTTTCATTTCTAAATGCTAATATCAATTATCTAGTCTTGGATAGCAAAACAGCTAATCAGATTTGTCAGAACAAATTGCTTCCTGTTGACAAGGCCTGGTATTATCAGTTGGGAGAAAATAAAATACATTTCCTTTCTATTTATTTATTTATTTATTTATTTGGGTTTAAAGACACTTTCGACAGTTTTACAGGCGGAGGAAGCCAGTGTACCCAGAGAGAACCACCGAGCAATGGCAAGCAACTGTCAGTCTACCCAATGTACTAACTCCACACAAGAAGGGTTAGCATTGGTTGGATACAAGTGCACCATCGACATGCAGTAGGCTTAGTACACAACGCCACTGTGGGCAATTGGGATTAAGTGTCTTGCCCAAGGACACAGTACAGGTTGCCGCAGGTGGGATTCGGACCGAGGACCTCTCAGCTTGCAGCCTGCATCTTTACCTACTGAGCCACTGCACGCCCTTCTTCTCTATTATCCTGTAACTTGATTGGTCAAAAATCTTATGTTCTTGAAACTTTTTTTTGCAATTCAAACTATGTAAAATGAAGCAGTGCTTCTTTACTGCAGTAAATAATATAGGACATGGTAGCTCTTGCCTTGGTGAAGGACTTAGTAGTGGGCAGCATAGGCATGGACTTCATATTCAAGTAGTTGTGATGATATATCCATGGTGCTAAAAGCTACCTTCACTGGTAGAGTGCTAAATTATTTTAAAAGGTGATTTGTAACCAGGCATGTCAACCGGTAGCGGTACCGCTGGTTCCCTTATGCTCCAATCGGTACCGGTACTGAAGCTTTTGTCCTGGCGGGTACCAGGACAAAATTATTTTATGGGGAAATTCCTAATTGAACGAGGGTAAACAGGCTGATAATCGTGTATGGCACACTTGCACGACATACTTTTAACTTATTTGTGAGTGAACATATCAAAACACTTTGCAGGTGCATGTTCTGTCTGTGCCACAACTCGATGAGGCCGACCATTTTGACTTTTCATATACGTCGCATCAAAGACACTGGAAGCGCTGTCATCGGCTGCTTCAAAGAAATTATTCTGTGGTAACAATAAAATAATCCTAAAGAATGATCTTCTGTATAATGCCTAGATGAGAATGTCCACTTTTGGTCATGATCTGTCAACCGTGATGGCTGCCCAAGCCCGAAACCCGAAAACTTTTAGCACAGTCTGCAGGTCATATTTAATATGGAGGGATTTCATTGTAACTTGGTAGGATGACTCCTTATGATGTCCAGATGAGAACTTCCCCATTTGGTCGTGATCTGTCAACCGAAACCCTTTAGCACAGTCTACAGGTCATATTGATGGAGGGATTTCATTGTAACTTGGTAGGTTGACTTCATATAATGTCTAGATGAGAATGTCCCCTTTTGGACGTGATTGGGCAGCTGTGATGGCTACAGGGGCCCGAAGTCCGAAAGCCTTTAGCACAGTCTACAGGTCATATTTATGAAGGGATTTCATTGTAAATTGGTAGGATGACTCCAAATAATGTCTAGATGCAAACGTCCCCTTTTGATCACGATCATTCAGCCTTGATGGCTGCCCGAGCCCAAAAACCTTGAGCACAGTCTATAGGTCATATTTATGGAAGGATTTCATTGTAACTTGTTAGGTTGACTCCATATAATGCCTAGATGATGACATCCCCTTTTGGTCGTGATTGGTCAACTATGACAGCTACAGGTTCCCGAAGCCCAAAAACCTTTGGAAAGCCCGAAAACCTTGAGCACAGTCTACAGGTAATATTTATGAAGGGATTTCATTGTAACTTTGTAGGATCACTCCAGATGATGCCCAGATAAGAATGTCCCCTTTTGGTTGCGATTATTCAACCATGATGGCTGCCCAAGCCCGAAGCCCGAAAACCTTTAGCACAGTCTACAAGTCATATTTATGAAGGGATTTCATTGTAACTTGGTAGGTTGACTTCATATAATGTCCAGATGAAAACGTCCCCTTTTGGACACGATTGGGCAGCTGTGATGGCTACAGGGGCCTGAAGCCCGAAAACCATTAACACAGTCTAAAGAGCATATTTATGAAGGGATTTCATTGTAGCTTGGTAGGAGGACTCCAAATGATGTCTAGATAAAAACGTCTCCTTTTGGTCGCGATCATTCAGCCTTGATGGCTGCCCGAGCCCAAAAACCTTTAGCATAGTCTGTAAGTCTTATTTATGGAAGAATTTCATTGTAACTTGTTAGGTTGACTCCATATAATGCCTAGATGATGACATCCCCTTTTGGTCATGATTGGTCAACTGTGACTGCTTCAGGAGCCCGAAGCCCGAAAACCTTGAGCACAGTATACAGGTTATATATGTGAAGGGATTTAATTGTAGCTTAGTAGGCCTGAAGCCCGAAAACCTTTAGCACAGTCTACAGGCCATATTTATGAAGGGATTTCAATGTAACTTGATAGGATGACTCATTTTGGAATAATTTCACTGTAACTTGGTAACTTTCGTTAACATACGTTAACTGTGAGGGCCACATACATTAACTGTGAGGTCATATTAACCCACCCCTCAGCTCTTTAGTACAGTGTAGTCCTCATATTATTTTTATTAGAAACATAGCATACAGGGAACAGAAATTAACATATTCCCAATTATCACAATTCTTGTCTTATTTCATGATCCTTTCATAAACATTGAACATTATCCTTTTCATCAAACACAACACACAGACAAGTTAAGCTACAGTGTCATTGACACTTTCATTAATTCATTTATGCTTCCATCGGTCCATCACTGCAGTGGGGATATAATTGCCCTCAGCATTAGCTCTTGTTTTTACTGCTTAGCACAGGCTTGTCATTTTGAAAATTGCAGGAAGGCCATTATGGTTCACCTCAAATCACCCCAGGAGGGCCATTTTGGGTTTGCAGGGGCCATTTTGTTTCAGCCTGCTGGGTAGACAACTTATATCATTTTAAGGTACATGGTTTGTGTAATTATGCGTGTCATCACATAATGTTTTGATGCAGGCTTGAATATTTGGATTTAAGATACCAGGTTACCCATGACACTCACAAACAGTGAGTGTTATAGTTATCTTGCCTCCAAATAACCAAACCCATAACTACAATCCAGTACACTGTGCTCATGGCCTGATTCCGATAACTGCGAATCAACCAGATTTGGGGGACGAATTGTCCCAGCTTTGATTTTGGGACAAACGTCCCAGGCAAATCGCCAGGGGTCGAACTGGCTTGGAGATGATATGTCCCGTAATCGCGCATGACACAAGAGTTGTCACAATCTAATGTACAATGTAATAACTAATTACAACTTTGGAATTGGCAGACCTCTCGCTGGTGTTTGGAAAGTTACTTACTGCCTCTGGGTGGCCGAGTCGACAACAACACACTACAAACTTCACAAATTGCGGTTTGTTACTGATGATTTTGAGGTGCCTTCGACTGAATTAATGGGCCGCAGAAATTGCGGTTAGGCGGACTTTACCGTCCACAGAAGTTTGAACTAAGGCGGGTGACTGCAACCCAGGGCAATCGCCCGCCTCAAAATGGCAAGCCTGTTAGCAAACAACAGGGTAATCTATGCAGAGTAAAGCCACTCAAGTGGCTTTCAGCACTTTTCAATAGAGCCATGATAGTGGCTTCTAGCACTCAACCAATTGAACTCCAATAAACAATATTCTTGAAACTTTTGCCTATTCTATTGTTTATCTTTCTTGTTGACATAATGCAAGTTTATTACTTAGCATTGAACCCTCAGGTTATTTACATTTTTCCATAAAAATAAATGCACTCATGATATTCACATCCAATTGAAGTACCGATTGTGAAGAAAAAGTGAAGGAGAAGTGTTCAAGCAAAGACTACATTTTGTGGGACATCTCAATCAGGATGTCAGACACAAAGAAAAGCATTAAAGTTTTATGTATCCAAACTTATTTAATCTGTAACCTACATCTTTGTCTTGCATACTTGCTGTCTTAATCTATTCACATAGAAATGTTTCAGCATTCTGGGACTAGTTATTGACAGCTCACCTGGTCTGTACACATTGTAAGAGAGAGGTTTATTGTTTATACTCCAGTTATCAGTCCCTGCACATGTGCATGAATTATACAGTTATGTTTGAAGTTGCAGTACAAGGAGAAGGGATTACTGCTTAACCCTTTACCTAACATGAAAAGCAGACGACACTTGCAAAAATAATTCTTGAATAACTAATTTTTTTCTTTTTTTGTCTCAAAAACATAGGTTATGACTCCTCGTTGGAACGAGCTCGACTAGCTCGTTCCAACGAGGAGTCATAACCTATGTTTTTGAGACAAAAAATGAAAATATTTTAAAAATTAATTGGCGATTTTTGAGAATAGCACTGGCCGATTTTGGCCGTTATGTTGGGTAAAGGGTTAACCCTCTCCAAATTGATGTCAAAATATTGAAACTTCACGTAAGTTTTTTCCATGATGCAACTAGAAATTTAACCATTTTACTCTTTGTTACTCCTTGAGCTCTGACAAAGAATATTGAATTGGTTGAATTCCTGTTTGCATCATGGGGAAAATTTGTAGGTTGAAATTTTTATATCATTGCTGAGAGGGTTAAATACAGTAGGGTGGATTTTCCAACTGGCATTTTTAGCTCTCTGTTGAATGTGTGGGGTGCACGATTGGGGGGGGGGGGGGGGGGGGGGGGGGGTGTCTGACAGTTGTTCTCCAGTCACTGCTGCTCAGTGGTTCTATCCTACCGAAACAAATATTGATGCGGAAATGGAAATACGATCGCATTTGTGCAGAGGTCGATTATGATGATTGTGTGGGGGGCTTTTTATTAGGAGTTACCGTTTCCGCATCGATATTTGTTTTGGCAGCAACTCAGAGTTGTGCAAAAAGCATGGACGATATCTAAGCACTGTTGACGCTTCACCCATGTTCAAATCTTGATAAATAAAGGATAAAACATAGTTTGGATCAATAAACTCTGCCCAAATGTAAGGAAATATGTGTACCATCGAATGCAGCTGGCAATAAGGGCGAAAGCTTGATACATATTCCTATTTTCGTGTTTTGAGTTCCCAGTAAAACTTGAAAGAAATTTACCACAGATTTGAATGGGAGGAATCGGAACGTAGAGGGGTAGCCTAGCCACTACGTTCAGATCTCTGAACTAATACTACACATACATGACGTTTTTGTACTCTAACAATTAAAGAAGTGGAGATCTATTTTTATGGATATTTGATAATCCAACAAGCAAATTTGTAATTCAAGCAATAAAATATGCACAGATCTCGACATTTCCTTTATGGTTATTGCACAGGTCAAGGGATTCGCCATGAATTCTTATGGCTTGCTATACACAGATGGCTACACATTCTGTTTATACATTATCTCATTGTTTGTGAATAACTGCATTTGTCTTGTTTGTTTTCTCAATTGAAATGCAATGATGATCATTCTCTTTAAAATATTTGAAATATAAATGTTTACAAAATAAACTTCTGGTGATGAAACCGCTGTCCTTTTTTAAACATGGAATGTCTGGACTTCAAATTTACTGAGCTCTCGACCAGTTTAATGAATAAATTGCAATTTTTTCTGTTTAAAAGTGTACATTTCATGTGCAAGACAGTTAAACATTTACAAAAAACAACAAATGGAAGCTCTGGAACTTAATGTTTCTGCTGGAAAAATGTCAAAGCAACATATACTTTTCAACTGATGGACCATCTGATATAACCTTGTGGTTAGTTGGTGGTATAGTTATTTCTGACACCAAAGGAAAACATGGAATTGTATGTCCAACTTGAAAGTGTCTTAGTATTAAAATTTTTATGTATGTAAGTTGTCTGTGCATAGTGTTAGTCAGGGATGCACATATCTAGATAACCCTCCAATAACTTCCTCCAAAGGTTATCTGAAATATTCTGGGATAACCTTTTTTTCGCTCCTCTAAAATCACCCAGTTCAGATTAATCCTCAACACTCTGAAGTCAAAATGGCAATGTGTTTAGCAGCAAATATTTCCCATAATGCAGTTTGATATTTAACCAAATATACCTTGTTTGACAGAGCTCAGTGAGCTCTGTCAAACAACATATAATTGGTTAAATTCATAGTTAAACAAGAGAAAAACAGAGTGATTGGAGAAAATTATGTTGCACAACTAGAGTTCTGGGGGTTATGGTTTCAAACAAATTTATCATAAGCCCTTTCCGACAGTCAATTGTTCTCTTATTTTGGATTTTTGGGCCTTTTTTGTTTAATATTTATTCTGAAGTGCAGGTGCTGCAACTTAAAGGCTTCATATTCTGTGGATGTGCTTCATATTTATCTTAAGTAACCTTATTAAGTCTGTGTGGGTTTGTCTTCTTACAATTTATGGGAGAGTGCCTTTAGGCACTCTCTCTGTAAGTTGTAACAAGTCAAAGACAACTGAGTAAATTTTGATGACCAATTGACCAAAAATGGGATGGAAAGAGGCAGACAGTACTCTACCAATTGGAAAAAACAAACACTTGACAAAAGAAAGTGCAACAGGTTTGGGGTTATATTGACTCAAAAGGGTTATGCAGTTTTCTTTTGCATATCCTGTGTGAGGCTATGATAAATTTTCAATTTGTGCATCCTTGTAGGTGCAACAGGGTCAGGTCAATTGGATAAGATCTGGTAAAACTTACACCAATTTCTAACACTGAACAATAAGACTTCTTTCTTTGTTGTATCAAATTTGTTAAGTCTGTTTGCATGTTTTCGAAAGTAGCAAATGTTATCATAGACTGACAAAGATAATTGGGTACATACTGTTGAAATCCGAATAAATTTCTATGTCAGCTTTGGTAGAAGACAGACTTAGAGCTGGGAGGTTTTGATTTTTAGATTCGGTTTTGATTTCAAGAAAAATCCATGGTTTCAGTTTGTTGTTTTTTTTTAGGAGTTAACAGGTAGTAAACACTTCAGGCTTCTTAACTTGGAAAAAATATGCGATGGTTTGCATGACACCACTCACCACCAAAGTCCTGTCTGCATTGGGTTCAATTTAACTTCTCTTTGATCATTCTTTGGGGTTCTATGCCAGTCTAGGGGATTAGTTGCTAAGTCTATTCATTCAGAGAAAACCCATAAATCAGGGTAACAAATGAATCGAGTTCATCTAAACTATGTTGTGTTCTCATTGTTACATTCTCTCCCTGATTGACTCGCCCTGTGGACTAGTCAATAAGGGAGAAAATGTGACGAGAGTCGTCAGTAGTCCAGTTCTCTCCCAGTAAGATAGTTTGATCAGTTTATGCACAAACACAGTAAAACCATTCAGCCGGTTTTGGCTGAGTCTTGGGGATTGGTTTTCTGTTTTGCCACAAAAACAGAAATCAAACTGGAGAACCCTACTGGTGGGTAGTATCAGTACAATGTCCTTGCTAGACCAGTAGAAACTTAAGGACACAACAAGCGAATCAGTAAATTTACAGCTCATGGAAACCTTGGAGTCTCCCAGTTTGCTTATCTGGTCCTCAAGTTTGTTGTTGAAAATGACCAAAAACACCAACAAATAAATAAATATAATGGTTACAGTAAAACACAAATTGGGCTTCCTGGAGTTTTCAGCAATTTGCAGGGAAAGGTAGGGGACAATGTGTTGGGATGGATTACTTTAAAAACTGCAAGCTGACGGCTCGCCTGATAATTAAGCAGACATTGCAGGGAGAAAATAAACAGTGACAAAAGTGTCATCTAACTGACAAATTCATGCAGCTTAGTGGTCAATTGTTGGAAAAATCGGCTAAAAATATCTGTTATTTGATGTTTTAATTCGTCTCTTGAGTGGAACAAGGCTCCATCTGCAGTGCTTCAGCTTTGCTGTAATCTACTCTGTGTATTATATATCTGCAGGTACTCGACTATTTATGTGTATGTGCAAAAATCATGTCTGTGCCTAACAAAGTTTAAATTTCAATTAACTCTCAAAATAGGTGGTGTATTAGTGTGCATGAATTGTTCACAACACACAATAAAATTGTCAAATTGTATGGGATACAGTACTTCAGATGTTGTCCTTCAGTTCTAAACTTAGTATGGTTTTTTTCTTGGTTTTATTGTTTGAGTTGTAAGTAGGTAATTATTCACCCAATAGTTTATCAGGAACTGGGGAAGCCTATATAAGAAAAGTGTAAAATAAGTGTTTCATTTGTACAATTAACTTTACTTCATGACACTTTCAGGTCAGATAAGGCTGAAAGGAAAAGGTGACTGAAATGAATTTCTATTGAAAGGCTGTCAATGAAAAATACACAGCCATTTAGAACTAATTACTTTGCATTCACCATACACTGTAGAATGACACATCAGCTTTCTAATTGTATCTATAGTTGGAAGAATAAGCATTGATACTTTCATTTATAGTTTCATGTGCCTTTTCTATAACAGATTTGTGAAAATTGACCATCTGTTGGAATATTAACCACTGGACGCCCCAAGCTATACTCTGTAAAAAAGTTCTCAAAGCCAATATTTTGATTTTTTTGATACACATACATCACTTTGTTAGTTATTCACTTTACAGAACTCGAGTTTTTAGCTCATCTTGACAAAGTCAAGCTGAGCTAATCTCATCGCTTGCCGACCATCGTCCGTCAACACCATGTTTTGGTCTTTTCCTCCAAAGCCACTGGGCCAATTCAAGTGAAAGTTTGTGTGAGTGATGGTCCCAAAGGGGCATTTCATTTTTAGCTCAACTTGACAAAGTCAAGCTGAGCTATTGCCATCACTTCTCGTCCGTCGGCGTACATACGTACGTTAGTATGTTAGTACGTTAGTACGTACGTCCACAATTTCCTTTGGCACACCTCACAGGTCGCATTTATGATCAGATTACTTTGAAACTTCTTATGCTTGTTTGGGATGACCTCTAGATGGGAGCTATCGATTTTCTTCAATTTCCGGCAAAAAATGTTGCCACGGCCAACGTTCTTAGAACTTAGTTTAGTCAAACCACAATATTTCCCTTTGGCACACCCTACAGGGTACATTTATGATTTGATTGCTTTGAAACCAGGTATGCTTATTTAGGGTGACCTCTAGATGGGAGCTATCGATTTTCTTCAATTTCCGGCAAAAAATGTTGCCACGGCCAACGTTCGTAGAACTTAGTTCAGTCAGACCTCAATATTTCCCTTTGGCACACCCTACAGGGCCCATTTATGATCAGATTGCTTTGAAACCTGGTATGCTTGTTTGGGGAGACCTCTAGATGGGAGCTATCGATTTTCTTCAATTTCCATCAAAAAATGTTGCCACGGCCAACGTTCTTAGAACTTGGTTTAGTCAGAAGACTCGATATTTCCCTTTGGCACACCCTACAGGTCACATTTATGATCGGATTGCTTTGAAACCTTTCATGCTTGTTTGGGGTGACCTCTAGATGGGAGCTATCGATTTTCTTCAATTTCCATCAAAAAATGTTGCCGCAGCCAATGTTCTTAGAATTTAGTTTAGTCAGACCACAATATTTCCCTTTGGCTCACCCTACAGGGCTCATTTATGATTAGATTGCTTTGAAACCTGGTATGCTTATTTATGGTGACCTCTAGATGGGAGCTATCGATTTTCTTCCATTTCCGTCAAAAAGTGTTGCCACGGACAACGTTCTTAGAACTTGGTTTAGTCAGAAGACTCGATATTTCCCTTTGGCACACCCTACAGGTCACATTTATGATCGGATTGCTTTGAAACCTTTCATGCTTGTTTGGGGTGACCTCTAGATGGGAGCTATCGATTTTCTTCAATTTCCATCAAAAAATGTTGCCGCAGCCAATGTTCTTAGAATTTAGTTTAGTCAGACCACAATATTTCCCTTTTGTACACCCGACAGGGCACATTTATGATCAGATTGCTTTGAAACCTGGCATGCTTGTTTGGGGAGGCCTCTAGATGGGAGCTATCGATTTTCTTCGGTTTCTGTCAAAAAATGTTGCCGCTGGCAAAAAACGGGCATTGGTCCCAATGATCTTCAATTTTGCCATTTCATTTATAACTTACCAAGTTCAAGTTTGTCAAGTTGAGCTACAGTGTCATTGACACTTTCATTGTTCAACTCAGCATGCCCAGCCCCATAGGGAGGGAGTGGGGGAAAATGCTCCAAAATATTTTTAAAATCTTCTTCTCAAGAACCAGTGTGTACAATGACTTGATATTTGCTATGGAGCTTCCATATGAGGTGTAGAATCAAGTTGGTTCAAACGAAGTTCGTGAAGTAATATTTGGCTTTGTAATAGGAGGGGTAAGATTTTTGGCCAAATTTGGTTTGTGGTAGTATTGGGTCATAAGTCCTTGACCCATGCAAAAAAAAAATTCCCACATCCCCATGGGAACCCTGGGAGCTAAAAATAGAAATATTTTCAAACGCCCATATTTCCCAAACCCCACAGAACAGAGAGCTTTTATTTGGTATGAAGTATCCTTATGACCAGTAGAATTGAATGGTAAAAAAAAATTGCCATCAATTATGTTAGGGTGTTCTGTAATGGGCATCGAAAAAATGCTGAGTCAGCATATTTGCAAAAATTTTTAAAAATCTTTTCTCCAGAACCAATCATCAGAATCTTTTGATATTTGGTATACAGCATTCATAGGGGGGTCAGATAAAAGTTTGTTGAAATAAAGCTCATTGGTTCATATTTGGGCTCTCTACAGGAGCCCGAAGTTTTAACATAGGGTAATATGGGGAATATTCTTTAAAAATCTTCTTCTTCAGAACCACCAGTCAGAATCTTTTAATATTTGGTATATATCATTGTTATGAGGGTCAGATTCTAGATTGTTCAAACCAAGTCCCTAGGTTAATATTTGGGCTTCCTATGGAAGCCCAAATTTTATCTTTGTTCAATATGGAGGGTAATTTAAAAAAATCTTCTTCTTCAGATCCATCAGTCAGAATGCTTTGATATTTGGTATGCAACATCTCTATGGGGGTCAGATTCAAGTTTGTTCAAATCAGACCCCTAGGTATATATTTGGGCTCACTATGGTAGCCCAAATTTTTACTTAGTGCAATATGAGAAAATTTCTTTAAAAATCTTCTTCTTCAGATCCACCAGTTGGAATGCTTTTATATTTGGTATACAACATCTCTAGGGGGGTCAGATTCCAGGTTGTTCAATTCGAGTGCCTAGGTTAATATTTGGGCTCCATATGGGAACATGAAATTTAACTTAGTACAATATGAGGGAATTTCTTCAAAAAACTTCTTCTTCAGATTCACTTGTCAGAATGCTTTCACATTTGGTATACAACATCTCTAGGGGGGTCAGATTCAAGTTTGTTCAAATCGGATCCATAGGTCAATATTTGGACTCGCTATGGTAGCCCAAATTTGAACTTAGTGCAATTCGAAGAAATTTCTTTACAATTTCTCTTCTTCAGATCCAACTGTCAGAATGCTTTCATATTCGGTACACAACATCTCTAGGGAAGTCAGATTTAACTGTGTTCAAATCAAGAGCCTGGGTTAATATTTGGGCTCTCTATGGGAGCCGGAATTGGCCATTTTGCTGAAGAATTAAAAATTTTGTTCTCAGTACCCTCTAGAGGTACTAAGATTAATCCACATAGGTTGTATCAAGGGGCTTCATAGGGGAGCTCTACATTTTACTTATGATCAACTGAAGAAAAGGCATGATGCCTAGATTATTTTTGTCACTCCTGAGGGACTCAAGGATTGACAGTGTAGCCTATGGAGATGGCTTGCTTAATGTAGACTCATTCTTGGACTCTGTTTAAATTGTGTTCTGTACAAGATGAGTGCTTCAGGTCCTGTGGGGCCTCTTGTTGTTGATTAAAATCATATTTTAACTGGTTGAGTGCTGGAAACCCATATTTGGGCTTTACTCTAAAGTGCAGGTACTGTAACTCAGAGGCTTCAAACTATATGGGTGTCTGTCATATTATCTTTGAATCTAAATTATTATAATATCATGATTTGGTCTGTATGGATTTTCCTTGTAACAATGTAACAGACCTGGCATTTTCAGGAGAGCGATTTATTCGCTCGCTTTAAAAAAATTAAGAGCGAAAAATAGCCCTCCTAGCCTTAGAAAATAATGATTACCACAACAGCCTATTTCTAAAACCCACTGGTTTTCAGATCTCTGCTATGTTAGTGGTCTCTGCAAGATGACCACACTGTCCCTCCCACACCTCCAGGCCTTCCACACCTCCAGGCCTTCCCAAGGCCCAGAGGTGTGGGAGGAGCAGTGTAGCCGTCTCACAGAGACTACCTTGTTAGCAGCACCAAATAAAACGTACAAAGCCCAGTAGGCAGAATTCACACTGTCATTAATAGTACAACATCATTTTGCCACTTTTAGCTTTTGTAGACAAATCGCTCCCCTAGGCCATGTGAGGAGAGCAATTTTTAGCCCTCCTGCATTTTTAAGAATGCCAGACCTGATGTAGACACTCTCCCATAAATTGTAACAATTCAAAGATTTGTGAACAAATCAATGACTAAAAACAAAAACCATATTATGGTGTAGGTACAGTACAAGTCAAAATAAGTTGTCACATAACCACAATAAACTAAGTATACTGCTGCTCCTGCACTGATAAGATCAGAATCTGACACCATATTCTAGAAAACTCTCAGTGAGAGCTTTCTAGAAAATAATGTCAGCTTCTGGTCGTATCAGTGCAGGAAGAGAAAGATACATAGTTTATAGTGTTTATCCTACAACTTATTTTGACTTGTACTGTATGTCCTTTTTGATTTGTTAGGTATATTTATAGTTATTTATTATTTATTGATTGGTGTTTAAGGTCACATATTTATGCACAATGCCTAATCATGACTGTGACAGTTTTACGGGTGGAGGAAGCCGGAGTACCCAGAGAGAACCACTGAGCAATGGCGAGCAACTGTCAGCTCCCCAACATACTAACTCCACACAAGCAGGGTTAGCATTGGTTGAAGACAAGTGCACCATCGACGTGCAGTATGCCTTAGTACACAACGCCACCGTACCCCCACGTGGGCAATGGAGATGAAGTGTCGTGCCCAAGGACACAAAGCGGTTTCCGCAGGTGGGATTGATTTGTTAGGTAAAGGATCAAAAAACACATGTCCCATAGACTAAGAGGGAGGTTCATGTCGACAATCAGAATTTAAGAATATCAAATATGGCCGCCATGCTTTGATAATTAGGAAGTTGTGTCTGTTTAAAATGAAATGATTTCCCATATTTATGCAGGTTTTGTAGTAAACTGAAATGCATGTGATGTATATTTTGAACATGCAAAAAAGATTGAATTTTCATTACAGTGCCGTAGCCCTGGACTGGTCGTAATCCATGCATGGGCAGTAATAGTTATGTCCACGCATGCATTTACCAGGTAATAAAAATCATCATCCGAAAAATTTAATGAAGCGCCGAGTTGTACCTGCTGTTTCCTTAATTAAATTTTTGATGATTATTCCTAAAATTAGTGTTTGGAATCTAATATTATTGCGTCCGTGGAAATATTGTCCACTAGTGATGAACCAATTATCAAAACTTGCTATCAGCCGATTACCGGTTATTTTTCTGCCGATTATGCCGATTCCGATGGTTGAAGTAGGACACTGAAGAAAATCTGTTGGTGCCTGTTATACTATAGAATTTCGTTGATAAATCATCAATTACGAAAGCTTAATACCACATAAGTCCTCAGAGTATGCATATTTTGTGCTGGGCAATGTTAGCCAAAATAATATTTGCATTTTGGTTGGGGTGTGGGGAAAAGATTGTTATTAACGATACAATCACACGATATTGTTCTCGTGAAGATTGTGTTTTACTCCGGTAAATAGTGTTAATACAGTTATGTGTAAGGACACAATACACTTGGCTGTATCAACCAGGAATATACTGTGCACACATACTTTGTGTCTTCAATGAATAATAATTTTAATGTTAATGTGTGTTGTAAAGTCATATGACACATGGTTTACACGTATGTCAGTATGTATTATTCAGTGTTCTTTTTTTCAACCTGTTACCTCCCCTGATGTGTTTCTCAAATGTTTACATAAACTCTACAATCTTCGGGAAATGGTGGCAATCTCGTACCGATTGCAGTTGGTAAATTCCGTAATCTCTCTGCTCCGCAAATCCCTAAATTTTCTGCTATGCACTACACACGTTTTTAATGGGGAAACTTTGTTGAGATGGCCAGATATCAAAGGGATTTTTAATCAGTGTTAAATATAGAATAACCAGAAACTGACGGTTTTTTAACTGCTGGTTGTCACAATCGGCCGATGCCCCGTAACTGGCCTGTTCTGATTGCCGATTATCGGTTCATCATTATGGTCCACCCATGGAAAGTGACCAGTCCACAGCAACCGTACTGTAGGTAGTCATATATAATTATGCCTTTACCCATTGGAAAATTTTTATCATGGTTATTAATGGATATAGGGATGTTCATTTTGACAATCAGAATTCAAGAATATCCAATATGGTCACCATGATTTGACAGGAAATTGTGTCTGTTTAAAATGAAAAGTTTCACAGAAAACTCAGATTCATGTGATGTATAACTTGCCATGCAAAAAAGATTGAATTTTCATTAGGCAGTCTTAGATAATGATGCCTTTACCCATTGGTGCACCTGTTGCAAGTTATGCAAGGAAAAGTTGATGGTGCACTTGTTGCAATTTATGCTAGGAAAAGGTGACTGGAATGAATTTTCCACTAAAAATTTAGCTGCAAGTGCTGAAAGTGATATTCAGTCGATAATAAAAGAAAATCTGATGTATAACAGGGATATGTTGCATCACACAAAATTGAAGAATACATGCACTTGCACTTTTCAAATAAATTGATTTTTGTTCACTTGCTCTTGTAAAATATGCGAGATTTTTCTGATAATACTTTTCAGAGAATGTACCCAATGTACACTATTAATTTGACTGTTTAGTAATCTGAATGTAGTGCCCATCCACCAGTGGATCCATGGGAAGTGGAGCACTGCTTGATTAATGTAGTAAATTAAAATGGTTCTTTTCTTCTACAGTATAACCGCAGTAGTCTTGTCATTTTCCACTGGTGGGCAATATTTCCAGGGATGCAATAATATTACATTCCAAACACTAATTATAGGAATAATCATCAAAAATTTAATTTATGAAGCACCGGGTACAAGCCGGTGCTTCATTAATTGAAATTTTTATGATGATGATTTTTTATTACCTGGTAAAAGCATGCATGGACTTTACTGCCCAGACTTCGATAATGACTTCGAGAGCGACTGTACTGTGGTAGAATAGGACCTGTAAAGAGAATGCAGTGTCTCATTGGTTAGAGCATTGGACTTTAAACCAGACCAGGGATAACTGTGTTCTGTCCTTTGGCAAGACACTTCATCCGGATTGTCCAAGTGGGGGTGCTGTGGTGCTGTGCAATAAGGCACATCAATGTTACAATTTCCTTTATCCACTGCCAACCCTGCTTATGCACAGTTCATAATTCAGCCAACTCGACATTTGCTTGGCGCTGCTCGGTGGTCCTCTCCAGGTACGAAGGCAAGTCTGGATAAAAGCAATCTGTCATTTGCAGAATGAGGTCCCCAGAGGGTGAATTTGCTGATGCTATCCCATTCATTGGAGCAATTTATCCTCTTGGTACTGCTTTCTGTTTAGGCCTGATACCTTGATTCAGATTGAGGTTCACAGAGTGTAAATTTAGTGATGCTACCCTGTAGAATCACCAAATTCACCCTCTGGATACCTCATTCTGCAGGTGACAGTCTGCTTATTTCCAGACTTGTACAAACAAAATCATGTTAAATTAAGGCTTCCCTTGAATCTTGGTATCTTTGAAAAAAAATAGGCCTGTTACAAATCACCTTTGAAAAATAATTCACATTCTACCAGTTACATAGAACTTGTAACAAATGCCCGAGATGAAAGTTCTTGGAAGTTAGCAGTGTAGGTGTATTGATTGGCTAAACCTGGTTGTATTCTTGATGTAGCCACAGTTGCTGAGAGTGACCGCAAATACAAATGTATACATAAATCAACTATTGGATGGACATTATTCACTAAGTTCAGATTGCAAAACTGCTGTATATAATTTACCTAACATGCATAAAAATGTGTAATTTTCCAAACATGCATAGAAACAATAAACACATGTGATGCAAAAATGATAGACAACGATGAATGTTGTCATGAATTGTTTCATATTTCACTTTTTCTGACCAGAGGATTATTCAACTATGCAGACTCCTAAACTGAACAATATTTTATTCAACGCCTGTTCTATGTATTTCTCATCTACAGCAACACTAAACCATGCGGAAAATGAAAATCTGTTCCGCACATTTGCGGAACGAGAATTGTTGACAGACTATGTTTAAATAGAAGCGAAATTTTCCTGAAATTTTCTACAAATTGTACAACACAATTACAGTTTGGATCGCTAGCGATAACTGAAAATCGTCCCATGAGTTCCAATGTGTTCTATCTTCCAGTAGGCACATAGAACATATTGGAACTTAAGGGACAAATAGTAACAAGGGTTCCCCTCACAAATTTGGATAGCAATAAAATGTGTTGTTTTTGTTGATAGTTGTCAAATGAATTGCTGAGTGTCCATCTAATAATTGTTTTTATAGGCGAGTACAGTGAAAACTAGAAGTCCTGTCATGAACTGTGCGCTCATCTAGGCTTAATTGCGTGTAGGAATTGCACGCAATTGCCATATCGAATGGCATCCAAAGCATGGCATATTTTCATGGTTACTCAAAGCAAACACGGGCAATGTTTCTGTCAATGGACCTCCGGGTTACCCAGAGGTCCATTGGCTGAAACATTGCTTGTGCATAGAATATATGTACAGAATTTGATAGACTTACTATGGTCATAAATGCTTAGATTAACGTGCAGATCGACGTGCTATTTGTGTGCATTTCATGACAGGACTTCTAGTTTTAACTGTAAGCATGTAATAAACACAAAACGGCACACCTGTGAATGGGTTAATAGATATGACACTTGTGCCATTTCAGAAGGATAAAACTCGAGGTCTGCGTCCTCTCGTTTTATCCTTCCGCTCTGGCACTTGTGCCATATCGATTAACCCGTGTGTCGTTGTGTGTATTTTCTCATGAACTGAAGGCTGTTATGATTCAGTGTTTGGTATGCAGTCTCTTTTAACCTCCTGTACACTCAGATGTCGAAATGTCAAATTTTACCCGTGTTGGAACCCAGGATTTGAAGCAGTGCTTGTTTTCTGTGGTAAGGCCTAAAAAGTTGAAAATCGGTTTCTCAGGCCCTCCTGCATGGGCATTTTGGTTGCAGCATATTCTTTTTATAACCAATGCAAACTTAAAAAAATAAAACATAAATGGTTTATGTCTGACATTTTACCCAAGTTATTAAAATTGATAAAGTTGTCCCTTGAGTGCAACAAGGCTTTGCAATGCTTTAATTGACGTGGAGAAAATTGAAATGCTCACATTTACTGAACTATACAAGACAGTATTGTTATGTGATGTGAAACTTTCTTTTGAGTACATGTTGTGGAAAATAAAACTGTTATTGGCTACTTGAAGGGCCACCACATAGGATCCCTGATTTAACACTTGTTAATCAGGAAACAAACATTTCCACGTGAACTTCTGTCTGCATTGATTTGATATACGGTAGGCAGTCGACTTTAGTGGTGTACATTCAACTATGGTAAAAAAAAATTCTTGGGCATTATTTGTTACTCTTAATGGAGAACAAAATTCACAACCCCTCACACTCATTAACCCTTTACTCAACGCAGACAATTTCAAAATTTATTATTTTAAATATCATTTTTTAAATTTTTTCAAAAGATTTCAACAGAACCATATCATGTGACCACTCTTTGAAACGAACTGGACAAGCTCTTTCCAAACAGGGGTCACATGATATGGTTTTGTTGAAATTTTTCGAAAAATATTTTTTCAGCTGCTGAATTTGCATATTACGTGGGCGGATGCGGGCGATTCGTTGGGTAAAGGGTTAATCAATTTTTGTCACTCACTTGCCTATTTGATCCAAATTGGTGTGGAGTATTATTGGGTGTATGCATGTGATACAAGCAAAAAAGAATTTCCCACATCTGTGTTGGGAACCTGTAGTTAAAAACAGAAAAGAATTTCAAATGCCATTTTTACTGAACTGCCCTCACAAATATTTGTTAAATGCTTTTGAGTGTCTTTTTGGGTTGTATATTCAAACTAGCTAAAAAAAATGTACCTATTTTTAACAATGATTCGTATCCTGTCTGAACAAATCAATATTTACACCATTTCCATTCCCTGTAGACAACTTGATCCAGGCATGGTTTAGGCTAACTTGATCTTCTATTTGTATTTATTATGTCCCTGACTTCCAAAGGAGGATTCAGGGGTATCCATTGAAGACCTCCGTCTGTCTGTACAAATGTTTTGGATTGTTATTTCAAAGCCACCAGTCGGATTTGGATCTCCTTTGGTATGCTGATAGACCCACATGGGGGAAGAGATATGTATAAGGAACGGGTTCCGTCCAATAATTTTTCCTAGAGTTATGGCACTTTTTCACTCTTTCGGCTTAGAAAATTTTTCTATCTCACAATACCTTTAAGTCTACTTCGAACATGTCTATGTGCCAGGGGCTGTGGCCCACGCTTTGCGTAGCTCTTGTTTTTATGCCCACAACCTCTGAAGGAGGATTCAAGGGTATCTAGTGAAGACTTCCATCCATCTATCCATCCATCAGTCCATACAAACTTTTGGGATTGTAATTTCAAAGCCATCGGTCAGATTTGGATCTCTTGGTATGTTGTTAGACCCGCATGGGGGAACGGATATGTAAAAGGAACTGGTTCTTTCCAATAATTTTTCCCAGAGTTATAGCACTTTTTCACTCTTTCATCTTAGAAAATATTTCTGTCCCACAATACCATTAAGTCTACTTCAAACATGTCTGTGGGCGGGGACAGTGGCCCACGCTTTGTGTAGCCCTTGTTTTATTAGCTCAACTTTGGCGAAGCCAAATTTGAGCTTTTGACATGGCTCATCGTCCGCCGTCCATCTGGCCGTCTGTCCGTACGTCAACAATTGGATACGGCTCGGGCTAGAGGCCGTATTTATGAACCGATCTTTACGAAACTTCTTGGGTACCTTTGTTATGACCGTGGGACGAGAACGAGTGTTTTTGGTTGCAATCCGAAATTCAAGATGGCTGCCAGCCGCCATTTTGTACCGACGATGCAGAAATCTGTTTTTTGTACAGAACTTCCATATGAAAGCTCTGATTTGAATAATTTTTTGTATGAATGTTTAGTACCATGGGATACATCACATATAATACAGGTTTTTTTCTTGTGTGTAAATTGTGCAAATTAGACTAATTTTGATGTTTTTTGGGGTTACTTTCAGCACTGTAAGTGCAAATGCCAATACGTCTCGGGCTAGATGAACCGATCTTTACGGAACTTCTTGGGTACCTTTGGTATCACCGTGGGACGAGAACGAGTGTTTTTGGGTCCGGTCCGAAATTCAAGATGGCCAATGGCAGCCATTTTGTACAAAATAAGGTGCAATCGGATTTTTGCACAGAACTTCCATATGAAAGCGCTGATTTGAATAATTTTTTGTGTGAATGTTTAGTATCATGGGATACATCACATATAATATGGGTTTTTTTCTCATGCAGAAATTATGCAAATTAGATGAACTTTGATTTTTTCAGTGCGACTTTCACACAGTAAGTACACATGTCAATACGGCTCAGACTAGAGTCTGTATTTATGAACTGATCTTCACGAAATGTCTTGGGTACCTTTGTTATCACCTTGGGACGAGAAAGAGTGTTTCTGGGTGCAGTCTAAAATTCAAGATGGCTGCCAGTGGCCATTTTGTACCGAAATTAGGTCTAATCAGTTTTTTGTACACAACTTCTATACAGCTCAGACTAGAGGCCATATTTATGAACCAATCTTTACGAAACTTCTTGGGTACCTTTGTTATCACTGTGGGATGAGAGCAAGTGTTTTTGGGTGTGGTCCGAAATTCAAGATGGCCACCAGCAGCCATTTTGTACCAAAATTAGTGCAGTCAGTCTTTTGTACAGAACTTCTGTATGAAAGTTCTGATTTGAATAAATTTTGTATGAATGTTTAGTAACATGGAATACATCACACATTGTAAGGGTTTTTTTTTCATGCAGAAATTATGCAAATTAGATGAACTTTGATTTATTCAGTGCTACTTACACAATGTAAGCACACATGTCAATACGGCTCAGGGTAGAGGCTGTATTTATGAACCGATCTTCACAAAACTTCTTGGGTACCTTTGTTATCACCTTGGGACGAGAATGAGTGTTTCTGGGTATGGTCCAAAATTCAAGATGGCTGCCAGTGGCCATTTTGTACCAAAATTAGGTCCAATCAGTTTTTTGTCACAAGTTCTATACAGCTCGTATTTATGAACTGATCTTCACAAAACTTCTTGGGTACCTTTGTTTTCACCTTGGGACAGGAACGAGTGTGTTTTGGGGTGCCTTTGTTATCTCTGTCCTATGAGAACAAATATTTTGGGGTTTAGTCAGACCCACTCTGGGACTCAAAGATTTTTTTCTAGTTTAGCATCTGACTGTCACCCACCTTTACAATACTTTACCTATACATTTGTTACAGGCAACGGTCAGTATTTATGTACAGACCGTTACAATACTTTATATGTACCTTTGTTATCAGGTCATTACCTAGATGTTTGTCATTGCTGTGTCACATACTATACATGTACATGTCTTTGTCTTGACAAGTTGAGCTACAGTGTCATTGACACTTTCATTTTTTTATTGGGATTTAACAGCACATTTTGACAATCAGGTTAGCATTGGTTGAAGACAAGTGCACCATTGACATGCAGTACACCTTAGTACACAGAGTCCAGAACCGATGGGCTGATTTAAACCAAATTTGGCATGTACTATGACTGGGCCATAAGTACTTGATTGGGTCATAATTACTGGATTTATGCCTGAAAAAGTTTTTCGCAGCCTTGTGGGAACCCCAGGAGTTAAAAATAGAAAAATTCAACCACCCATATTTACAAAACTGCACAGACCAGAATACTGTTATTTGGACAGTGGAATCGGGTAGACCAAAAAAAGTGCTGTCTTGTTGTGGGTTGCTATATGGGAATGCCCATTTTAACACTGCTAGTAATGGGAAAATGCTGGATCATCATCTTTCTAGGGCTCTATCAACTAAGAATTCTTCTTCATAACTTTTCGGTCAATTCTAAACTAATTGGGTGCATTGCTCTTTGGTATACTATACTCTTCTGAGTTTTTTCCTAATGAGTTTCTGATCCCCTAGGGGTAGAGTGTTCAATGCCCTAAAAGTCTAAAATGCTTTAAAAACCATCTTGTAAACCACTTATGATAAGATTTCTGATATGGCACTTCCTTTAGTGATGCAGATTCAAGTTTGTTAAAAGGAACTCAGTAAGTCAATATTTGGGGCTCCCTGAGAGGATGCCCATTCTGAGCACCATCCAAAATTTTTATTTTCAGACCCAAAGAGTTGATTTGAATCAAATTTGGCATGTAGTATAATTGGGTCATAAGTACTTGATTTATGCCTCCCCCCCCCCCCCCCAAATTATTTTCTGCACCCCTGGGGACCTCAGGAGTTAAAAATAGAAAAATTCAACCACCCATATTTACAAAACTGCACAGACCAGAATACTCAGGCCTGGCATTCTGAAAAATATAGGAGGGCAAAAAATCGCTCTCCTCAATCAGCTTAGGAGAGCAATTAGCTTTACACAGCATTTTAAGTATCCAGTTGAATGAACTCATTGAAACTGAAACCAACAGACTACATCAATGATTTTATTAACTTTACTAAGGTAAAGCGAAATCTCTTAGACATCTAGATGCCTCACTTAACAACCGAACACACACTTGACAAGACCTGTGTGTGTACCCAGACCTGTTGTCCAAGAAAGTCATATGCCTACCACTAACACCTTCAACCCCCAAGGGGGGTTGAAGGTGGTAGTGGTAGGCGTATGACTTTCTTGGACAACAGGTCTGCTTGAAGCTACAGTCACATCCTGGTGCAAGTGCTTCAAGTGACAGGATAGTAGTAATGGTAGTATATTATAGTGTCAATATTCCTTGAATAATTACCCCTCAAACTGTGATTTCAATTTTTGAACTTGAAACTGACAGAAAAAAAATATTGCTGTGACACATTTTGCTTCAAATGATTGCAACTGCGTTTTGGGTATACAAAGTACATACCCAAACACAGTTGCAGCCATTACCTTTTACCACTAAACCACTTTCAAAATGAAATTACGTGATGTTATGTGACTTCGAAGTTAAATTACATTTTTGCTTTACAACAAAAATTTAATGTGAGCATAATACATGTAATTTCAATCATCCCAGACCAAAATATTTAGGAGGGCAATTTTTCGCTCTCCTTAATTCTTTCAGGAGGGCAGTAAGGAGAGCTAAACAATCGCTCTCCTGAAATTGCCAAGCCTGAATACTGTTATTTCGTTTGAAGCTTTCCTGGGACCAGTGAAATCAGATGGACCCAAAAAATTGCTGTCGGTTTTGTTGTGGGATGCCATATGCTGATTGCCATTTTAACTCTGCTGGTGGTGGGAAAATGCCGAATCATCATCTTTCTATGGCTT
Organism: Pictodentalium vernedei; assembly: GCA_031216915.1. NCBI lineage: Eukaryota > Metazoa > Mollusca > Scaphopoda > Dentaliida > Dentaliidae > Pictodentalium > Pictodentalium vernedei. The sequence goes on along the minus strand of CM062290.1, from coordinate 345,917,005 downwards.
CCATCAACTAAGTCTTCATTACTTTTTGGCCAAATCTAAAGTAATTTGTTCAAATCTTCCTTCAGATCCACCAGTCAGAATGCTTTCATATTTGGTTTTCAGCATCTCTTGGGCAGGGTTGAGGGATTTAAATCGCGTTGATTTAAATCCATGATTTAAATCAGATTTAAATCAATGATTTTTTTATAAAAAAATCTTGATTTAAATCATGTTTTCATAAATAAGTGGTAATGAATGTTCAGAACTTTGTTTATCATGGAAGAGTTGACATTATTCAATTTGCAACTATTTCCCATGAATGGAAGGCTGTTCTCTGTAACTACTTTGGTAGCCCTTCTCTGTAACTTCAACTTGTCATAACTCATTATGTGAGTGCACTGAGTGTCTAGACTAACACATCTCCATAACCCCCCTTGCACCTCTTCAATACCAGGGCGTGTTTGGTCCAATTCCTAATCCTGTTTTCATGTTAACCTGTATTCCTACTTTTAGTTTTACCCAATCAGTGTGAATGACCTTGGCCTATAGTTTTTGAAAAGTGAAAGCTCAGATTCAAAATGTCTTACCCAGCTGGTCGAAAGAAAGATGATATTTGGCTCTATTTCACCCGTATACCTAAGGGGAAAGATTTTAAAGCAAAATGTAAAGACTGCCAATTAGTTATGCAAGGCCTGGTTAAGAGAATGAAAGAGCACAGAGATAGGAGATGTATTGGATCTGGCTCGGTTTCTCTGATTGACAGAACTGACCAGAATGATCAGGTCGAAATCGTGCAAACACAGAGTGAATCCGAAATTTCCGATCTGTCGAGTCAGTATACTAATGCTTCTACATCCTCGACTGTTGATACAGCGGATACATGTATATCAGTTAATGCTCCAGTCAGTACATCAGTTAATGCTCAAGCCTCATCGGTTCAACCTCAATCTGAGCAGCCTTCATCGTCTAACACTATCAACCTGAACTTCCTGAAGAGGTTAGCCGCCACCACCACTGCCAATAGACCAGCCAAGAAAATGTCTTCAGGGGTAAATATTTCAAATTTTGTTGTTAAAACATCTCCAGCTGAGAAAGAAATTCTTGACGAGGAAGTGGCAAAAATGGTGTTCGCAACAAACTCCCCATTCCGATTAGTGGAGCACAAACAATTCAAGCAGATGATCAAAAAGATGAGACCGGGGTATAATCCACCTTCTCGATTCGATCTCGCAGATAAGTTACTGCCAACTGTCTATGATAGGGAAAAAGGAAAATGTGCTTCTGAACTGAAAGGCAAGCATGTGTCACTAGGTTTAGATGGTTGGTCGAATGTCCATAATGAACCAATTGTTTGCGCCACTGTCACTACAGACAATAGTAAAGTTTATCTTGTCGATTCAGTGGATACATCTGGGCACTCTCACAACTCAGAATACTTAGTTGATATTGCCAATGGAGCAATTGATAAAGCTTCCAAGGACTTCGGCTGTACTGTGCAGAGTATTGTTACAGACAACGCTAGCAATGTGGCTAAAATGAGACGCTTAATGCAGGATTCTGTAGAGGCTGGAAGTATGACTATAATCACTTATGGTTGTTCAGCGCATGTCTTAAATCTGTTGGCTCACGACTTGGAGATTCCGGAAGTGAAGGAGCACATCGTTCAGATAATAAAACATTTTCGCAACAACCATTATGCCTCAGCAAGATATAGGCAGGAAGGTGGGAAGTGCTTGGTTTTACCCCAAGATGTTCGCTGGAACACAATGGCCGATTGCCTTGAAACCTACATTAAATGCTGGCATATCCTTGTGAAAATCTGTGAAAATGACAGAGATCTCAACAAAATTGACAAGGACATACACAACAAAATATCGAATCTTGGCCTAAAGCGATCAGCAGAAGATCTGCTAAGTAGATTGAAACCAATCGCTGTTGCATTGGACAGACTTCAACGTGATAGAAGTATGATTGGTGATTCTGTGGAGGTTTGGAAACAACTAGAGATTGATCTCCCAACCGTAACAGTAGTCAAGAAGAAATTCAAAGATCGGTATGCCCAGGCAATGACACCAGCTCATTATCTCGCCAACCTTATCCACCCAGCCTATCAGGGATCAATGCTTACAAGTGTGGAAAGGAACTCGGCAATGGAGTACGCGAACGAAACCCACCCAGTCTTTGTTCCTATTATAATGAAATTTGAGGCCAAAGCTCCACCGTTTCAAAAGTTTAAGTTTGAAAAACGAGTGACTGAATCATTAACTGCGGCTGAGTGGTGGCACTCGAACAAGACATTATTATTTGATGACTCTGACGATTCACAGACACAGTCTAATGAAGTCTTCAAAGTTGTAGATCAATTGTTCTCCGCTGTAGCAGGTTCAGCCGGTGTGGAGAGGGTCTTTTCCTCCTATGGGCTCGTCCAGTCCAAGTTGAGAAATCGTCTAGGGTTTGAGAAGGCTTCAAAACTTGTATTCCTCTTCAAATACATGAATCAGTCGGATGAGGTCGAGTTGAGTGATTGAAAGTTTGAACTTTGGAGCATAGTGTTTGTTGAACTAAGACAGTCAAGAAGCATGGACTGATCAGATCATCAGAATGACTTTTGAGTTTTTCTTTTCTGCTGAATGCAGAGATTATGCAGTTGGACTTTGGAATGTTTTATTTTCCCAGGAAAAGACAGTAATTGTGAAGAACACAATGTTATCTCAATTAGGTTTTCATTGAATTGTTACATTTGAACACTCATCTCTTTAGTCTTTATTCCATTGCTTGTCCATTATGATAGGCTTTCAACGAAGAATATTGATTTCTCAGAAATCAGCATTGGGGTATTCGGGTTTGAATGCACTTGAAATCAACAGTACCGGGTATTATAAGGAGACCCAAACCTGTGTCAGCCAATCTATCAATTAAGGTGTACAGAGATTACAAGGATTTCCCCCTACACTCCTCAACTTACACTTAGCTAACTACTTGAAATTTTTGAACACTAAACCCACAAATCATCTTTTTTCCAAGTTGAAACATTTGAATGGCCTTAATTTGGGGACGGAAAGTACTTTGCTGAAAAAAATCCTGTTTGATAAAAAAAATCCGGTTTAAATCAAAAAAATCAGATTTAAATCAAAAAAATCGATTTTTTTGATTTTTTTGAAAAAATCAAAAAAATCAACAACCCTGCTCTTGGGGGGGGGGGGAGGGAGGGGGGGGGTCAGGGTCAGATTCAAGTTTGTTCAAATCGGCTCCCTGGGTTAGTATATGGACTATTTATCTCTGTTTTATGGAATCCTTAGTGGGGTCAGATTCAAGTTTGTACAAATCAAGTTTTTACTAATCAGGCCTTCGGTCGTTTTAACCCATATGAGCCTATTTCCGACTTTGATAACTTTTTAATGCAAAGGAACAGGTGCCCCATGCATTGTTAGGGTAAGTTCAAATCTTGTTTTCTAAGTATCTTGTCAGTGGTTTCAAGGCAAGTCTTGGCTCTCTACAGAGACTGAAAACAACTGCAAAACCACAGGAGGTAGACTTTCAAAGTATAGCAGAAATGTATAAAAATCTCTAGGCCCTTAAGGGTTAAACTTGATTACTCTACATTATGTTGAAATCAGTAAATTTCTGTTTCTGTGGAGTATTTGTAATTATGAAATTTCCTTGTCAGAACTCTGAGATGATTGGCACTGCTTGTTCTCTCAAACCACTACCCCAGTCATTGGAAAAAATAAATAGGTGACACATTATTGTTGTTAAAAGTTCCGTAAATCACTTTGTGTAGAATCAAATGGCCTTTTGTCAGGGAAATGTTTCAGGCCCCTTGGGGCCTCAATCTTCTTCAAAAATGTGAACAAGATTGAAATACATTTTCAAATATTGATTCTTCTGACATGTCACCCAAGAATTATTGACCCATTTTGATATGAAACTCTCTTGGTATATTCACATCCTATGGAAACATCAGATCACGTTTTTCTGTGCCTATCATCGTAAGGTGTTTTTGAATGAGGAATCAAAAGGTTTCTAAATGAAAAATAATTTTTAGAATTATAAATGAATAGATAGATATTGGCACAATTGTTTGCTATCTTTGCATGTACATGATCTATATATGCATTATTGTTATAAGTACCTGATCAAATTAGAATAATTCTTTATTTTCAGCACCACCAAGGATAAATGGTCACTCAAAGATTGACAGAATGCGTGACAGATCTCATTTATATGAATCCTCAACCATGATGAGTAGTGATATAGACACAACTAGTTTTTTTGACTCAGAGGATGATACTGCCAGCAGGTATTTACTATCAGTATGCATTCTGAACATATTTCATAAGAGAATGACCATGAAAAATGTAACTCTTCAACTTTTTAGAGTTATCTGCCCTGAGACTTCTTTGCAATTGTTTAACTCCAACTTCACTCAAGTTTGGTCACTGTCCTCCCTCACAACTCACCGTTCGCCAATGATGTTTTATTGAACTGAGCATAAGGTCATTCCAGTGGAGAGTTATCCTTTCTAACATTGCTTGGGTGGATTTAGTATGTTGGTGAGTCTGACAGTTGGTGATTCTCGCCGGGTACTCTGGCTTCCTCCACCTGTAAAACTGCCCGACACGAGGTGACCCTGGCTGTCGAAAGTTTCAAGAAACCTCAATGAATAGTTATGAATTATGGTCTCAATCCCATTCATGATATAATCACCACAAAGCTATTTGTCAAATTTGAAAAAAAATGTTTTGATTGGTTTTCTTTAAAATGTGATGACAAGATATGGAAAAGGACGAAAGGATGAATAGATGGACAAATGGAAGGATGGAGGAATGAAATTACAGGATGGATGGATGGATAGAACACATTCCTCCCCTCCCACTACATGGCAGGGGGAAAATGTCTTTACGACCATAAATTGATTCACATCACCTGGATCAGCCAGTGATCATTGATTAGATGTGATTAGATTATATTATTCTGTAATTCTGTAATAGACATTTTGCCCCTCCCCAACCTCAAACCGCATTGGTGAATTTGAATAATAGCAACTTCTGCATCTTTAAGATCCAGGTCATTCTTGACCTTCAAATGTTGAGGGCACAAATCGTGTCTCAGGCATAATTCCTAAACTTTTGGGCTACAATCATCCAACTTAACACAGTTATAAAGGTTGTGTCACTCATCACAACTGGGTTTGTAACTTGGAAAGTCAAGGTCACATTTCAAGGTCATGCTTACAATCGGTCAATATTTGTGTCTCTGCCACAATTCAGAAACAGATCAAACTACAATTAAACAAATGTTAAGAACAGTCAGAAGGTATGTCACATACAATAGTTTCTCCCGCCTCTTCATGGTCAATGTCATACATGACCTCCACATGATCAGGGTCACAAATCATGTCTCGGGTATAACTCATAAACTATTAGGACTACAATCATGAAATTTCCCAGAATTGTAAGGGACAATTGGAGGTTGTTTAACGTTCCATTACTGGGTCTGTAAATTCAACGTCAAGGTCACATTTGAAGGTCAGACTTAAAACTGGCCAGCATTTGTGTCTTAGCCATAACCCAGATAATAAAAAAAACTAGAATTATTAAACTTTATACAAATGTTAAGGACAGTCAGAAGGTGTGTCGCATATAATAGTTGCGCCTGCATCTTCATGTTCAGGGTCATGCTTGACTTAATATTTTCAAGGTCGCAAATCATGCCTCAGGCATAACTCAGAAACTGTTGGGGCTACAACCATCCAACTTCACACAATTATAAAGGACAATGGGAGGATGTGTCACACACCATAACCAGGTCCAAAACTTTTAATGTCAAGGTCACATTTCAACATCATGCTTAAAACTGGTCAGTATTCGTATCCAAGCTATAATTCAGAAACAAATTAAACTATGATTATCAAACTTCATACAATACCAAATATATTTTTATATGGAAGTTGAAAATATGTCCACTCATTTCTTTTCAGCCTACTCACAATTGTTTACAATTGGCTGTAACGTAAATGCAAGCCCTACCTCTGAACTTACTCAAGCTTAAGAAACTTTTCCAAACAAGTTGGAAAAGTAATAGAGTGCAAAAGCATGAAAAAGATCGAAAAAGGGTCGAACGAGACCGGCGCTCGAAATTACAGGTACTCTCTCTGCACACCTCTTGCATTTACCGAGTGCATGCGCAACAACCTTTTATTTCTGCCATTGTGCTGGTCGGAAATTTTGTGACTCTAGCTATTATTTAGCTGTTATCTTCGTGAACAACTTATTTGTATGGTGCTATCTTGTCTGATTATGTGCAAGTGGATTGTATCCTTTTGAAGCTTCTAAATTATTCACTATTTGATGATATTTTTGATAATTTTTGCTTGCTTTTTCACACATAGTCTTGTTTTTCCCCCCACATGTGAACACAACCATTGTTCTGTTTTCCGTCGGCGGGAAGCTTGATTTCATTTATCATATTATGCCTAAGACTATTCCTTGTTCCTTTTGCTTGCAAGTGAAACATGTGGACGACTCTCATTCCACATGTGTCACTCGCAACAATTGTACACAGGCCCAATCATGTGGTATTTGTGGGGTTTGCTCCTCAAAATTCTGGGCATCTGTAAACAAGGTGGTTCTGTCAAGAGCTAGAACCCCTCGTTCTCGGGGTAAGGGTAACCGTGTCTTATCAGACATTTCTCTGAGTGCACGTGGTGACTCTTGTCACACAGGATGCTGATCTGTCTTTTTCTGTGGTGAGTTCCTCTGCAACTGTTGACGGTGCTAGTGCGGTGATACCTGAAGTGGAGACCGTGGTCTCTTTGTCTTCAGATGTCACTCTTGAGGTGTCTGTTTTCGTCGAGAGCTTCTCCGAGGTCAGATCAGTGACATTCCGATTTGCCTCCTACGCCGTCGACAGTTGCTGAGGAAGTTGTTACTACAGATCCTATTCTGTATGATGGTGTCTTTTCCATCTCTTCTGGGGATGGTATACAGTCTCGGGGGTGGGTCCGAGACTGTACCTGCTGGTGTGTCTTTGAGCTCTCAGCCTCCCCTGGCTTTGCGGAGAAGCTGTGCGGGTTTGCTGTCTGCTCTGTTTCATCTGGCTAGGTTTGCTCTTGGTCGGTTGAGCCGTTCGGTCGCTTCGGCAGCGATTTCTCGCTGAATCGTATATTGTTCCTCCTTCCCCTGCTAGTGTGCTGACTAGCAGAATGGGGCTGGGACATTGGCATCCAGGGCCTGCTGTTCGGCAGAGGTCAGTGACAGGTCCTGTTAGCTGTCACTCTTGGAACCTTCCTCCGGTGATTCCTCACTGTGTTCCAAGTCTGGCTGTCGATCGATGCATGCTGTCAGTCTCAGAGGATAGGCAGTTGGGGCCTTCTGTCACGCAGAGGCCAATGGCAGGTTCCTGTCATTCTTGGGACAATCCTCCAGTGTCTTCTCATTGTGTCCCAGGTCCAGCTACCGATCGACGTACGCCGTAAGTCTCTTTAGAGGATTTGCATGCAGGGCCTTCTGTTCCGCAGAGGTCAGTGATTGCCCCACTAGCCTCCAGTGTCTTCTCACTGTCTCCCTATTCTGTCTGCCGATCGGCGTTCGTCGTCGGTCCCTTCTGAGGATTTGGTTTCTTCTACCAGATGGGTCCATTGGGAAGACACTCTGTCGGGCGATGCTGCTGCGACGGATTGTCAGGGTGACCTGCATCAGGCCGTTTTGGCGCTCACCCGGTTGCTTCCTAGCAACCCTCAAGTGGCTTCCCTGTGCCTCCTGAGACACAACCTCCTTTGGTCGGTTGCCGAGATGCCTCGTCTGGCCCTTTGGATACTGCACAGTATTCACAGGAGGTTTCTGCTGGTCATCCCGAGTTGGGCTACGTCTCTTCTGCTACAGAGGATGACAATTTTCTTGAAGGCGATGGGCCCCCCTCATCAGTCTTGGGGCAGGCTTTGGATTTTGTCTTTGGCTTATTGCCAGACATTCAACCTTCAGACCTGCCATCAGTGACCGTCCGGCCACGGTCCTCTTTGGAGCGCCGTAACCCTGTTGAGCCTTCTAGCTCTGCCGCTTTGCGTTCTCTACAATCGGCTCAGGTTGTTGAGTCCTTCCAGGGCTTGGACGCCAAAATGCGTTCTAAGGCCCTCAAGGGTTCTTTCTTTTCACAAGCTGATGCCTTTCTGCCTCCATCGCGGTTTCATGTTTACGATTCCGTCTGTCCACCAGTCTTCCAAGGGTTGACTACTGTGGATGAGGATTCTTGTTCCCTCGGGTTGACTAAGTCTAAGTCGGCAGTTCTCCCGATGTTGGTAGTTGAGTCTATGGTGGGCTTGTCCCAAGAGATGCTGGGTATGTTATCTCTCGCGGACCATGTCGTCGCTGCCCTGGCTGAATATTTTCCACCAGGGGAGTTTGATGATGCTCAGGCACCTCTTCACGTTTTGTCACACTTATGAACTTGACACACGCTCACGCCTGTAACATGGCTAATTTGGAGCTGGCACGCCAGGATGCGGTATTGGATTCTTCTCCATCCCTTCCTTCTGAGCAGCGTGCTGTTCTGAGGTCTGCTTCTTTGGTTGGACCTCAGTTGTCATGGTTCCGTGGAAGCTGTCTGTGGTGAGGTTCTTTGTCATTCAAAGGACCAGCTTTTGCTACGACAGCTGGACCAACCTGCTGCTGTGGGTGGTGGTCGTTCCAGGCCTGCCAAGCATCCTGCTGCATCTGCCATGTCGGCTACGCCTTCAGCTCCATTTGCTCCTTCTGCACAGAAGAAGCACCGACGTGGCTAGGCTCGCTGGCAGCCTCAGAGAGGAAAGTCTCAGGACTCTGTTACTTCCCGAGGGGGTGGTTTCACCTCTTGGGGGCCTCGTCGAGGCCGCAAATGAAGGTGCTCACCTCGATTTGCCTCCAGTCGGGGGAAGGCTGTTGCTGTTTTACGACCGTTGGTCAGAGATAACGTCAGACACTTGGGTCCTCGACGTCATCCAATCCGGTCTGCGACTGTCCTTCCATCGGCACCCCTGTTTATCTCGGGTGCCCCTCCCGACTCGGGTCCCTACCGATTCTCTACGTGGGGACCTTCTGGTGCAGGAGATCGACAATCTCCTCTCCAAAGGGGCGATCTCGGTGGACAGGAAACCCTTTCACTGGGGTTTTACTTGAGACTTTTCTTGGTGCCGAAGAAAAACGGCCAGTTTTGTCCTGTCATCGATCTGAGTATCATGAACGAGTACATTATAGCACCTCGTTTCAGTATGGAGACTTTCCGGTCGGTTCGCCGTTAAGTTCATCAGGGCGACTTTGCTGCCAGTATCGACCTGAAGGATGCCTACTTCCATGTACCCATTCATCTGGCATCACAGAAATTCCTTCGGTTCTCGTTTCGGGATCGAGTCTATCAATTCAGAGCTCTCCCGTTCGGATTGAACCTGGCTCCTTGGGCCTTCACCGACTGATGTCACATGTGCTTGCTTTTCACCGTACTCAGTCAGCTGTGACTTCAACAGCCTACCTGGACGACATCCTCCAACGGCACCACGATGCTGCTGTTCGGGAGTCCGATGTCCGGCAGTTTCTTTGCCTACTAGCGTCACTGGGTTTCAGAGTCAATCGCGAGAAGTCGGATCTGCTTCCTTCTCAGCAGTTTCGTCATTTGGGGATGGATTTCGACACTCTTCACAATGTGGTGTCGGTTCCCAATGCCTGGACGACGATTCTTTCCGCCTTCAGTCGGAACCTGCTTCAATCTTTCTCTGTCTCGGCCAGGACTTTCCTTCGGATGCGGTTCGGTGACAGATCTCATTCTGCTTGGTCGCTTGTTTGTCCGACCTCTCCAACACTTCCTGTTGGATTATTGGCATCCGAATGTAGATCCACTGGACCTGGAACTTCCTATTCCTCGGTCCCTGCTTTGTCACCTCCACCCTTGGGCCGATGTTCCCTGGCTGACACAGGGTGTTCCGTTGGATCGTCCTTTGGCCGATCGCATCCTTACTGCGGATGCCAGCGATCGGGGCTGGGGTGTAACGCTAGATCCTCTCGGTCTGTCCACTAACGGCGAGTGGTACAGCGAGCAGGTGGGCCTTCATATCAACCAGAAGGAGCTCCTTGCTCTTCTGTTGAGTTTTCGGCTTTGGATCCCTAACTGCCGGACCACATTGTCCTACTTCTTTCGGACAATTCGACAGTAGTGGCCTACATACGGAATCAAGGAGGCATACATTCGATTCCCATGTATCTCGGGCTCTTCTACTGTTGGCGCGGGATGTGAACGCACGGGTGTCCATTCGGCACATTCCCGGGCGTCTCAGCGTCCTAGCAGACTCCCTGTCCCGACGCGACAGTGTACTTCCAACCGAATGGATGCTACATCGGTCGGTGTTTCAGGCGATTTGCGAGTGGTGGGGGCATCCTCTAGTCCACCTTATCGCCACTCGCTGGAATCATCAGGTAGAGACCTTTGTCTCTCCTTGTCCAGATCCTCGGGCATTTGTGGTAGATGCTCTGTCTCTGGACTGGACAGGTTGGATCGGCTATGCCTTCCCTCCTGCACCGATTCTTCCTCAAGTATTGGCGAAGATTCGTGCTTGCAGTTGCAGGATCATTCTGATCGCACCTCTGTCTCCACAGAGGGTGTGGATCAATCTGCTGTGGCCTCTGTTGGCAGATTGGCTGATTCGTGTACCTCTACGTCGCGATCTTCTTTTCCAGGTTCATCCCAGGAAGTATCACAACAACCTGGCGAGCCTGTCCCTTCATGCCTGTCTTTTATCAGGTCCTATCTCCGACGTAGAGGTTTGTCGAGACGAATAGTGGAGTGCATTTCTGCATCACGGCGACATTCCACTGGCATGACTTATGTTGCGAAGTGGAAGGTTTTCTGATGCTGGTGTACAGATCACAATGTGGATTACCTTGATCCGTCAATCGGTCAAATTGCAGATTTTCTGGTATACCTTTTTGACTCCAAGGGCCTCCAGCCTATTACAATTAAGGGCTATGCTGTCTGATACTTTCTCTTATGTGGGAAAGCGGTGCATCGGTTGTAATCTTTTTCTCTCCAAACTCATTTGGCACTTTTCTTTGAAGAGGCCTCGAGTTTTGCATCTCACACCCAAGTGGAACTTGGCATGGGTGTTGCACTGTTTGGAGGGGCCGCCATTCGAGCCTTTATCTGAGACCGATATGCGTTTTCTCACCTATAAGACGGCTTTCCTTCTAGCATTTGCTTCTGCTCGACATGTCAGTGAGCTTCATGTTCTATCTGTTGATTCTGCTTTCTTCAGAAATGAGGCTAACAGTGTCACCTTCACTACTGATTGCTCTTTTCTGGCCAAGAATCGACTTCCTAATTCGGTACCTCCTCCCATCAGCATGTTTGTGCGATCAAGACTTACATTAATCGCACTTAGTTCATTAGGAGGGGTCGGAAGAGATTCTTTCTGCCTCTCATTCCTAAGAGGCAGTCTATCTCTTCCCATTCTATTTCCAGGTGGACCTGTCTTGCAATCAAGCTGGCTTATTCCAGCTTGTCTGCTTCGGATCTTGTTTCGAACTGGTTTAATGCTCATGAGGTTTGTGCCATTTCTACATCCTGGGCGTTCGCCAATTCTGTTTCGCTCCGGGATGTTATGAATGCGGCTTACTGGAGGAATGCTTCTACCTTCTCCTTTTATCTCCGCCACCTACAGCAGCAATCTGAGGACCTTTATTCTTTAGGCCCTCTCGTTGCTGCTCAGGCTGTTGTGCACCCTCGTTAAATTTTCTTTTTATCGGGTTTGTGCTTCGCTCAGCCTTGTTCTTTTCAGATGCCTTCTGTCTATCTTCATTACAGGTTTCGCTATTATTCTCTGCCCTCCTTGCTTTTCTTTCTGCTGCTCTTGTTGGTATTGGTTTTGTGATTCACCTCCTCCTATTGTTTATTCAGCCAATTGTAAACAATTGTGAGTAGGTTGAAAAGAAATTAAAATTTTTTAGTAAATTTTGTTTCTAAACATACCTACCACAATTGTTTACCGGAGGCCCACCCTCCTTGGGGATATCTTTGATATCTATGCCTCCTCGCTAAATCACAAACTTCTCGTTGGCGGAAATACGGAATTGACGTCACAGTTGTTGCGCATGCGTTCGGTAAACGCAAGAGGTGTGCAGAAGAGAGTACCTGTAATTTCGATTGCCGGTCTCGCTCGACCCTTTTTCGATCTTTTTCGTGCTTTTGCACTCTATTACATTTCCAACTTGTTTGGAAAAGTTTCTTAAACTTGAGTTAGTTCCGAAGTAGGGCATGCACTTGCGTTACAGCCAATTGTAAACAATTGTGGTAGGTATGTTAAGAAACAAAATTTGCTAAAAAATTTTAATTTCAATACTTCAAAAATGGAATGAGATGAAAAAATTACCAAGCACTTTCTGAGATTTCTACATTTTTTTTAAAGGTTTTCAAGTATAACAGATACAACAGCTAGATCTTCAAGGTATGGCAGACATAGGAGGCGGCGGAAAAAACATAAATTACCTCCAATTAGTAGGGTAAGGTTTTCTATTTGTATTGTCATTCTTACAATTAACTTGTTCTTCAGGAAGTAGGAATGAATTGTCACTAAAGCACCTCCTGAGTGTGATTTCCATCCAGGAAATACCTTATAAAGATAACAGTGTAACTCTTCACTGGAAGAGAGCGCTCAATTATTTTTTGGTTCTCAGAATTTGTCCAGCTGTCTTTGCCTTGTTATAATTTATGGGAGAATGCCTCCCAAGGATTGCCCATAAATTGTAACAAAGTAAATCCACACCAGAGATTCTTTAGGGTATCTACAGGGCCCATTTATGGGACTCTTTCCCAGTGACATTTGGGCTTGACTTTTCCCAATTGTTAACCTCAGATTTCCAAATCTCATTTCCCGCTCATACTAAATGCACTACTGGTGCCCTGAACTGGGTAGTCATAAGGCCTCAGAAAACCATTCATTTTATGAGGCCTTTTGACCAATCAGTTCAGGACACCATTTGTTCATTAAATTTAAATTGCTTGCATAATTATGCCTCTTAATTCAAAGGTAAATAACAAGTTATACTTTCATAGTATAAGAACAGTTTAATAAAGACTATGGAGACTGCATGAACTTGATTCCATGTGACTTGTTATAAAACTTACCTGTCGTATACATGCATTTGCTTAGGTATTGGTCTTAATGTTCCCTATTCAATTTGAATGCAATATTTCTTAGTCTTTGTAATGTTTTTTCCCCTCCAAACAAGTTCCCAATTAGAGTCCCTTGATGCAAAGTTTCTCAATGGGATGCACCCTAGACCCTTTTGCAAAGAGGGCAGAAGAATCCCTGCATACAGACTAAAAAGTTTCATGTCGAAGATAATATGAAGCACATCTACAAAATCTGAAGCCTTTAAGTTTTTGTAACTGCACTTTGGATAAAGCTCAAATATGGGCTTCCAGTACTCACCAACAAGTCACTTTACTGAAAGTAACAATGGTCATATCTGGCCTGTACTATTCACAAAAATCCACATTCAAACAAAGATTAAAATTTTATTTTTGTTCTTTCAATCTTTGCTTCCAAAGCATAGCTTATTCCATTGAGGAATCATAAGCTCTATTTTTGGAGCAAAAATTTTAAGATGTACAGTTATTTTAAAAATGTTTTGACAAGTGATGTCCGCTAGCTGTGTTAATAAGGGGTCAAACTCAAAAATTTTCTTCTCCAAACCCACTGATCAGAATCGTGATTTTTAGTATCCATGGGGAGGGGAGGGGGGCGGGGGGGGGGGGGGGGGGGGGGGGGGGGGGGGGGGGGTCCCATATTTTGCATTATTGGAAATCTGGACAATATTTCCGCAAAGAAATACTAGATTTACTAGTAATGCTAATCTGATATTGCCATCAGAGGTATAAATAATTAAATGACTTCATTTTTCTGTAGTGTTAATGGCCATATATGCAAATTAAATCCTTTTTTAAACAACTTTGGTCAGGTGAGTACCTCAGGTCCCATAGGGCCTCTTCTTTACATATTTCCCCCATATTTTTTAGAAAACTGAACTTGTTACTTCTAAAGTAGTAAAACACTCAACTATGATTTTATATACTACTCAAAGTTTGCTAAGCAACAAATATTTGACACATCATTGTGAAATTTGCTTGTGACATATTTGCGATATTTTTGGTGGATATGATTGAGGAATGTATTGAGATGGTCCCCAGTGTTTACATTAGCTCTCTTGACAGACAGACTTCGTGACAGTCATGGAAGGCATGTAGACCTTGATTTTCATGATGTTTTTGTGTACTGTCTATATGTACATGACATGTGTAGGGTATTCAATCTTCATTTCAACACAAACCCTTGTGATTTAATGATTGAATATGGCAAATGCAAATGTAAGAAGACATTTGTCTGAAACAGAAATGTGGCAGGATGGTGGAGCAAGGGTTACCCATCGTCAGGTTGGTGAAGCCCTTGGTGTGCACCATACGGTGATCACCAGAGACTGGGGAAGACTTCAGCAGTATGGCACACCAGTAAGACGGCATGGTGGTGGCAGAGACAGGGCAACATCTGCAGCTGAAGACCGATCGTTCAGGCCCGTAGGAACCGCTTTGCCACAGCAACCCAGCTTCGCAGTGACCTTCAGAATGCATCTGGGGTAAATGTTTCGACACCGACTTTCCGGGCAACGTTGCACGAAGTTGGTCTCTGATCAAGAAGTATGTATTCGCCTTCCACTGTCCCAGAACCACTGCCAGGCACGATATGAATGGGCCATGGACCACATTGGATGGACCAGAGAAGATTGTGCAGTGACGAATGGGAGCAAAATGGAGGCGAGTGGAAAATGGCTCACCTCAAATCAAGTTTGCAAGAGTGAAAAATGTGAGGAGAGTGATTTTGATTCAATGTTTATCTTCATTCTTTTAATACTGTTTAGGTTGTTAATTTGAAAAATACTGATCAATTAACACCTCTTAATATCCTCTATTATCTATACTGGCGGATGAGATAATCCCCTTCACTGTTGATGGTTAATATAGGAGGCCGAAACGTCCAGGGCCGAAACGTCTCAAGGCCGGAATGTTCTGAGGGCGAAACGTCCCAATACCATTTAAAGTGTATTTTTGTGTCGCCGCCCCACGAAGTGGGGAGCGACATATAGGGATTACTTTTGTTGTCTTGCGTCGTCCGCCTCGTCGTCCGCGTCACACTTTTTCTTATCCGCCACTCCTCTTTAACCTATTAATGGATTTTGATGAAACTTTCAGTGATTCTTTATCACATAATGGCATTGTGCACCTCCTATTTTATTTTTAGCTTAACTTGACATAGTCAAGATAAGCTATTGCCATCACGCGTGCGGAAGTCTGTTAGTCTGTGAGTCTGTGACGTCTGTTCACATTTCCTTTAGCACAGGCTACACCCCGCAGTTCTTGTCTGATCGTCACAAAATTTCATATGCAGGTTTGGGGTCATGTCTAGATGAGAACGTCCCCTTTTGGTCGCGATCGGGCAACCGGTATGGCTGCCCGAGCCCAAAACCCGAAAACCATTAGCACAGTCTACAGGTCGTATTTATGAAGGGATTTCATTGTAACTTGGTAGGATGCCTCTGTATAGTGCCTAGACGAGAACGTCCCCTTTTGGGCATGATCTATCAACCGTGATGGCTGCCCAAGCCCAAAACCCAAAAACTTTTACCACAGTCTGCAGATCATGTTTAATTTGGAGGGATTTCATTGTAACTTGGTAGGATGACTCCTTATGATGTCTAGATGCGAATTTCCCCATTTGGGCATGATCTGCCAACTGTGACGACTGCCCGAGCCCAAAACCCGAAAACCTTTAGCACAGTCTACAGGTCATATTTATTGAGGAATTTCATTGTAACTTGGTGGGTTGACTTCATACAATGTCTAGATGAGAAAGTCCCCCTTTGGACGTGATTGGGCAACTGTGACGGCTACAGGAGCCCGAAGCCCGAAAACCTTTAGCACAGTCTAGAGGTCAATTTTATGAAATGATTTCATTGTAACTTGGCAGGATGACTCCAAATAATGTCTAGATGAGAACGTCCCATTTTGATCGCGATCATGCAGCCTTAATGGGTGCCCGAGCCCAAAAACCTTTAGCATAGGCAAAAGGTCATATTTATGGAGGGATTTCATTGTAACCTGTTAGGTTGACTCCATATAATGCCTAGATGATGACATCCCCTTTCGGTCGTGATTGGTCAGTTGTGATGGCTACAAGTGCCCGAAGCCCGAAAACCTTGAGCACAGTCTACAGGTCATATTTATGAAGGGATTTCATTGTAACTTCTTAGGATCACTCCAGATGATGCTCAGATGAGATTGTCCCCTATGGTTGCGATCATTCACCCATGATGGCTGCCCAAGCCCGAAGCCCGAAAACCTTTAGCACAGTCTACAGGTCATATTTATGAAGGGATTTCATTGTAACATGGTAGGTTAACTTCATATAATGTCTAGATGAGAATGTGCGATCATTCACCCATGATGGCTGCCCGAGCCCGAAGCCCGAAAACCTTTAGCACAGTCTACAGGTCATATTTATGAAGGGATTTCATTGTAACTTGGTAGGTTAACTTCATATAATGTCTAGATGAGAACGTCCCCTTTTGGACATGATAGGGCAACTGTGACGGCTAAAGGTGCCCGAAGCCCGAAAACCTTTAGCACAGTCTACAGGTCATATTTATTATGGGATTTCATTGTAACTTGTTAGGATGACTCCAAATAATGTCTAGATGAGAACGTCCCCTTTTGATCGCGATCATTCAGCCTTGATGGGTGCCCGAGCCCAAAAACCTTTAGCATAGGTAAAAGGTCATATTTATGGAAGGATTTCATTGTAACCTATTAGGTTGACTCCATATAATGCCTAGATGATGACATCCCCTTTTGGTCGTAATTGGTCGGCTGTGTTGGCTACAAGTGCCCGAAGCCCAAAAACCTTGAGCACAGTCTACAGGCCATATTTATGAAGGGATTTCATTGTAACTTCATAAGATCATTCCAGATGATGCCCAGATGAGATTGTCCCCTTTGGTTACGATTATTCAGCCATGATGGCTGCCCGAACCCGAAGCCCGAAAACTTTAAGCACAGTCTACAAGTCATATTTGTGAAGGGATTTCATTGTAACTTGGTAGGTTGACTTCATATAATGCCTAGATGAGAACGTCCCCTTTTGGACATGTTTGGGCAACTTTGACGGCTAAAGGTGCCCGAAGCCCAAAAACCTTTAGCACTGTCTACAGGTCATATTTATGAAGGGATTTCATTGTAACTTGGTAGGTTGACTCCAAATAAGGTCAAGATGAGAACGTCCCATTTTGGCCGTGATCATTCAGCCTTGATGGGTGCCCGAGCCCAAAAACCTTTAGCATAGGCAAAAGTTTATATTTATAGAAGGATTTCATTGTAACATTGTTAGGTTGACTCCATATAATGCCTAGATGATGACATCCCCTTTTGGTCGTGATTGGTCAACTGTGATGGCTACAGGTGCCCGAAGCCCGAAAACCTTGAACACAGTCTACAGGTCATATTTATGAAGGGATTTCATTGTAACTTCGCAGGATCACTCCAGATGATGCCCAGATGAGATTGTCCCCTTTGGTTGCGATCATTCAACCATGATGGCTGCCCGAGCCCGAAAACCTTTAGCACAGTCTAAGGTCATATTTATGAAGGGATTTCATTGTAACTTGGTAGGTTGACTTCATATAATGTCTAGATGTGAACGTCCCCTTTTGGACACGAGTGGGCACCTGTGACAGCTTCAGGGGCCCAAAGCCCGAAAACCTTTAGAACAGTCTACAGGTCATAATTATGAAGGGATTTTATTGTAGCTTGGTAGGATGACTCCAAATAGTGTCCAGATGAGAACGTCCCCTTTTGGTCACGATCATTCAGCCTTGATGGCTGCCCGAGCCCAAAAACCTTTAGCATGTCTGTAGGTCGTATTTATGGAAGGATTTCATTGTAACTTGTTAGGTTGACTCCATATAATGCCTAGATGATAACATCCCCTTTTGGTCGTGGTTGGTCAACTGTGATGTCTACAGGTGCCTGAAGCCCGAAAACCTTTAGCACAGTCTACAGGTCGTATTTATGGAGGAATTTCATTGTAACTTGGTAGGTTGACTTCATATAATGTCTAGATGAGAACGTTCCCTTTGGACGCAATTGGGAAACTGACGGCTACAGGGGCCCGAAGCCCGAAAACCTTTTGCACAGTCTACAGGCCATATTTAGGAAGGGATTTTAATGTAACTTGATAGGATGACTCATTTTGGAATAATTTCATTGTAATTTTGTTGATATATGTTAACTGTGAGGGCCACATATATTAACTGTGAGGTCATATTAACCCACCCCTCAGATCTTTAGTACAGTGTACACCTCATATTATTTTTATCATAAACATAGCATACAGGGAACAGAAATGAACATATTCCCAATTATCACAATTCTTGTCTTATTTCATAATCCTTTCATAAACATTGAACATTATCCTTTTCATCAAACACAACACACAAGTTAAGCTACAGTGTCATTGACACTTTCATTTGATCTGCTGTATTTTTTCCAGAGTTATGCCCCGTCGTCTTGCATCGTCCGCGTCGTCGTCCGCGTCACACTTTCTCTTATCCGCCACTCCTCTTTAACCTATGAATGGATTTTGTTGAAACTTTCAGTGATTCTTTATCACATAATGGCATTGTGCACCTCCTATTTTATTTTTTGATCTGCTGTATTTTTTCCAGAGTTATGCCCCGTCGTCTTGCATCGTCTGCGTCGTCGTCCGCGTCACACTTTCTCTTATCCGCGACTCCTCTTTAACCTATGAATGGATTTTGATGAAACTTTCAGTGATTCTTTATCACATAATGGCATTGTGCACCTCCTATTTTATTTTTTGATCCGCTGTATTTTTTCCAGAGTTATGCCCCTTTTCCACTTAGAATTCTGTCTGAAACGCCAGGCGACACACCTCTTCCATGGAAGACTCACATCTAAGTTTTTGTAAATTAAGTTAATGTTATTGTTTGCCTGTGGTTCAGAATAAAATTGCAAGCTTCAAATCTAGTGTTTGTTTATTAAATGTATTACCAGAATTCCTGAAATGAACTTTTAGATAATCTGAAGTGAACTATATATTATGACATGTGCAAAAATTTACTTCGCAATTTCCATTGACAAGCATCCTTCGAAACGAATGTATGAATACAACTGAACACGGATGGAACTTTTGATGGTGAAAATATATGTAACCCACTAAAATTAGTTCAGGATTTTAAATGGCAGATTATTAAAATCATGGCATGGAAAATGGATGCGTAAATTTCAAATCAGTCACGTTAATTCGTGTCACTGGTGAATTGGAGCGACAGGTGTCACGCGTGTAAATGAAAATAAGGAACGGGGCAACATTCCGCATGTCTTTGATAAAAAAAAATACGGAAGTATTAAAACGTTACTCAGATCTCAGAATGACCACCGTTTTTTATATCTGAACATGTGTGTTCATTTTCTGGCAAGAGTAAGGTCTGGGCGAGTTGTCAATGTACAACCCTCTTACTGTTAGCGTGCTGTGTGTGGATGTATACGAGAACTACTGTGTCTCATGTTCATAACAACGAAAAGGAAATTGTTTGGAATTGTACTTTAAACGCATCAAATTGTGAGTGATTAAAAATTTCCCAACATCAAAAATGAATTGAATGTTTCTGTTGACGCAACTCAAATGGATAAGAGACACCCAAGAACAGAGGCGAGCGATTATTCGCGCACCTTGAACAATTTTTGTGTGAGTGATGGTGTGCGAGAGCGATCGCATGCCTTTCCCATGTGTCACTGGATTGGCGACCTGTCCTTTTTACAGATGAGTCAAGGTACTGCCTAGACCACACAGATAGACGTTCTAGGGTATGGAGAAGACCAGGAGAGCGATTCCATGCAGCCAACATTGCTGAGCATGACTGCTATGATGGAGGATCAATCATGGTCTGGGGCGGCACCAGCTGGGATGGACGTACAGAGCTCTGTGTCCTTGAACATGGTACATTGACTGCACAACGGTATATTGTTGAGATACTGGATGTCCACGTCAGATTGTATGCAGGTGCAGTGGGTGATAGATTCATTCTGATGGACAATTATGCCCGTCCTCATGTTGCCCATGCTGTTGGGGAGTACCGACAGAGGGAGGGGATTGAGTGTATGGACTGGCCAGCAAGATCCCCTGACCTCAATCCAATTGAACATGTCTGGAATGAGTTGCAGCTTGTAATTTTAGCCTGTCCAGTCCAGACAAGAAGTGTTCAGGAGCTTGGTGCCATGCTGGTCCAAGAATGGAACAACATCCAACAAAGGACCACCAGGAACCTGATTGGGAGCATGAGAAGGCGTTGTCAAGCTGTGATTAACAGTAATGGGTCTCATACTCGATATTGAAGTCATACCAGTTCGCTCCGTCAACTTTTTGGCATATTGAAAAATTTCCTATTTTACCAAAAATATCCATTTTCCCAAAAATATCCATTTTCCATGGTTATATTCAAAAGCTAAAAAATAATGTCAAACACAAATAAAATCTTAATTTCTGTACTTAAATCATTAAAGATATAATTAAATAAAAAATATATACACTTTTCATTTCAATATTTCAACTAAAACATAAAACATGCAGTTGGATGTACTTGGTGCTTAGTAAACATTGAGTAGTATACATTCAAGATCTCAATTTGGATTTTGTATGTTACTGTCCCACACTAACACTTGCTGGTACCAAAGTCAGTTAGATTTGAGTGGAATGAATAAGTCTTTTATATCTGAATCTTTTTTTCTCTTATTTTTCAGGCATCTTCTTTTAGTAGTATAACTGATTCAACTATGTCTCTTAATATTATTACAGTCACTTTAAATATGGGTGAGTTGTATGTCAATTTTATATCTTCTACTTCTACAGTTATTTCTTAACCGTACCACTTTCTTAACCATGTCACTTTTCCAGAATCATTATTTTTCATCTGTAAGTATAAGTTGAATTCTGTGTATATTCCCATTGTCTGAATTCATCAAACAGAGAACACCACGATGTGTGAATGCATTTGTCACTACGGCATGACTGCCAGCGCAGAATGATAAAACGAGAGGCATAACCTCAAGTTCTATCCTTCATGATGGCATGAGTGCTATATTGCCGAACACATTTACACATCGTGGCATTCTCTGTTTATCACACCTCTAAGACATGAAATCCATTAAAATAAAAATTCAGGTGCATTTTGTAGAATTTGACAGTTCTGATGTCTGCTTGAAATAAAAACAAAAACAAAACTCAGGTGTGATTGGCAAACACGTGTGACAGATTGACACATAAACAGAAATATAAATGAAAATTGTGTCCAAATAGGTTATTTATTCGTATTTTTAGAAATTAGCTGCCATTATCTGAAAGATATTTGGTTCAAAGTCAGAACTTGAGTGTTATAAAATCACTCACCATTTACTTTTCGACTGTCACTGCAGCTTCCGAATTGATCTAGGTCAGAATGCGACATTTCAATTGGCCAATTACAAAAATGGGTGGTGAGTAGTTCTTTTGATGGGTCCATGATGTCTGGTGGAAAAATGGTCTGTCAATGGAAATCTGTATGGAGCATGTGTTCCATACGGATTTGTAAATATAGAACTGGAGGAAAAGTAATAGAGGTGTAATAAATAGACAGAACCGCACAAGCGTTTGAATGGGTTAATGTTTATCGCACGAGTTTGGTTGGGCGCAATAATACCACGAGAGGCGAAGCCTCGAGTGGTATTCTGCGCCAAACCAAACGAGTGCGATAAACATTAACCCATTCAAAAGCTTGTGCAGTTCCGTATTTATTACACACCTTCGCAAATTTCTAAAACAGGGCTTTTACAGTAATACTAAATGAGAATTAGCCTATCCTTCTGAGAAGTAAAGGAAATAAAATAAGACAAAAATCCAAATTATTCTTCACAAGCAGCAGACCAGTCTTATTGTTATTTTGAACGCTGATTGAACTTTCATTCATAGTTTCAGCTTGCAAATTGTAATGCGTCACCACTGTCATCACTTCGAAACACTGTTCATCTGAAATACAGTTCACCGTCTTTTTGTGCCTCAATTTTACAGCGCAAATTCTGAACGGTTGATGTGATCCCCACCAAAAAAGTTACCACACATTCACAAAAAACCAATAGGTGTAAATTCGGAAAATCCATCAATGAGAAATTATAAAAAAAAACTCACATGTTTATCTGACTTCCAAATTCCCTGCGACTGTTGTTACTCGACTTGTTGACAGACCGGTTAAGATTTTAGTCAAGATTACAGTAGCCATTGTCAATTCATCCCACATAAATTAAATTTCTATCCTTATTGTCCAAGAGAAATTATTGTATTGTTCACTATTCCTGCTTAAATGTATTAAAGTTCGTGTTATAGCCTTTAACAGGGGTACAGAATCCATACGAATTCAAGTGAATATCGACAGGCAATTTGTTTTGGATTTAGATTTGGTGACCTAGAAACTTGCTCGCACAACGTCATTCATTCGAAATGACATCACTCATAGACGCTTTCATATTCTGTTTACATTGTTCTTTAGTTTGAACTGTATGTGAGCCATTTCCATGTCATACTTTAACACATCGGGTTATTCAGTCAGTCAGTATTGTTCACGTAAAGAAAATAAATTAGAAAGTTTCTTTTCATGGTCGGACAGTCATTACTACATGAGTTTCTTCAGAAACAATATAAACGCAGATACTATAGACTGCGAACATCCACTTTACAACATCAAAATAAATGACCCATTGCATCGAAACGGGCCCATGTACTGTATCCCCAGAAATATGACTGGTTCCATTCTTACATTAAAAAAGTGCCAAAATCTGTATCCCACACGTGTGCAATAAAAGTTTATTTTTATCACACATCCTAGAATGACGTGGACAAACCTTAATTTTAAATGGGTGTGTAATAAAAAGCATATCCACACTTCTGTCATGAGTGGGGAAAAGCTTGTAACCGTTATATACAGGTTAATCCAAAGCTCAAAATGTTTGCTGGTCCACCTGTTGCTCTGTCAGAAATTGGGTGACAACGGGTAAATTAAAACATACCTTTCATTTCCAACATGTCAGTAATCAGTGAATGATCTGATTCTGAAATCAAAACATCAGGATCAGGGAACAGCCAGCAATATTAGTTCCTTGATGAATGGTATATCTCAGCATACATGTAGTGTAGATTTTAAACACAATAATACACCGTAGCATATATTCATAAATTCGCTTGAGTTTCTAATGTTCAGGAGAAAATTTCTAGGTGACAGGTAAAAAAAAATTCCCCCTCACATGTAACAGTTAGAAATTTTGGAACATTTTCATTCCTTGGTTAATTGATTTACTCTTAATCTGCTGATTATTTTCTGGAATTTTTCTCAAAATGAAGTTGTGGCAGCTGTAAAACAGTCATGACTTGATTTGATGAGAAATTAGAGTTTGACATCAAGAGCCCTTTACTAAGGGGATGTCTGCTATTTGTGTTTTGGGGGATTTTTGTTGTCACCAAGTTGTTATGAAGAGGCAGAATTAACCTCTATTGGATAACAGGGTATTATTATTAGTCTGGGCAGGAAAATCCATCTACAGCAGGCAAAGAGTTGATTGTTTCAATACTAGAGCATGGTCTGCCTGAGCTCTCTATTAGAAACAGTTTTCGGGGAAGTTTTATGGGCAATCATTACTCCAGGACCCATTGTGAATTAAGTAAGGCATTCCTTGCAAATGTTCATATAAATTTATATCACTGTCCCTGGTAGAGTGCAGCTGAAGACAACAAATATTGTCACTGTTTAAAATAATTATCCAAGATTAAGTTATGAGTAAATTTAAAGTTGAAAGTTATTCGGTAAGGTCAGAATTATTAGTTAACATTTTCTTCTTCTTTTTTTCCAGACACTGTAAATTTTTTAGGTATCAGTATTGTAGGGCAGAGTAACAAAGGAGGTGATGGTGGTATTTATGTAGGCTCTATCATGAAAGGGTAAGTTATAATCTGATGAAAAGTTGAATTTCTTAAAATATATAAAATGCTTACAAAAAGAATATTTTAGATGAAATACAGCAAAATGCTTCAATTTTCTGCCAACTCAATTTTTAGCTTAACTTAACAAAGTCAAGATAAGCTATTGCCATCACATGTGCGGAAGTCTGTTAGTCTGTGAGTCTGTTCACATTTTCCTTTAGCAGAGGCTACACCCTGTAGATCTTATCTGATCATCATGAAATTTCATATGCAGGTTTGAGGCCATATCTAGATGAGAACATCCCCTTTTGGTCGCGATCGGTCAGCCATGGTGGCTGCCCAAGCCCAAAACCCGAAAACCATTAGCACAGTCTACAGGTTGTATTTATGAAGGAATTTCATTGTAACTTGGTAGGATGCCTCTGTATAATATCTAGATGAGAACGTCTCCTTTTGGTCATGATCTGCCAAAACTTTTAGCACAGTCTACAGGTCATATTTAATATGGAGGGATTTCATTGTAACTTGGTAGGATGACTGTATGATGTCAAGATGAGAACTTCCCCATTTGGTCGCAATTAACAAATGCGCGAGCCCAAAACCCCAAATTTATGGAGGGATTTCATTGTAACTTGGTAGGTTGACTCCATAAAATGTTTAGATGAGAACATCCCCTTTTGGTCGCAATTGGTCAGCTGTGACGGCTACAGGGGCCCGAAGCCCAAAAACCTTTAGCACAGTCAATAGGTCATATTTATGAAGGGATTTCATTGTAACTTGGTAGAATGACTGCAGATAATGTCTAGATGAGAACGTCCCCTTTTTGTCGTGATCATTCAGCCGTAACAGCTGCCCGAGCCGAAAACCTTTAGCACAGTCTACAGGTCGTATTTATGGAGAGATTTCATTGTAACTTGGTAGGTTGATTCCATATAATGTCTAGATGATAATGTCCCCTTTTGGTGGCGATTGATGAACTGTGATGGCTACAGGGGCCATTTTTATGGAGTCAACCTACCAAGTTACAATGAAATCCCTCCATAAATTTGGGGTTTTGGGCTCGGGCATTTGTTGATTGCGACCAAATGGGGAAGTTCTCATCTTGACATTATACAGTCATCCTACCAAGTTACAATGAAATCCCTCCATATTAAATATGAGCCAGAATTGGCCTTTTTGCTGTAGAATTAAAAATTTTGTATTCAGTACCCTCTAGAGGTGTGTAACTAATATTAATCCACATAGGTTGTATCAAGGGGCTTCATAGGGGAGCTCTACATTTTACTTTATGATCAACTGAAGAAAAGGCATGATGCCCAGATTATTTTTGTCACTCCTGAGGGACTCAAGGATTGACAGTGTAGCCTATGGAGATGGCTTGCTCAATGTACTCATTCTTGGACTCTGTTTATATTGTGTTCTGTTCAAGTTGAGCGCTTCAGGCCCCGTGGGGCCTCTTGTTATTGAAAACATAGCATACAGGGAACAGAAATTAACATTTTCTCAGTTATCACAATTCTTGACTTATTTCATAATCCTTTCATAAACATTGAACATTATCCTTTTTATCAAACATAGCACACAGACAAGTTAAGCTACAGTGTCATTGACACTTTCATTCTTCACCAAAGTGAGTTACTTGTTCTGAGGTTAAATGTATTGTTCACAGGCTATTGTTTTTAAGGCAAGCACTTGTTTTGTATAACTATTCTTCCAGGAATCACTATAGATGAAAATCTACTACCAAGCTCACATATCACAAATATGTGCCAAAATTAGTCGGGCAAACTATGCCATAAACAAAGTGAAAAAGATTCTTCTACACAGAGCAATGAAAACCCTATACTATGCACCTGATATACGGAATTTAAATATGGGGCAACTCCAACCATATCAAAAAACTTTTAATGTTACAAAAAAACGCCCATTGCGAATAATTAATAATGCTCATTTTAAAGCCCATACTCATCCTCTATTTAAGAAAGACAAAATACTTAACGTAAACAATCTTTACAAAGTATATGTGTGTCTTTTTGTTAAGATTGGAAAGTAAAAATTCTCCCTGCGTCTTCTGACATGTTTTTCACAATAAAACATAATACGTAATCACGAGACAATCAGAATTAATTACAATTAATAGGACATGTACAGCATCCCTACATAAATTGCCCCTTTTTGTTCTTCTCAGACTATGGAATAACATGGAACCAGAAATAAGAAACATTCAAAATAGAAACCTTTTCAAAAAGACTCTATCATTGAAATTCTTGTCTACATACTCTGATTATATTCAGTGTAATAACCCATTATGTCCTGAGTGCCAATTCAACAACCATTAGTTAACAAACCACCCAATGTGCTCATCCAGTAAATCTTTATCAGACTTCTACACTTTAGAATCCCCGTGGGAACCCCGGGAAGTAAGCAGCACTTGTTTACTGTGGTAAACCAGTTCCGCTTTACTAGTAAAATAGGAGCCAGTCACCAATGCTTGGGGTGAAAGTCCTCTAAAATGGGCAACATGTTGATCAACGATTGACTAAACTTGACTTCATCTCCATGTTGTGTCACGATTAGCCATGGTGCATAAATATGTGACGTTAACCACCAACAAACAAACACACTTTAGAACACAGGTCTATCTATATTTGGTACTTTGTCTGATAATCTTGTCTGCTTCTTGTGCTGTCTTAACTACCAATTCTTGAAAATCAAGTTAGGTACCAACTGCTGTGAATAACAACTAAGAATCACACAACTGAATATTAGCCATACACTAAAATCTGTTTCCGTATGCAGTGTTGAAATATTTGTTGGGGGATGGCAGGTAGACAACAAATATGCCATCTCCCTACAGTATATATGCATTATTCTGTACTTGTATGTTTCATTTTATTTTTGTAAAACGTCATATCATTTATATCGTTAAATAAAAGATCTATCTATCTTCCAGCTTCAGATTTTGAGGTGCTATTAATAATCTTTTACTGCAATTTTATTAAAAAAGCAAGTTGTCATCAGCAATATTCATGTCTTATCCAATGTGTTCTTTATTAGTAATAACTCCTTACCCAACATCGTTTTCAGAGACCTTAATGGTGTCCTTCGAAATGTTAAAATTTTGAAAACTGAATTTCTGGGACCCACAAACTGCTTAAAAATCCACTGGAAAATCAAGAATTTTTTTTCGTTTCTATAGCGTGACAGAAAATTCTTGATAAATATATTAGATAATTGTTTGGCCTATTTTGTCAATTGGAAAACACATTACCATTTATTGTCTTGTCACATTTCAAAGAAATTTGTTCAAGGTTTTTTCCTCCTCATTTAATAAAAACTTTTTACATCATATATCATGAAGTGGGTTGTGAACCAGCTGTGTTCAAGTATTTCTTTGTGAGTTATTGCCCGTGTTGGCAATCTTATGGTGTTGCACCTGTTAAACAAAGTCTTGCTTTGGGAACATTCACTTTTCAGTATATGTAATTTGTGGAAATAAATAATAAACTAAAGTTTGAAATCTTGCCTTTAAATTTTGAGGCAAGTTTCCTGATAACTGGTCATTTTTATTCTGCATTGAAAAATAGAAATTTGCTAAGACAAGGGATGATAAATGAAAATTTCAGTAAGGTTATTGAAAAAAAAATCTTGTTCCTCAGACGCCCTCGTCAAAAACCTCCCTTGTCCAGCTTCCCAGTCCTAAAAAATTCTGTTTCCAAAAATTGTTGAAATTTTGATGAATAATATATATGATGGGTAAACTCGCAAGTTATATTCTTAGTACTTTAGCAGTTGTCTCTTGGCAAGTCCTGGCTGCCTATAATGTCAGCCAAGACTTTCCTAGAAACAACTGCAAACCCACAAGATATTGATTGTCAAAGCCACAGGATGTAGACTGTCTGAGTGAGGTGTTTGTATCATGTTGTCAATTTTTATTTTAACTGAAATATTTTACACAATATTGTAGGGGTGCAGTAGCTCAAGATGGTAGAATAGAGCCAGGTGATATGATACTAGAAGTGAATGGTGTTAGCTTTGAAAACATGAGTAACGATGATGCTGTTCGAGCATTGCGGGAAGCTGTTCAAAAACCAGGGTTAGTGCTAGATATTTCAACACCACAGTGGAAGAGAAGAATGATAATTTGACTTGAGTGGCAGATGTATCACTTTAAACTGACAGCAGTTGTTCAAAAACAATAATATTGATAAAAATTTGATTCACACTTGTACATATCAAAATACCAAAATTTAATGTGACAAAATTTTCCCTTAATGCAACCATGAAGTTAACCCTTAAAGGCCTATTTCCGAATTTTCCGTCCTCAGAACAGGTGCCCTTAACATGCCATCATGAGGAGATTTTGCTGACAATAGACAAATTACCTAAGCAGTGGTTTCTAGTCAATCAAGTCTTGGCTGCCCTAACACGCAGCCAGACTTAACTAGAAATCACTGCTAAGCCATTAGATGTATAGAGACTGTGGAATGGTGGAAATTCAAGACACTTGTCCTGGCCCTTAAGGGTTAACTAATTCAGTCTTGTTTGGCAGAGCTCTATACGCCCTGTCAAACAAGATTGAATTAGTTAAATTCCTAGTTTTATTATGGAAAATATTGGCATGTTGAAATTTTGATATTTTGGCATCAATGTGCAGAGAGTTAAGGCTAAACCAATAACATTCATCCAAAATTGAATCAAGATTTCTTTTTACCTCAAAATAAATCTGTTTTTTGATTTAATGCATGCAAGAGGTTATGAAGATCTTTCCACCAACTTATAACATGTTTGTCTTTTAAATGAAGGCATTTTTAGTTCATGAAGAAAATTAAGGGAACATCATTTGGGACAGTTTGTCATCGGTGTGCATGTTCATCTAAATGATGCACTTTAGTTTTCATTCACCTAATTTGAATTCTTGTATAAAGTTTTTTATGTTTTAGCACATAGTTTCAATTTTAGTCCAGCTAAAAAGCTTCTGACATCAGCCATTCCAAAGTTAATGATTTTTAATGCTGTGAATTTTTATTTTTATAACCACACTCTCAAAGAGGGGGGGGGGGGGGGGGGGGGGGGGGGGGGGTGGTATACAGGTTTACATGCATCCATCTGTCTGTCTGTGCATCCATCCGTTCACAGCAATATCTTAGTGAGTCAATGGATTTCAATGAAATTTGGTATTGGGGAAACCTTGTGACAGGCCACTCCTGCACATGTTATAAAAAAGTTGTCCCTATATTTTTCACCAGAGTTGCAGGTCCTTGTCAATTGTTCATGATTTTTAGCTCAACTTTGACGAAGTCAAATTTGAGCTATTGTCATGGCCTGTCGTCCGTCCGTCCGTCTGTCTGTACGTCAACAATTGGCTATGGCTTGGGCTAGAGGTCGTATGAACCGATCTTTACGAAACTTCTTGGGTACCTTTGTTATGACCGTGGGACGAGAACGAGTGTTTTTGGGTGCGGTCCGAAATTCAAGATGGCTGCCAGCCGCCATTTTGTACCGATGATGCAGAAATCTGTTTTTTGTACAGAACTTCCATATGAAAGCTCTGATTTGAATAATTTTTTGTATGAATGTTTAGTACCATGGGGTACATCACATATAATACAGGTTTTTTTCTCGTGCGTAAATTGTGCAAATTAGACTAATTTTGATGTTTTTGGGTGTTAATTTCAGCACTGTAAGTGCAAATGCCAATACGGCTCGGGCTAGAGGCCGTATTTATGAACCGATCTTTACGAAACTTCTTGGGTACCTTTGGTATCACCGTGGGGCGAGAACGAGTGTTTTTGGGTCCGGTCCGAAATTCAAGATGGCCGATGGCAGCCATTTTGTACAAAATTAGGTGCAATCAGATTTTTGCACAGAATTTCCATATGAAAGCGCTGATTTGAATAATTTTTTGTGTGAATGTTTAGTACCAAGGGATACATCACATATAATACGGGTTTTTTTCTCGTGCAGAAATTATGCAAATTAGATGAACTTTGATATTACAGTGCGACTTACACACATTAAGTACACATGTCAATACGGCTCAGACTTGAGTCTGTATTTATGAACTGATCTTCACGAAATGTCTTGGGTACCTTTGTTATCACCTTGGGACGAGAACGAGTGTTTCTGGGTGCGGTCTAAAATTCAAGATGGCTGCCAGTGGCCATTTTGTACCGAAATTAGGTCTAATCAGTTTTTTGTACACAACTTCTATACAGCTCAGACTAGAGGCCATATTTATGAACCAATCTTTACGAACCATGTTGGGTATCTTTGTTATCACCGTGGGATGAGAGCGAGTGTTTTTGGGTGTGGTCCAAAATTCAAGATGGCCACCAGCAGCCATTTTGTACCAAAATTAGTGCAATCAGACTTTTGTACAGAACTTCTGTATGAAAGTTCTGATTTGAATAAATTTTTGTATGAATGTTTAGTAACATGGAATACATCACATATTCTAAGGGGTTTTTTTTTCGTGCAGAAATTATGCAAATTAGATGAACTTTGACTTATTCAGTGCTACTTGCACAATGTGAGCACACATGTCAATACGGCTCAGGGTAGAGGCTGTATTTATGAACCGATCTTCACAAAACTTCTTGGGTACCTTTGTTTTCACCTTGGGACAGGAACGAGTGTGTTTTGGGGTGCCTTTGTTATCACTGTGCTATGAGAAATATTTTAGGGTTCAGTCAGACCCACTCAGGGACTCAAAAATTTCTTTTCTAGTTTAGCATCTGACTGTCACCCACCTTTACAATACTTTACCTATACATTTGTTACAGGCAACGGTCAGTATTTATGTACAGACCATTACAATACTTTATATGTACCTTTGTTATCAGGTCATTACCTAGAGGTTTGTCATTGCTGTGTCACATACTATACATGTGCATGTCTTTGTCTTGACAAGTTGAGCTACAGTGTCATTGACACTTTCATTTTTGCTTGCAGTGATATCTCAGCAGTGAGTGGATGACTTTCAATGAAATTTGGTATGAAGGATCCTTGTGACCAGCCACTCTTGTTCATGTTATAAAAAAGTTGCCCGCATTTTTTCAACAAAATGGTCCTTACTTTGTTTTTAATTATTTTATGCCTCATCAGACCAGCACTGCAGAGGGGGTATAAATTGCCTTCAGCAATAGCTCTTGTTGGATTGTGTTACTCAAATGTTAACTAAGCTTTTTGATAACCAGTTTGCTTGTCCTTCTTTCTGTCGTCCATTATCAGTATTTCACTCACTTGATTGCACATCAGTGAGTGAGCTGTTGCCACCACTTGAATCCTGCATCTATTAACTTTGGGGGAAGTGGGGGGAGGGAGGCGCAGTGGCGTTGGGGTAACCGGTTATCGTCAGATCACCGAAGTTAAGCAATGTCGAGCCTGGTTAGTCCTCGGATGGGTGACTGTCTGAGCGATCGATTCGGTTTCCCGCATTGTGTCCTTGGGCAAGGCAATTAACCCCGGTTGTCCACATGGGGGCACAATGATGCCGTGTACTAAGGCGTACTGCACATCAATGATTCGCATGTCTTCAACCAATCTAACCCTGTCTGTGCTGCAGTGCAGAGTTACGATGTTGGGGAGGTGACAGCTGCTCGTCATTGCTCGGTGGTTCTCTCCGGGTATTCCGGCTTCCTCCACCTGTACAATTGTCACGGTCATGATTAGCCATTGTGCATAAGTATGTAAATATTAACTTTGGGTGATCAATCTTCTTCAGACCAATTGGTCCAAATCACAGTACTCTTTGTACACATAATTTTGGGGGTGTTGGGAAATACCCTTTCAATTCTGTTCAGATGAAGTTAGGCCATATAAAAAAATACTTCATTTCTCAGGAATTTTTTTTTTTTTTTTTATGTGATGAGGGAGACAAGTATTGATTATTTAAAGCAAGTTTTGGGGGAGGGGAGGCAGGTATTTATATATAAAATATTTTTTATTTTCAGCATTGACACTAAAATATGCTATATTCTGAATAGTACGGTTGATTGCATATATGAAAGTACAAAAATAACAACACGAATAAAGCAGGAACTACCAGAATAAGGAACCATATCAATCCCTCCCCCCCCCACCCCCCCCCGAGAGTTGTAACATTTCATTCATCTCATTGTGACTAACACAGAGAGTTGCTCTGTACACTAGCACTACAGCTATAGTGTTCATTCTGCCTATAATAACGAACCCTATGCCCCTCCCCCAAGAGATATTTTGTGACTGACCATCCACCACTTCATAATCTCTTTGTGACTAGCACTGTTTGAATTGTGCTGTACTCCAGCACTATAGTTAAATGTTCATTCTGCCAAAAATAGCCCTCCGTAAAAAGCCTTCTGTGAATATAAATAGCAAAGTTAGTAAAGTTAATGCAGGAAATATTGACAAACAGTCTAACATCTCATTATTCAACTCATTTTGACTTGATCTTTATTATTTATCACTGTATACTAGCACTCCAGATAAAATAAACATAAAATAAACAGTATCAAGTACACTTTACACAACCCACATATTCCAGCAATTTGGTGTTACAGTGACAGAGTTACAAACATTTCTACCAATCTCGTATTTATTGATGAAATAGAGTAGTCTCCCCTGAATTATATAATCTTACAAACATTCAATTTTTAAAAG
The DNA here is from genome assembly GCA_031216915.1 of Pictodentalium vernedei. Taxonomy (NCBI): domain Eukaryota; kingdom Metazoa; phylum Mollusca; class Scaphopoda; order Dentaliida; family Dentaliidae; genus Pictodentalium; species Pictodentalium vernedei. The sequence goes on along the minus strand of CM062290.1, from coordinate 345,884,295 downwards.
AAAGTGAATTCTCAATGTGCATGAGTGTGAAGATGGTACCCAAAAAGCATGTTAGAAAATCATAATACTGATGATAGAGTGAAATACGTATTGGATACCCCGCAGTCATCAATATTTTTTATTATTATGAGATATCTGTTACTGAACACAACATTTGTGGACACCTCAAATATCCCCCAAATATATTTCCACACAAACAATCAACAGGTGATATGCTCTGTTCCAAAGTTAAGTGCAGTGTGTTTTGGGTTCACGCCTGAAAACATCCCCTGCAACAAGTTATATACTTGTGTTTAAGGTCACTATCAGCATCTATGGCTATATAAGCTTCAGTTTTCAGGCTGATTGCACAAAGTAAAATTTATAATAGAAACCACAAAGAACATGGGGTATTTTTTCCTTGCCTCTTCAGCTGTACTGTTCTTACCGTGGGCTAGTTTGGATGGGTACCTGGAATATCAATGTGGCCTTAGTGACACTTTTAGTGTGGGGGCTAATGTCTCAAATACCCCAAACTGTTTTAAAATCTTTCTTTCATAAACAACCAGTCATAATGCTTTGATGTTCAGCATAAACAGGATTCATTCGCAAACCTGGAAGTCTGGAAAAAGTATGGAATTTTTAAAAACATTTTCCAGGCCTGGAAAAGGTCTGGAAAATTACATTTTCATACAAATGGTATGGAAAAAGTATGGAAATTTAATTAAATATATTCAGAATGACTTTTTCTTTTCATGAAATTAAACTTTCTTACTAAATTTTTTATTTTAGTTTTTATTTCATTTTGAATCAAATTTTGAAACCCCCCAAAATTTAGGCCATCCTAACCCAACCCTGAAATAACCGATCTGATATGAACTTTAACGACCATTCATTGATCCATATATTTCAGTGATCAAAATGGCTGCGCCCAGTGATAACGTGTTTATGTTAACGTCAAGAAAAACAACACCCCAAACTTGAAAGTTTGTTCTGCTGAGTTGAGGCATTGTGTAATACCATCAACAAAGTGAAATGAAATGAGGAAATCCCAAATGCACACACTGGATTAGCAGGAACACGAAATTCAAAACAAAGTCGGAAGTAAACTGTCTCGTCTGTGACAAGTCTATTGACATCTCAGATACAGGGGAAGTGGCCCCCAGAAAAAATACTATTTTGGATCAAAAACAAAACACTCAAGAAAAGAAAAACGCAGCACAGCCAACAGTTGTTGACTTGTTACTTAAGAATTTTAATAGTTTTGGTTTATTTGTTGTAATCATTGGTGGTAAAACTCAGAGAATTGGCAATGGGATTAAACTCCAAGAGATTGTGTGTACATGTAAGTGTTTTGTAAGATATATTTTTTGATTTAGCTGGTCACCCTAGAAGTTTAAAAAAAACTCTGTGATGGTTGCGAAGGGTAATGAAAAAATAGAGGTGGGTCTGGAAAAAGTATTGAATTTGTTTTCTTGGTAGGTGTAGGAACCCTGCATAAAGTACTTCTTTCAAGTTTCTTCAAAGAAAGTTGTTTCGATAATATTTGGGCTTGCTCAAGTAGGGCCGAGATTGAAAGTCCTAACAAATTTAGAGCCCATTTGTAAATTCAGGCCTGGGATTTCAAGTTTGTTTACATTAAGCCCCTGATGTCATATTTCTGGGTATTCTGCACTCTTCAGATATTAACAGTATGGATAATAAAAAAGCACATTAAAGGTAATGGGAAAATCATCTTCCAAACCACTGTTCTAAATGCTTAAAGGTTTAATCATTGTAATAGAGATTTCCAAGTTTGTTCAAATTGAGCCCCTGTCATATTTAGGGGTTGTGAGTTATAACATCGTACAACACTGGAGCCAAGTCAACTTTAATAGAAGCTCCCAAGTGCTGACAACTTGAGTGCCTTCAAACTGTATCAGACAAACCTTGGTGTGGATGAACAATATATCGCTCTTATGAAAATGATGTTGGGCCGTCTAGGTTTTTAGCTCACCAACTTTAGTTGTGTGAGCTTATGGCATGGCTTCAGCGTACGTGTCCAATAATGCTAAAGCCTCTGTTTAGGTCACTTACTCACCCTATTTCCATATCATGGCTTTTATAATGCTGCTATATGATGATTATTATCATTTTACCATGATTTAACCCCTCATACCCTACATTTTAGACATTTTTTTGACATTTTTAGTTGAGTTTTTGTTTTCTGTTTAGTTCAGAATTTCATGTTTAACTACGTGTTTTGGCCAGCTGCTGTGCTCCTTCTCTTCCCATGGCACTTATATTCATCATACATGTTCCTCAGTATCATTGTTCCATGATTAACCCTTCATACCCGCATTTTAAACATTTTTCTTGACATTTTTAGTTTCATTTAGTTTTCTGTTTAGCTCGGAATTTCATGTTTAACTTAGTGTTTAGGTCAGCTGCTGTGCTCCTTCTCTTCCCATGGCTCTTATATTCATCATACATGTTCCTCAGTATCATTGTTCCATGATTAACCCCTCATACATTGCATTTTAAACATTTTTCTTGACATTTTTATTTGCGTTTAGTTTTCTGTTTAGCTCGGAATTTCATGTTTAACTTAGTGTTTAGGTCAGCTGCTGTGCTCCTTCTCTTCCCATGGCACTTATATTCATCATACATGTTCCTCAGTATCATTGTTCCATGATTAACCCCTCATACCCTGCATTTTAAACATTTTTCTTGACATTTTAAGTTGCGTTTAGTTTTCTGTTTTGCTCAGAATTTCATGTTTAACTTAATGTTTAGGTCAGCTGCAGTGCTCCTTCTCTTCCCATGGCACTTATATTCATCATACATGTTCCTCAGTATCATTGTTCCATGATTAACCCCTCATACCCTGCATTTTAAACATTTTTATTTGCGTTTAGTTTTCTGTTCAGCTCAGAATTTCATGTTTAACTTAGTGTTTATGTCCGTTTCTGTGTTTTACTTTTAAGAGGTTGTGTTTAGGTAAGCTTAGTCGCATGTTATGAGCCTGTTTGATACAGTTTTTGTGTTTGCCAAAGTTACTATCAAAGAGGAATGTTGGTGAGCTATAGGGCGTTGGCATCCTTCTTGTTACCACTGTACTACAAACAGGAAAAATGGTAAAACCTCAGTAGTTATATCCAGTGAAGTGCTCAAGCAGACAACACTTGATTTGATACATTAGCTAGGCCATAAGTCATTATAATTTTTCATTTTCAAGATTACTTTCACTACTTAAAATGTTCAAAGAGCACACAGCGGGGTACTTCCTCATGAAAATAGAATGATTGCAAAGTTTAGGACAGCTTAACTCTCTGCACACTGATGTCAAAATACTCCAATTTCGAATAGCAAATTTTTTGCTCGGCCTGACAAAATGTCAGCAGAGCTTTTCTAATGCTAAGTTGTCCATCATTCATCCATCTGTTTGTCCGTCCGTCCATCCATCTTCAACATTTTGTTTGTCCGGGCCATAATTTCTTAACCACTGAATATTTTTTTTACAAAACTTTAATCATATGTATTGTCACTAGACAGTATGTCATCAGTCACAATGAGGTCTGTCCCCTCAAGGTGAAGGTCACTGGCTCCAGAGATCAAGTAACCGGCAAGAAACTGATATTTTACTTTTATTTTTGTCCAGTCCATATAATTTGATCTAATTGGCAGATCTTGGTCAAACTTGGTACAATTATTGCTCATGACTCAAAGGTGTGTTGTGACTTTGATCCAAAGTCATATCATCAAGGTTAAGGTCACAGACAGAAAAAAAATTATGTTATACCTTTGCTGTTGATTTGAAAATACGAGGAGAGCCAAAAACAACACTTTTAAAAATAGCATGAAGCGTGATTGCACTCACTCTTCTTAATTTTTCAAGAAGCGTGAAAATATTTTTCATAAACTTTTTGATTAGGATTTACCTTGATGTAGTCTCTAGAAGAAATTCATCAACATTCTGATTCATGACTTTATACTATGCCAAGGCAAAAAATATGCTAACGAAAATCGCACCTCTCTAGGCAGTTGGAATAGCAGTGTTGGAGATGTTTAATTATGAAAGTCTTTACTCAGATTTGGGGAAAGAAAAATACAAGAATCATGAGATTTGTCTCTTTAAACTTTCCTGGGGACGTTTATATCGCTGGAACCCCAAACCAGCCCAATGCAGAGCATGCATTCTTCCACTTTAGAAAGCTAACCAACTTGTTCCCATAATAAGAAAGGTTTCAGCACGAAGGTGCGCTGGGTTCGATCTGTTGAGCATTCTAATAAAAGACAGCATAATGGTACTTGATGGAATTGCATATGGCAGCGGTGTTCAAAGGTGTGAATTGTCATTAAGGAAAGGTATTTATTTACCAAATTGAAATAAAGCAAAATCGAACTTTCCCCTAAAATTCCCTTGTATATTGTGGTCTAATAAGAAATTTTTGCACTTTGTTATAACTTTGAAAGCAGAAAACATGTGAATGAAGAAGTATACTCTGATGACGCGATTGTTCCATGACCTGCGTAACTTCATTAACCCCCATGAAAAGCTAGACAAACTAGAAACAATAACCTTATTGGATATTAAATGCATCACATGACCAAACGGTACAATTTGTTTGGTCAGTATGTGCACTACGTAATGCGAGTTGTAAAACTTCATTCAATAGTAAATATCATTATGTGACGTTTTGTTTTCTGACCAATCTTATTACTGTAACATTTATCCAAAACATGAACATATTGAAAAAGCATGAACTTCTATAGATGTACTTCTGTCAGCATTAATTAAAATGACACAACAGTTTGCAGGTATACTGTTTATACCTCATTTGTGTGTTGTAATCAGTGGAATCTCGAATCTATGCCCGTAAGTTTAAGCTATTTTCTTGAAAATTAGAGAAGCACAAAAAAGAGAGCTTCTTGTTTCCAATTTAGAAGTGCAAAGAAGCTCGAGTGCGATAGATAATGCTACTCAAATCGACAGCACTGTTATACAGCCCTTGTCTGGTCCATAAACTCTGCATGATTGACAGATCTTAATCATATTTGATACTATTATTGCTCATTACTCAAAGGTGTGTCATGACTTTGATCCAAGGTCATGTCAAGGTCACAGGCAGTAAAACTTATATGTTATACAGCCCTTGTCTGGTCCATAAAACTTGGTATGATTGACAGATCTTATTCATACTTGGTACAGTTATTGCTCATGACTCAAAGGTGTGTTGTGGCTTTGATCCAAAGTCATATCAAGGCCAAGGTCACTGATAGACAAACTTTGATATTGTTATACAGCCTTTGTCCACTCTATATAAGTTGATATGATTAACAGATCTATTCATATTTGGTACAGTTATTGTGCATGACTCAAAGGTGTGTTGTGACTTTGATCCAAGGTCATATCATCAAGGTCAAGGTCACAGACAGCATAACTTTTATATTATATAGCACTTGTCTGGTCTGTTTAATTGAATCTATGTGACAGATCTTGTTCGTACTTCACACAATTGTTACCCATGACCTAACCTTGTGCCATGACCTTGACACATTGTCATATCATGAAGGTTAAGGTCACCAGCAGACCATGGGCAGAGCTATCTAGGCTGAGAGGCCTCTTGTTCCAAAAAAGCAACTGCAAATTTAACCATTTCATTGACAAAGTTCAATGAGCTCTGTAAAACGAGATTCAATTGGTTAAATTCCTGAGTGCATTATGGAAAAGATTTGCAGGTTGGAATTTTGATATTTGATTTAGCATGCAGAGGGTTAAAGCTCACCTTAGCCACTCAACTAGAAGAGTGCTAAATTATTATTGGTTGTCAGAATTTGTTTACAAGTGTTTACCTTGTAAAAATTTATGGGAAAGTGCCTATATGCACTCTCCATTAAATTGTCACAAGGCAACCACATACAGACTAAATAATTTCACTTCAAAGATAACAGGAAGAACATTTGAAGAAGAAGCCTTTAAGTTGCATAAATACACATCAGAATAGCGCCCAAATGTGGGCTTTAGTTAGTACTCAACCAGTTGAGGAGGGTAATTGTTTGCCCTCCTTTATTTCCCAGAAAAGCAAGCTAATAAATCTCTGTTTATTCCAGTCAACTTCATCTTATAATTTTATCTTCTGTAACTGGAACTGTGGCATTGTTTATCCATTGATGAAAAGTTGAACCAAACTAGGAGATTAGATTAGAACCCACAAATGAATACTGGGACTAAGCTTTTTTGGTCGAGTTGTGTTAACAACTGAGACCTATGGTTTGGCAATGGTCAGTTTACGTCCGGGTGGGCTAGAGCAATAATGTTCTTCAATTTGACTAATTTTGCAATACAGGTCTTTTACAACAATACCTCAAGTGAGTTCGAAAACTGGCCTGGCCCGATTTTTCATTACAGAGTTATGGGCCTTAACTGGTTGAGGGCTACATTATTTTTGGTGATATAAATTTGTTCAGCAAAATTTGTTTTATTACAAATTATTGAAGAGTGCCCTCAGGCACTCTTCAATAATTTGTGATAAAACAAATTTGTATCAACAAAATATTATTTGTGTTTCATTGAATATGAAACATGAGCAAGGAAAAAGATGGCTTTTGCTCTGGTACCCACACATTTCTCAAAAGCCCTGATAGTGGCTTCCAGCACTCAACCAGTTAATTAGTCAATTTTTATGAATTTTGAGCTCGTTACCACAATAACTTGAACAAACATTTTCTGATTTTACTAATATTTTCCGTACCGGTCTTTTGCAATAGCAAATTCTAATATCTCAAGCAAGCTCGAAAACTGGCCCGCCCTTATTTTTCATTACAGAGTTATGGGCCTTAATTTGTCATTTTTGTTTAATTTTGAGCTTGTTAGCACATCAACTTGAACAAGTGTCTCCGATTTGATTAATATTTACCAGACAAGACTTTTGGAACAATATCTCAAGCAAGTTCGAGAACTGACCCAGTCCGATTTCTCATTACAGATGCGTCTTAATTAGTCCATTTTTACAAATTTTGATCTCATTAGTGTCATTTGTTATGAATTATTACCTCAGTGCGATGACGTTTCTGATTTTCAATAAAGAGTACATGAAGAAAGTAGTCACTACTCAACGCCTGCATTTCCAATGCACACCTCTTGTTTTAATTATATCAGAAGCATGAATCTTTTCCAAAGAGGCTGAAAAGTGTTTTATGTAAAAATAATGAATGCATTTACAATTTTTCACTTTGTTTTGAAAATTATTGACAAAAGTTTTTTGGTTTTTTTTTCAGTCCTATCACACTAGTCGTAGCCAAGTGCTGGGATCCTCATCCGAAAGCTTATTTCACAATTCCTCGCCAAGAACCAGTGCGGCCCATTGATCCCTCAGCATGGGTTGCACACACAACTGCTATGCGGGAACAATATATGGGCATGAGAGGAGTTCCGAGTGCTTCCCTAAGTAATGTTACTTCTACAAGCTCTTCTGTATCTAGTTCAATACCAGAATCTGAAAGTAAGTTTTGTAATAAGTGTTTCAGCAACGTAACAAGTTTTAAAAATTTATGCAATCCTGTCATATTGGCCTACCGATATACCATCCATCAGTGTAACACATCTAAACCATTGCTTTCAAGTTTTTAACGAAGAAAACTGTCGTGTTAATATCATAGCAAAAGTTTTTTTGATATCCTCCATGTTCAGTTGGAATCAAATAATATTTTTATTATATCAAAGTGTTTTATTACAATATGTTGGAGAGTGTCTATTCTCACATTCTTTTTTTTAATTATCTAGGAATAAATTGTCACCACCAAAATCATTCTGGTTTTATGCCAGTTAAAAGACAACCCAAGATTTAAAAATAAAATTCAGCTCATAACCTCTGATTTGAAAATGTTCATTGAACTTGCCTCAATCTATGTGATTCAAAATATGATGAAACCTAGACAGTATTGTACTAGTAAGTACATGATCATTTTAAACACCAGTTTATCAGGATGTTGAGTACTATGCTATTCGATCAAAACAATTGTGAGGTTTGACAGGCAAAACATGTGGGATTAGGAATTTAACCCTTTACCTAACGTGAAAAGCAGACGACACTTGCAAAAAAAATTCTTGAATAACTAATTTTTTTCATTTTTTGTCTCAAAAACATAGGTTATGACCCCTCGTTGGAACGAGCTCGACGAGCTCGTTCCAACGAGGGGTCATAACCTATGTTTTTGAGACAAAAAATGAAAAAAATAGTGAAAATTAATTGGCGATTTTTGAGAATAGCGCTGACCGGTTTTGGCCGTTACGTTGGGTAAAGGGTTAATTTATGTTGTGTTTTTTGTCATCACTTATAGATTGTTTATGTATCTTACAATTGAAGAATGTTTACTGGTTATTTCCAAGCCTAGCTAGGCCTGCCTGGGCTCAAAATTGGCCAGAGAGGCTAAGTGGTAATAGAGTTTGGCAGCGACTTTGTTTTTAACTGACCTGACCTCACTGAAAGTCAGGATGTGCTATAGCGAACACTCACCATCAGTGAGTGACATACATCGTCCGTAAACTCCGTGTTTGCAACTTCTCCAAAACCACTGAACTGATTCCTGTTAAATTTGAGATGATTGTTTGTTCTGACCAGTGGTCAGCCGAGTGGGTGACTAGGGCGAAGAAGTCGCCTTGTCATTCCTCAAGCCGCCTTGGCTTACATTGGGGGCGAAATTCAAGTTGCCCTCCGAAACTTCCTTGGGAGACATGGCAGTTTACTGTATTTTCTTATGTTTTATTTCCAACAAAAAACCACGCTTCCGCATTCACAAAAAAGTAAACACGGCTGCTGTTGAAATCCGTCATACGGCTCTGAAAATAGCCTAAACTAGCCCAATTTTATATTTCTGAAAAGTGCTGTAATGTCGTAGTTGTTCGAACATTACGCCCCAACTGATAGCAACCAGCACAAAATGCTATTTAAAAACAAAAGTGTCAGTAAAAACCACGAATCACACATGACACGCATCGAGTTGATTAGAATTTATTAAAGTTAACCACCGTTTCAAAACCCCCAAAAATGTGCAGGGAGCAAGTTCATCTATAAAAATGTCGAAATTGCTTACGGTTACGCTCTGTTCCACTCAAGCCAGAAAATAAGCAGACTGTCATCTCCAAAATGAGGCCCCCAGAGGGTGAATTTAGTGATGCTACCCTGCACAGCAGGGTAGCATCACTAAATTCACCCTCTATGAACCTCAATCTGAATAAGGGTCTCAAAACTAAACAGAAAGAGGTACCCAGAGGATAAAATGGCCCACTGTACAGGATAGCATCATCAAATTCACCCTCTGGAGACCTCATTCTGCAAATGTCAGACTGCTTATTTTCAGGCCTGGTTCCACTGAAAAATTGGTTGCATTGAAATTCGCCCCGTAATTTGCATTGAAAGTATTTCCTTGAAAACGTGTGATGGAACTTGGATGGGCGTTAAATGTAATAAGGCTACGATAGAAATCACACATATTAGGATGGATAAGAATGGCAGGCCTTATAGCACCAGTCGCACGTGTCAATGTAAGATGTTTGACAGAAATTGTCATTTTTCCAAACAGAGTATTATCACCCAGCGCAGCAGGTAAGGGAGACAACTGAAATATTTTGTCATTTACCTTAGAAATAAATTAACTCAAATTGTTAATGACGCTTAATTTACGAAGGATGTCAAAAACTTTTTTAACTATGCTTTTCAATTCAATTAGGACATTCAGAAACCATGAATGACCAAGCTTCTTTTGTGAACTTGGAATTTATTTTAAATACTTTAAATATTTTTTTTGGCTCACCTGACTGAAAGTCAGGGTGAGCTATTCTGATCACTTTTCGTCCGTCGTCCGGCGTCCGTCGTGAAGGTGGTGTTTGGGCTTTTTCTCCCAAACCACCGGCCGCATATTAATGAAATTTCATGTGAGAAGGGGTTGTGTCTGCGGACACCTATTTTTTGTCAAATTAGGTTTCGGCTCACATTGAGCAGAGGGATGGGGCAAAAATGCTCCAATTCTTAAAAAATCTGCTTCTCAAGAACCAGCAATAGCAGAGACTTGATATTTGGTATGCAGCTTCCTTTTGAGGTGTAGACTCAAGTTTGTTCAAGAGAAGTTGGAGGGGCTATATTTGACGATGTTAAAGGAGGGGCAAATATTTTGGCCCCGCCCCAAATTTCTATTTTCCAAACCACGAGGCCGATTTGAACCAAATTTTACATGAGTGCTTATTGGGTCATAAGTACCTAATTTATGCCGAAATTTTTTTCCCCATAGCCTCGTGGGAACCACAGGAGCTAAAAATAGAAAAAAATGAAAACGCTCATATCTCCAAAACTACACGGCACTGAGAATTCTTATTTGTTGTGAAGCTTCCTTAGGACCAACAGAATGGAATGATCCAAAAAAATTGCCATCGGTTTTATCATGGGGTACTTTTTGGGGAGTTTCAAAAAGTGCTGAGTCAGCATTTTTTAACACTGTGGGTAATGGGAAAAACATAAGACTACTTTTCTCCGAAAGCACTGCTCCAAAAGCTTTAAAATTTCACATATAACATCTTTGGAAGATTGTTTCACATGTTTATTGAAATGAATTGCCTGGGTGGATATTTGGGCTCTCTATGGGAGCCCAAATGTTTAAATTAGTGCAGTATGAGGAGTATTTTTGAAAAATCTTCTTCTTCAGATCTAGCAATAAGAATGTTTTGATATTTGGTATGCAGCATCCTTAGGGGGGTGAGATTCAAGTTTGTTGAAGCCAAATCCCTGGGTTCATATTTAGGCTGAAAATTTGGGGTCCCGTTGTGGACTTTGAAATTTTGGACCAAAATCCGAAAAAAAAATTTTTTTTGTTTTTTATGCATTTCTGTCAATTTTAAGACAAAAAAATTTTTTTTTTTTTTTTCCCCCTGAAAATTTGGGGTGCGGGTGGGACTTGGAAAATTTTGGACCAAAATCCCAAAAAAAAATTTTTTGTTTTTTATGCATTTCTGTCAATTTTAAGACAAAAAAATTATTTTTTTTTTTTCCCCCTGAAAATTTGGGGTGCGGGTGGGACTTCGAAAATTTTGGACCAAAATCCGAAAAAAAAATTTTTTTGTTTTTTATGCATTTCTGTCAATTTTAAGACAAAAAAAAAAAAATTTATTTTTTTTTTCCCCTGAAAATTTGGGGTCCGGGTGGGACTTAGAAAATTTTGGACCAAAATCCGAAAAAAAAATTTTTTGTTTTTTATGCATTTCTGTCAATTTTAAGACAAACAAATTTTTTTTTTTTTTTTCCCCCTGAAAATTTGGGGTGCAGGTGGGACTTAGAAAATTTTGGACCAAAATCCGAAAAATTTTTTTTTGGTTTTTTATGCATTTCTGTCAATTTTAAGACAAAAAAAAAAAAAAAAAAAAATTTTTCCCCTGAAAATTTGGGGTGCGGGTGGGACTTGGAAAATTTAGGACCAAAATCCGAAAAAAATTTTTTTTGTTTTTTATGCCTTTCTGTCAATTTTAAGACAAAAAAAATTTTTTTTTTTTTTTCCCCCTGAAAATTTGGGGTGCGGGTGGGACTTAAAAAATTTTGGACCAAAATCCGAAAAAAAAATTTTTTTGTTTTTTATGCATTTCTGTCAATTTTAAGACAAAAAAAAATTAAAAAAAATTTTCCCCTGAAAATTTTCGGTCCGGGTGGGACTTAGAAAATTTGGGACCAAAATCCGAAAAAAATTTTCTTTTGTTTTTTCTGCGTTTTGGTCAATTTTAAGACAGAAAAAAAATTTTTTTTTTCCCCCTGAAAATTTTGGGTCCGGGTGGGACTTAGAAAATTTTGGACCAAAATCCGGAAATTTTTTGTTTGTTTGTTTTTTTATGCATTTCTCTCAATTTTAAGACAAAAAAAAAAAAAAAAAAAATTTCCCCTGAAAATTTGGGGTCCGGGTGGGACTTAGAAAATTTTGGCCCAAAATCCGAAAAAAATTTTTTTTTTTTTTTTTCTGTGTTTTGGTCAATTTTAAGACAAAAATTTTTTTTTTTTTTTTCACCCTGCTTTTCTTGGGAGGGGGCGTATGCAGCTTATTCAAGTCAAGTCCCTGGTTTGATATTTAGACTACCGTGTCAGGTGAGCGCCCTCAGGCCCCCTGGGGCCTCTTGTTTAAATAATCTACCTTCTATTACAGAGAACACTCTCACCATGGGTAATGCTAAATTTCAAATCCACTGCATTAAGGCAAATACAAAATCAACTGCATGGTCATCCCAGGCCTAGTCATCACTGTTAGGGAAAGAGTTAGGGTATTCAGAAACCATAAACGACACAATTTTTTGTAGGGGAGGGGGAGGATTTTAACCAATATGACTTAGTTTTGTGTGTGTATGTATGTTTGTATAACTTTTATTTATTTCTCCACAATTGTGTCCTTTATGCAGGGACCAGCCTAGGGGGTAATTTTAGTCTCCCTCCTAAAAATATAGGGATACTGCAGAGTCAAGTAGGGAGACTTCATAGGCAACTGGGGAAAATTAAGAATATTTATGCACCACCCCCTGCCGCCCCCTTCATATTTTCAGCTTGTGGTCCTCCATTCACGTCTGATTTATCCAGTCCCAGTTGTCTCTGATGCATCTATGCCAGGTTAAAAAATCACAAAGTAATTGTTGACTGAAAATCAACCACTGCTACCCTCCCTCTCCTTCATGACCCCTCCCCTCTTCTTTGAGCCAATCCCCCCAGCACCCTCCTGTGGTTGCCTTTCACCAAAGTCTATTAAGCTAATAATTTCTTAAGTCTGAAAGTGTGAGTATTTTGTCAAATAAATGTCATTCCGCATCATTTTCATGGCATTCCGGTATCATTCCGTGTCATTCTGTTTCATTCCAGTGTTTAGGAGGACCCCTTTTTTAAGATCCTTCATAAACACTTGTGCCCTGTACAAAGCTTTTCATGTCATTACTAAAGCTTTTTTTTTTCATGTGTTTCAATTCCATTCGTGTTTTTCTGGGAATAGACAGCCCAACAGTTAACAGACGTCAGCAAAACAAAATAAAAATACAGAGTTAGAAAATACGTCCGTTGAGTATACATTTTTGGCATCCTACTTTCAAACTGGGTTATTTTGTTGAATCGCGAAAGTCATCTATTTTCGTTTCGACACTTTAAACTCCGACTGAAACGGAACAAAATAGAAATAAAAAATCTGCAAGAAGCGACAATGGAAATTGATTGTCATGTGATTTCAAATAAATGGTCGCTTATTTTACAAATGAAAATGCCCATTTATCACACTCAAGCACATTCTTGAAAAAAACATTTTTATGTAAACCTCGGATCACTCAGTTCAGCCTTTTCTCATTTTGGCCAATTTTTAGAGGGCGACTTGTAATCGCCCCAACTATTTTTCTAGGCGACTTTGGGCTTAGAAGGGTGACATAATCGACTTCTCCCTAAAGTCTCTGGAGGGAGAAGACACTTCTCCCTAAAATCAACTGCCAGGCTGACCCCTGGTTCTGACATTGAATTTTGTTTTTGTTCAAATCCACTTGCACCGCCCTATAGGGTGTCTGGGGAATATGCTCCTAAATTTTAGGGAGCTTCCTTTTGAGGTGTAGAATTAAGTCTGTTCAAACAAAGTTCATGAGCAATATTCGCCTTTGTAATGGGAGGGGAAAGATTTTTGGTCCCACCCAAAATTTCAATTTTCTTAACTGATTTGAACCAAATTTGGTATGTGGTATTATTGAGTCACAAGTACTTGACTCATGCCCAAAGAATTTGTCCTGTTTCCCTGTGGGGACCACAGGATCTAAAAATAGAAATATTTGTAAATGCCCATATTTCCAAAACATCATGGAACAGAGAACTGTTATTTGGTATGAAGCATGCTTAGGACCAGTAAAATCAAATGGTAATAAAAAAATTGCCATTGGTTGTGTCAGGGTGGACTGTAGGGGAAATCAGTTGGCATATTTGCAAAAATTAAAAAGATTTTCTTCTCCAGAGCCACTGATCAAAAGCTTTCGAAATTTGCTATGCAGTCAGGCTGAGCTAATCTCATCGCTCTCTATCTGTCGTCCATCAACACCATGTTTTGGTCTTCTCCAAAACCACTGGGCCAATTCAACTGAAAGTTTGTGTGAGTGATGGTCCTGAAGGGGCATTGCATTTTTGTTCAACTCACCAAGCCCAGCCCTATAGGGAGTGAGTGGGGAAAAATGCTCCAATATATTTTTAAAATCTTCTCATGAACCTGTGGTACAACGACTTGATATTTGTTATGGAGCTTCCTTTTGAGGTGTAGAATCAAGTTTCTTCAAACGAAGTTCGTGAAGCAATATTTTGCTTTGTAATGGGAAGGGTAAGATTTTTGGCCCCCACTCAAAATTTCTATTTTCTGAACCGATGGTCCGATTTGAATCAAATATGGTATGTGGTATTATTGGGTCATAAGTACTTGACTCATGCAAAAAACAAGGGAGCGCAGTGGCTCAGTGGAAGACTGTTGGACTTCGATGCTAGAGGTCACGAGTTCGATCTCCGCCCAGGACGACCCGTGTTGTGTCCTTGGGCATGGCACTCTTTATCACGCTTGCCTACATTGGGGCACGATGATGCCGTGTACTAAGGTGTACTGCACGTCGATGGTGCACATGTCTTCAACCACTGTAACCCTGTTTGAGCGGTGCTTGAACAGAGTTAGAATGTTGAGGAGCTGACAGTTGCTTGTCACTGCTCAGTGGTTCTCTCCCCCGATTGTCCACATGGGGGCATGATGACGCTGTGTACTAAGGTGTAATGCACGTCGATGGTACGCATGTCTTCAACCAATCTAACCCTGCCTGTGCTGCAGTGCGGAGTTACGATGTTGGGGAGCTGACAGATGCTCATCGTTGCTCGGTGGTTCTCTCCAGGTACTCCGGCTTCCTCCACCTGTAAAACTGTCACGGTCATGATTAGCCACTGTGCATAAGTATATGACCTTAAACACCAATAAATAAATATAAATAAATAGTGCTTCTCTCCGGGTTCTCCGTCTACCTCCACCCGTAAAACTGTCACGGTCACGATTAGCCATTGTGTATAAGTATGTGACCTTAAACCCCAATAAATAAATAAATAAATCGTACAAAAAACAAAATTCCCGCTTCCCCATGGGAACCCCAGGAGCTAAAAATAGAAATATTTTCAAATGCCCATATTTCCCAAACCACATGGAACAGAGAGCTATTATTTGGCATGAGGCATCCTAAGGACCAGTAGAATTGAATGGTAAAAACAAATTGCCATTGGTTATGTTGGGGTATTCTGTAGAGAGCATTGAAAAAAATGCCGAGTCGGCATGTTTGCAAAAATTTTTTTAAATCTTTTCTTCAGAACCAATGGTCAGAATCTTTTGATATTCGGAATACAGCATTCATAGGGGGGCTCAGATAGAAGTTTGTTAAAATAAAGCCCATTGGTTCATATTTGGGCTCAATACAGGAGCCTTAACTTTTAACTTGGGGCAATATGGGGAATATTCTTTAAAAATCTTCTTCAGAACCACCAGTCAGAATCTTTTAATGTTTGGTATACATCATAGTTATGAGGGTCAGATTCAAGATTGTTCAAATCAAGTCCCTCAAGTCCCTAGGTTAATATTTGGGCTTTCTATGGAAGCCCAAATTTTAACTTAGTTCAATATGGGGGATAATTTTTTAAAATCTTCAGATCCACCAGTCAGAATGCTTTTATATTTGGTATACAACATCTTTAGGGGGGTCAGATTCAAGTTTGTTCAATTTGAGTTCCTGGGTTAATATTTGGGCTCCATATGGGAACCTAAAATTTAACTTTATGCAATATGAGGAAATTTCTTCAAAAATCATCATCTTCAGATTCACTTGTCAAAATCCTTTCATATTTGGTTTACAACATCTCTAGGGGAGTCACATTCATGTTTGTTCAAATTGGTTCTCTGGGTTAATATGTGGGCTCTTCATGGTATGGATTTTCAAAAATAATCTTCAGATCCACTAGTTTAATAATGCTTTTATAATGCTTTCATATATTTGGAATGCAACATCTCGGAGGGGGGGGGGGGGGGGGGGGGGGGAGCAGATTCAAGTTTGTTCAAATCGGATCCGTAGGTTATTATTTTGGTTCACTATGGTAGCCCAAATTTTAACTTAGTGCAATATGAAGAAGTTTATTTTTAATTTTTTTTCTTCAGATCCAACAGTCAGAATGCTTTCATATTTGATATTTGGGAGGTCAGATTCAACTTTGTTCAAATCGAGAGCCTGGGTTAATATTTGAGCTCCCTATGGGAGCCGGAATTTGGCCATGTAGCTGAAGATGTAGAAATTTTGTATTCAGTACCCTCCAGAGGTGTGTAACTAAGACTAATCCACATAGGTTTTTATCAAGGGTCATCACAGGGGAGCTCCACATTTTACATTATGATCAACTGAAGAAAAGGCATGATGCTAAGACTATTTTTGTCACTCCTGAGGGGCTCAAGGATTGACAATGTATCCTATGGAGATGGATTACTTAATGTAGACTCATTCTTGGACTTTGTTTATATCGTGTTCTGTTCAAGTTGAGTGCTTCAGGCACTGTGGGTGCCTCTTGTTACTTTTTGCAATATGAGGAATATTCTCATATATATTCATTTGCCTTAGAAAATCACTTGCTAAGCTTTGGTACGTTAGAAATTTAACTTAATACATGATTGGAGGCCTGAACTGGGCGGTCATAAGGCCTCAGAAAACCCTGACTACCCTGACGCCAGATGTATATTAAATTTAAATTGCTTGATAGCAAAGTCTCCAAATGCAAATGAAAGTTCTTCTTTAACTGGAAGAGTGCTGGAAGCCCGTATGTGGGCTTTATTCTGAAGTGCAGGTGCCACAACTTAATGGCTTCATATTCTGTAGATGTGCTTCATATTATTTTTGAATTGAAATTATTTAGTATGTGAGGATTTGCCTTGTTACGATTTATGGGAGAGTGCCATTGGGCACTCTCCCATAAATTGTAACGGGGCAAAGAGACGTGGACAAATTAGGATGACCAAAAATAATTTAGTACTCTAGCAGTTAATAGTATAAGAACAGTTCGGTAAAGACTACCGAAACTGCATGAACAGGCTTCTATGTGACTGTTTCTTATAAAACTTACTTGTAGTATACATACAGTTGCTTAGGTATCTGTCTTAATGTTCTCTCCTCAATTCGAATGTAAAATTTCTTGGTCTATCAGGGGGTGGGGTGGGGGCATACATTTTTTCTGGTATGCAAGGTTCACCAGGTGGGTTTGGTTCCAAGACCCCAAATGCAAAATTTTCCGGTTTCATGCAATTTTTAGCTCATCTTGACAAAGTT
Organism: Pictodentalium vernedei; assembly: GCA_031216915.1. Classification (NCBI taxonomy): domain Eukaryota; kingdom Metazoa; phylum Mollusca; class Scaphopoda; order Dentaliida; family Dentaliidae; genus Pictodentalium; species Pictodentalium vernedei. The sequence goes on along the minus strand of CM062290.1, from coordinate 345,866,972 downwards.
AAGCTGAGCTAATCTCATCGCTCTCCGTCCGGCGTCTCTCGTCCGTCGTCCGTCAACACCATGTTTTGGTCTTCTTCTCCAAAGCCACTGGGCCAATTCAAGTGAAAGTTTGTGTGAGTGATGGTCCCAAAGGGGCATTTCATTTTTGTTCAACTCAGCATGCCCAGCCCCATAGGGAGGGAGTGGGGGAAAATGCTCCAAAATATTTTTAAAATCTTCTTCTCAAGAACCAGTGTGTACAATGACTTGATATTTGCTATGGAGCTTCCATATGAGGTGTAGAATCAAGTTTGTTCAAACGAAGTTCGTGAAGTAATATTTGGCTTTGTAATAGGAGGGGTAAGATTTTTGGCCCCGCCCAAAATTTCTATTTTCTGAACCGATGGTCCGGTATGAACCAAATTTGGTTTGTGGTAGTATTGGGTCATAAGTACTTACCCATGCAAAAAAAAAAATTCCCGCATCCCCATGGGAACCCTGGGAGCTAAAAGTAGAAATATTTTCAAACGCCCATATTTCCCAAACCCCATGGAACAGAGAGCTTTTATTTGGTATGAAGTATCCTTATGACCAGTAGAATTGAATGGTAAAAAAAATTGCCATCGGTTATGTTAGGGTGTTCTGTAATGGGCATCGAAAAAATGCTGAGTCAGCATATTTGCAAAAATTAAAAAAAATCTTTTCTCCAGAACCAATCATCAGAATCTTTTGATATTTGGTATACAGCATTCATAGGGGGGTCAGATAAAAGTTTGTTGAAATAAAGCTCATTGGTTCATATTTGGGCTCTCTACAGGAGCCCGAAGTTTTAACATAGGGTAATATGGGGAATATTCTTTAAAAATCTTCTTCTTCAGAACCACCAGTCAGAATCTTTTAATATTTGGTATACATCACTGTTATGAGGGTCAGATTCTAGATTTTTCAAACCAAGTCCCTAGGTTAATATTTGGGCTTCCTACGGAAGCCCATATTTTATCTTTGTTCAATATGGAGGGTAATTTAAAAAAATCATCTTCTTCAGATCCATCAGTCAGAATGCTTTGATATTTGGTATGCAACATCTCTATGGGGGTCAGATTCAAGTTTGTTCAAATCAGATCCCTAGGTATATATTTGGGCTCACTATGGTAGCCCAAATTTTTACTTAGTGCAATATGAGGAAATTTCTTTAAAAATCTTCTTCTTCAGATCCACCAGTCGGAATGCTTTTATATTTGGTATACAACATCTCGGGGGGGAGGGGGGGGGGGGGGGGGCAGCAGATTCCAGTTTGTTCAATTCGAGTGCCTAGGTTAATATTTGGGCTCCATATGGGAACATGAAATTTAACTTAGTACAATATGAGGAATTTCTTCAAAAATCTTCTTCTACAGATTCACTTGTCAGAATGCTTTCACATTTGGTATACAACATCTCTAGGGGGGTCAGATTCAAGTTTGTTCAAATCGGATCCATATGTTAATATTTGGGCTCGCTATGGTAGCCCAAATTTGAACTTAGTGCAATTCGAAGAAATTTCTTTACAGGCTCTCTATGGGAGTCGGAATTGGCCATTTTGCTGAAGAATTCAAAATTTTGTATTCAGTACCCTCTAGAGGTACTAAGATTAATCCACATAGGTTGTATCAAGGGGCTTCATAGGGGAGCTCTACATTTTACTTATGATCGACTGAAGAAAAGGCATGATGCCCAGATTATTTTTGTCATTCCTGAGGGACTCAAGGATTGACAGTGTAGCCTATGGAGATGGCTTGCTTAATGTAGACTCATTCTTGGACTCTGTTTAAATTGTGTTCTGTACAAGATGAGCGCTTCAGGCCCCGTGGGGCCTCTTGTTTTAAAAAAGATATCTGTCAAACTGTCACTCTAAATTTAATTCTAAATGATTCTCTTTATAAACAAGTGCATAATAGACCATTATTCATGTGATTGGAGGACCCCTGTTATAATTTTTCACAAAATACTTGTCTCTAAATAACTGCTAAGTTGAGGGTGGGTTGCAATATCATTAAGGAAAAAAACTTGCAAGGAGAAAAAATTTTCATCAGTTCCCATTGATTCTGATTGATTGCCATTTTGTTTTCACATTTTCTTTGGCTGCCTTTAGCTCTCCGTGTTTATTATAGTCCTGTCATACTAAATCATCATTGAAGGAACAACATACTTTGTCTTTAGAGGCTGTTATAGTATAAGTATGTAGGTATGAATCTGTTTTGGACTTACTGGTAGAATAAAAAGCTGGAGTTATTCAAAACTTTGTTTGTAATTGCCAAACCAGAACAATTGCATAAAAATAAATGTGAGATAAACAATTGACAGTGGGGATCAGATGTAGCCTTGGACTTAAACATGTGTCGACAACATGCACTCACACGAAAATAGGGCATGGAAAACTGTATGTTTTATTTAACAAAACTCTAAATGGCTGTACTATCGCACATATGTCTGTTGATGGACGGGTAATCTGTAGCAGTTGGGAATTGTACCTCTATAGATTAGATGCTTTCTTTATCAATAATTTGTTTTTTTAGCTCACCTGACTGCAAGTCAGTGTGAGGTATTGCCATCACTTGGCATCCATCATCCTGTAACTTTTGCAAACCTGACTTCTTCTCCACAGCCATTTAGCCAAATTCAAACATATATTGCACAAACCATCCTGGGGTATACCCTTTCTATTTTGCTCAAATGAAGCGGGAGTGCCTTCTTAGGGCTCTGGTCAATGATGGCCAAAGCCTAAAAATCTTTAAAAATCTTCTTCTCATGAACCACCAGAGAGATTGCCTTGATGTATGGTATGTAACACTCTTTGGTGTTGAAGATTAGAGTTTGTTCAAGAGAAGTTGGTAGATCAGTATTTGGGCTCTCTGTGAGCACATACCCATTTTGGGTCCAAAGTACTTGATTTATACCCCAATTTTTTTTTTTTCATTGAGCCGTGGGTACCCCAGAGGGCTAAAAATAGAAACAAAATCAAATGCCCCATATTTTCCAAACTACACGGAACAGAGAACTGTTATTGGTATGAAGCATCCTTTTGACCAGTAGAAGGGATTGAAAAAATAATGGCCATCGGTTGTGTCAGGGTGTTCTGTTGGGGCGTTTGAAAAAATGCTGAGTCGGCCTATGTGCAAAAATTAAAAAAAAAATTTCTTCGGAACCGCTGATCAGAAACTTTTGATATTTGGTATACAGCATCCATAGGACAGTCAAATACAAGTGTGTTCATACTCACTGCCCCCCCCCCCACCCCCCACCCCCCCCCCCCCACCCCCAGTTCATATTTGGCTGAGGAGCCCAAATAATTAACTTAGGGCACTATGGGGAATAAGCTTTAAAAATTTCTTCTTCAGATCAAACCATCAGATTCTTTTGATACTTGGTATACAACATCTCTACAGGGGTCAGATTGAAGTTTGTTTCAGATTGAGTCCCTGGGTTAATATTTCTTCCTATGGAAGCCTCGAATATTAACTTGGTGCAATATGGGGGAATCATCTTTTAAAAATCTTCTTCTTCAGATCCACCAGTCAGATTCTTTTGATGTTTGGTATGCAGCATCTCTACTATTTAACTTACTGCAATATGAGAAAATTTTTAAAAAATCTTTTTCAGCCCCCACTAGTGAGATCCTTTCATATTTAGTATGTGATATCTCTAGAGGTGTAAGGTTCAAATTTGTTCAAATCGAGTTCCTGGGTTAATATTTGGGTTCCCCCAGGGAGCCCAAATATTTACTTAGTGCAATATGGGGAATTATCGTTTTAAAATCATCTCCTTCAGATCCTGCAGTCAGATTCTTTTGATATTTGGTGTACAACACCTCTGGGAGGGTTAAATTGAAGGTTCAAATCAGGTCCCTGGGTTAATTTTTAGGCTTTTTATTGAAGCCCAAAAGCAATATGAGAAAATTTCTTGAAAATTCTTCTTCTTCAGATCCACCAGTGAGAATCCTTTCATATTTGGTATGTAACATCTCGAGGGGTGTTAAATTCAAGTTTGTTCAAATCGATTCGTTTGTTTTTTCTTGTTTTTTTTTTTTATTTTGGGGGTTTTTTTTAGGGGGGAGGGAGGGGAGGTAAGAGAGAACCACAGTAGTTTAAAACAAAATAAAAATTTCGTTCGGTTGTTGTTTTTTAATACTTAACAGAACAGAGCTTGCTAGGAAGCTTTCCTAGGACCAGCAGAGATGAAGGGCCAAAAAAGTTGCCTTTGGTTGTGTCATAGCAAATCAAAAAAATTGCTCTTGCTGCTGATCACTTGCTGATACACTCATTTGTTTTGACAATTTGAGCCAGGTGAGCGTTTTAGGCGCACGTGAGTCTCTGGTTTATAATGTGGTTGTACTGGGTTGTACTCGATTCGCTACTTCGATGTACTTGACTGGCATTTTGTTAGTAAAAGTGTTGTGCACTAACTGGCACACTTCTGCCAGCAACACTATTTATGTTTTTTTTATCAATTGGGGATGGGTCCCAAATCTTTCATGGTAAAAACTGCCCCCTTCTGGGTGGGTGTCTGGCTCTTGACAGGAAAAAACCTGCGCTCCTGAGGTGATGGGTTCTAAAAAATTTTTTTAAAAACATTTTTTCCGAGTATCCATGATTTTTTTCTAGACACCCCCACCCCCCCCCCCCCCACCCCCCCCCCCCCCCCCCCCCCCCCAATGAGTCTTTGTAAGTTTTTGTCCCCTCCAAAAACAAATTCCCATGATGCAAAATGTTCCCAATGGCATGGGCCCTGGATATCCTTTTCCAAAGAGGGCAGAAGAATCCCTATGAACTGACTTTATTGAGACTCGAGGGGAGCTTTACTAATCACTTTCTGTCCATCGTCCGTCTGTCCGGCGTTAACTTTACATTATCACAAACTACTCAACCAAATTGAACCAAATCTGGTGTGCATGTTCCCTATCACATGTCAATTCAAATTTGTTCAAATCAAATTGACCCGTCCCTTGGTAGGGCCACCCCCAAAAAGTGAGCCTAAATCTTAAAAAAATCTTCTTCTCATGAACCAGCAGTAGCAGAGACTTGATATTAGGTGCGCAGCTTCCTTTTGGGGTGTAGACTCAGATTTGTTCAAGAGAAGTTCTAGGGGGCTATATTTGCCATCGTTATGGGAGGGGCAAGAATTTATGTCCTGCCCAAAATTTCTCTTTTCCAAACCGAGAGGCTGATTTGAACCAAATTTGACATGAGGTTTTATTGGGACATAAGTAGTTAATTTATGCCCAAAAAATTTTCCTGTTACCCCATGGGAACCGCAGGAGCTAAAAATAGAAAAAAATTAAAACGCCCATATCTCCAAAACTACACTGCACTGAGAATTCTTATTTGGTGTGAAGCTTCCTTAGGACCACAGAATGGAATGGTCAAAAAAAATTGCTATCGGTTGTATCATGGGGTACTTTTCTGGGACTTTGAATAAGTGCTGAGTCAGCATTTTTTAACACTGTGGGTAATGGGAAAAACACTACTTCTCTCCCAAACCACTGCTCCAAAAGCTTTCAAATTTCACATATAACATCTTTGGAAGATTGTTTCACATGTTTATTGAAATCAATTCCCTGGATCCATATTTGGGCTCTCTATGGGGCCCAAATGTTTAAATTAGTGCAGTATGAGGAATATTCTTTAAAAATCTTCTTGAGATCTACCAATAAGAATCTTTTGATATTTGGTATGCAGTATCCTTGAGGGGGGGGGGGGGGGGGGGGGGGGGGGGGGGGGGGAGGGGGGGAGATTCAAGTTTGTTCAAGCCAAGTCCCTGGGTTCTTCCCTGGAAGGGGGGGGGGGGGGGGGAGGGAGATTCAAGTTTGTTCAAGCCAAGTCCCTGGGTTCATATTTTTATACTGTACCAATGACCCAGACATAGCTGCAAAAAAAAATCATGTCCTAAATGGTCCTCCATACTTTTCCTCCACTGCGCATGCGCAGTGTCAAGGAGGTCTCGAAATTGGCACCAATTATCATTCTTTGTTTGGCCCTTCATCAGTTCACATCTGACTGATATTTGTGCTTGTAAATCTCAGTTTAAATGATGCCAGACACATAAATATTAGAGAAATGGTGGATCTAAAGAGGAAATAGAAGGAGGAGAGGAAAAATGAGTGGCTGGAAATAAAAAGGGGTGTAACTTAAAATTTTTTTTTATGAAATTCTGTTATGTTGCCTAATTTCGAGGCATGGGCCTGTTGTTGTCATTCTTGCTATAAAGTTACACTGCTTGTTCAGTGTTTCCTCTCTCCCTTTCCTTTAAGTCCCCCCTTGCTATTCTCCTATGCTTTTGGCATATTTTCTGTAATATTATTACTAAAATTTCTTGGGAGTTTTAGCTGGGTAACAGAATGAATTCTGTTCTTTTCCCCATGTTTACGTCCTCACCCATGGGTGTTTAGGCGTAGTGTTCTGCATCTACCATCTGATGTTCTGCAGTTTCTTCCCTGGAAGTCTCTGTTTTCCATCAGATAGTGTGTTATTGGTTACTGATTTCGGGCCATGGTTATCAGTGCCTGGAGTCATGTTTCTGGTGTTTATACACTTCTTGTTATACCCCCGCTTCGAAGAAGTGGGGGCTATATAGGAATCACCCTGTACGTCCGTACGTCCGTCCGTCCGTCCGTCCGTACGTCCGTCCGTACGTCTTTCCGGACATGAAATTCTTGTGTGCGCAACTCCTCCTACATTTATCAGTCAATTTGGACAAAACTTTTCAGACATCATCACTACTAAGTGAACATGCGCATATTCCAAGATTTTTGATCTGCGACAATTTAACCAGGTTTTCTCCCTTTGACTTAGATTTATTGTGTCTTTCATCCGAACAAATTCTTGTGTGCGCAACTCCTCCTACATTAATGAACCGATTTTGATGAAACCTTTCAGACATCATCTCTACTAAGTGAACATGTGCATATTCCAAACTTTTTTAATCTGCGACAATTTTAAACCAGGTTATCTCTCCTTGAACTTTGATTTAATATGGGTTTCTACATGAAATTCTTGTGTGCGCAACTCCTCCTACATTTATCAATCAATTTGGACGAAACTTTTCAGACATCATCACTACTAAGTGAACATGCGCATATTCCAAGATTTTTGATCTGTGACAATTTTAACCAGGTTATCTCCCTTTGACTTAGATTTATTATGTCTTTCCGTTCGAACAAATTCTTGTGGTGCGCAACTCCTCCTACATTAATGAACCGATTTTGATAAACCTTTCAAACATCATCTCTACTAAGTGAACATGTGCATATTCCAAACTTTTTGATCTGCGACAATTTTAACCAGGTTATCTCTCTTGAACTTTGATTTAATATGGGTTTCGGCATGAAATTCTTGTGTGTGCAACTCCTCCTACATTTATCAATCAATTTGGACGAAAGTTTACAGACATCATCACTACTAAGTGAACATGCGCATATTCCAAAATTTTTGAGCTGTGGCAATTTTAACTAGGTTATCTCCCTTTAACTTAGATTTATTATGGGTTTCTACATGAAATTCTTATGCGTGCAACTCCTCCTACATTTATCAATCAATTTGGACAAAACTTTTCAGACATCATCACTACTAAGTGAACATGCGCATATTCCAAGATTTTTGATCTGCGACAATTTTAACCAGGTTTTCTCCCTTTGACTTAGATTTATTGTGTCTTTCCATCCGAACAAATTCTTGTGTGCGCAACTCCTCCTACATTAATGAACCGATTTTGATGAAACCTTTCAAACATCATCTCTACTAAGTGAACATGTGCATATTCCAAACTTTTTAATCTGCGACAATTTTAACCAGGTTATCTCTCTTGAACTTTGATTTAATATGGGTTTCTACATGACATTCTTGTGTGCGCAACTCCTCCTACATTTATCAATCAATTTGGACAAAACTTTTCAGACATCATCACTACTAAGTGAACATGCGCATATTCCAAGATTTTTGATCTGCGACAATTTTAACCAGGTTATCTCCCTTTGACTTAGATTTATTATGTCTTTCCGTTCGAACAAATTCTTGTGTGCGCAACTCCTCCTACATTAATGAACCGATTTTGATGAAACCTTTCAAACATCATCTCTACTAAGTGAACATGTGCATATTCCAAACTTTTTGATCTGCGACAATTTTAACCAGGTTATCTCTCTTGAACTTTGATTTAATATGGGTTTCTGCATGAAATTCTTGTGTGCGCAACTCCTCCTACATTTATCAATCAATTTGGACGAAAGTTTACAGACATCATCACTACTAAGTGAACATGCGCATATTCCAAAATTTTTGAGCTGTGGAAATTTTAACTAGGTTATCTCCCTTTAACTTAGATTTATTATGGGTTTCTACATGAAATTCTTGTGCGTGCAACTCCTCCTACATTTATCAATCAATTTGGACAAAACTTTTCAGACATCATCACTACTAAGTGAACATGCGCATATTCCAAGATTTTTGATCTGCGACAATTTTAACCAGGTTATCTCCCTTTGACTTAGATTTATTATGTCTTTCCGTTCGAACAAATTCTTGTGTGCGCAACTCCTCCTACATTAATGAACCGATTTTGATGAAACCTTTCAAACATCTTCTCTACTAAGTGAACATGTGCATATTCCAAACTTTTTGATCTGCGACAATTTTAACCAGGTTATCTCTCTTGAACTTTGATTTAATATGGGTTTCTGCATGAAATTCTTGTGTGCGCAACTCCTCCTACATTTATCAATCAATTTGGACAAAAGTTTACAGACATCATCACTACTAAGTAAACATGCGCATATTCCAAAATTTTTGAGCTGTGGCAATTTTAACTAGGTTATCTCCCTTTAACTTAGATTTATTATGGGTTTCTACATGAAATTCTTGTGCGTGCAACTCCTCCTACATTTATCAATCAATTTTGACGAAACCTTTCAAACATTATCACAACTAAGTGAACATACGCATATTCCCAAATTTTTGATCTGCGACAATTTTAACCAGGTTATCTCCCTTTAACTTGGATTTATTATGGATTTTCAAATGGGATTCTTGTGTGTGCAACTCCTCCTACATTAATGAACCGATTTTGAATACATGTTGCACATTGTAAATGTGTTTTTCCAAATGTAAACCATATATGTGTGGGCTCTTTAAGTATTCAGTGCTGTTCTGTGGAAGGCCACATGCAAATACAAATTTCAACAACAAAAAATGATCTTTATGTATACATTTCCTTATGGCCTTTGCCTACATGATCAGAAGTGCATTCCTCTAAAAACCCAAAGCGGGGGTATTAATCACCTTCAGTGATAGTTCTAGTTTACATTGACAACGGTTTCTGTTGAGAGGGATTTTCTTGTCTTTGTATTAGCTTAATCATAACAAGATACATTATTATTATATGTAAGTGTTGCATTAATCTTTTTGTAATATTTTAAAAAATTTTGTCCACACTTAGGCTTTTTGGGATCCATTGGGGCTCAACGTTACTTTCAGAAACTTTGGCTTTTCTGAAAAAATATTTTTTCAAAAAATTTTTTTGATTTCAATTATTTTTTCTATGTTAATGGATCATGTTATTATGTATCTTTGTTTTCAGGGGTTGGTGCGAGTTCTAGGACTTTTTGTGTTCTTTTCACAATGAAAGGATATTGTTCAAATTGTAATAAGAGGAAATCTTCCTCTGACTTTCATAATCATTGTATTAATTGTAGTCAGTGTACTCACACTAACTCCTGTTCAGTATGTGTCGGGAGCGCGGTGGCTCAGTAGTTAGAGGTGCAGGCTGCAAGCCGAGAGGTCCTCGGTTCGAATCCCACCTGCGGCAACCGCGTTGTGTCCTTGGGCAAGACACTTATCTCCATTGCCCGCATGGGGGCAAGATGACGCTGTGTGCTAAGGAGTACTGCACGTCGATGATACTCATGTCTTCAACCAATCTAACCCTGCCTGTGCTGCAGTGCGGAGTTACGATGTTGGGGAGCTGGCAGCTGCTCGGTGGTTCTCTCCGGGTACTCCGGCTTCCTCCACCCATAAAACTGTCACGGTCATGATTAGCCATTGTGCATAAATTTGTGACCTTAAACATCAATAAATAAATAAATCAGTATGTGTCAATTGGGATGACAAACATTGGAAACGTGTGTCACAGTATGTTGTTAGCGGGGAAAAGGCCATGCCGGTCCTTTCTCCGCAGGGTCACTCCAGTTTATCAATCTCTATTTCAGAGGAACAAGAACAGGGTGATGTTTCTGTGATGTCTTCCAAAAGTGTGCCTCCGTCGTCACAGTTAAATGAAGAGCTAGCGGCAAAAGTGGTCATGGAAATACGTCAATTGCCTAAGAGGTCCCTAGTAGGATCGACGGCATTGGCGTCCGCTAGCTCGCCCGGTGTAGCGACCATTCATCGAATGGCTCGGCAGCCGGGTTCATCCGTTGCGGTCCAGGAAGGAGATTTGGGTGATGCGAGCACTATAATAAGACAAAGTGCACACCCAGTGACGACAGATCAGAGGAGAGAACGGAGGAAGCCTATTAGTCCAGTTCCTAGCTCGTCCAGGTCCATCCGGGCTGCGAGCGAGAGAGGTCCCTCTCTCGTACAACAACATCTGGGACCAGATGTAGTGGTACAAAACGTTTCGCATTCGGAGCATACGTCTGCCGCTCGGGACGCTCCGTTATATAGACAGTCCGGAGAGACTGTCGATAAGGCTTCATCATCCTCACGGCAGCGCACACGACCGCACCTTGGCTACGTGACCACGGATATCCAGCCAGCTTCGCCGATCAGGGATTCCAGGTCACGCCATCCAGTCGCCAGGGGCACGAGGCCTGTCGACTCCGGACGTTCGCATAAAAGAAGTATGCAGCAGTCAACGTACACGGAGCTTCCAGCGGCAAAGCAACGTAAGACCGCTACTCCACAGACCTCAGTGACGGATGTGCTATCCCAAATAGCACAACTTATCGCAGCATCCCAGCAAACGAAAGAATCTCTGTCGGATCAGGATTTATCCGACGACGCTGGGTCGGTACGCTCCGGCGAAGCATCGGGTACGGACGACCGAGAACTTCATAGGGTCCGACAGGATGGCAAAAGGGATTTGGAGGATTTGGAGCTTTCCCTTTCGGAACAACATAAAGCTGCCGTAGATTTTATCCGGCATTATCTTCCGACACAATCCAATAAGGTCACAAGAACATTTGAATTATTGAACGGCGCTATTTATAAGCTTGCTACCGAAACGGGCAAGTCTGGTTTCTTATCTGCAAATGCCCTAAATCTGCCTTTCATCAATTCAAGGAATAAATTCGGAACGGCAGGACAGGGCATACCGAGAGTTCCTCTGCGTCTAGACGATGAGGCTGAAGACTTGCAATTGCCTATACCTTCGTCTATGTCAATTCCAACCACGACATTGGAAACGACACTAATGTCTAACAGAGTTAACTTAGACGCCTCATCATACGCAGATCACCTTACTAAGGCATCATCATTACGTCTTCAAGGGAAAGAATTCCAGGATATACAATCCTCAATAAGACTTTTTTCAAGGACAGTAGCTTATTCCACGTATAACTCCGCCCTTTCAGTGGCAAACCTGGAGTTGGTTAGACGTGACGCAGCCCTAGCTACATCCACGCACGTGGATGGTAAGGTGAAGAACTCTCTCAGAGTCGCCTCGGTCTCCGGAGAGCTTCTCTTCGACGGCAAGCTTTCAACAATCTATGATAAGATAACTAAGAAAGCTTCGGATTTTCTGCTTTTCAAATCCGCTTCCAAAAAGCCGGATACAGCAGAAAAGAGTAAGACGGGAACTTCTGGGACAAGTACGCCCAAGAGAAGTTCCTATAGAGGTTCCTATGCGTCCTCTAGGTCTTATTCTAGAGACCGTCAAGGCAGCGACTCTCGTGGGGGACGTTCTTATGGTCGAGATTACCAGTCAGACGTCCCTAGGTCAACGGGGCGAGGTGCGGGTCGCGGAGGACGTAGTTTCTCCTTCCGCAAGCTGCGCAGGTCCAGGAGGTGATGGTTTGAACCTCTATCGTGTTCCGGTAGGCGGAAGATTATCGAGTTTTATAAACGATTGGGCGTCAATTACGGACGACCCATGGGTTCGAGGGGTAATTTCGGAAGGACTAAGAATATCCTTCAAACGAAATCCTCCATTAACTCGAAGTCCAAAATGGACTCAGCTTCCGTCGAACCCACAGAAAAGAGACGCTCTTTTATCAGAAGTACAGTCTCTGAAGAAGAAGAACGTGGTAGAGGTCGTAGAAGACCAGGAATCACCGGGTTTCTACAGCCATCTGTTTCTGGTTCCGAAACCAGACGGCTCGTTCCGTCCAGTTATAGATCTGAGCTGGATAAACAAGCTGATCGTCGCTCCGAAGTTCTATATGGAGACAATTCGATCAGTCAGAGCGAGTATTCGGGTGAACGACTATGCTGCAAGCATAGATCTCAAGGATGCGTACTTTCACGTCATGATACATCCGACATTCAGAAAGTATCTACGCTTCGCAGTCCTAGGAGTTGTACATCAGTTCCGAGCGATGTGCTTCGGTGTGAACCTACAGTTAAAAATAGAAGTCCTGTCACGAATAGTGCGCTTATCTTGGCTTAATTGCACGTTGGAATTGCGTGCAATTGCCATATCGAATGGCATCCAAAGCACGGCAGGTTCTCTTGGTTACTCATAGCAAACACATGCAATGTTTCTGCCAATGGACCTCCGGGTTACCCGGAGGTCCATTGGTTGAAACATTGCTTGTGCACAGGCCATATGTACAGAATTTGATAGCTTTACTTGGGCCATAACGCGTACATTAACGCGCATATCAGCGTGCTATTTGTGCGCATTTCATGACAAGACTTCTAGTTTTAACTGTAGCCCAGGGATTTCACACGAATAATGAACTCGGTAATTATATATTTCCGAGCTCATTCGTCTGCGGTAACGTCGGCCTACCTGGACAACATTCTTCAGAGGTACGGCAGCGAGTTAACGCTTCAGAACGATGTGCAGAATCTGCTTCTATTACTCCGATGTCTCGGTTTTATAATAAACGAGGAGAAGTCGGATCTGGTGCCGTCCAAGTCATTCACTCATCTGGGAATGAGCTTCGAGACGCACAACAATCTCGTTCGTCTGCCGTTAACCAGAGCGAAATTAATCAGTTGTTACGCTCGCTATTGTCTTCACTCAGACAAAGTCACAGCGAGAGAGTTCATGAGACTGATAAGTCTGTGCGGAGCCGCTGCGGATCTCATTCCAATGGGGCGGTTACGCACTCGTCCTCTCCAAAATTTTTTGTCTCAGAATTGGAGTGTAAAGATTCATTCGCTCGATATAGACGTTCTCTTGTCAAATCAAGTGAAACAAGAGATTCATACTTGGGCAAACATTCAGTGGTTGACTCAGGGAGTCCCACTGCAGTTGCCGGATCCGAGTTTTACGATTATGACGGATGCCAGTCAAACAGGTTGGGGTGCAACATTGATCCCAACGGATTCGAAGTGTCAGGGTCTTTGGGATCCGCAGTTTCTGGGCAAGCACATAAACATCAAGGAAATGATGTCAATTTGGCTTGCACTACGTCATTGGATGAACATTATTCAGAAAGCACATGTCCAAATCCTGTCCGACAATACGACAGTAGTAGCGTATATTCAGAACCAGGGAGGCACTCATTCCGTTCCGTTATTCAGTTTAACGGAAAGAATCCTTCTGTTTGTTCTAGAACACCAAGTTCTACTTTCGCTCCGTCATATTCCGGGTCGTCTGAATGTATTAGCAGACTCCCTTTCACGGAAGGGTCGCTTGTTGCCGTCAGAATGGACTCTCAACAAACAGGTATTCAATCAGATTTGCTACCAATGGGAGCGGCCAATGATAGACTTATTTGCGACACAACTCAACAATCAGTTGCAGACGTATGTGTCTCCATGTCCGGATCCCCGAGCATATGCAGTAGACACTCTATCGATCTCGTGGGACGGAAAGATAGGATATGCGTATCCTCCAGCGCCGTTGATTCAGCAGATATTGCTAAAGATAAAACAATCTCAATGCAAAATTCTGTTGGTAGCATCTCTGTCTCCACAGAGACCGTGGATAAATCTACTCAGGTGTCTGCTGTGGGACTTACCACGAAAACTTCCTCCACGAGAGGATCTTCTTTCGCAGGGGAAATCGCGTCAACTACATCACAACCCGCAAGGTCTCAACCTTCACGTATTTCCGTTGTACGGTCCTTCTTGCACGGCAAGCATTTTACAGGACGAGCAGTGGACGCAATTTCTAACTGTAGGAGGACCTCCTCTTCGCTAAACTATGTGGCTAAGTGGAAGGTCTTTTGTCGTTGGTGTAGGGATCATTCTGTTGATATTTTTTATCCCTCCATTCCAGACATTGTAAACTTTCTAGTATACTTGTTTGACGAGATCAAAATGCAGCCTGTTACTATTAAAGGTTATAGGTCTATGTTATCTGATACCTATGCACACCATGATAGTTTACAAATTGGATCTAATGTTTCTTTATCTAAATTAGTTAGAAACTTCTCGATAAATAGACCTAGAACCCTTAGATTAATTCCTAAATGGAATTTAGCTTGGGTTCTTCTTAAACTGAAAGAAAAGCCATTTGAGCCTCCTGAGACAGTAGATTTCAAATTCTTGTCTTATAAGACAGCATTTCTCTTAACTTTCTCTTCTGCTAGAAGAGTCAGTGAGCTTCATGCACTATCTGTGGGCGATTCTTACTGTCGTACTGTCGGGTACACTATTACCTTTACTACTAATGTTGGATTTTTGGCTAAGAACCAGGCTCCGAATAAATATCCGGAACCTATTGTTATTCAGGCCCTTCTGTCTTCAGACGGGCATAGGCCTTTACTCTGTCCGGTTAGAGCTTTACGTATTTATAAACGAAGATCTCAGTTTATCAGAAAGGGACGAAAACGCTTCTTTCTGTCTCTGATGCCTAATAGAAAGGACATTACGGCTCATTCTATTGCTAGATGGATTCAATTAACTATCCGTACTGCTTATGATAATCTATCTTCAACTCAGCAGTCTGTGCTTAAGATTTCGGCTCATGAAGTAAGAGCTCTTTCTACATCTTGGGCTTACGCAAATAGTGTTGCTATTACAGATTTAATGAAGGCTGCATATTGGTCTCAGCCATCCACATTCACGAATTTTTATCTCAGAAATATTGAGTCCATTTCTGGAGACCTGCATTGTTTAGGTCTGTTATCTGTTGCTCAGAATGTCGTCCACTAAACAGTTGCAACTATAGTTATGCAGGCTTTCTGTTCCGGCAGTGACTCCGTCCTGCTGCCCTCTTCGCTCTGGGCTATTTGACCCAGGGCAAGGGGAAGGGGGGGGGGGGGAGGGTGTTCCCTTAGGTCACCTGCTTTATAGTGAAAAGCAAGGGGATACCTCCTCCAGAGTCAGTAATTCTGAGTCATTACCGGGATGGTTTTAAAGTGTAAAGTTAATGCTTAAAATTCATTCATGTCATATTTTTAAAGTGTAGCTCGGTGTGAAGCATTTGTATATGTCACGTGTCAAACGGGCGTTAATATACAATCCTCGGACACTTTTAAAGAATATAAAGAGTCTCAATTCTCTGGACTAACTTTATTTATTGGCTTACTTTAAAAATAATTAGTATAAAGGGTTATACTGGATGTTAATAGAGAACATGAATGTTATTATGCTCAATTATGGAGGGTGTTGTGTCTTTCTAATTTATCATAAATAAGAAAGATACATGTAAAGCCTAATACTCCTTTTCTCCTCGAGGAGATGACTCTATTATATATAGTTGAGTTTATTGGATTTTCCTCTATGTCCTAGGCCCTCCAGCCTTTTTACTATTCAGCTATGTCTGGGTCATTGGTACAGTATAAAAATGTTAAAAAATTTATAGTAATTTATTTATTTTTTATACTTACCAATGACCCAGACAGGGATGGCCCTCCCAGGAGTTGGGAACTCATACCTCCCTGCTGAGTACATAGCGCTGACCAGGCACTGCTTGTAAGAATGATAATTGGCGCCAATTTCGTGACCTCCTTGACACTGTGCATGCGCAGTGGAGGAAAAGTATGGAGGACCATTTAGGACATGATTTTTTCGGTTTTAGATGCAAATTTTGGGGGTTGGGGGCAAAATTTGTGTTTGGCCCTAGATTTTTGAGAATTAGCACCAGCTATGTCTGGGTCATTGGTAAGTATAAAAAATATATAAATTACTATAAATTTTTTAACATTTAGGCTGAAAATTTGGGGTCCCGGTGTGGACTTGGAAATTTTGGACCAAAATCCAGAAATGACTTTTTGGGTTTTTTATGTGTTTCAGTAAATTTTAAGACAATTTTTTTTTTTTTTTACACTGAAAATTTGGGGTCCAGTTGGGACTTATGAAATTTTGGACCAAAATCAGGAAATTAGTTTTGGGGTTTTTTATGCGTTTTGGTCCATTTTAAGACAAAAAATTTTTTTTTTTTTTTACACTGAAAATTTGGGGTCCGGGTGGACCAAAATCCAGATATTAGTTTTTTGGCTTTTTATGCATTTTGGTCAGTTTTAAGAAGAAGAAAAAATTTTAGTCTGAAAATATTTTGTTTGGAACTTTGAAAATTTCCGAACAAAAATTTTAAAAAATCTGTTTTTTTGCATTTATCTCAATTTTGGGATGTGAAAGTGCAGGAACTGAAAATAGAAGGAAAATCCTGTATATTGTGTGGGCACAATCGATTCATCTAATTGGTATATGCTTTTCTTAGGAGGGGTGTATACAGCTTATTCAAGTCAAGTCCCTGGTTTGATATTTAGACTACCATGTCAGGTGAGCGCCCTCAGGCCCCCTGGGGCCTCTTGTTTTAATGAATCTTAGGTTTTTGCTGTAGAGAAATGCTGATAGCAGCAGAATGTTGGCCATTTTTCAACAGAAATGACATGATTGTATGCTGCCTCATTTAATGATTGGTCTTCTGATTAGCTGCAAGTGGACAAACAGTGTGGGTGTTGGTGGGGGCGTTATGTTCAGGTTACTTGTATGAATCTGGAATAAGTGTCTTTAAATTTACTTGGTATGTTTATTTTATAGCATACATAATGAGATAATTGTTTGTTACTGCAGTAATGCCTAATGGCAAGGAAATGTAATCTTTTTTCTATTTGCAGGATTCGATGATCTTAACCTCACTGTAAATACAGATATGGCCACAGTTGTCAAAGCAATGGCCCAGCCAGATTCTGGACTTGAAATAAGGGATAGAATGTGGCTAAAAATTACTATACCAAATGCTTTCATAGGTAAGTATAGCTTTGAAGTGAAATTCATTGGTACAAAAAATGTATAAAAGACAATTTGTATTTGGTAAATTCCTTGTATGCCCATTAACTCTTTTGCTGCCATTTTCTGATTGACCTATGACTGTTTTTCTGAAATTGACAGTCCTGTGAAGTTTGATTGTCAATTTATCTTTTCTGAAGTCCCGAAGTTTTGATTCTTAGCTTAATCCATTCTTCAAGATCCTTGAAAATGCGGCAGAAAGTGCCTTGAAATTTAGCAAAGTGCAGGAGTCCCTGTACAGTTTACTCTCAACCAAGTTTATTTTTAGCTCAACTTTGGCGAAGCCAAATTTGAGCTTCTGCCATGGCCCGTCGTCCGTCTGGCCATCTGTCCGTCTGTCCATCAACAATTGGATACGGCTCGGGCTAGAGGCCGTATTTATGAACCGATCTTTACGAAACTTCTTGGGTGCCTTTGTTATGACCGTGGGTCGAGAACGAGTGTTTTTGGGGGCGGTCCGAAATTCAAGATGGCTGCCAGCCGCCATTTTGTACCGACGATGCAGAAATCTGTTTTTTGTACAGAACTTCCATATGAAAGCTCTGATTTGAATAATTTTTTGTATGAATGTTTAGTACCATGGGATACATCACATATAATACAGGTTTTTTCTTGTGCGTAAATTATGCAAATTAGACTAACTTTGATGTTTTTTGATGTTACTTTCAGCACTGTAAGTTCAAATGCCAATACGGCTCGGGCTAGAGGCCGTATTTATGAACAGATCTTTACAAAACTCCTTGGGTACCTTTGTTATCACCGTGGGACGAGAGAGAGTGTTTTTGGGTCCGGTCCAAAATTCAAGATGGCCAATGGCAGCCATTTTGTACAAAATTAGGTGCAATCAGATTTTTGCATAGAACTTCCATATGAAAGCGCTGATTTGAATAATTTTTTATGTGAATGTTTAGTATCATGGGGTACATCACATATAATACGGGTTTTTTTCTCGTGCAGAAATTATGCAAATTAGATGAACTTTGATTTGTTTAGTGCTACTTACACACAGCAAGTACACATGTCAATACGGCTCGGGCTAGAGTCTGTATTTATGAACCGATCTTGCAGATCAAGTTTGAGTTTCATGCTGATTGCATTATTCTTGTGTGAGTTACGGCCCTTGGAAATATGGAAAAGCACCAAAATATCAGTTTTCCGGAGTTTTTTGGGGAAATGCTTCAACGGAATGATTTCATTTTTGATAAACTACTATAGAACGATGACTTACAGATCAAGTTTGAGTTTCATGCTGATCTTTAGTTTTCCAGACTTTAGTTTTCCAGACTTTTTTTGGAAACGCTTCAACGGAATGATTTCATTTTTGGTAACCTACTATAGAATGATGACTTACAGATCAAGTTTCATTTACACTCTGTCCATCCATCAGTCTGTCAGTCATACTTTAGTTTTCTGGACTTTTTTTGGAAATGCTTCAACCAAACGATTTCATTCTTGGTAACCTACTATAGAAGGATGACTTACAGATCAAGTTTGAGTTTCATGCTGATTGCATTATTCTTGTTTGATTTATGGCCCTTGGAAATATGGAAAAGCACCAAAATATCAGTTTTCTGGACGGAATTCATGCTGATCACATCTAGGTTATAACATTTGTATAATTATTAATGCTCATTAGTCCGGTAGGGGACATTGTATTGCTTCAGCGATACGTGCGCTCTTGTTTACTATAGAAACCCTATGGGAAATCACATTTTCCTCCTCTTCTCTGAAAAAACCAAGGCAACGTGAAAACAAACCTGGCAGGGATAGTCTATGGGAGGTCCTCTACAAACGATCCTCATTTTGTTCCTGTGGGTTGAAAAACATGGCCACCAGAGGCATTCTTTGATTCTGATTGGTAGATTTTCAAAAATCTTCTCCTCTGAAACTGCCAGGTGAAATGTTTTGATACTTCACATAAATGATGACTGGGACCCCCTCTACCAACGATCCTCATTTAATGTTGACCGGGTTGCAAACATGGCCACAATTGCAGCTTATAGTTACTATAGAAACCCTATGGGAAATCACATTTTCATCTTCTCCGGAACTACTGAGCCGACGTGAACCAAACCTGGCAGGGATGGTCTATGGGAGGTCCTCTACAAACGATCCTCATTTTGTTTCCGTGGGTTGAAAAACATGGCCGCCAGAGGCATTCTTTGATTCTGATAGGTGGATTTTCAAAAATCTTCATCTCTGAAACTGCCGGGCCAAATGTTTTGATACTTCACATAAGTGATGACTGGGACCCTCTCTACCAATGATCCTCATTTAATGTTGATCGGGTTGTAAACATGGCCACAATTGCAGCTTATAATTACTATAGAAACCCTATGGGAAATCACATTTTCATCTTCTCTGAAACTACTGAGCCGACATAAGCCAAACTTCGCAGGAATGGTCTATGAGAGGATGGAAATATGTGGCCACCAGAGGCTATATTCTAATGCTTAACCCAATGCCTCTCCTGTCTGCATGAAGATCGGTACTGTCAGCAAAAATACTTGTTTTTTGAGAATCTGGTAAGGGTTGGTTCCAGTTTTCTCCACTGAGAAATTGGGGGAAAAAAACCCAAAAATATTGTGTATACAGTACAAGTCAAAATAAGCTGTAGCATAACTGCAATAAACTAAGTAAACTGCTGCTCCTGCCCTGACAAGATCAGAATCTGACATTTTCTGGAAAGCTATCAGTGAGAGCTTTCCAGAAAATGATGTCAGCTTCTGGTCTTATCAGTGTAGGAAGAGAAAAAGATACACAGTTTATAGGATTATCCTACAACTTATTTTGACTTAACTGTAAGCTATTGGAACTGTACATGGATGCTGATATATGCTCATTACTCATGTTACTTATCAGATAATCTTGGTTGTTGACAGGTGTTTGGAGAAAATAGGAGAAGATTTTGCTAACATTCTTGCAATCATGTCAGCTTAGATGACAGTAATTATTGTATATCTTTTTAAGATTTGACAAAAATTGGAGTAATGTATTTCCTGTAACCCTTTTACCTATCCAAAGCTATTTTGAAAAGAGAATACTGTCTGGAAAAAGTTGTAATTTTTCAAAAATATTTAACCTTCTTTTACTGATTTTTTTGTTGAAAACAGAATTCATAAATGTGTGCATTTTCAAGAAAATCTTCTTTGAAACTACAAGGCCAAATGGTTTGAAAACTTAGTGTGACTGATGACTGTTACCCCCTCTGCCAATGATCCTTATTTTAATCTTCATCGGGTTGCAATTATGGCTGCAATTGTGGCTTATAGTTACTATAGAAACCCTATAGGAAATCACATTTTCATCTTCTTCACTGAAAGTACTGAGCCAATGTGAACCAGGCTTGGCAGGCATTGTCTATGAGAGGTTCTCTACAACTGTTACTCATTTTATTCCTGTTGGGTGAAAAAACAGGGCCGCCAGAAGCATTCTTTGATTCTGATTAGTCAATTTTGAAAACTCTTCTCCGACGAAACCACAGGGCCAAATGTTTTGAAACTTTGCATGGTTGATAACTGGGACACTCTCCACCAACGTTCCTCATTTTAATGTTGATCGTATAGCAAACATGGCCACAATTGCAGTTTATAGTTACTATAGAAAAAAACTATAGGAAATCACATTTTCATCTTCTCTCTGGAACTATTGAGCTGACATGAACCAAAAACTTGGCAAGAATGGTCTATAGGAGGCCCTCAACAAACAATCCTCTTTTTGTTCCGTTGGCTGGAAAATATGGCCACCAGAGACATTCTATGATTCTGTTTGATGGATTCAAATGTTTTGAAACTTCACGTGATTGAAGACTGGGACACCTTCTACCAATGATCCTCATGTAATGTTGATGTAATCTTGCAAAACATGGCCACAATTGCAGCTCATAGTTACCATGGAAAGCCTATGGGAAATCACATTTTTTATATGTATTTCCCGGTGAGCGATTACAGGCTCTGCAGAGCCTCTAGTCTTCCATTTCTGTCAAAAAATGTTGTCGCGGCCAACGTTCTTAGAACTTAGTTTAGTCAGACCTCAATATTTCCCTTTGGCACACCCTACAGGGCACATTTATGATCCGATTTCTTTGAAACCTGGCATGCTTGTTTGGGGTGACCTCTAGATGGGAGCTATCGATTTTCTTCCATTTCCATCAAAAAATGTTGCCACAGCCAACGTTCTTAGAACTTAGTTTAGTCAGACCTCAATATTTCCCTTTGGCACACCCTACAGGGCACATTTATGATCGGATTGCTTTGAAACCTGGCATGCTTGTTTGGGGTGTCCTCTAGATGGGAGCTATCAATTTTCTTCCATTTCCGTCGGTCAAAAAATATTGCCGGTGGCAGCGATCTTTGAACTTAGTTTAGTCAGGCATCAATATATTCCTTTGGCACAGGGCACATTTATGATAAGATCAGTTTGCAACTTTGTATGCTTGTTTGGGGTTACCTCTAGATGGGATCTATCGATTTTCTTCGATTTCCGTCAAAAAATGTTGCCACTGGCAATGACCTTCGATGAACTTAGTAAAAACTTAGTGTAGTTAAGCATCAATATTTCCCTTTGACACACCCTGCAGGGCACATTTATGATTGGATCACTTGCAAACTTGGTGTGCTTGTGTTGGGTGACATCTATATGGGAGCTGTCGATTTTCTTCCATTTCTGTTAAAAAATATTGCCGCTGACCTTTGAACTTAGTTTAGTCAGACCTCAATATTTCCCTTTAACACACCCTTCAGGGCACATTTATGATCGGATCACTTTAAAACTTGGTATGTGTGTTCGGGTGACCTCTAGATGTGAGCTATTGCTTTTTTTCATTTCCATAAAAATTTATTGTCATTATCACCAGCCTTTGAACTTACAGCATTTGTGCATCGACTTATCCCTTTTGCACTCTCTGCAGGGTATATTTATGAATTTCCATAAAAAAAACCCAAAAAACATTGCCACAAGCAATGATCTTCTACTTAGTGCATTTGTGCATTAAAATCTTCCTTTGGCATGCTTCAGAGGGCACATTCATTATCAGGTTGTTTTCAATCTTTGTATGCTTATGCAGGGTGACAAAGATAGGAGCTATTGATTTTCTTTTCATTTCCATCAAAAACTGTTGCTGTTAACAACAATCTTTGAATTTATTGCATTTGTGTATCAACATTCTTCTTGGACATGGGCTACAGGCCACATTTATCATAGGATTGTTTTTGAACTTGGTGTGCTCATTTGGCAAGACCTTAAGATAAGAGCTATTGATTAGCATTTATTTCTGTGAAAAAAGTTGCCATTTACAATAACCTCTGAACATACTGCATTTGTGTATCAACATTCTTCCTTTCGCCAGTCTTACAGTTTACATTTAAAAATGCATCGATTACTCTGACG
Organism: Pictodentalium vernedei; assembly: GCA_031216915.1. Lineage (NCBI taxonomy): Eukaryota > Metazoa > Mollusca > Scaphopoda > Dentaliida > Dentaliidae > Pictodentalium > Pictodentalium vernedei. The sequence goes on along the minus strand of CM062290.1, from coordinate 345,844,227 downwards.
TTGTGCACACACAATGCTGTTATGTTGAAATTTCATCAAATAACATTGGTACCTATGATTTTCAATTTTGCCATTTCATTTATAACTTACCAAGTTCAAGTTTGTCAAGTTGAGCTACAGTGTCATTGATACTTTCATTTTATCATTTCATTAGTTAAAAGCGCCCAAATAATATTTATTTCAGTGGCAAGAGATGTCAACCCCAAGCAGGAATATCCACCCACAGCATTCAGAGACTTAATTTATTTAAACTCTTATTTTACACATTATCATTTTGTAAACAACACATTGTTTGTTTTTAGGTGCTGATTTAGTAGACTGGTTGTTTACCCATGTTGATGGCTTTGCTGATCGACGGGATGCAAGAAAGTATGCGTGTAATTTATTGAAGGCGGGATATATTCGCCACACAGTCAACAAATTAACTTTTTCAGAGCAGTGCTATTATGTTTTTGGCGATTTTAGTGGAAGTAAGTCGCACGTAACGTATTTCTTATTTATGCTGAAAATCAAGGCAACCAGTTGATATATTTACACTTATAGCATTCTGTCAGCATTAGAGCATATCATTAAAGTGTTGTAGTCACTCAAGTCTTATAATGAGATAATATATTACCCTAGTGTTTTTGTCTGTCCTATCATGCACTGATCGTACCTTCATATTTTCTTTTTTCTGTTTATGATTATAGCCTCTTAACCCTTCTGAATCCGAAAGGCCGTCTTTCCGGCTAGGATCATGATACAACCTGAATTCAAAAAGTAGATAGTTGTTCAGTGAATTTGTATGGTAGATTAATCAGGATATTCAACATGCAGCCTAGGAAATCTTGATTGGTCTTCTCCAAAGTAACAAATAGAGACTCTACCAGTTGATGGCCCTGAACTGGCATGAGAATATACCATCAAGGTCCAAGGGGTTTAAAGTAGTCGAACACTTTAGGATCTTATTACTCACTGTCGTGAAGTGATGGAATCTTTTCTCCCACCTATCATTGAACACCATTTCCAAGTAATTTGGCTCACTGAAGTAAGGTCAGATTGATCTTGTGCATAGCAACACTACTTGATATAGAAACACAAAGGAATATATATTAAAAAGTGTTCTTTATTGTGTTGAACCTGTGATGGTGTGAGTGGTCAAAATTTATTCCAATTGCAGAAATGCCAAAGACCATAGAATTTGTTGTCCCAGTAAACTGAATAGAAGTTCACTAATCCTCGCAGTGGTTTATAGGAAAACCTTTGCTTCCTGTACAGGCAAGATCTGGTAAAAAAAATTGCTGTTGGTTGTGATACCAAGTAATCGACTGTAAATATCAATGCAAAAATGATAAAACTGTTCATAGGAGGTGTGCCTACTTAATTAAACTTTACTATTAAAATTTGTTGCCACCAGGCTTGAGAGTTTTCCTGTATATACCAAATTTCTTGTATTTGCCATTTCTTTGAAGTTATTTTGTGTGGGGGGTGTCACATTTCATATCTTTCACTATCTCACTACCATTTTGTATACTTCCACACAAAGTAGTTGTACATATGTTTATACCACAACCAATGGCCCAGACTAGCTGGTGCTAACTCAAATTAATCCAGGGCCAAACACAAATTTTGCGCCCCCCCCCCCCCCCCCCCCAATCCCCAAAATTTGCATGCAAAACTGAAAAAATTAAGTCCTTGATGGTCCTCCTTACTTTTGCGTTCTGCGCATGCGCAGTATCCAAGAAGGTACCAAAATTGGTGCAAACCATCATTCTTTGTTTGTCCCTAAAGTCAGCAACAATGAACTGACATCTGTGCTTTTAAATCTCCCTTTTTGAGGATGCCAGTCACAAATCAGTGGTAAAATTGGTGGATCCAAGGCTGTAAATGGATGATGGAAGTGAACAACGGTGGTTGGAAACGTTCAGGGCTGTAACTGTATAATAATTATAAAAATTATTTCATGTTTCCCAATTTCGGGACATATGTCTGTCATCATTCTTGCTAATGATTTATCCACTGTTTGTTAAGTGTTCCTTCCCTATCCCTCCTTGAAGCCCTCCTGTTAAACTCCTAAGCTTTTTGGTTATATTTATTGAAATTGTTTATTAAATTTCTTGGGAGTTTAACATGTATTGCAGAATGTTTATCCCCATGGTTACGTCCTCACCCGAGGGGTGTTGGGTCATTTTGGTCTTGCATCTTCTATCATATGAAGATCTAGCTTTACATGTGGTAGCATTAAAATCTGTTACTGACTTTGGGCCTTTTTTGTGTGCCTGATGTCTTGTTTCCATTTTTTTCCTTGACATTGTTTACATTGACGTCTTCAAATATATGTAGTGTTTAGGTTTATTTGACTGTAGGATTATTATAGGATACATTGATTATGATTCTGGTAGTGTAGCTCAAAAAATTTGGATTTTGTCCACACATCGGCTCTATCGGGATGCCCTTGGGCTCATCATGTTCTCTTTGGGAACTTAGGCTTTTTCCAAAAAACTTCAAAAAATTTTTTTGATTTAATTTTTCGAATTTGATTTTTATTGTAATTATTCATGTATCTTTATCATATATTTTATTGTGTAGTTTGTGGGAGTACTATCGACTTTGTATTTTGATTGAATCATAAAAGCTTACTGCTCTAAATGCAAGGCAAGGAAGTCTTCCTCGGATTTACATGCTTGTTGCCTTGACTGTAGTCGATGTATTCCTGCGGATTCTTGCCCTACATGTGTTAATTGGGATGACAAACATTGGAGACGGGTGTCACGGTACGTTGTTGGCAGTGAGATGCCTATGCCGGTGCTCTCACCACAAGATAATTCAAGTTTTTCAGTTTCTTTTTCAGAGTAAGAAGAACATGGTGATGATATGGTGACACCCACCAAATGTGTGCTACCATCATCGCACTCTGATGAGCAAACAGAGTTAGCTGTTTGCTCATGAATATTAAGCAAGGGATAAGGCCTCTAGTTAGTGTTCTTAATCCCTTGCAAGCAGCTAGCAGAGCAGGGATGCGGTTACTCCATCTGTGGGAGCCATGACACCGGGTAAGTCTGTTGCAGTCGAAGGAAGTGTAGATTTGGGTAGAGCGAGCACCTTAAAATCAAAAGCTCTCCCAGCGATGACGGAAATAGGGAGGAAGTCAGCAGGTTTCTTTTCGGGAGACTCGGCGAGGTCTGTCAAGGCTGCGAGTGGGAGAGGTCCCTCTCTAACCCAACAACATTTGATGCTCCGTCTAGACTGCAGCCAGCCTCGGCTACCGTCACCGCTTCCTCATCTACGATTCAAAGCACACACGACCGCATCCTGGCTACCCAACTTTGGATATTCAGCCAGCTGCGCGAAGAAGGAGCCAGTCTTCGCCCGTGAAGTCAGACCATCCGGTAGCTAGGGAGCCGAGGCTTCGATCATCGGGACGTTTGGAGAAGAAATCCATCTCGGGAACTGCATCCCAGGAGCAGCAAGCGGCTAACAAACAGAAAACCACTGCTCCTCAAGCCTCGGTAATGGACTTGAGCAGCTGATCGCAACATCCCAGCAAGTGCAAGAGCTGACTCAGGTAGTGAGCTGTCGGATGGTGCTGGACCGGTCCAGTCATCTGCACACGCAGATGCGATGGACTGAACGTCACAGCTGATTCAGTCGGATGGTGAAAGGGACAAGGAAGAGGATTACCCTTCTCTTTCGGAACAACATATGGTAGCGATGGAATTTATCCATCAATACTATCCTGAATTTGTTCCACCTGATCTGCAAGCTGCGACAACCAGGGAGACACCGCTGTCGTCTTTAGACGCACGCAGACTTCGTATGGAGGAAAGAGGAAGTTCCCGGTATAGTCTAAACAGGTGTCGCAAGCCTTCGGCCATGTCGACAACACCATATTTAACCTCTCTGGAGTTAAGAATAAAGGCTGTTCCTTATCGACATCTTACATAAATATACCGTTCCTTGGACCACGTTTATTTAAAACGGTTGGAGAAGATGTCCAGAGAGCTCCTCTTCATTTAGCAGAGCAGGCCAGGGATTTAGATATATCCCTACCTGCTTCATTCAACATACGCTAGGACGTGATAGAATGTGCTATTTCATCAAATAGAGTGAATCTGGACGTGATGTCCTACGCAGATCACCTTACCAGAGCTATGGCGCAATGTCTTAATGGGAAGGAATGTGAGGACGTTTGCTCCTTACTTAAGAGTTCTTTCCAGGGCAGTTATGTATGCCACGTACAACTCCACCCTGACAGTGGCAAATTTGGAGTTAATCAGACGTGATGCTGCCCTTGCATCGTCATCACTTATAGATGACAAGGTGAAAAGCTCTCTCCGGTCTCCAGACATACTCTGTTTGACGACAAGCTTTCGTTAGTCTATGAGCAGGCTACCAAGAAAGCTTCCAGTGCTCTGCTTTTGAAGTCGGCGTCTCAACAACACTCTTCGGCAGACCGGGGTAAGCGAAGACGTTCAAAATCTGAATCATGTAAAGGGAACTCCTCCCGAGGGTACAAGAAACCCTCTTATAATTACACTGGAGGTCGTCAGTACAACAACTCGGGAAAGGGGCGTAAGTCTGATCAGGATTATATGTCAGATGCCCCGAGGTTCTTCTCAGGGAGGACGTAGTTTCTCCTCCCGTATGCTTCATAAGTCCTACAAGTGATGGTCAAGACCTCTATTGCTTGCCAGTTGGCGGAAGGTTATCACACTTTGCGAGAAACTGGATAGCTGTCACGGAAGATCAGTGGGCGAGACGTGTAGTCTCGGAAGGCCAACAGCTATCATTCCGAGCAAAACCCCCACTAACAAGATGTCCGCGTTGGACAAATCTTCCGGCGGATCCTTTCAAAAAAGAGTCTTTCTTAGCGGAGGTACAGGCTCTTTTATTAAAGGTAGCAATAGAAGTCGTTGAGAATCAAAATTCTCAAGTTTTTACAGTCACCTGTTCCTCGTACCGAAGCCAGACGGCTCATTGCAACCGGTAATAGACTTGAGCTAGATAAACAAGCTTATAGTGGCTCCAAAGTTCTATATGGAAATCATTCAGTCAGTAAGAGCGAGCATTCGAGAGAACGACTATGCGGCAAGCATAAATCTAAAGGACGCTTACTTTCATGTCTTGGTACATACGGCATTCAGAAAGTACCTGCAGTTCACCATACAAGGGAAGATTTATCAGTTCAGAGCAATGTGCTTTGGTCTGAACCTGGCTCCCTGGGCTTTCATTCGAATAATGAACTCGGTAATGTCATACTTCCGAGCTCATTCCTCAGAAAGTACCTGCGGTTCGCCGTACAAGGGAAGGTTTATCAGTTCAGAGCAATGTGCTTCGGTCTGAACGTGGCTCCTTAGGCTTTCTCTCGAATAATGAACTCGGTAATGTCATACTTTGTAGCTCATTCGTCTGCGTAACGTCGGCTTACTTGGACGACATTCTTCAGATATATGGCAGTAGAATTATTCTTCAGAACGATGTTCATAGTCTGCTTCAATTGTTCCGACCTCTCGGCTTCATAGTAAACGAGAAAGAGTCGGATCTAGCTCCGTCTAAGTCGTTCATTCACTTGGGAATGAGCTTCGAGACTCACGACAATGTGGTTCGTCGCCTGTTACCCAGAGCGAAATTAGTCAGTTGTTATCCTTGCTTTTGTCTAAACTCAGATGCAGTAACAGCGAGGAAGTTTATGCGACTGATGGGGTCGTGCGGAGCGGCTGCGGATCTTATTCCAATGGGCCGCCCACACACTCATCCCCTCCAGATATTCTTTACTCAGAACTGGAGTGTGAAGATGCATTCGCTCGAAACCAGTATTGTTTTAACTGACCTAGTAAAACAAAAGGTTCAGATTTGGGCAGATCTTCAGTGGTTAACTCCGGGAGTTCCACTTCAACTGCCGGATCTGTTTTCATGATTCTGATGGATGCGAGTCAGGCAGGCTGGGGCGCGTCCCTAAGTCCTGCAGACTTGAGGTGCCAGTGTCTTTGGGTCACTTAGTTCCTAGAAAAACACATAAACATCAAGGAGATGATGTCAATCTGGCTGGCACTACAACATTGGATTCGTCAAATAGCGGACGGCCATGTTCAAATTCTGACGGACAACTCGACAGTAGTTGCTTACCTCAGGAACCAAGGTGGCACTCACTCGATTCCGTAATGCGAATTAACGGAGAAGATTCTCCTATTCGTTCTGAATCATCACATTCATCTCTCAGTCCGTCATATACCAGTTCATCTGAACGTATTAGCAGACTCACTCTCTTGGAAAGGTTGCCTGTTGCTATCGGAGTGGACTCACAACAAGCGAATATTCAGGCAGATTTGCTACCAGTGGTATCGTCCCATGATAGATCTTTTTGGGACACACCTAAACAATCAGTTACCAATGTTCATGTCGCCATGTCCAGATCATCGAGCATACGCAGTAGACGCTCTGTCGATCTCATGGGACGAGATGATAGGATATGCATATCCTCCAGCTCCGTTGATTCAGCGGATTCTGTTAAAGATCAAACAGTCTCACTGCAAAATCTTTCTAGCAGCACCTCTGTTGTCACAGAAACCTTGGATCAATCTTCTCAGGTGTCTGTTATGGGACATTCCCTGGAAGCTTCCTCCACGAGAGGATCTTCTTTTCCAGGGGAAGTCCCACACACTGCATCACAACCCGGAAGGTCTCAACCTTCATGTATTTTCATTGTGCGGTCCTTCTTTCACGGAAAACATTTTACAGGACGAGCAGTGGACGCAATTTCTAACTGTAGGAGGGCCTCCTCTTCGCTGAATTACGCAGCGAAGTGGAGGGTTTTCTTCTGTTGGAGTAAGGACTAGTCTATAGATGTATATGAGCCGTCCATTCCACAGATTGCCAATTTCTTGGTTTACCTGTTTGACGAACTCAAACTGCAGCCCGTCACTATTGAGGGCTATAGGTCTATGTTATGAGACACTTGATAACTTGGCTATCAGATTCTTTCACTGTAGAAAGAATGATGGTTGGCGCCAATTTTGGTACCTTCCTGGATACTGCGCATGCACAGATCACAAAAGTATGGAGGACCATCTAGGGCTGAATTTTTTTTTCGGTTTTGCATGCAAATTTGGGGGATTGGGGGGCAAAATTTGTGTTTGGCCCTGGATTAATTTGAGTTAGCACCAGCCAGTCTGGGCCATTGGTAAGTATAAAAAATATACAAATTACTTAAAATTTATCATTTTTAAGCATTTGATTGAAAGCAAGTATAGTCTTATGGACTGAATTCTAATAGGATTGTCTTTTGATGGAGTGGTGTGTTTAATTCTTAAAATGTATAGACAAAGCACATACTTTGGTTTTTTTGCCTACTTGTCGAAGGTATTTTTAAAATGAATTGGTGGTTTAATTTCTGCTAGCGATATTTGACAACTGATGTGACTTATCACAAAGTAAGGATCTAACACTATAAATTGCAAGAATTTTTAAAATAATTGTGAAAGATAAAAAATCTAAGCTAATCTTTAAGAATTTTATACAGATTTTATTATTTTCTCCTGTAGTATTCATTTTGTCTAAGTAAAAGTTGTATTTTTATTTAGTACTAAAGTTCTGTTTGATTTTATTTCTTTTGTGGTGGATGTAGAAAGTGTTGTAAATTTATATGATCAAATGAAGCTAGCAACAGTGTAAAATGCATGGCAGACCATCTCTATTCAAAATTTAATCCAGTCATCATCACAAATACATTATGTTTTCATAGTATTATAGGACATTTTTTTTTTGCCTTCATAAATATATTTACTGTAGCCTAGTGTTTGTTATTTCATTTATGTCACTTTATATTGTGTTATGGAAAATGTGAGTGAAGTTAAAAGGTTCCAACAATTATGCCATTGTTCAAAATTATGATGTGGAAAATATGAAATTAGCTGACTGTACATACTTACTTTCCTACAGTTTTCATTGTTGAAAAATATCTAGGGAATACCTCAACTTGCACAAGCTCATTTAGCTTGTTTACTTAGGGATATTAAGCTACCTTTTCAAACCAAGTTTCAATCTGTTTCAGAAAATAGATGTTGGCATTGTAAAAACTATATTGGGTAAATGGTTGTGGGCTAAAAGCAATACATGTTGCAGTGGCTGAGAAGTTGAAGAGTATGGTAGTTAGCTCAACTTTGACATAAGTCAAATTTGAGCTTATGCCATGGCCAGCCGTCCGTTGTCCTTGCTTGTCTGTCAACAATTCAACATGGCTCGGGCTAGAGGCTGTATTTATGAACCGATCTTTTCGAAACTTCTTGGGTACCTTTGTTATCACCGTGGAACGAGAACGAGTGTTTTTGGGTCCAGTCCGAAATTCAAGTTGGCTGCTGGCAGCCATTTTGTACAAAATTAGGTGCAATCAGATTTTTGCGCAGAACTTTCATATGAAAGCTCTGATTTGAAAATTTTTTGTATGAATGTTTAGTACCATGGGATACATCACATATAATACAGGTTTTTTTCTCGTGTGTAAATTATGCAAATTAGACTAACTTTGATGTATTTAGTGTTACTTTCAGCACTGTAAGTGCAAATGCCAATAAGGCTCGGGCTAGAGGCCGTATTTATGAACCGGTCTTTACGAAACTTCTTGGGTACCTTTGGTATCACCGTGGGACGAGAACAAGTGTTTTGGGGTCCGGTCCAAAATTCAAGATGGCCGATGGCAGCCATTTTGTTCAAAATTAGGGGCAATCAGATTTTTGCGCAGAACTTCCATATCAAAGCACTGATTTGAATAATTTTTGTGGGAATGTTTAGTACCATGGTATACATCACATATAATACGGGTTTTTTCTCGTGCAGAAATTATGCAAATTAGAAGAACTTTGATTTTTTCAGTGCTACTTACACAAGTAAGAACACATGTCAATACGGCTAGGGCTAGAGGCTGTATTTATGAACCGATCTTTACAAAACTTCTTGGGTACCTTTGTTATCACCATGGGATGAGAACGAGTGTTTTTCGGAGTGATCCAAAATTCAAGATGGCCACCAGCAGCCATTTGGTACCAAAATTAGTGCAATCAGTTTTTTGTACAGAACTTCTGTATGAAAGTTCTGATTTGAATAAATTTTTGTACGAATGTTTAGTAACATGGAACACATCACATACAATACGGGGTTTTTTCTCATGCAGAAATTATGCAAATTAGATGAACTTTGATTTTTTCAGTGCTGCTTATACACAGTAAGTGCACATGTCAATACGGCTCGGGCTAGAGGCTGTATTTATGAACCGATCTTCACGAAACTTTTTGGGTACCTTTGTTATCACCTTGGGACGAGAACAAGTGTTTCTGGGTGCGGTCCAAAGTTCAAGATGACTGCCAGTGGCCATTTTGTACAGAAATTAGGTCCAATCAGTTTTTTGTCAGCTTCTATACAGCTCGTATTTATGAACTGATCTTCATGAAACTTTTTGGGTACCTTTGTTATCACCTTGGGACAGGAACAAGTGTGTTTGGGTGCCTTTGTTATCACTGCTATGAGAACAAATATTTTGGGGTTCAGTCAGACCCACTCTGGGACTCAAAAGATTTCTTTTCTAGTTTAGCATCTGACTGTCGCCCACCTTTACAATACTTTACCTATACATTTGTTACAGGCTATGGTCAATATATATGTACAGACCATTTCAATACTTTATATGTACCTTTGTTATCAGGTCATTGACTAGATGTTTGTCATTGCTGTGTCACATACTATACATGTACATGTCTTAACAAGTTGAGCTACAGTGTCATTTACACTTTCATTTTTAGCTCAACTTTGGCGAAGCCAAATTTGAGCTTTTGTAATGGCCTGTCGTCCGTCTGTCCGTACGTCAACAATTGGATACGGCTCGGGCTAGAGGCCGTATTTATGAACCGATCTTTACGAAACTTCTTGGGTACCTTTGTTATGACCGTGGGACGAGAACGAGTGTTTTGGGGTGCGGTCCGAAATTCAAGATGGCTGCCAGCCGCCATTTTGTACCGACGATGCAGAAATCTGTTTTTTGTACAGAACTTCCATATGAAAGCTCTGATTTGAATAATTTTCTGTATGAATGTTTAGTACCATGGGATACATCACATATAATACAGGTTTTTTTCTTGTGCGTAAATTGTGCAAATTAGACTAATTTTGATGTTTTTTGGGGTTACTTTCAGCACTGTAAGTGCAAATGCCAATACGGCTCGGGCTAGAGGCCGTATTTATGAACCGATCTTTACGAAACTTCTTGGGTACCTTTGGTATCACCGTGGGACGAGAACGAGTGTTTTTGGGTCCGGTCCGAAATTCAAGATGGCCGATGGCAGCCATTTTGTACAAAATTAGGTGCAATCAGATTTTTGCACAGAACTTCCATATGAAAGCGCTGATTTGAATAATTTTTTGTGTGAATGTTTAGTACCATGGGATACCTCACATATAATACGGGTTTTTTTCTCGTGCAGAAATTATGCAAATTAGATGAACTTTGATTTTTTCAGTGCGACTTACACACAGTAAGTACACATGTCAATACGGCTCAGACTAGAGTCTGTATTTATGAACTGATCTTCACGAAATGTCTTGGGTACCTTTGTTATCACCTTGGGACGAGAACGAGTGTTTCTGGGTGCGGTCTAAAATTCAAGATGGCTGCCAATGGCCATTTTGTACCGAAATTAGGTCTAATCAGTTTTTTGTACACAACTTCTACACAGCTCAGACTAGAGGCCATATTTATGAACCAATCTTTACGAAACTTCTTGGGTACCTTTGTTATCACCGTGGGATGAGAGCGAGTGTTTTTGGGTGTGGTCCGAAATTCAAGATGGCCACCAGCAGCCATTTTGTACCAAAATTAGTGCAATCAGTCTTGTATAGAACTTCTGTATGAAAGTTCTGATTTGAATAAATTTTTGTATGAATGTTTAGTAACATGGAATACATCACATATTCTAAGGGGTTTTTTTTCGTGCAGAAAGTATGCAAATTAGATGAACTTTGATTTATTCAGTGCTACTTACACAATGTAAGCACACATGTCAATACGGCTCAAGGTAGAGGCTGTATTTATGAACCGATCTTCACAAAACTTCTTGGGTACCTTTGTTATCACCTTGGGATGAGAATGAGTGTTTCTGGGTATGGTCCAAAATTCAAGATGGCTGCCAGTGGCCATTTTGCACCGAAATTAGGTCCAATCAGTTTTTTGTCACAAGTTCTATACAGCTCGTATTTATGAACTGATCTTCACAAAACTTCTTGGGTACTTTTGTCTTCACCTTGGGACAGGAACGAGTGTGTTTTGGGGTGCCTTTGTTATCACTGTGCTTTGAGAACAAATATTTTGGGGTTCAGTCAGACCCACTCTGGGACTCAAAGATTTTTTTCTAGTTTAGCATCTGACTGTCACCCACCTTTACAATACTTTACCTATACATTTGTTACAGGCAACGGTCAGTATTTATGTACAGACCGTTACAATACTTTATATGTACCTTTGTTATCAGGTCATTACCTAGATGTTTGTCATTGCTGTGTCACATACTATACATGTACATGTCTTAACAAGTTGAGCTACAGTGTCATTGACACTTTCATTTTTATCTTAATTTGTCAAAGTGAAGATAATCTATTGCCATTGCACGTGTGTCAGTCTGTCAATCTGTCAGTTTGTTCACATTTTGTTTGGCATAGGCTACACCCTGTAGTTCATGTCTGATCATCACAAAATTTCAGATGCAGGTTCGAGGTCATGTCTAGAGAACGTTCCCTTTTGGTCGTGATCAGTCAACCGTGATGGCTGCGAGAGCCCGAAACCTGAAAACCTTTAGCACAGTCTATAAGTCGTGTTTATGAAGGGATTTCATTGTAACTTGATAGAATGACTCTGTATAATGTCTAGATGAGAGCGTCCTCTTTTGGTCGCGATCGGTCAACTGTGGTGGCTGTGAGTTCACAAAACCCGAAAACCTTTAGCACAGTCTACAGGTCATCATATTTATGAAGGGATTTCATTGTAACTTGGTAGGATGACTTCGTATAATGGCTAGATAAGAACATCCCCTTTTGGTCGCGATCAGTCAACTGTGACGGCTGTGAGAGCCCGAAAACCTTTATCTTTATCTACAGGTCATATTTATGGAGGGAATGTATTGTAACTTGGTAGGATGACTGTATAATGTCTAGATGAGAACGTCCTATTTTGTCCGTGATCAGTCAACTGTGACAACCGCACAGGCATGTGACCTAGATTTGTTTAGCAGAGTCTACAATTCATATTTATGAAGCAATTACATTGTAACTTGGAAGGATAACTTGGTATGATGTCTAGATAGGACTGTCATATTTTGGTCACAATCGGGCAGCCGTTACCTCCACCTGGTTACTTGACCCAGATTCCTTTAGCACTGCTTACAGGTTATTTTTTTGAAGGGATTTCATTGTAACTTTGTATGATATCTAAATGAGACTCTCCTATTTTGGTCATGATTGGTCAACCATGACCGCCAAACCGTCATGTGACCTAGATTCCTTTAGCAAAGTCTTTGAGTTATATTTATGATGGTATTTCATTGTAACTTGGTAGGATGACTCGTTTTGGAATGGTTTTACTGTAACTTGGTAACTTTGGTTGACAAATGTTAACTGTTAGGGCCACATCAATCCAGGTCATAATTCTCCAGTACAGTCTGCACTCAAATTATTCTTATTGAGAACATAGCATACAGGGAACAGAAATGAACATATTCTCAATTATCACAATTCTTTTCTTATTTCCTAATCCTTTCATAAACATTGAACATTATCCTTTTCATCAAACACTACACACAGTCAAGTTAAGCTACAGTGTCATTGACACTATTATTTCTACAACTTTTGACCGTTTTTCATTGTTGATTCAGACATGTTTTCCAAAATACAGTACAAACCATTTCATCTACCTTCATTTGTTTTCATCACCATTCATCATGCATTTTAATTTTATTTTCTATCTCCCTTGCTTTTAGGTGGACAGCCGTATGGATACCCATATCCAGGTTAGTGATCATGAGTAGAACAATATAAAAGAAGTGCTATGCATCTTTTGGTTGAATGTTTTAGGAATAAGATTCCTGATTGACAATATTTGAGATATAGTACAACATAGAACTGAGAAACTCTTTTTTTTAACAAACCCAAATCTACATAATTAACCCTCAGCACACTGTCAAAATATTGATACTTCATGTGGCATTTTATTCCCATAATGCAAATGAGGAATTTAACCAATTCATTCTTGTTTGACAGTGCTCTTGTAGCTCTGTAAAACAAAAGGTGAATTTGGTTAAGTTTCTAGTTGTATTGTGATAAAAATTTGCACCTCAAAATTATTGTACTTCGACATCAGAGTGCAGAGTGTTTAATTATGTGGATTCATGCTTGTTCTCGTGCAATATTTGACCTTGTCCTGGAAGGAGCCCCACCACCCTTGCCACCCACAATTTCAGTTTTCAGCTTAACTTGATAAAGTCAAGATAAGCTATTGCCATGACGCGTGCAGAAGTCTGTTCGCATTTTCTTTATCGCAGGCTACACCACGTAGTTCTTGTCCGGTCATCACGGAATTGACTCATTTTGGAATGATTTTACTGTAACTTGGTAACATTGGTTGACAGGTGTGAACTGTGAGGGTCACATCAACCCAGTCCACAATACTTTAGTACAGTCTACACCTCAAATTATTCTTATTGAAAACAAAGCATGCAGGGAACAGAAATTAACATATTCTCAATTATCACAATTCTTGTCTTATTTCATAATCCTTTCATAAACATTGAACATTATCCTTTTCATCAAGTTGAGCTACTTGACACTTTCATTTGAACCAGTCAGCTGATTTGAACCAGAATGTTTCGTGAAGAAGCAAAATTAACTGCCCTTCCCTCTCTTTTTAATTATTGGAACTGTTGGCCTACATGATGCAGATTAGTATACAGTGTAATTAGATGATATGTATTTAAATATCCCACACCAGTGTGGGAACCCTGCAGCTACAAATAGGAAAGAATTTCAAATGCCTTTTTTCTAAGCTGTCTGGCACAAAGATTTGTTGTATGCTACAGAGTATGAATATGAATTGGAGATTTAAACTGGCTGGAAAAATGCTCTCCTTTCTGAAAATAATTCTTAACTGACAAACAAGTCAATAAAAAAGCTCTCATGCTCCACCCTCTCCCCATATCCTTTCACTTGAGAAAACTTGATCCAGGTGTGTATTTCCAACTCACTTGAGCCTTGTGTTTCTTGTATGGCTGCAAGGATTGAAGGTAGTTTTATGCAGATAATTCTTTCGAGTGGGGGTGGGGGTTAACTAACTACCTGTGAATCCATGCAGCCACACAAGAAAAGTGAAGATAAGTTCTGTTACATCTAACTTATATTTAATTTACAAGTACCATTCCTTACATTATTTGTTCATTTGTGGTGTGGATATACACCCCACCCATCTTTTACAAATTATCCACTGACCCTGTTTTGAAAATCAGATTTTCAGTGGAGACCATTTAATTGGATATTTCTTCATTATAAACGTGTTAATCCCATATGAATACCAAACAATTTAGTACAAGTTGCCCTCTTATTTGTATATAGTTAGAGAGTAAATGCCTGTTAATTGAAAGTTTTAGTTTGAACTATACTATTAACAAAAAGTAGGGGATATCCAAATTGATGTTAATATTTTGGAAAATGGTATTGGATACGCTTGATTGGACACATCAATATGTTACCAAGTTTAGTGTGGATCATGAATGTCACCAGCCCACGAAAATTTCGTGCAGGTTTTTCGCACAAGCACCGTGTTAATGTCTGTGGGGTACGTTTTTAAAATTTTTAGTTGTACTGGACAGGCATTTTTGGAGGTCTCATCATTCTTTTCTTGGTATAAACTCGTTCATCAATAGTGTCTGGTCGAAATGTAACTTTTGAGGTATGCGAAGAATGACACATGCTGAACGTTTACGTGCCGTTGGCATGTTGGAAGCAGGCAACAGACGGACTGCAGTGGCTCCAAATTCTCAATGTTACTCAAGCAGGTTGTGGTCACGCTACCGTCAGAAGGCAATGTTGATGACCATCGTTGGTCAGGTCGTCCAAGGGCAACAATTGGTAACCAGGATCGCTTCAACCAAACCACAGCATTACGTAACCGCCATCAAAGTGCCTCAGAAATTGGACAGCAGCTGCACCGAGCGATGTGCAGGTTAGTGGTCAGACTATCTGAAATCGCCTACACCGCTGGAATTTGTACGCTTGACGACCTCGAATAATTCCACTTTTGACTGAACATCATATCGCAGTAAGGCGTAATTGGTGTGGAGCATGACAGCGCTGGGACAATCGTCGGTGGAGCAACGTCATGTTTTTTGATAAATCAAGGTTCACTCTCGACTTCCACAACAGGCGAAACAGAGTGTGGCAGTGGCGGAACGAATGATACCATGACGTAACCATTAGGCAGCACGATCGTTTTGGTGGTGGATCGGTTATGGTGTGGGGAGGCATAACCATGACAAGTAGAACAGTATTGCATGTCATCCAAGGGCATGTCACAGGGCAGTACTAGTGTGACAACATGTTAGCAGCTCATGTGGTGCCATTTGCGTGACGTCACGACCGTTGATTCATTTTCCAAGATGACAGTGCAAGCGCACACAGGGCCCATGTCACTACAGAGTTCATCCAGAAGCAGAACATCACTACACTGCCTTGGCCACCATTAATTCAAGACCTTTCACCAATCGAGCACGTCTGGGATATGCTTGGCAGTCACCTACGACATCGCCAACAGCCCCCTACCAATGTCCAGGAACTCGCCGCTGCACTGCAGGAAGAATGGAATAACATCAATCAAGCTGATATTGGATGAGGAGTATGCCACGTCGGATCTGCTCTTGTTTCACGAACCGAGGAGGATTTACAAGGTATTGAGGTCTTGGACTGAATGTGGTAAATTCTCTGACTGACTCCATGTCTTCAACAGCTCAGTGCGTGGAATGTGTGCTTGTCAGACACCCAACTATCGCTGAAATCATTCACCAGATGTCACAGTGCAATGCCTCAACTGTCTTGTTGATGAAAATATAAATGTATTTCTTCATATATCTCACTTTTATCCCCAACTTTTTTTTTAATAGTATATATCAGTAAAATCTGAACAATACAATAGAAGCAGACAGTTAATAAGGAAATGGATTCAGCATCAAGCTAAAAGATTAAACTGAGTTGTTTCCAGAAATTTCTGCGATTTTTCAAAGAATTATTCTTGACAACCACTGATATCACCCATGTTTATTGAACTATTCAGCCTTGGTAAATCCAGTATAAGCCTTTAATCTGTTTTAACTTGTTTGGCAGAGTTCGATGAGCTCTGTCAAACAAGATATAATAGAATAAATGCTTGGTTTATCACAGGATTGTATGTTAGGTAAAAAGGTTAACCCTTTACCTAAATTAATAGATCTTACTGGGCAGCTTTATTCACAAAAGGCGGCATTCAGATTTTTTTTTTGCCTTAAAAACATAGCTCATTACCCCTTACTGGATTGATTGGGTTTGTTCCAATGTGGGGTGATAAGCTATGTGTTTGAGGCAAAAATTAGTGGGGGGTTTTTTAAGAACTTTTTTTGCAAGTCTTGTCTTCTATTCGTGTTAGGTAAAGGGTTAATTAAATTATTTGATGCAGCATACTTTTATTTTTTCAGATATGTCAACTTTAAGCTTGGATGATGTTGATTCTGTTTCTGAAGCTGATCGAGACACCTTAGCACCTCTTCCTCCACCGGCATGGAACAATCAGTATCCATATAGCAGTTCTAGTTACCTCCCTCAAAATCTTAGTTATATACCCCCATACAATTACACTAGTACAGACACTACTAGCTTTGTAGGAAGTTATGTTGATGGAGTACCACCTGGTGTGATTGGAGGGGGTGGGGGGAGTGCAGGAAGTGTTCACAGTGCATCAGGTATGTTCATTAAAAATTAGTCTGCTGGAGCTTTGTGCCAGTTAGTGCTTTTTATTTTGTGAAACTTTTGCGAAGTCTGTATTGATTAAAAAGGTAAAGGAGAGGTTTGTATGCTGTATGCCATCTTTCAGACTTTTTTTTTTTGAGATAACAAAAAGCTTCTCTTATATGTTTTCTCTTTATTTATTGCAGCCTTGTCTTCAAATTTTAGGATATACTTGAAGTTTTTCTTGAGCTTTCCCATTGCAGTTTGTACCTTATTGAATTGTTGAAATATTTTCAGTCATTTGATGCTTCTGTTATGAAAGAGTCTTAAGTTTTTCTCTCTTTGGTTCTGATTGCCAGTACTTCACTTATTTAAGTAATCAGAGATATGAGAGTTCAGCTGATTTCAGCTTTTTTCACAGGAATGTTGAAATTTTATTTTCCATGAAGTTACAACTTTATACAAAGATAAAATCATTATTGCCTTCAAATATCTATTTGTTTTTTGTGGAATATAGTTTTTTGTGTCGCCGCCCCACGAAGTGGGGAGCGACATATAGGGATTACTTTTGTCATCTTGCGTCGTCTGTGTCGTCGTCCGCGTCACACTTTCTCTTATCCGCCACTCCTCTTTAACCTATGAATGGATTTTGATGAAACTTTCAGTGATTCTTTATCACATAATGGCATTGTGCACCTCCTATATTATTTTTTGATCCGCTGTATTTTTTTCCAGAGTTATGCCCCTTTTCCACTTAGAATTCTGTCTGAAATATTAAAATATAGTGCAGGCGACACACGTCTTCCATGGAAGACTCACATCTAAGTCTTAAAATATCAGAATTTCAGTTGATTTCAACATTCTCATGGGAATAACAATTCTCTCATGCCTAACAGTAATTCATATAGCCTTTTCTCAATCATTCTTATCGAAAATAGTCCCAATTATTCTCATAGAAATAGTCACTCAAGTAGGCTTTGAGCATTTCCTTGAAAACATAAAAAGCCAGCAAATTACTGAACACATAAAAATTTCTGTGGATAATATCTTTCATGGAAGCCTAGTAAACCTGCATAACTGCGTAATTCATTCACACCATGTCCAGTTCTAAAACATTTGCCAAGGAGATGATGACTGCTCTCAAAATTTGAAATTTTTCTTTCTGAAACACAAGTTATTCAGACATAATGGAGTTGCCTTCATGAGCATATTCAACAACAAGCGGAATGTCGATTTTGAAAAAAAAAAATCACTGAAATTCATTGCATGATATTGTATTTATTACTCGCTGATGACAAGGCAGTGAAGAGCTAATTTACAAGTGTAGTAACAATTTAATTCTAAAACCCAGTTGGGCTGTAGGATTAATTTAAAACAAATCATCCCAACAGGTCCAACATTAAGTTGATCATATGTACAGTACAGCTGCCGTGGACTGGTCACTTTCCACAAGATGGACAATAGTTCCACAGACACAATAATATTATATTCCAAACATTAATTATAGGAATAATTATCAAAAAATTAATTAATGAAGCACCAGGTACAACCCAGTGCTTCATTAATTATAATTTTGCTTATGATGATTTTTATTACCTGGTAAACACATGTCACTGCCCGCACATGGATTCCAACCAGCCCATGGTGATAGTACTGTATTTAGTTGTATTAAATAGAACCATACAATCCAGACACACTGGGTTGAAAAGTTAACACCTCCATTGTTTTATACCTGTACTATGAAACTAATGGTTGTTCAATTGGCCACCAGCAGACTCCTCAGGGTCTGTGGATAGCTAAATGGTTTGTATAATTTAGTACAGTTATGTTAGACAGTTTGATCCTGAAAGTAAGTCATGTGGCAGTGGTTCGAACACCATCTATGCCATCAGTCTTGATATTTTTGTAATATTCAGTGAATTCCCCCCTCCTCCCCATTTCTTTGGCCTGTATGATTTAAATGAAGTATTAAAAATAGTTTTCACTGCATTATGTTTTTACTTATTTCATTTGTCAAGGAAGCCTTCAAATATTTCTACCATATTATTAATAGTTTAGATAGCCTCAAACCAGTTCTTCAGTCATTTGACAATTGAATCTAGGATGATTTAGTCATTCATCTCATAAAAAAAAAAAAGTTGACATGCATCTTTATTGCAACAACTTGAGATAAAACAAAATTGCCATTGATTCATTAGTGTCTGGATTGTTAACCCTCTGCACTCTGATGTCAAAATAGCAAAGTTTTCTGTTGCAAATATTTCCCTTATTGCAGTTTAATATTTAACCAAATATACCTTGATTGACAGAGTGCGGTGAGCTTTGTCAAAAAGATATAATTGGTTAAATTCATAGTTAACCCTTAAGGGCCTAATTCCGACTGTAATCACAATTTTCTACAACAAAACAGGTGCCCCAACATGCAGTTTTGGGGTAAGCTTGCAAGTTACATTTGAAGTGCCATGGCACTTGTTTCTAAGCAAGCCTTGGCTGCCTACATGGGCAGCCAAGACTTGCCAAGAAACAACTGCAAAGTCATAGAATGTGAATTGTCAAAGTAAAGCAAAACTGTTTCAAAAAATCTCCAGCCCCTTAAGGATTAAACGAAAAAAACAGAGTGATTGGAGACAATTCTGTTGCACTACCAGAGTGCTAGGGGTTAATAATATAGACATTAAAGTGGTGCTACTTTGTCTGGCCTACATATTTGGTAAATGATTTCTTTGCTTTGTTTTATGTTTTTGTCAGTCAGCGTAATGATTTTGATTTGTCGTGGGAAAATTTTTATGTAAAAAAGGTAATTTTGATGGACTGAAAGGTCAACGATTCGGGAAAATTGTTACAAGCTCAATGAAATGCAGTTGTTTTATTAACCCAGTCACAACTTGAGAATGATATTTAAAAGCAATCTCTTCAATAACTAAAAAATTTCTTCTTTTTTTTCCCTTAAAAAACCTGGCTTATGAGCTCTCATTGGAATGAGCTTGTTCCAATGAGGGGTCAGCTATTTCTAGGAGGCAAAACTTGAAAAAAACGAACAAAATTTTTATACCCCCACTCTCAAAGAAGAATGTGGGTTGTACTGGATAACATACGAATGTCTGTCCATCTGTGCATCCATCTGTGCATCCACAACAATATCTTACTAGAAAATGGCTGAATTTCAATGAAAGTTGGTATGAAGGATTCTTATGGCAAGCCACTTGTGCATGTTATAAAAAAATTGTTTGCATTTTTTTCATTTTTTCAACAGAGTTATGGTCCTTACTTGGTTTTTATGCCCCCCCCCCCCCCCCCCCCCCCCGACTTAGGTCGGGTGGCATATAGTGATTGAAGTGTGCGTGTGTCCGAGCCAGTAACTCGAAAACTGTTAGGGCCACAGTCATCAAACTTCACACAATTATAAAGGACCATGGGAGGATGTGTCACACACCATAGCTGGGTTCGTACCTTCAAGGTCAAGGTCACATTTCAAGGTCACACTAAAAATCGTCAATATTCGGGTCTCAGCCATAACTCAGAAATGAATCATAGTACAATTGTTAAACTTTTTACAAATGTTAAGGACAGTCAGAAGGTGTGTCGCGTATAATAGTTTCCGCCGCATCTGCAAGGTGAAGGTCACAAGGGGTGGGGGGGAGGGGGTGGCATGTGTTACCTTAGTAACATTCTTCTTGTTAATTCATTTATGCTTCATCGATCCAGCATTGCAGTGGTGGTATGAATTGCCTTCAGCAGTAGCTCGTTATTTTTATGAGTAGAGCTTGCTATCATAAATGGCTATTATGTAAAATAAAGTGTTAATTAAGACCTGTATTTTCTCACATTTGAATCTTCTGCTGGATAAAAATATAAGAAATATTTCTGAGATTGGATAATCTTATTTTGCAAAGCTTGTGTAATTGATTTATCATTTTCAACTTTACAGTTTTCTAATACTTTATGTCTAAGTTGCATGCATTATGATGTGTGATTTAATTCTGTGAGAAGTACTAATTATAAGACTGCTCATTTGTTTACTAAAATGTTCCATAAAATCTAATACTCAATTGCCTTAGTGCTCAAAGCTACAATCTTGGTAGTGATGAAATGAAAACAAGACATCACATTCTTTGAATAAGCCTTATATTCAATTATTCAGTGGATGTGTTTTGTTACAGTTTATTGGAGAGTACCCATAAACACTCTACTTTAAATTGAAACAAATGAAATATCCTTGATCACAAAATTTTCAATAGTAAGAACTAATCTATCACTCTTCCACTCATTACTTTTTCTATTCTTATTGCAGATAATGCTGTTTTCCTATAGGAGAGGGGTTCTGCAGTTGCTTTCCATCATTGCAATCAATCAGTCATTAATCTCAATTAGTGAATTCATTTTTGTCAAGCCTGCTGTAGCAGAGGCGAGACATAGGCATTACTAATACCGCTTGACTGACTGCTGTCAACAATCGTCTATAACTTTTTAGCCATTGAAGATAATTGAGTGAAATGTGTAGTTATACACCACCATGACAGAATATGTCACGATCAAACTTTGTCACTAGATTCATGGTGAAGGTTGCTGTTACTAAAAATAGAATTTCACTTCAGGTCAAGTTTTCAGTCTTTTTGGCTATAATTTTTTTAACTTCTGAAAATAATATGAAACTTTAAGGGATTATACACCACTATGAAGTGACATACCACAATCAAAAACCATGCCACTTGGCTTGAGGTCAAGGTTGGTGTTACTAAAAATAGAATTTATCATCAAAGATAAGGTTTTGGGGAAGCTTTTGTTTTAGGCTATACCTTTGTAACTGTCACAGTGAAAAAACCTTGCCAGTAAAAGGTCTGAATTGTTGTTACTCAAAATGGAATTTCACTCCAAGGTTAAGTTTTCTTGCCATGTTTTTGTTATCATCCATAACATTGTATTTGTTGAAGATAATTCCATCAAACTATAGGAATACACACCACATTGTTCATCCACTATTAGTCTTAAACCAGTTTCAGCATCTTTGGCTATAGGCATACCTCAGATGATGTCACATATTGTTGACTTCTAGTTTTGGAATTTGGCTTTCGATACTTTTGAATTTCATTCATCACTTTCGACCCCTTTGGGTTTTCAACTCCAAATTTCAAAATCTGTATGCCAGAAACTCTTTTTTTTCTATTTTGAAAATTTCTTTTCACTTATTTTCAAGGTTTCAAAATGGATAACTTTTGTTATAATGTGCAGCATTCAAGGTCATGCATTAAGTGTAATCCACAGTAGGTGGATACTTAAAAGTAGATGAGATCCCGCTTGAGTGGTTGCCTTGTTGATTTGTGAATTTTACGAAAATGTTCTGATCAGTTAACTGATGCTTTGATGAGTTCATTTTTTGTCTCCTGAAAAAAAAAACCACCGAAGAATATAGAATTGATTCATACCTGCGAGTGCGTGCATCCATTTGTCGGTCCACTTTTCTGTTTTGCACCCTCTAAACCTTGTGTGGTTAAAGGAACGGGTTTACCTGGAACATTGTTTGTCACCTAAATGAAAAATTATGCCGACAATAAAAAAAATTTCAGAAAGTTAACCCCATTGGATATTGAAAAATGTTGCATTTTTTGAGGAAAAAGTGTACACCAGCTTGGTTAAGACCCATTGCAGTTTTCAGATTTGCAGTATTGAACCATTTACAGTGTTCTTGACTTATCTTGGAAGAATAGTGCATTTTTAATAAATACGGTACCCAAGCTGGTTCACTACTAGAAGCCACTGTCATGGCTCTATTGAAAAGTGGAGATGTGTTGTGCAGCAACCCCAGATCAAAATGGCCGGTCATGGTCTCACAATTAGGAAACCTGAAATCTTTGTTGTCCATCTAGAAAAATGTGTCTTGGTCATAGCTCTGTAATGGTAGGGTGGATTTTCATGAAACTTCACAAGAGAGTGAAGGATAAAGGGAAGGTTGGTGTGCAGCACCACCAGGTTCATATCACAAAGGTCAAGAGGGGTCATAAGCAGTGTTGTTTTGGAGAACACGATTGGTGGATATGGCTAGTGCTGTAAATTAAGGGTTAAGAAACTCATGCAGTCACAACTTTTCCCAGTGACTGACATCTGATGATGATGATTGAGTCATTCATAATTAGGGGCTTCTGGCAATTACTCTTGCCTCTCATTTTCTGCCGAGAAATTAGAGAGGTATGGGTAGCCTCAAAAGTTATTAGTTTGGGCTCAGGTTTTTGTCGGGTCAGGTTATATGTTCTAACACTTGATATAAGGTGGAACCCTGTTAATTGAATAGTCACTTTGCCAATAAAAATTATTCATTTAACAGGAGTATTCAATTAATAGGGATTGTGGTGCTTTCCTGTATTTTAGAGATAAACTTAACATTTATTCTATTATATCTTGTGTTTGACAGAGCTCCGTGAGCTTTGTCAAACAAGATATAATAGATTAAATGTATATATTGGATGTACTGAGGCCAGATAGGTCTTATTATAAACAAAGGAAAACTGGGGAGAGTAAGGGTCATTTCTTGACAGGTTACAAGGTTTTTTATTCAATTAACACGAAATGACGCTATAAATTTTATTCAATTAACAGGTCACATTTGAACTGGAGGTATGGTAAATGGTTTTGTGTTGGGAAATTATATTCAGTTAACAAGGTTATTCAGTAAAGAGATATCCAATTTAGTGGGCTCTACCGTAATGTAATGGCCATATCCAGATATTACTATTCATAAAATTTTATAATTTTAAAAATTTTTTCTTCAAAAACATAGTTTGCGGCCTCTCATTGCTAATCGTGTTCCAATGAGGGGTCATAAACTAGGTTTTTTGAGGTAAAGATGGACATTTTTAGTTATTAATGAGTTTGTTTTTGTAAGTGTTGTCCCCTGATTGTGTTTTGCAAAGAGTGAATAAGTATTATACATGAATTCATTATTGATTTCTATTTTACTTGTCTTTCCTCTTGAATACGGATTTCAAAACAGTCCACAAAATTCCCAAATTCTACCCCAAAAGGTCCTCAGAAATCATTGACTTTAATTTCTGAAACTGTTGTGTTCCCTGCCATCCTGGCACATACTTCAAATAATACAGGATATATCATTAAAAAACTTCGAAAATTATTGAAATTTAAATTTTCTGACCCAAGGTCTTGTAAACCTGAAATTTTAATGATCATTGGGTATGTAATTTTTTGAAAGCTCTCAAGCTAGCAATTTATATGGACTCTTGGAATGATCTCCAAGCACCAATGTAAAAGGCAAGTAGTATTATGTGAGAAGAGAAAAAACAAAGAGATAAATTCTTTTGTGGTAAGCATACATATCTTTTCAATAATGTATTCAAAGAAAGCTTTTTTGCTCCATGCCAAATCGAATCTCCATACATGTAGTAATTCTTCATGGATATCAATGCAGCTGCCTTCATGTTGGTGATGAAAGTAACTCACTGAACTTCTCTTCACTCATCTTTTCTATCTACTAATCTGTTGCCCTAACTACATATGGCCGTCCAGTATATTAGTTGATTGTCATGGAATTTTCTGAGAAATGAGCATGAAAAGTCCAAACAAAGTTGCAGACCTTGATAGAAATAAGTGTTTAAATGATCGTCGCAATTTTGTGTTTTGTAAATCTGTTGTTTGCATGCTCAGTGTCTTTTAAAAATTGTGTCAATGTTTGTAACCATTTTTTTCTTTAATATTCAATACAGTTTGTTCTGATGTAAAACATCCTTTATAACAGTGAGTTTTATGTTTATGCTCCCCAGTTTATAACTAAAAACATTTTTTTTTTATTCATTAAAATTCCACATTCTTCAGTATAGAAAATATGTCTACACTTTTCCATTTGCATGGTCTTTTTCCTTGAATATCATCATAAATTTGTTATAATTGCTGTTGTGTGAATTCAGTGCAGATAAAGTATGCCTTTCAAAGAGGATATCAGAGGTATAAACAATTGGGAATGTTAAAGGTGTGCATATGTTGCTTCGTGTGACAGAAGTGCACTTTTTGCAGAGTTACAACAAACATAGTTGAGATCTTGTTCTTACACAGCATTTTTTTTACCACTCCCCCAGCCAGTAATACAGGTTCAACAAACTATCTTATAATCTTCTCAAGCAAGTGCATTTCATATAGTCATGGGGGTATTTTTTAAAAAAAAAAAAATTTTCATGGGATCCATTTGCACATTATTGATTGTTATAAAGTCAGTAACAGTTTTGGATTAGGTTTTGATGATTAGTAATGATTTATAATGATTTATGAGTTGTTGGTTTTGGGGTGTTTTTTGGTTTTTTGGCTGGAGGAGGAGGGAGGGTAATTGTACCGAGATCTTCTTGCAGTATCTTTAGATCTATTATACCATGAATAATTGAATGAACAAAAATAAAATAGCTCAGGTCCTTGCAAATAGATCAGTTACATGATATGTGAATGTCTTGGGCATGGACACAATTAGAAACCGATTAATATTTAGGCCATATTGGGAATAATTTATTTAAAATCATTGTATCTTTCAAATTTATTAAGAAGTCATCATCCTGCCTATTTAAATAGAATACCTATTTATCTTGCAGTAGTAGCTTAGAGAAGAGAAGAATGTTTATGATGATATTCAAGACTTTGCTTAGATGATTACAAATTTCACTCGTAAATTACAAAAGTTTTTACTGTTTGATACTGTTTTTATATAGACTTTTAATTATTATACCTTTTATAATGTTGTTCATCCTACAGTATCTAGGCTGGATGCATTTTTAGGGTTGTGGAAATTCAATATTATACCCTACGGGTCTGTATTATAAATAAATGCTTTATAGCTATCTTGAATGTCTGATTTTATCAAAACAGGTGTCACTACTTCCATTCAGAAGGGAATCCACTAGATGAATGGCAAAGTGCTGTAGTAATGACTTTCATCCTGTCTCGGAAGCCAAGTCTTAACTAAAAACACTTCTTAAGCCACACCTATAGGTGGTTAACTTGTGGACATGAGTGCAACCGTCCACTTTTCGACAGCCAGCTCATAATGGTAAACTGACTTTTACAAACACTGGTCTCAGAAAGGAAGCACTAACATGCCATTATGATGAAGTCTTTCACACCAGGGAACCAAGCAGGAACTCTGGGAAGTAGAACAGTACTTGTCTCCTGTGCTAAAAGTGTTATTTCCTTATAAGATTTCCACTGTTGCCTGGAAATCAGTAATTTCCTTGGAAGTTTCAAATTTGTTTACTAGATCAGTGAACATGCTTTACACAACCAGTTCATCTTAAATACCTTTCGAAATAACCCTCCAGACATCTTTTCTTAAGTTGTCTCACATCAGATTGTGCATAACTCTTTACCTAACATGAATTGCAGCCAACACAAAAACATTTCCTGAACAACTAAAATTTTTCAATGTCTGCCATGGTTTGCCACAAATTATAGCTTATGGTCACTCATTGGAATGAGTCCAACAAGCTCATTTCAGCGAGGGGCCATCAGCCATGATTTTGTGGCAAAAATGCTAGTCTAAATGGTGAGTTTTGTGAAGCGCTCTTGTCGGCTTTGTTATGTTGAAAAAGGTTGATTAAAAATAATGAAATTTGAATGGCAATTTTTGTGAGGTGTTCTTGTTACATTAGGTAAAGGGTTAGGAGGGGTTGGGGTTGCATCGGCCACATTATAAGATTTATTATGGGAAAGAACATTTTAAGACTAATCAGATTTTTTTTCCTTCAAAAATTCTCCCTTTATTTCATTTATGACGAATAAGTTGATAGGATTTTGAAAGCACGGTGGCTAAATGGTTTGATCCTCACCAGTGGTAACTCCTTTGTGCCCTTGGACAAGACACCTGATCACCCATGTGGGGGCATGGTGGCACTGTGTAGTAAGGTGTTCTGCACATTGAAGACAGTTATATAGTCTGTTAGGAGCTTGATGGTCTTCAAGACTCAAAAATGTATCACCCTGTTGAATTTTTCAGACATGTATACTTATATATTTTGAGGGGAAGGGAAGGAGGTGATGGGTGTTTGGTAGGGGCAGTCTTTTTGAAAAGTTTCTGTGTTGAATGGAATTATTTTAAATTACGTTCCTACTCGTTACCTAACAAATTCATCAGTTCCGTCTATCAAAACGTTGAAAACACCTTAACCCCTTTCTTTATTTCCTATTTTTTTCCAAGTTTTTATAAGTTATATCTTGGAAGATGTAGTACAGTGGAACCCACTTAATTGGATATCTCTTGACTGAATAACCCTGTTAATTGAATATAATTTCCCAACACAAAGCCATTTACCATACCTACAGTACAAATTTGACCTGTTAATTGAATATAGGTTATAGAGTAAACTCCTGTTAATTGAATAAAAAATCTTATATCCTATTGAGAAATTACCCTGACTCTCCAGTTTTCCTTTTGTTTATAGACCTATTTGGCCTCGGTACATCCAATACAGGTATTTAATATGTTATATCTTGTTTGACAGATCTCATGGAGCTCTGTCAAACAAGATATAATAGAATAAATGCTAAGTTTATCTCTAGAACACAGGAAAGTGACACAATCCCTGTTAATTGAATACTCCTGTTAATTTGATAATTTTCATTGGCAAAGTGGCTATTCAATTAAAAGGGTTCCACTGTATCATTAATTTTATTAGGAGTAGATATTGTTATTATGTCACCCTTTAAGTTTGTTAGGTAAAGTGTAAATTCTGCATGTCACTATTCTTCATGTTTTTACATATCCTCAGTACATGTATGATCCTAAAATCATGGCTATACCTAAACAGTTTTAATGTTTATATTTGGATATACAACTCCCCACAGAAACCCGTAGAATTGAAGCAGTTAGCAATGTGCTGGACTGTTATTCCTGATCAATTCATTCAATTGATTATATCCCTCTAGTGTTAATACACTCTGCACATGCACACTAGCAACTATCTTAGAAATGCTTGAAATATTCCAGAACATGCAACACTGAATGGTTTACTTTTCACAGACAATGGGGACGCTATTTTGTTTTATTCTAAGAAATTTGGGTTAAACAATGTTGCATTATTCGAGTGAGGTTGAATAAAATTTTAAATGTTATTGAATTATCATGAAGTTACCTTGTCGCAGATCATCGATAACAATGACTTGCAGTCTCCTGAGTCATTTGATAATTTTTCATTTTGGGAATTGGCTAATTTGCACGAGTATATTTTCGTCCTCCTGGGTTCGCGTTTGACTTTGCGCAGGCTGTAGGCAGGCGATGAAATGCCAGGCTTGACTGAAAAAGGCATGTCTGGATTAAAAATAGAAGTGTTATTATTTGTGTGCCTATATTTTTCAAAATTGAAGGACTGCCTATGGGAGTATGCCAGCACTTCTGGTGCAATCTCTTGTTGAATATAATTCTCAAACTCCAAACCATTTACCACTCATAACATTTAGTACAGATTTGACTAGTTAACTGCTATAGATTAAACTCCTTTTAACTCAATTTAGAATTTTGTGCTCTGTCAAATGCTTCTTCCGATAATGACAGAATCCCTAAGTTAACAGCCTGCTTTTGTCCCTATAAAACTATTATAAGCATGAAATTGAGTCCTAGAGTTGACAGCATAAACAATTGGCTGAATCTGACTTTATGCATGTGTTACATTTGTGATATAGCCACAAAGATGCTGGAAGTCAGCTTGAACTCAAATAAATAAATGAGCATTTGATGCATTCTATCTTGTAGAACAGAGCAATATGAGCTCTGTCCAGCAAGTTTGCATAGAATAAATGCTCAGTTAATTATCAGAATGAAGAAAATGACCAAATGGTAATTTGTAAATGTGTAACGTTAAACTGTAGCTTGATGTACAACAGAAGATTCTCACTTGCTCAGATTTGGTTTTCCTTGGATCTTTAGATTGCGGAGTTGTAGAACTGTCCAAGCGAATACAAACTTTCATATCATAAATATTGATATTTATTAGCAGTTTTGCGTTTGGAATATTGAAACTTATTTTTAGCCTTCATGTTATTAGAGATATGAATGTGTACTGAGGATGTGTTGTACATTGTAGTTGTTTTGTTTTGTTGTTTTTTATTTAGGTTCCACATAAAAATTCCATTCACTTTTTCTGCAAGTAGTCATTCCATTTACTCTATTCATATTACTAGTACCGTGCAAAGCTTCAGAATTGGATTCCGAACTGGCAAGCAAATTAGATCAAACTACAGTCAAAACATCACATTTAGATGAACTGGAAAACCCTGCAATAAGACTACAGTTAAAACTAGAAGTCCTGCCATGAAATGCACACAAATAGCATGTCGATCTGCTCGTTGATCTATGCATTATGACCATAGTAAGGCTATCAAATTCTGTACATATGGCCTGTGCACTAGCAGTGTTTCAGCCAATGAACCTCTGGGTAACCCAGAGGTTCATTGGCAGAAACATTGCCTGTGTTTGCTATGAGTAACCAGGAGAACCTGCCGTGTTTTGGATGCCATTCGATATGGCAATTGCGCGTAATTCCTACACGCAATTAAGCCTAGATAAGCGCACAGTTTGTGACAGGACTTCTAGTTTTAACTGTAGTATGGCATCTGGGCAAATCCAAGCCACACACTTAATTCATTACTGTCAGATAAATTAAAACATTTGTTGGTGGCTCAGCGGTTACAGTGTTGGAATTCAAATTTAAAGGTCCACGGTTCGATCCCCTTCAAGGGTAACTGCATTGTTTCCTTGGTTAAGGCACTTAATCCCGATTTCCCATGTGGGGGCACTGTTGTAGAATTGTGTTCTAAGGCATACTGCTCGTCACTGGTGCACTTGTCTTCAACCAGTGCTAACCCTGCTTGTGCAGTATGTTGGGAAGTCTGACAGTTGCTTGCCAATGCTTGGTGGTTCTCTCCCGGTACTCCAACTTCCTGCGCCCATAAAACTGACACAAAGTTACCCTGGCTGTTGAACGTGTCATTAAACTCCAATAAAAAATAAAACATTTGCTTAAATTGATGCTGAAGATCTCAAAACATTCTCCTGTCTAACGTGACGGAATTGAGTACATTGTTCTGATTAGGGCTCTGGAAAACCAATCATCATCACATCCATGACAAGTGAAAATCAGAGTTAGTGCTTTCACATCAATCGCTTATCCGTTGGATGTGTAGATTCCTTAAACAGTAGATTTTCAAATCTTGTTGACCTTTGCCCTGTCCTTTCAACACCTAAAAAATAAGGAAACCGATATTGAAAAAAAAACACAGGCTAGAAAATGCCAACGAAACTGGCTTATTCAGTAAACTTGTGTGCCATTATTATCCTATTTTGATAGTCACATATTTTCGCTCTGTGAGAATGCCAGGAAGTGGAGCAGTGCATGTTTACTGTGGTAAACAAGTCTTCTAAAGTGGGCAGCACAGGTATGAATGATCGGCTGAACTTGTACCTAAGTTATGGTCATGAGATAGCCATAGATGCTGAACATTATCGTAACCATCAATAAATAAATAAGGTGCATATTTCCAATGTTCCAAACTTACTAGGAGGCATAAATCCATTTTTGGGGTGTTGAGTCCTTAACTAGTAGCATGCTAAATTATTTTTTCAAAGGTTATTTGTAACGTGAGTATTTCTTTCAAAGATACCATGTTATGAATAATTGAACTCTCAACTTTGCATGATTTTCTTTCATAAGTAATTGTTTTGTTGCAATTTATTGAAGATTGTCACCAGACACACTCCAATAAATTGTAACAAAATAGTTGTACACAAACATTTATTTGGTACTGCCAAGCAAACAGCAGTGCACACAATCTATTGCCCCTAAACTGGCTTTCAGCACTTTACAATAGAGCTATTAGTGTAGTTTCTAGAACCCATCCAGTTGAGGATGTGCAGTCACGATTAGCTATTATGCAAAAATGTGTCACCTGAAGCACCATTAACTAATAAATAAATAATAGTTGAGGATGTACAACATCAAAAATTAACCTGCGCCCCTACCATCCAGATTGCACTAATGAACTCCAAACTTACTTTTTGATTAATTTTTTATAGGTTACTTCAGAGAGGATTCTGAAAAAATTCTTTGTTTTAAGAGTATAAAGCAACAGGATAAGTTTTCTGGATGACTGTTTTTTTGAGTAATATTTGTTTGTTGGATGAGTGGTTTGAAAATTTAGCCCTGCTAATGCACAATTCAATTTGGGATGAGAAGTTCATGAGAAGAGTCATATTCAGTGCAGGATTTAGTGAATTGCCCAAAAATATGCTTTGCAGAGTTCTATGTATTTTCACTGTAGAATCACTAAAAAATAATGATTTTAATGTCCTTGGAACAATAAAGGATAACTTTTTAGCTTTATAATCACAATAAGCATCTATTATATATTCTGTTTGGAGTAATTCCTAGTTTAGTGAAAACACACCTACAACACATTATAATGAAATTCTTGTGTTCATTTCATTGTCAGTTGAAATGAAATAGATGCATCCTTTATATGGAATAATGAAAATACAATCTTTGCATTCCCCCCCCCCCCCCCAACCACCTCCCCCCCCCCCCCCCCCCCCCCAAAAAAAAAAAAACATGGTTGGAAATTTTCTATTTCTATTTATATTTCAGTGGATATATGCAGAAAAGTTAATGGAAATTTTAATGTATTTCTTTTTATTGTATGTGCTTAGACTCAAATATAGTGTGTTCAGTTCATTTATATTTTCCTGTTTGCAACCTTTCTGTGATTCCTTGTTTCAGTAGCTGCCAAAGATTGTACTTGTTTTGTCACAACCTATAATCATTTACGCAAGCTTTGGGAAAATAAAGATAAGCAATTAGCCCAGCAACAAGAAGCAAATAACTCCAGACAGTCACTGAAAAAAGAACATAATTCATCACGGAGGTCAACATGTAGTTCTACCGGTTTGTAAAACCCTCTGATTTATTTTGTGACACTTCAGTGCCAGGTGTTAATAATCTCCGAGTTTATAATTCTCTTTATTTTGCCAATTCTGCAAAAGTAAAGAAGATAGATACCAAAAGAAAATGTATTATATTCAAAACAACCTATCAACTGGTTGAGTGCTAGAAGCCACAGAAGGGTACCAGAGCAAAAGTCAACATTTTCCCTGCTCATGTTCATTTTCATTCAAATGCAAATAATATTTTGGTTATATAAATTTGTTTGATGACAAATTATTGGAGAGTGCCCATAGGCACTCTCCAATAATTTGTAATAAACAAATTTTGATTAACAAATTCAGACCACCAAAAATAATCTAGCCCTCAACCAGTGAAAAAGAAGGATGCTGGTTATTCATGACTGCATCATGTGTGTAATATCTTCTCTCATTATACTGTAAACTGACTGACTAATTTAGTTAGGTTTCATGGAATGTTTAACATCAATTTTGACTTCATGTTTATTTTCTTATTTTGTGTCCAAACTGTGTCTAATTTTTTTCATTAGTCTCTGCTACCATAAAAGCTAGTCATCATTTGCACAGATATAAATTGAACTGTTCAAAAAATTCAACATTTCACTTCTGATACCTGTTTTCTAGACAATTAAATTATCCCCTGCACCACTCACACTCTCCGAAATATTCATTTTCAGGTTACCTAACAGATCACTGCATCCACCCATGTAATTTTTAGAAAGGAGTTGGAAAAAAATTATTTTTCAAAAAATGTCAACAAAGCCAAGCTCTTCGATCTCATTCTATTGAGGGGTTACACATATAGTTTTTTTTAGAATTTCATTTGTAGCTTCGGTGTGATGTCTAGAAAAATATGTCAGGGAGTGGCCATCTTGGATTTGGCATATAAATTGTCAACAATTGCATTAGAACACCCTACAGGCCACACTTCTCGATTTTTTTCAAATTTTATATGTAACTTTGGTGTTATGTGTAAATTGGAGCTATCAAATTTTTCTGAATTTCATTAAAAAACATGACCACCAGCAGCCACCTTGGATTTGGCATAAAAATTGTCAATAATTCCATTAGCGTACTCTACAGGCTGTATCTCTCGCCCATTTTTAGTCCCCTATGCGAACCATAAGGGGACTATAGGATTGCACTCCATCCGTCTGTCCGTCCGTCCATCTGTCTGTCCGTCCGTCTGTCTGTCCATCTGTCTGCCTGTCTGTCTGTCTCTGTTTTTTATGTTACCACCTCTCCCTCCAACATGCTTTGAGCTACACCTTTCGTATTTGGTACATGGATAAATGGTTCTGAGGGGATGATGCACGCTCAAAATTTTTTTTTCAAAATCCAAGATGGCGGAATGGCGGCCATTTTTGTTGTGTTTTTTAAGCTTTTTTTCACTATTTTCATGTTACCACCCCTCCCACCAACATGGTTCAAGCTACACCTTTCAAATTTGGTACATGGATAAATGGTTCTGAGGGGATGATGCACGCTCAAAATTTTTTTTTTAGTCCCCTACGGGAACCGTAAGGGGACTATAGGATTGCACTCCGTCCGTCCATCTGTCCGTCTGTCCATCCGTCACTCCATCTGTCTGTCTGTCTGTCTGTCTGTCTGTCTGTCTGTCTGTCTGTCTGTCTGTGTTTTTTATGTTACCACCTCTCCCTCCAACATGCTTTAAGCTACACCTTTCATATTTGGTACATGGATAAATGGTTATGAGGGGATGATGCACGCTCAAAATTTTTTTTTCAAAATACAAGATGGCGGAATGGCAGCCATTTTTGTTGTGTTTTTTAAGCTTTTTTTCTCTATTTTCATGTTACCACCCCTCCCACCAACATGGTTCAAGCTACACCTTTCATATTTGGTACATGGATAAATGGTTCTGAGGGGATGATGCACGCTCAAAATTTTTTTTTCAAAATACAAGATGGCGGAATGGCGGTCATTTTTGTCGTGTTTTTTAAGCTTTTTTTTCTCTATTTTCATGTTACCACCACCCCTCCCACCAACATGGTTCAAGCTACACTTTGCATATTTGGCACATGGATAGAGGGTTGGGAGGGGATGATGCACGTTCAATATTTTTTCTTCAAAATCCAAGATGGCGGCATGGCAGCCATTTTTGTTGTGTTTTTTAAGCTTTTTTCTCTATTTTATGTTACCACCCCTCACTCCAACATGGTTCAAGCTACACTTTTTATATCTGGCACATGGGTAGAGGGTTGTAATGGGATGTTGCACGTTCAATATTTGTTTTCCAAACTTCAAGATGGCGTCATGGCAACCATTTCTGTTGTGTTTTTTAAGCTTTTTTCTCTATTTTTTGTTACCACTGCTCCCTCCAACATAGTTCAAGCTGCACTTTTCATATATGGTACATGGATAAAGGGATTGTGAGGGGATTATGCACGCTCAATATTTTTTTTTCAAAATCTAACATCTGTCTGTCTGTCCGTCCGTCCGTCCGTCTGTCTGTCTGTCTGTCTGTCTGTCTGTCTGTCTGTCTGTCTGTTTTTATGTTACCACCTCTCCCTCTAATATGCTTCAAGCTACACCTTTCATATTTGGTACATGGATAAATGGTTCTGAGGGGATGATGCACAGTCAATATTTATTTTTCAAAATCCAAGATGGCAGAATAGCGGCCATTATTGTTGTGTTTTTTAAGCTTTTTTCTCTATTTTATGTTACCACCCCCTCCCTCCAGCATGGTTCAAGCTACACCTTTCATATATGGTACATGGATAAAGGGTTGTGAGGGGATTATGCACGCTCAATTTTTTTTTTTCAAAATTCAAGATGCTTATATTCTCTAATGTCTTCTGTGACAAAAACACCTTATGTCACAAAAGCACCGTAGGGCACAAATACCACCTCGGTGGTCAAACACTTGTTTTTTTCAAATTTCATATGTAGCTTTGGTGTGATGTCTTGATAGGAGCTTTTGAATTTTTCTGAATTTCATTGAAAAATATGCCCACCAGCAGCCATCTTGATTTGGTATATAAATTGTAAACAATTCCATTAGCACATCCTAAGGGCCGTCGTATCTCTTTCCCGATCTTTTTAGAATTTTATTTGTAGCTTTGGTGTGATGTCTAGAAAAATATGTCAGGGAGTGACCATCTTGGATTTGGCATATAAATTGTCAACAGTTGCATTAGCACGCCCTACAGGCCAAGCCTCTTGACCTTTTTAGTCCCCTACCGGCATCGCCGGAGGGGACTCTAGGTTTGCACTCTGTCCATCCGTCAGTCTGTCAGTCACACTTTAGTTTTCCAGAGTTTTTTTGGAAACGCTTCAACGGAATGATTTCATTTTTGGTAAACTACTA
Organism: Pictodentalium vernedei; assembly: GCA_031216915.1. NCBI lineage: Eukaryota > Metazoa > Mollusca > Scaphopoda > Dentaliida > Dentaliidae > Pictodentalium > Pictodentalium vernedei. The sequence continues at coordinate 345,808,984 of CM062290.1, read as the reverse complement.
TAGAATGATGACTTACAGATCAAGTTTGAGTTTCATGCTGATTGCATTATTCTTGTGTGAGTTAAGGCCCTTGGAAATATGGGAAAAAGCACCAAAATATCAGTTTTCTGGAGTTTTTTTTTGGAAACACTTCAACGGAATGATTTCATTTTTAGTAAACTACTATAGAACGATGACTTACAGATCAAGTTTGAGTTTCATGCTGATTGCATTATTCTTGTGTGAGTTACGTCCCTTGGAAATATGGAAAAGCACCAAAATATCAGTTTTCTGGAGTTTTTTTGGAAACGCTTCAACGGAATGATTTCATTTTTGGTAAACTACTATAGAACAATGACTTACAGATCAAGTTTGAGTTTCATGCTGATTGCATTATTCTTGTGTGAGTTATGGCCCTTGGAAATATGGAAAAGTGCCAAAATATCAGTTTTCCGGACTTTTTTTGGAAACATTTCAACGGAATGATTTCATTTTTGGTAGCCTACTATAGAACGATCACTTACAGATCAAGTTTGAGTTTCATGCTGATTGCATTATTCTTGTGTGAGTTATGGCCCTTGGAAATATGGAAAAGCGCCAAAATATCAGTTTTCCGGACTTTTTTTGGAAACGCTTCAACGGAATGATTTCATTTTTAGTAAACTACTATAGAACGATGACTTAAAGATCAAGTTTGAGTTTCATGCTGATTGCATTATTCTTGTGTGAATTACGTCCCTTGGAAATATGGAAAAGCACCAAAATATCAGTTTTCCGGACTTTTTTTGGAAACGCTTCAACGGAATGATTTCATTTTTGGTAGCCTACTATAGAACGATGACTTACAGATCAAGTTTGAGTTTCCTGCTGATTGCCTTATTCTTGTGTGAGTGATGGCCCTTGGAAATATGGAAAAGCGCCAAAATATCAGTTTTCCGGACTTTTTCTGGAAACGCTTCAACGGAATGATTTCATTTTTGGTAACTTACTATAGAACAATGACTTACAGGTCAAGTTTCATTTGCACTCTGTCCATCCATCACTGCAGCACAGGCAGGGTTAGACTGGTTGAAGACATGCACACCATCGACGTGCAGTATGCCTGAGTGCACGGCGTCATCGTGCCCCCATGTGGACAATCGGGGTTAAGTGTCTTGCCCAAGGACACAATGTTGGAGCCCGAATAGAACGCTCAGATGGTCACCCATTCGAGGACTAACCGGGCTCGACGGTGCTTAGCTTCGGTGATCTGACGAGAACCAGTTACCGCAACGCCACCGCTCCCCCATATAAATTGTCAATAATGCCATTAGCACACTCTACAGGCCGCATCCCTCACCCAATCTTTTTCTGATTTCATATGTAGCTTTGGTGTGATGTCTTTTCTGTAGAAACTTTAGTGAATGACTTGGCATTACATGAACTTGCTATTCAGTTTAGACCCTTCTCAGTTAAGTTGAGCTGGAGTGTCATTGACAGTTTTATTATACCCACACTTTTTTTTTCAAAAAGTGCGGTTTACTGGATTGCGCCAGTCCATCCATCCATCTGTCTGTGCATCCAGGTGTACATCTGTCCATCCACACTCTGATGTCTGTTCGTGGTATAACTTGAACATTGCTGCTCAGATTTAATGAAATTTCATATAGATGGACACTATCATGAGATCTTTAAGGCACATGAGCCGTTTTGCTGTTGGATTATTTTTTGTGTGCATTATAGCCCTTTGAATATACAATTTAGCCTATCTTTTGTTTGTTCGCCTCGTATCTCAGGTTTGGGTTATTGGATCTCAATGAAATTAGGAATGAAGATTGCTTATGGGAAAGGCTTTCAAATGAGTCTAATAATATTTCTTACTTTTCACTTTTTAGACTTAACCCCCTTAAAAACTGAAAATTGTTTGTTTGCCTCGTAAAATAGCATGCAAATTTTTTGCATGTTCGCCTCATATCTCAGTTTTGGGTTATCAAACTTCTGTGAAATTTGGAGTGAAGATGTTTATGGGAAAGACTTTCAAATGAGTCATGTCCCTGCAATAAAACAAAGAAATTACATGCAAATCTCTTCCCCACATGTGGCATTTTGTGTTTGCTCTCTCATGTGAATGGTCCAATCATCACTAGACTTCAGTAACAGGTGTTTACGACCTTTACAATCACTTCTGTGGGAGGGGGGAGGGGGGGGGGGAGGAGGGGGTAATTAATTTTTTGCTGTAAAACAAAGACATAATTTCACATCTCCCATGTGTATGGTCTGACACAAACTATTGGTAACAGGTGTATGTGGATCTCACAATTTCTACTGGATTGGATTTCTCTGCTGTAAACAAAGACAATAAAACCCTCTTATGTATGCCAAGTGTTGAAAATAAGTCCATCTTTTTGTCTGTTTGCCTTGTATCTCAGGTTTGGGTTATCAGATCTCAATTAAATTTGGAGTGAAGATTGTTTATGGGAAAGGCTTTCAAATGAGTCTCTAATAATATTTCTTACAATTCACTTTCTAGACTTATCCTCCTATTTAACTTTGAAATTTCTCTGTTTGCCTCGTAAAATAGCCAATTTTCTGTCTGATTGGGTTATCGGATTTCATTGAAATTTTGAATGAAGATTGTTTATGGGAAAGGCTCTCAAGAGTCATGTCCTTGCAGTAAAGGGGGGGGGGGGGAGGGGGGGGGTAAATTAATTTTTTGCTGTAAAACAAAGACAATAATTTAGCTGTTTGCTTTTCACAAAATATCCAATTTTTGTCTGTTCACCTCATTCGTATCTCTGGTTTGGGTTATCAGATCTCAGTGAAATTTGGAATAAAGATTGTTTACAGGAAAGGCTTTCACAGTGTCATGGTTTATTTATCTTGCCATTGTCTGGCAGTATGCACCATAGGGGTATGCACCGGGGTGCGGCCCACCTCTTTACTACAAGAGCGTATTTTCCCAGTTCAAGTTAAAATGTCTAGACAAAATGCAAATCTTTATTGAGGATAGCAGTGTACATGCGATCATTCGATTTAGAACATTTTTTACCAGCACTCATCGAAAACACATTTTGAGGCCTTTGTTTTCGATAACTTGTTTAAATTGGTTACTATCACCAAGTGGTTTTCCAAGATTTTGTATTGAAGTCTCGACTTCCCCGTGGGAACCCCAGGAAGTGAAGCTGTGCTTGTTTACTGGTAAACAAGCTCTGTTTTACTAGTAAACTAGGACCCAGTCAACAATGCTTTGGATGGAAGTTTGCTAAAATGGGATATAAGCGATGGAGTAAACTTGACTTTATCTCCATGTTTTAGTCACGATTAGCCATTGTGCAGAAATGTGTGATCTTAAACACCAATAAGTTAATAAATTAGTCTTGACCTTTTCTCTGGATCATATATCGACTCATCCGAATTGACTCATCAGTATATATGCCCAGAGATGAGGTCTTGAGAGACTTTTGATTAACAGGAATAATCAAAAACCAGAATTTTGTAATTTTGCATCATTCTGGTGACAGATTGAATATTTATTCCACTCTATTATTCTATTATATCTTGTTTCATAAAGGTCACTATCAAACAAAATATAACAGAATAAATACTTATCTTGGAAGTATTGAGGCCAAATAAGCCTGTAATGCTTAGAAACTTGAAGGTTCTTCAAATTTTTTGAAAAATTACACAATATTTTATTTGATTAACAAAGTTTTACTCTATACCATATGCAGGAAATATTGTAAATTTGTGCTAAATGAATAATAAATGGTTTAATGTTTTAAAAATTGTATGCATTTGACGACAATATCCAATTAAATCGGACCTACTGTATAATGAATAAATACCCCTTTTATTACCAAGTTGTAAGGTAGAGGTGGAAAGATACACTTGTGTCCCCCAGCGGGAACCCCGCGGAGTGAAGTAGTGCTTGTTTACTGTGGTAAACAAGCTCTGTTTCACTGGTAAAATAGGATCCTGTCACTAATGCCTGGAGTCCTCTAAAATAGGCAACATGGAGGATAAACGATTGACTGACCTTGACTTTATCTCCATTTGTCATGTTTAGCCATTGTGCAGAAGTATGTCACCTTAAACATCAATAAATAAATACGCTTGTGTCACAATACGATAGTTATCTCGATACACAATGCACAATATGGATATGTATTCCGATACGTTGTTCGATGACTTAATTCCCACCAGGCACAGCAGCTATAGCACAATAACCATCTGTCGACTACTCAACACATTGTTATTCAACAACAATGTAGAATTCCTTCATGGCTAATTTTTATTGAAAAACAGAACACCATAAACATTCAGTTGAGCAATATATGCTCCACCCACCAAACAGTCCTGACATTCTGCACTGATGGTCGTGTTCAGTTTTAATTCTTTGAACTCAGCATTCTCACAATTATCATATTATGAAATTAGGTAATATGAAACTCGTAACCCAGCGTATTATCTTGTTGGATAGACCTTGTCATATCTCAAATCTGTATTGGATCAGCTTATTGTTGGTATATAACTGATAATCCGTTTTCACTTGGGCAAATTCCATTGGCAATTTAGAGTATTTTAAATATCAAAGTGATATTTATTTGCATTATTGTTGGACTAATGTTGACAAATAATTATATTTAATGTTGGTCCCATGTGACCAAAAAATCAGGTCAATGTCCAATCGGGTGGCCCCATTACCATATAGAGAATTATGGGTCATTCTATTTGACATGTGATTGCACCATAGATTAGTCAAACTCCATTACTACAGCCAATCACAACACTATAGTAAGAATAATATCAATAATAATATCAGTGAATTCCGAATTTAAAGCAGTTTTGAAGACTTCACGAGCTGAACACAAAAGGCACAACTTTCCATTTTTAGCTCACCTGGCCTAAAAGGCCATGTGAGCTTTTCACATCACTTGGCATCCATAAACTTTTCACATTTTCATCATCTCTGTAACCGCTGAGCCGGTGTGAACCTAACGTGGCAGGAATGGTCTATGGGAGGTCCTCCACAAATGATCCTCATTTTGTTCCCGTCAGATGAAAAACATGGCTTCCAGAGACATTCTTTGATTGGATTTTCAAAAATCTTCTCTGAAACCACCAGGTCAAATGTTTTGGAACTTCATATAAATGATGACTGGGACCCCCTCTACCAACGATCCCTCATTTAATATTGATCGGGTTACAAACGTGGCTGCAATTGCGGCTTACAGTTACTATAGAAACCCTATGAGAAATCACATTTTCATCTTCTTCTCTGGATCTACTGAGCCGACTTGAACCAAACCTGGCAGGAATAGTCTGTGGGAGGTCCTCTACAAACGATCCTCATTTTGTTCCCATGGGTTTGGAAACATGGCCGAAAGAGGCAATCTTTGATTCTGATTGGTCGATTTTGAAAAATCTTCTCCTCTGAAACTACAGGGCCCAAATGTTTTGAAACTTTGCATGGTTGATGACTGGGACCCCCCTCTACCAACGATCCTCATTTAATGGTGATTGGGTTGCAAACATGGCTGCAATTGCAGCTTACAGTTACCATTGAAACCCTATGGGAAATCACATTTTCATCTCTGGAACTACTGAGTCGACGTGAACCAAACTTGGCAGGAATGGTCTATGGGAGGTCCTCTACAAACGATCCTCATTTTGTTCCCGTTGGTTGAAAAACATGGTCACCAGAGGCATTCTTTGATTTTGGTTGGTGGATTTTCAAAATTCTTCTCTGAAACTTCCAGGCCAAATGTTTTTATACTTCACATAAATGATGACTGGGACCCCTCTACCAATGATCCTCATTTAATGTTGATCGGGTTGTAAATATGGCCGCAATTGCGGCTTATATTTACTATAGAAACCCTATGGGAAATCACATTTTCAACTTCTCTGGAACTACTGAGCCAACGTGAACCAAACCTAGCAGGGATAGTCTATGGCAGGTCCTCTACAAACACTCCTCATTTTGTTACCATGCATCGAAAAACATGGCTTCCAGAAGCATTTTTTTTTATTCTGATTGGTGGATTTTGAAAAATCATCTCCTCTGAAACCACAGGGTCAAATGTTTTGAAACTTTGCATGGTTGATGACTGGGGTACCCTCTACCAACCATCCTCATTTAATGTTGATCGAGTTGCAAACATGGCCACAATTGCGGCTTACAGTTACTATAGAAATCCTATGGGAAATCACATTTTCATCTTCTCGCTGGAATTACTGAGCCGACGTGAACCAAACTTTGCAGGAATAGTCTGTAGGAGGCCCTCGACAATCAATCCTCTTTCTGGTCCCGTTGTTTGGAAAATATGGCCACCAGAGACATTATCTGATTCTTATTGATGGATTTTGCAAAAATCTTCCCCTCTGAAACTACAAAGTCAAATGTTTTGAAACTTCACATGATTGAGGACTGGGACACCTTCTACCAATGATCCTCATGTAATGTTGATGTAATGTTGCAAACATGGCCACAATTGCAGCTCATAGTTACCATGGAAAGCCTATGGGAAATCACATTTTTATATGTAGTACCAGGTGAGCGATTACAGGCTCTTTAGAGCCTCTAGTTCATTGTAACATAACTCAACAGCATGACTTCCACTAATATTGATTTTCTATTGATAATTCAGATACTAAATTGGTCACATGCACATACAAACAATTCTTCATTAACAGTTTACATTTGAATGATGGTTCCCCGTGGGAACCCCGGGAAGTAAGCAGCACTTGATTACTGTGGTAAACCAGTTCCGCTTTACTAGTAAAATAGGACCCAGTCACCAATGCTTGGGGTGAAAGTCCTCTAAAATGGGCAACATGTTGATCAACGATTGACTAAACTTGACTTCATCTCCATGTTGTGTCACGATTAGCCATGGTGCATAAATATGTGACGTTAACCACCAACAAACAAACAAACAAATTTGAATGATTGGATTCTACTTGGATTCCCGCACTTTCGTTCTACAGAAATATTACGAGAATTGGATTCCCATTGAAAAATGAGGCCTGTTATGCTAGCTTTGAATGCATCCCCATTACCACGTATCAAGAAATATACCTGCTGGGTATCATGAATATACCCACCCGGTACCACAAACATACCCATTGGGTACCATAACAAAATACCTGTCAGGCAAGTATGAGCTTTTGGGATGGGTTGCGAACCATCGTCCGTCCGTACCACTGTCCATCCACAATTCCTTTAGCACAACCTACAGTCTGTATCTCTACCTGATCAGTATCAAATTTAATTTGTGGCTTTGCGGTAATGTCTAGATTGGAGCTATCAAATTTTTCCAAACTTTGTTGAAAAACATGGCTGCCGACGACCATCTTGGATGTGGTATATAAATTGTCAGCAATTCCATTAGCACACCCTACAGACTGAATCTCTCACCCTATCTTTTTCATATTTCACATCTGGCTTTGGTGTGATGTCTAGATGGGAGCTTCCAAATTTTTCTGAATTCCGTTGGAAGAACATGACTGTCAGTGCCCATCTTGGATTTAGCATATGAATTGTCAACAATTCCATTAGCACACCCAGCAGGTCTCATCTCTCGACCAATCTTCTTCAAATTTCATATGTAGCTTTGGTGTGATATCTAGGTGGGAGGTATGGAATTTTTCCTAATTCCATTGAAAAACATGACTGGCAGTGGCCATCTTGGATGTGTCATATAAATTGTCCACAATTTCATTAGCACAACCTTCAGGCCACATCCTTCACCTGGTCTTTTTCAGATTTTTTATGTAGTGTTGGTATGATGTCTTTTCTGTAGAAACCTGACTGAATGACTTGGCATTACTGGAATTTTCTATTTAGTTCAGCCCCTTCTTAGTCAAGTTGAGCTGCAGTGTCATTGACGCTTTCATTTTTAGCTCACCTGGCCTAAAAGGCCATGTGAGCTTTTGCTATCACTTGGCGTCCGTCGTCCGTAAATTTTTCACATCTTCTTCTCTGGAACTACTGAGCCAAGGTGAACCAAACTTGACAGGGAATGGTCTATGGGAGGTCGTCTACAAAGGATCCTCATTTTGTTCCCCCTCGGTTGAAAAACATGGCCACCAAAGGCATTCTTTGATTTTGATTGGTGGATTTTAAAAATCTTCTCCTCTGAAACTACAATGCCAAAACAACACATTATTGATGACTGGGTCACCCTCTGCCAACGATCTTCATTTAATGTTGATCAGTTTACAAACATGGCCACAATTGCAGCTTATAGTTACTATTGGAACCCTATTGGAAATCACATTTTCATTTTCTTCTCTGGAACTGCTGAGCCGATGTGAACGAAACTTGGCAAGAATGGTCTGTGGGAGGTACTCTACGAATGGTCCTCATTTTGATCCCATGGGTTTGAAAACATGGCTGCCAGAGGCATTCTTTGATTCTGATTGGTGGATTTGGAAAAATCTTCTCTGAAACCACAGGGCCAAATGTTTTGAAACTTCACTTGGTTGATGACTGGGACACCCTCTACCAACAATCCTCATTTAATGTTGATCGGGTTGTAAACATTGCTGCAGTTGCAGCTTGTAGTAATTATAGAAACCCTATGGGAAATCACATTTTCATCTTCTCTGCAACTTCTGAGCCGATGTGAACCAACCTTAGCAGGAAAGGTTTATGGGAGGTTCTCTGCAACTGTGGGTCTCATTTTGTTCCTGTTGGATGAAAAACATGGCTGCCAGAGGCAATCTTTGATTCTGATTGGTCGATTTTGAAAAATCTTCTCCTCTGAAACTACTAGGCCAAATGTTTTGAAACTTCACATGATTGATGACTGGGACACCCTCTACCAACGATCCTCATTTAATGTTGATTGGTTGGAAACATGGCCACAATTGAGGCTTATAGTTACCATAGAAATCCTATGGGAAATTACATTTTCATCTTCTGTTCTGCCAGGTGAGCAATTACAGGCTCTTTAGAGCCTCTTGTTTCCTTTTTAGCTCACCTGGCCCAAAGGGCCACATTAGCTATTGCCGTCACTTGGCGCCAGTTGTTGTCTTTGTAAACTTTTCACACTTTTCATCTTATCTGGGACTGCTGAGCCGATGTGAACCAACCTTAGTAGGAATGATCTATGGAAGGTCGTCTACTCACGATCCTCATTTTGTTCCCGTCGGATGAAAAATGGACGCCAGAGGCATTCTTTGATTCTGGTTGGTGGATTTTCAAAAATCTTCACCTCTGAAATTACAAGGCCAAATGTTTTGAAATTTCACATGCTTGATGACAGGGACACACTCTACCAGTGATTCTCATTTAATGTTGATCAGGTTGCAAACATGTGGCTTATAGTTACTGTAGAAACCCTATGGGAAATCACATTTTCATCTTCATATCTGGAACTACTGAGCCAATCTGAACCACACTTGGCAAAAATGGCCTATGGGAGGTCCTCCACAAACAATCCTCATTTTGTTCCTGTCAGATGAAAAACATGGCTGCCAGAGGCATTTTTTTATTCTGATTAGTGGATTTTCAAACAATCTTCTCTGAAACCACAAGGTCAAATGTTTTGAAACTTATCATGATTGTTGACTGGGATACCCTCTACCAATGATCCTCATTAAATGTTGATCAGTTTGCAAACTTGGCCATAATTGAGTCTTATAGGTACCATAGAAACCCTATGGGAGGTTCGCTACAACTGTTCCTCATTTTGTTCCTGTTGGATGAAAAACATGGCTGCCAGAGGCATTCTTTGATTCTGATTGGTCAGTTTTCAAAAATTTTGTCCTCTGAAACTACAAGGCCTAATGTTTTGAAACTTCACAAGATTGATGACTGAGACATCCTCTACCAATGAACCTCATGTAATGTCGATCAGGTTGCAAACATGGCCGCAATGACAGCTTATAGTTACCATGGAAACCCACTTTTCTTATCTGAAACTACTTGGCTAGTGTGAACCAAACTTGGCAAGAATGGTCTATGGGAGGTCCTTTACAAATGATCCTCATTTTGTTTCCTTGCTACAAGTAATATTTGGAAAGTTCTCTGAAAACAATCATCATTCTGTTTCATGCAGATGAAGGAGCTTGGCAGCCAGCTGCATTCTTTGATTTTGATTAGAATAACTGAGGGATATGTAGTTCTGCCAGCTGAGCGATTACATGTTCTTTAGAGCCTCTTGTTTACATCCTTCTTTGTGAGATCAGAGCTGATGAAAGTTATCTTAAGCCTTAAGTGCCTGAAGAGTTTTATACATTTTTAAGGCACTTTGACAGTCTAGATCCTGTAGCTTTGTTTCTAGGTTAATCTTGGCTAGAAACAGATTCTGAGGAGATTCAAAGAAATAAAAGGTGATGAACGTTAGAATTAAGCTCTTACGGTTTAAACACAAATAAATTACTAAATATTTGTTTATTGACACTCGTTTTCTAATCATGATCAGCATAAGTGTATGTCAAGCATCAGGAACATTTATCAAATGTTTATAGAATGAAACCTCTTTGTAGTGATTACAGGTGGGGTATTCTCCAATGTTTTTTTATGCAACCTGGGGCTCCATACTTCAAAAGTTCTCAAGAAGACATCTGCATGAGGTTTGTTGGGCATAAACTAGATATCTGTGTGGATTACACAATTCAAATAGAGTTGTTAGTTCCTTCCACCTGAGGGGATCATATGCCCTGAATCATTGAGAACCAAACACAATCCCATATTCGATTGACCTGAAATTGTCCATGATCATATTGAGAAAAGAAAAAACGTTTGTCTAGACACATAGTTTTACCATTAAATGTGTATTGAAAGTTTTTTCCACAATTCAAGACCTCCAGTAATGGTTTTAGAAATACATAAACTACGATAAGATGAAGCATGGCCCAATGACACAGGAAAACACATTCTCGGACAATGACCCAGCAAGTAAAATTAAAATCATTCAAATGACTGAGCCCTCTTGGAAGTTTTCATTTTTCTCTTCAAAGTCTTGATCTAAGGATGTAAATGCTGAGAAAATAAAGAAAAATTCATTTCCACAAATCTCGTGCAACAAGGATAAACAGGTCATTTTCTTATTTTTAGATGTGAATTGGGAAATGGGAGATAGTGATCCTGAAATGAGATTCACAAAATGTAAATTGTATCTTTATACAATCACAGTGGAACATTGGCCACAATTGCATAGAGCCTTTATTTAAATGATATGTTGTGGCTTGTTTGTAGAGAGTTTCTAAGTGAATGATAATAAACCATATTCTGATATGTAACAGTTTCATAACAACGAATATATGTGCACACTTTACAAAATACCAAAAAGTAACCAATCTCTAAGCTTATACTGCCATAAAGCTTCAAGGGTGCAGGCGGCCTCTGGACTTTTGCCTGTTTGCTTGTACTTGCCTGGCTGTTTTTAGCTGTTAATGTTTTAGGTATTTTTACTTCTACCCACGCCAATCCCAAGGCTAAACGTGCTGTGTTGCTTACTTGATTTATAGCTACATATGCTGAAAGTGACATTAAAACATTCAGGATACTTGATTCTTTTATGGTTTTCTGGTTGGATACTCTTCATAAACTACATTTGAGTGGTGCATGTGAGGGGTGACTTCAGGATACTTAATGCTTTTAGTGGTGTATGTGATTGACTGACCTACAATATGCACCTGTTAGCTTTGAAGACACCATGGAATTGCAAATTTAATATATCTTGATGAATAATAATAGATCTGTTGTTATACAATTGAGTCCTGTTAATTGAATAGCCATTTTGCCAATGAAAATTATTCAATTAACAGGAGTATTCAATTAACAGGGATTGTGTCACTTTCCTATATTCTGGAGATAAACTTAGCATTTATTCTATTATATCTTGTTTGACAGAGCTCTATGAGCTCTGTCAAACAAGATATAATAGATTAATTGCCTGTATTGAATGTACTGAGGCCAAATAGGTCTATAAACAAAGGAAAACTGGGAAGAGTCAGGGTAATTTCTTGACAGGTTACAAAAAATTTTATTCAATTATCAGGAGTTTATTCTATAACCTATATGCAATTAACAGGTCAAATTTGGACTGGAGGTATGGTAAATGTTTTTTTGTTGGGAAATTATATTCAATTAACAGGGTTATTCAGTTAAGAGATCTCCAATTAAGTGGGTTCTACTATACTCCCATTTCAAAGAAATGGGGTCTATATTTCCATCAACCATTTATGCCCATATGTCCAGAGCTGGTGTTCTGATTTTTCAGATTCGGTTTCGGGTGGGTTTCAAGATAAAATCTTGATGTTGGTTTGGTTTTTCTATGTGTTAAGAACATTTTATTAATAACACGTCAAGGTCCTTAACTTGGACAAAATCTACAATAGTTTGTACGACATCACTCAACATAAAAAGCACTGTATGTATTGGGTTCATCCTAACTTCCCTTTGATCATTCTTAGGCATTCTTGGGGATCAGTTGCTAAGTCTATTCAGTCAGAAAAAAAAACGTATAAATCGGGGTAACAAATGAATAATGTTCATCTATTCTATGTTGTAATCTCATTGTCACATTTCTCCCTTATTGACTCGTCTGGTGGACACGTCAACAAGGGAGAAAATGTGACAATCAAAAAACTAAGTATTCGCAACTTTGCCAAATTGACTAAGTTATGAGAGTCCATTGTGGTCGCGAAGCCAGTTCCCTCCAAGTAAAAATGTTTGATATGTTGATGCACAAACACAGTAAAACCATTCAGCAGGTTTTTACTGCATCACATTGGCAGTCAAAACTTGCCCTGAAGATTTTGCCAGGGTATTTCAACTGTTTGCTGTGCAGTTACATAAAGAGTTTGGCCCCATTTTAACTGCTTGACTGCTGCAAACCCATACTTGCGCTCTTGTTGAAAAGTGTTTAGCCTCAAAAAATATTTGTAAATATGTTTCATATTTTATTAGAAGTTGAAATATTCTGTTCATTTCCATTTTTTTGTCATAATTTATTGGGGAGGGCCTATAGGCACTTTCCAATAAATTGTAACATATGAACCCATTCTGATACCCAGAATTGATCTAGCACTCGGGAAGTGTGGTGGCTCAGTATTTACAGCATTGGACTTCAAAGCGAAAAGCCCACAGTTCGATCCCCACTAGCTGTATCTGCATTGTATTCTTGTCAAGGCACTTAATCCTGATTGCCCATGCACAGGCAAAGGGCACTGTGTACTAAGGCGTACTGCACATTGATGGTGCACTTGTCTTCATTGCTAACCCTGCTTGTGCGGAGTAAGTACATTGGAGAGTCTGACAGCTACTCGCCACTACAGTAACTCTGGTTCTCTCCGGGTACTCCACTTCCTCCACCAGTAAAACTGTCCGAAACAAGGTGACCCTGCCTGTCGAAAGAGTCATTAAACCCTAATTAAAAAATCTAGCACCTACCAGTATCCATCCCCTCCATGGGAACTCTAGGAGGTGGAGAAGTGCATGTTCACTATGGTAAACAAGTTCTGCCTTACTGGTAAAATAGGACCTGGTAACCGATGCCTCTGGTAGAAATCCTTTAAAGTGAGCAGCATGGGTATAAACAATTGGCTAAACTTGTTTATTGTGGTAAACAAGCTCTCTTTTACTGGTAAAATATGACCCAGTCACCAATGCTTGGGGTGGATGTCCTCTGAAACGTGCAACATGAGTATAAACAATTGACTTTATGTCCATGTTGCGCCCAGTGGGAACCTCAGAAAGTGAATCAGTGCTTGTTTACTGTGGTAAACAAGCTTTGTTTTCCTGGAAAAAAGAGGATCCAGTCACCAATGCTTGGAATGGATGTCCTCGAAAATGGGCAATATGGGTATAAATGATTGCTGGACTTCACTTTATATCCATGTTACGGTCATGATTGGCCATTGTGCAGAAATAGTTGACCTTAAACCCAAATAAATAAATAATGGTTCTTGAAGACCATGAACCATGATCACATAATATTGTCATCTTTAGAATGAAGTGGTTTTTGAGTGGTATGTTGATGTACAGTACTGTGGTTACACAAGTGGACAAAGAACTTAAATAGGATCGCGACTCTGTCATGATCCAGTTGAAATTCTTTGTCTGTATTATACCCTTCAGCACTGCAGAATCAGACCTGTCGAAAAAAGAAATGTGAGATCAGTGAATCTAAGATGCTATTTTAATTTGTTTTCCTTAATATCGCAGTATTCTATTTTACAAAATCTTGATTAAATCATGGTCTGATTCACCCTTTTACCTAACACAGACAGAAGACGACACTTTCAAAGAAAATGCTTCAATAACTTTCATTTTTGTATCAAAAACATAGCTTATGACCCCCTCATTCGAATGAGCTCAGTGACCCCATTCCAATGAGGGGTCATAAGCTATGTTTTTGAGACAAAAAATGAAAAAAATAAGTGAATGTTGATGTTTGTGAATAATGCTGGCCAGTTTTGGCTGTTACTTTGGGTAAAAGGTTAAGAAAAGGGCTGTTTTTGTCATCATAGTACTGTATATATGACAGAGACCCTGAAATCAGACCTTTAGATCAGTCTAATTTAGGCACAACGGCAAATATGGATGTGGCCAGCATGGTTGGCGAAAAAAGCACCGCTATTTCCTTCTTCTTGGCATCTGTTTTAGGTTTTCGGTCCCCATGTTAAAATGATAGTTTACAACCCCTTATTATAGGTCTTCACCATTATCACTGGTTCCTACCACCCTTTGATATAAGTTTACTCGACTAACTCGAGAAGGCTTCTTAGTTTCAAAGTGTCGAGCCAAAGGCCTATTTGAATGTAAGCTAAATTACGCATGGCGTTTACTGAGAACTGCCACAAACGTGAATTCAGTTGATCTGAAGCTTTCAGTTCATGATCATATGGAATTTGCCACAGAAAAAAGCAATCGCATCGACAGTGTCAAATACAACACTGTCGACGGCGATTGCTTTTCTGTGGTGAACTATGTGTTTTTTAAAAAGTTATTTATGTGTTGCATTGTTTGATTAAAAGGTAAGTTCTGAGCTATATTACAAGCATCAGGGAAACCTGGCCAAAACTATATGTTGCCGAAACATGGCAAAACATTGGGAAAAGTTTCAAACTCATAATTTGGGCACAATTATCTTATTATGGGCACTGCGTTTACCATTGTTAGTTGGGAAGAATTTAAAGGCCTACCTGAAATGGCTTAATTCTTGTATGAGTTAACTTGCAGAATTCCCAAATGCTTTATCCTACTAATCATATAATCTTACTTGATTTATCTGACTTCTGTGGGAGACGTTATGTGGTTATTAGTTTTTGTATTTGCAGTTAAAATAAAAATGTTGATTTGTAGTGTTATAGGTAATGGAAGACATTATGTGGTTATTAGTTTATGTATTTACAGTTAAAATAAAAATGTGGAATTGTTGTGTTATAGGTAAACAGGTTAGAATATCATAAAATATTTCATTTGATTAATAAATTAATAATTTCTTTTGGAACTTGAGGTAAACATCTGGCACTGAATGCTGTGGTAATATTAATGCATTGCTTTCTTATATTCATCTTCTTCAAAATTACTTGACTCTCTTGGTGCTGGAAGCCAATATCATTGCTCAGTTGAAAAGTGTTGATAATATGTTGACAAAACAATTATGTAAAAAATAACTGATTAACAACAATTTTTCTGACTACCAAAATTAATCTAGCATCCATACATTTTACAGCACCCTTGCATCTAGTCTCTTTCATTCACATTCATCTTAGCTGCTGATGTGTCGTTAAGCTCCAATAAATAAATAAATTCACTTTCATCCTGGAGAGATCTTAATTTCGTGAATAAATCAGTTCGACTATTTATATGTTGCTGCTTATATGTCTTGTAGAATAAGATCCTTTCACCAATATTTTGCTGTTGATTTTGTGACATATGCCTTTGCCATAGAGAATCATTTTGAGCTTAACTGGACATCGTCTGGTATGAGCTATTGAAATGGGTTGCGATCTGTCATCTGTCTACATTCCTTTTAGTTTCAAATTTCATACATGGCTTTGGGGTAATGTTTAGATGGAAGCTATCAAATTTTTTCGAATATCATTGAAAAAATATGGCCCTGGTGGCCATCTTGGATTTAGCATATAAATTGTCAACAATTCGATTAGCACACCCCACAGGCCACATCACTCACCTGATCTTTTTCAAATTTCACATGTAGCGTTTGTCTGATGTCTAGATAAAAAGCTCTCAAATTTGTTTTCATTTAAGAAACATTACCGCCCATGACCATCTTGGATTTGGCATATAAATTGTTGTTAGCACACCCTGCAGGTCGCATCCCTTGCACAGTCTTTTTCAGATTTCATATGTAGCTTTGTTGTGTTATCTTCTGTGGAAACTTGAGTGAATGACTTGGCATTATTGGAACTTTCTATTTAGTTCAGTCCCTTCTTGGTCAAGTTGAGCTGCACTGTCTTTGACACTTTCATTATGTTAGCACTATGCCACTATGCTCAATGTCCAAATGCCATGTCGACTTATCCAGATTGTTGCCGATAATAATTCAACAGAACTGTTGAATTTTAATTGAAAACATTGTTCAATGGGGTTTCTGTTCTTTTTCTAATCTTATTTTAAAAAGAATTTTTACCCATTTTTAGCTCAACTTTGGCAAAGCCAAATTTGAGCTTATGCCATGGCCAGCCGTCCGTCTGTCCGTCAACAGTTCAATACGGCTCGGGCTAGAGGCCGTATTTATGAACCGATCTTTACTAAACTTCTTTGGTACCTTTGTTATGACCGTGGGACGAGAACAAGTGTTTTTGGGTCCGATCCGAAATTCAAGTTGGCCGCTGGCAGCCATTTTGTACAAAATTAGGTGCAATCAGATTTTTGCGCAGAACTTCCATATGAAAGCACTGATTTGAATAATTTTTTGTATGAATGTTTAGTACCAACGGATACATCACATATAATACAGGCTTTTTTCTCGTGTGTAAATTATGCAAATTAGACTAACTTTGATGTATTTAGTGTTACTTCCAGCACTGTAAGTGCAAATGCCAATATGGCTCGGGCTAGAGGCTATATTTATGAACTGATCTTTACGAAACTTCTTGGGTACCTTTGGTATCACCGTGGGACGAGAACGAGTGTTCAGCCATTCTCGTCCCACGGTGATAGCCATTTTGTACATCAAAATGGCTATCACCGTGGGACGAGAATGGCTGAACACTCGTTCAGCCATTCTCGTCCCACGGTGATAGCCATTTTGTACAAAAATAGGTGCAATCAGATTTTTGCACAGAACTTCCAAATGAAAGCGCTGATTTGAACAATTTTTTTGTGTGAATGTTTAGTACCATGGGGTACATCACATATAATACGTGTTTTTTTCTCGCGCAGAAATTATGCAAATTAGATGAACTTTGATTTTTTCAATGCCACTTACACACAGTAAGTACACATGTCAATACGGCTCGGGCTAGAGTCTGTATTTATGAACCGATCTTCACGAAACGTCTTGGGTACCTTTGTTATCACCTTGGGACGAGAACGAGTGTTCCTGGGTGCGGCCCTAAATTCAAGATGACTGCCAGTGGCCATTTTGTACCGAAATTAGGTCTAATCAGTTTTTTGTACACAACTTCTATACAGCTCGTATTCATGAACTGATCTTCACGAAACTTCTTGGGTACCTTTGTTTTCACCTTGGGGCAGGAACAAGTGTGTTTTGGGGTGCCTTTTCTATCACTGTGCTATGAGAACAAATATTTTGGGGTTCAGTCAGACCCATTCTGGGCTCAGGCTAGAGGCCGTATTTATGAACCGATCTTTACAAAACTTCTTGGGTACCTTTGTTATCACCGTGGGATGAGAACGAGTGTTTTTGGGTGTGGTCCAAAATTCAAGATGGCCACCAGCAACCATTTTGTACCAAAATTAGTGCAATCAGTCTTTTGTGCAGAACTTCTGTATGAAAGTGGGTGCTGTGAGAACAAATATTTTGAGGTTCAGTCAGACCTATTCTGGGCCTTAAAGATTTCTTTTCTAGTTTAGCATCTGACTGTCACCCACCTTTACAATACTTTACCTATACATTTGTTACAGGCTACGGTCAGTATTTATGTACAGACCGTTAACAATACTTTATGTGTACCTTTGTTATCAGGTCATTACCTAGATGTTTGTCATTGCTGTGTCACATACTATACATGTACATGTCTCAACAAGTTGAGCTACAGTGTCATTGACACTTTCATTTAACACTGTATAGAAATACTATGGGGCTAAACTTGGAGTGCATTAAGTATACAGCCAACATTTAGATGATTTGTGTTTTGACTGCTTCACTGATGGCTTCATCGCATAAAAATACTTTTTGATTTGAGTATAATGAAAACCACATATTTATTTAGTTCCCACTCAGAAATCTCTGTTTAGGTTATGTGTGATATGTTTCCAGACCCTTGTGGTTGCGGAGTATACTGTTATTGTTTTTACTAAAGTCCTTTACATAAAAACTGCAGAGAGTGTGATATGTTGCTTCCTTGATTTGAGGTACAGAAGCGAATTTCTCCTCATATTTTTCCGTCTCAAATTTGTTTGCTACTCGTAGAATTTCTTGATTTGATCAAACAGGTATAATTCGTGAGAAAATGTAAAACTAACCCAAACAACACATGTTGGGAAGAAACTGCCCCTTCAGTGTTTGAAGTGTTCCACTTCCCCTAACTACAGAGCAAAACGTCTTGGGTTAATATTTTTTATTGGTACAGTGCAAACCTGCTTATTTTTTCAACTCATTGAGAATCTTTTGCTCAAATTTTTTTTGAAGAGTTCCTTCTTGTATTATCCAATAATGTAATAAAACATTTTTGATGAAGGGAAATTATTTTGTCAAGAAATTACCTTGCAATATAAAACTTCCCAGCCTTTTCAAAAAAGCCAGGATATTGGGTTTCAGTACTTGAGCGGAGGTCATATATCACTTAACAATATCCTGTAATGACAAATGGCTGTTCATTTTGTTTGTCCATTATTGTTAATCCAATCATGGCTGCTTTATAAATGAAAAATGCAACCCATCGTTCCAAAGGAGGAAGAGAATAAAATCTACTCAAGTAAAAACTTGGTACAAAGCAAAGGTATTTTTCATTCATGCAACTTTTTATACACTCACTGCACATTTATCAGCTTTTCTTTAGTTAACTCTGGATGCCTAGAAAAATGTTTGGAATTCTTACAGGCCACATCCTCGGTATGTTCAATGGCTTAGCAGTGATTTCTTAATTCTTGGATACCTGTTTAGGTTGGCAAGACGGGACTAGAAACCATAGCCTAGGTAATTCGTCTATTGCCAGCAGGACCTCCTCATGATGCCATGTTAAGCACCTGTTCTGAAGTCGTAAAGGTCAGAAATAACCCTTTAAGGGTTAACACAGTTGCTTCTAACAATCAGGTTTTCTGATTCATGGATGTACAAATTTGAAACTAAGGCAAAAGAGTATGTTACCTTTAGGTTTTCAAGCCATAAGGGGACACCTTTTCAAATTATGTGACTCCTTGAATACAGATATTGAAATATCAAAATTTCAAGCTACAAATTTTTCCCACAATGCAACTAGGAATTTAACCATTTCAATCTCTTTTGACAGAGCTCATCATGCTGTGTAAAACCCAACAGAAGGGTAAACTTGAGTGAATGACTTGGCATTACTGGAACTTTCTATTTGGTTGAGTCCTTTCTTGGTCATGTTGAGCTGCATTGTCACTAACATTCATTTGATGCCCAAACAGACACATCACCATCAAGCTTGGAAATAAGCAGACTGTCATCTGCAGAATGAGGCCCCTAGAGAGGGAATTTGGTGATTCTACCCTGCACAGCAATCTGAATCAAGGTCTTGGACCTAAACTGAAAGAGGTACCGAGAGGATAAATTGGGTGATTCTAGTCCTCTGTATGGAATATCATCAGCTAGTGCTGAAACGGTTAGCCGGATAACTGGTTTGCAACTGGTTATCGGTGTAACCGGTTGGAAAAGCTATCGGCCGGATAACCGCTATACCTATAGTTTACGTTATAGCTTCGGGAAAATAAATAGTATTGGACCACAAGACGTTAGAATTCTTCTGCTGACACAAGGTTTGTCAAAGCTAAATGACAGATTGCTTATTTCCAGGCTTGGTCACCATTGCACACAACACTTGAGTGGAGAATGATAATATTTACAGTTATAAGAGGTGTAATATCTACAATGAGAACAGGGGAGATTTAATTTTGATTCACCTTGATTTGAATTCCTCTGCCTGATCTGATTTATGTCTACATGGGAGCACCGCAAAGTGGGTCAGTACTTGTTTACTGCAGTAAACAAATTCTGCTGTACTGGTAAAATAGGACCAGTTACCAATGCCTCAGATGTGAGTAAAGTGAACAGCATAGATCTATACGATTGGCTAAACTTGACTTCATTCCTATGTTGCGGTCATTAAATAGCCAAAGACACTGATTTGACCTTAAACACCAATAAATAAATAATAACTTGATTTGTGATTCGATACAATCTTAAATTTGAGATTCATTGTATCCCATTTGGTAGCTAATTACAGTATTGTGATCACACAAGTGTTATCTTCTTTGATTGGATTGTGCTAAGGTAGCAGTTTCCACTGCTGGGCATCGATTTCATACATAAAATGTTGCAAAATCAAGCTTGATCTGTGAAAAACAAGAGACAATAGTGTTTGATTTGCAATGTTTTCACATTGTTTTTTCAGCAGGTGAGATTCTAGTGTTGTGGTCTGAAAAGCAAACAATATATTTTTTCATTGTCAACCAAGGCAAAATTTTATGTCCACTTTTGTGCTCACTATTTTTGGGATTATGCTCCTCTGAATGTGTATTATTTTGAGGGTTGATCATCCAAATTCAAACCCAATATTTCCCAATCTCAGTCCTCATTCAAACAGAAATTTAATTCACAATTGGTGTCTTGAACTGGATAGTCCACAACAAATGAATAATTACTAGTCCAATACAATAAAGCATAGAAAGAATCTGAATTCAAGGATAAACCAATAGGTTCTTCTTTAATCCTTACATGCCTAATTCTGGTTTTAATCACTTTTTTGATGCAACAAAACAGGTGCTCAATCAGGAAGTTTTAGATCCACTTTCAAGTTACAATCTAAGAACCTTGTCAGTCGTATCTAGGCAAGTCTTGGATGCCTATCTAAGCAGCCAAGACTTGCCAAGACACAACTGCAAGGCCCACAATTTTAGTCTGTCACAGTTTTCTCAGTTCAGTTCGTCGGTAATATTGATTTTTTTGACAAATTCCCATTTGGAGCCTTCATGATGTGAATTACCCAACTGCTGGCCCAAGACTCTTTCCCAAGGAGGGCAAAAGAATCCCTGTCATCCTGCATGGATGATTGATTTTGATAAAAACTGTTTGTACATGTTGACTTGCAAGTGGATGTGCATATTTCAAAATTGTGAAGCTGCTGTAATTTTTCCCAACTTATCTCCCCTTGAACTAAGATTTTATACAGATTGACATTTAAAATTTTTTGTGTGCAACCCCTACATTTTGAACTGATTTTAGTAAGACTTGTCCAACATTCCCACAAACAAGTGAATATCAGCATATTGCTGATTTGAAGCTCCACATTCAGAGGCAAATTCTGGAAAGCCAGATATAAGGCTATTAATCACCGTCTGCGACACTTCTTAAGGGTTTTTTTTTTATGATGAACAGTGGGGGTCAAAAGAGGGGATGGCCGTCCTGAGTAGAATCTCTTGTGTGGGGGTGCAAAATATGTCATTTTAAGTCTTGGAACCCAGATGTTCATTTGAAACCAGCCACCAAAAAATACTTAACATTGCATGGGTATAGGGTAGCACCTAAAGGTTGGCACCAGGTAACAATCTATGTTTGTCTGTCACTGATGATGAAACTTAGTTTCTGCTTCTCTCTTGAAATTTATGCTTATCACTAATCATGATAACTGTCTGTCTAATGCTTATTATATGCCCATTCTTAGTGGGACTTATTATCTGATGGCATTTTCTGTCTTCTACCTGTTTGTCTGAACATCAGTATTGGATGTGTTCACTTGCATGTTTTCCAAAGGGTTTTTACATTCATTTTACCCGAAAATATTTTTGGAACTGAATCAGTATTTCACCATTTTTCGATTATATTCCTCTGACTATGTATAATTTGTCCCTACACATTAGTGAGTTTGAGTGATCAAGAACATTTATTTTCACATTGAGTATTCTGAACTGAAGATTGGGACTTTAATATATTATAGATATGCAAACCTTTTTGTATGGAGTATATGGACTGAAATGTTTCATGTTAAAACCACAATAGCTGAATATTGTAACATTCTAACTCATGAATGACACATTTTTTAGGGTTAATATTTCTCGTGGGGGTATTTTATTGCTGTCTTCATTCAATCTCTCCTGTGGGGACCCTGGGAATTGAAGCAGTGCTTGTTTACTGTGGTAAACAAGCTCTGTTTTATTGGTAAAATTGGACCCAGTCACCTCTGCTTGGGGTGGAAGTCCTCTAAAATTGGCAACATGGATATAAACAATAAGACTTAACTTGACTTTATCTACTTATTGTGGTCACAATTAACCATTGTGCAGAAGTATGTGAACGTAACCCTTTGAACCCAAGTGTCCGATTCCATTATGGGTTCCTGATACAGCCTGGATTTATAAAGTAGACAATATCTTCGAGAATTTGTACGGTAAACCAATCAATATTTTCAACTTGCAGCCCTAAGGCTGCACGTTGAAAATATTAATTGTTATACTCCCAAACAATGAACATGGACTCTTCCCACTAATGACATTGAACTGGTATGGAAGATACAATCAGGGTTTTAGGGTTCAAGGGATTTAACACCAGTAAATACACTAAAATTTTCTAATGCTCTTTTGTTGGGAAAAATCACTTCCTTAGAGAAATAATTGCTGTTGTCAGTTGAAGGATAATAAGATTTGAATTTGAAAAAATAAGTTAACAATTTGACAAAACCACAATTTTCGTTATGCAAAAGTACTCTTATAATGTGTAATGTAAATATAAAATGCAAGAGGTTGACTTGATTTCTGAAATTGCCTAGGCAATAAAATTTTCGGAAATCGTGTCAACCTCTTGCATTTTATATTTACATTTTGGGCAGTCAATCATTGAGCACGATAGCAGAGAATTTAGCCACAACGGAAACAATGTCCAATGACAGCCTTTTGTCACGCAACCTTAACAGTGACTCTTAATACAACTGTTGTCACAGTGGAAAACAGCCACCCATCCAAATGACTAACAAACAGACGTAGATGAACATGGACCCTCTACCAGTAGAAAAACTAAGAATCAGACCAGAGAAATCAGAAACATGCAAGTGAAAACACTCCGACACAACCTGTCTATCCAGTTCTATACAGATTTCTCCACAAAACACAGAAAGGAGACCGAGATCAACTGGATTTACCATCTAAGAACAGTCACTCCATTTTGGCTAAACAGAATAGATTTTTAATTTCATTTCCAAAGTACTCTTCATAAATCATTTGTATAAATGTGTTCACATCGATTAAATAAATTAACTTGGAAGGCAAGACTTCATTGGCTTTTTCAATAACTACATGCATCATTTTTTCATCTCTCGAAAGGAAATTTCTGGGGAAACGCACTGTGGACAGTTTTATTTTCAGTATCGGGCACAAAAAGTTGAGTTGAACATAGGTTATGCCCCCCTCATTGGAATAAGCTCTTTCAGCTGGTAACAATGAGGAGGTCATAAGCTATGTTTTGGAGGCCTGAATTAAAAAAATATTAAAATTTGAATAATAAATTTGAATGGCAATTTTTTTTGTGAATAGTGCTATCCAAATATGACCACTACGTAAAGTAAGGGATTAATTATGATGATACCTACCTCAAATCATCTTTTCATTTTTTTTTTCAATTTACAGGGAGTAGTGCATCAGGAGCATCGAGCAAGAAAGAGAAGGAGAAATCTGGAAAGAGTCCCTGCAATAGTGGCAGTGATACAGAGACTGCTAGTCTTGTCAGCGGGCGTAGAGGACCACCTAGTGAGGCCAGTATTGGTCTTCCACCTCCACCTCGTGATCTGTCCAATGTTCCACAGGATCTTAGTGGCAGTAGACAGTCTTTCAGAATGGCCATGGGGAATCCATGTGAATTTTTTGTGGATGTCATGTGACCAGTCTTGTTTTTTTATATCAAATTGCATGCATGTTTATCTCATACACTTACATCATCTCATCTTAGCAAGAGTAGGACATAGAGGACAGCGTTCATTCATTCATAGAACAAACAGATTTCTTTCACTACTTCAGCTGATGGGATTGTATGAAAGATTTAAGCATCTGTCATCAAGACACAATGAACTTCGCTCATTGCATTTTCATTTTTTCTCCAGCTGAGTGTTAAGCATTCTTTGCTAATTTGTTTAAAACCCATACATCTTACAGCCACTTACCACATGTATGAATAGAGGAACGCCGCTGATTCTGTTGTTTTCATTCTTGCAATAATCAAATATCCGTGAGATTTTGTTCCAAAATAAAATGTTGGTTAAAAAAATTCTTCACCTTGATGTATTCTGTTCCCTGATGTTTCCAATTTGGTGCAGTTGATAGTGCAGAAAATGTTTCGTCTTGAGGTTTCATATTTTCATTGCCTGTGATAACATTTCAGTGGTGGTGGTTACCTTTAACTCACACTGGGTTTTTTTGCATCCGGCTTTTAACCCTCTGCACATGTTTAAATACTGAAATTTCAAGAAGCCATTTTTGCTCCATAATTTAACTGGATATTTAACCAATTCAGCCTCGTTTGACAGAGCTCAGTGAGCTCTGTCAAACAAGATTGGTTTGGTTACATTCCTAACTTTTGGGATAAATATCAGCTTCAGGTTTTGGTATTTGGCATCAGTGTGCAGAGAGGTAATCAGTTGGTCAGGAGTTTAAATCTTACAAGTTGATAGCAATGTGTGCTTCAAGATGCTTCACTCCACTCTCTAGTGAATGCATCATAGTGTGTTGTGCTAAGGCATACAGCTTGGTGGTACACATGCCATCGGCTTGTTTGGGAGCAGGACAGTTACGGAATTGGACTTTGAACCAAAAGGTCCACAGTTTGATCCCTGCTAGCGATAACTGTATTGTGTCCTTGTGCAAGGCACTTAATCCTGATTACCCTCGTGGCACATGGTGGCACTGTGTACTAAGGTGTACTGCACATCGATGGTACACTCGCCGTCAACCAATGCTAACCCTAATGTGGAGTTACTACATTGGGGAATGTGGCAGTTGCTCGCCATTACTTGTTCTCTCTAGGTACTCAGGTTTCCTCCACCCATAAAACTGTCCGACACGAGGTGACCCTAGCTGTCAAAAGTGTAGCTAAATTCCAATAAATAAATGATCAGACTTGCATATCAAGTACAGGGTTTATTGGTAATTGATAATAAGAGTTGCAAGATCTGATAGCCACTTATCATTGCCCTTGTTTCATTTCCAGGTAGATCAGTTTATATTTTCAGCCTGCAGCCATAAGGCTGCATGTTGAAAATATAATCGGTCTCCCCAGCACATTCATTGAGCTGCCATTAATATAGTCGACTTGTGACTTATTCTGTGAATTGCTAAATATTTTGTACAGAATTTTCCCATGTGGGAACCCTGGGAAGTGAAGCAGTGCTTGTTTACTGTTGTAAATGCTTGAGGTGGAAGTTCTCCAAAATGGATAACATGGGTATAAATGATTGACTAAATTTGACTTTATCTCCATGTTGCCATTACGATTAGCTATTGTGCAGAAGTATGTAGAAAAACTGTTTATGACTGCTTATTGGGACACCTGTTCCAAGACCACAAAATGTGTCTAAATGTTGGACCTAGATTCTTGAGGGATGAGGTTGAGTGTAAATCAAAATCAGTAAATGAGTTTATTCTGAAATAAAAGATTTCAGATTATCAATTTTGTGTAGGTATATCAACTAAACACTGATAGATGTATATGATTTTCCATAACATCGTAGCCATATTGTCTTGGGGTAGGACCATTATTAAGTGAATTTATAGAATCGTCATTTTAACTGGTTCCTTGTTGGAAGCCAGTATTTGAAATTTGTTGAAATGTGTTGGAGATTCATATGTGGACTCTGAAAGAGTGCTTTTGATGCCTAAATGGTAACTTTTTGATGCATTTATAGACCATCTAAAGTTCACTTATGAAAATTACTTCACTGCCACTTTGAGTGCCAACAGCATTTCAGCAAACTGAGAAAACACATTTTATGAACAAAAATATTTTTCTTCAAACCCAGTTTTCTCAATCAAGGATGTGATTCTTTGAAAAAATACACTAGTTGGTTTTGTTGATCAAATACACTTGTGTGATCCACTGTTAGAAAGGGTTCATGCGACCCCTTTCCAACAGTGTGTCACATAACCGCCTTTGATGATTTCAAGTTAAGAAACACCAGGAAACTGGACAAATTAAATGAGGTGTCCTATTCCAGCCTTGTAGATTAATTTGGGAAGTTTATTGGCATCCATATTGTTTAGTTGGAATTGTTGAAATGTTATATTCATAACCAGTGCTGTCCTCTTTCATCCTGTTTCTGTCTGCCCAACCTTTATTTTCAGAGATTGGATACAACAGCTATGCCAGAAACTCTAGCTTGTATTATTTTAGCCATGCTATTCTGGAAATCATTATGTTGAAGAATCAAAAAAGAAGACAAGTTCCATCATTCAGTTACCACCCAAATGGCCATGTAAATGATTAACCCTTTACCCAACGTAGAGAATATCAAAATTTATTATTTTAATTACTACTTTTTTTACATTTTTCAAAAAAATTTCAACAACACCATATCATGTGACACCTCGTTGGAACGAGCTCAATGAGCTTGTTCCAATGAGGGGTCACATGATATAGTTTTGTTGAAATATTTTGAAAAATTAATTTTTTTCAACTGCTCAATTTACAAATTACGCAGGCAGATTCGGGCGATTCGTCAGGTAAAGGGTTAAAATGTGGTGTAGAGATACTGGAGTGACATTGTTATGTCATTAATGGCTGCTGTGTACAGTTTGACTTCTAGTTTGAACTCCTTGAAAAATTTCTGACACGATTTGAACCTTTCTGTTGAAAGTGTCATTAAATCCAAATAAACATTGAAAAGATGTTCTCGGTCAATTAATATTTTAACTCGAAAAGTCAAAACTTTTTTTCCAGTGAGCCATTATTTTGCCCCAACCTCCAAAGGAAGATTTGGGAGTATCTAATGGAGAGGGGCGCGGTGGCGTCGTGGTAACCAGTTCTCGTCCGATCACCGAAGTTAAGCAACGTCGAGCGCGGTTAGTAGTTGGATGGGTGACCATTTCAGCGACTGATTCGCGCTCCCCGCGTTGTGTCCTTGGGCAAGGCACTTAACCCCAATTGCCTACATGGGGGCACGATGACGCTGTGTACTAAGGCGTACTGCACGTCGATGGTGCGCATGTCTTCAACCAATCTAACCCTGCCTGTGCCGCGGTGCAGAGTTCAGAGTTACGATGTTGGAGAGCTGGCAGTTGCTCGTCGTTGCTCGGTGGTTCTCTCCGGGTACTCCGGCTTCCTCCACCCGTAAAACTGTCACCGACATGATATGACCCTGGCTGTTAATGTGTCGTTAAATACCAATGGAAAAAAAAAAAAAAAAAAATCTAATGGAGACCGTCTGTCTGTGCATCCTTAGGGTTCTGTCTGCACTTTCATGCAAAAGTTGTGGCCCCCTTTGAACATGAAAAATAGTGATATTAAATTGGGGGAATATGCACACACTTTGCCTTGAACTTGTAAATTGTGAAACTAATTGTCCTACTTGGCAGTTATAACAGACTTGTAACTAGAAAGCTGAATTCAGCATTTAGCCCTTGCTTTGTTTAGTGTATGAAAAGTCGTCAACATTAATTTAAAATTGAAAGTCAAATCTTCAGAAATTGCTTTGCTCTCTTGAAATTATATTGAAAAGTCATGGAGTTTGAAGTTAACGAGGCATCAGAACTCTTGGGAAGGGATTGATAGGTCTAGAAGGGAAATTATATTTGCAGTGGAACTGGTAACTTGCAAATATCATAGGTGTACATAATTCCAGTGCTTATATTTCATCTAAATTTGGGAGAATCCATTTGGATTCTTGTGAAAATGGTTGCAAGAATCCATACCTGCTATTAGTATCTCAGGATCACACACGACCAACATGGTTGAACCCTGTTGTAATACCAATATTACATGTTAACCCTTTACCCACAGCTTTTTAATTTTTAAAACATAAACTAAATTTGATATTTTTTTTTAAAAAATAAGCAATATTTACCAATAAAACCTTACAAATATGGCTGTCATTGGAACCGGCTCACTGAGCTGGTTCAGATGACCGCCATATTTGTAAATTTTGTTGACAAAGTGTCAGGATATCTCAGCTCATGTTAGCCTTGTGTTGGTTAATGTGCTGCCACTGTGTTAGGTAAAGGGCAAAATTGACCAATTCTTTTCATGTGAACCCTAGCAGAGGTGCAGCGAGAATCTACATGGATATATGGTTTTGTTGCGTGAATCGATTCTCGGATTTTTGTCGAAATATAAGCCCTGAATTCTCATTACCACTGTTTCATTTATTTGTGCCCTAATGTTATCATATGATACACTTTTGTCTGCTCGCATGTATGAGATTTGTAAGTTCTTTAATCCTCTGCACACTGATGTCAAAATACAGAAATTTCAAATGGCAACTATTACCCATAATGCAACTAGAAATTTAAATTGAATTCAATTATTTTCAACAGAGCTCAATGAGCTCTGTCAAACAAGCTTGAATTCGTTAAATTCCTCGTTGCACCGAAATAAATTTGTGGCTTGAAATTTAGATGTTTCAACATCAGAGGGCATAGGGTTAAACAACATATTTGGACTGCAAATGTATTGCATAGATCTGGAATAAACATATAGGGAAAAGAATTGAAAAAAATTATTGATTTGTAAAGCATTCTGGATGGTTATGTCTGTTAAATTAAGCAAGGGGTTAATCCATGATTAACCTTGATTTATAATTCTGGGCTCTAACCATCTGAACCGCATGCCTGGAAATAAGCAATTTGTCATTTCCAGGCTTGCTGATCTGTTCTAGAAAGTAATAATGCATTAAAATATAAATGCTCACCTTTTACTGTAATTGGAACTTCTTATTGTTTGTCTAACTTTATAATAAAAGTTTCAGGCTTTGTGGAATATGCCTCCTTAACTGTTTGAACAATGGTGAAAATATACACGCACAGGTCATACAAATGGATACCAATGGTACCCAACTTAGCTGTTGAGGCGAATTTGGTGAAAAACGATTACATGTATTTATAATCCGCAAATAAATTTTCCAGAAAAGTAGGGTTTTTTTTTTTATATCATCAAGGCATACCTTCGTTGAAGCATGTCTTCATGATATAGCTGTGAAACTCAGTCAGTCATGAACTGAGCTATCACTGTCCAGACAAATCGTGTTTACACCCCCCAAACGGTTATCATCTCTATGCCCCTACTCATTGCATTTGATTTCCCGCAATTTTGTGACTGAGCATGATTATTTTCTGGGGCTCCCACTGTTGTAATGCAGGGAGCACACTTGTAACTCAAAACAAACCTCTTTCTATAATCATTGATTCTGTACAAAATTGTTCCATCAAGCAGCAATACACACAATACAGCAAATTGCGGAATCCAAGCTTTCTCAGGTTTGGCAGTGTTCAGTAATTATATTTTTAGGTTTTGCTGCATGTTTTTTTGATGTGTCATGTAAGATATACGAATGCCATTTGTAATTTTGTAGAAAATGTATTTAATATTTCTATTTTGACAGACTTACTTTTAACCACATCATTGTCATTATCATAGCTATTTATTCTGGAGAGGAAGGTTGTATGAATGTGCATTGTTTGTCACCTCGGTAACTGTATGTTCCCCTATGGGAACCTCCGGGAAGTGAAGCAGTACTTGTTTACTATGGTAAACAAGCAGTGGTTTACTGATAAAAAAAAGGATCCAATCACCAATGCTTGGGGTGGAAGTCCTCTAAAATGGGCAACATGGGTATAAATAATTGAATAATCTTGACTTTTTATCTTCACGTTGCGGTCATGATTAGCCATTGTGCAGAAATATGTGACCTTAAACACCAATTAATAAATAACTATGTCTCAATATAAGCATATAAAGTACAGAGCTGCAGATAAGATTTGGGGATGAAAAGTATTCGCCAGTCCAGGAATTTTCTCGAAAAATATTTTCAAAGGGCAATTGACATATTGCACTGTGATATCAGGTCAGATGTTTTCATAGCAGGTGCTTAACACGTGTTAAGCCTTTACCTAACAATTGACTGGGTCCGCATAATTTACAAATTAAGCAGTTGAAAGGGGAGCGTGGTGGCTCAGTTGGTAGAGGTGCAGGCTGCAAGCCGAGAGGTCCTCGGTTCGAATCCCACCTGCGGCAACCACGTTGTGTCCTTGGGCAAGACACTTCATCTCCATTGCCCACGTGGGGGTACGATGATGCCGTGTACTAAGGCGTACTGCACGTCAATGGTGCGCATGTCTTCAACCAATCTAACCCTGCCTGTGCTGCAGTGCGGAGTTACTATGTTGGGGAGCTGGCAGCTGCTCGTCGTTGCCCGGTGGTTCTCTCCGGGTACTCCGGCTTCCTCCACCCATAAAACTCACGGTCATGATTAGCCATTGTGCATAAATATGTGACCTTAAACACTAATAAATAAATAAATAAGCAGTTGAAAAAATATATGTTTCAAAAACTTTCAACAAAACCTTATCATGTGACCCCTCATGGGAATGAGCTTGTTCCAATGAGGGGTCACATGTTATGGTTTTGTTGAAATTGTTTTGAAAATTTTTAAAAAACAATAATTAAAATAATAAATATTGATATCATGTGCATTGGATAAAGGGTAAAGAAATTAAAAAAATATCTTTATAAAATTTTTTTTTTTTTTTTTTTTACTAATTCCATATCAGATTGATTTAAAAATTTTAGTAACCCACTACACCGATGTCAAAATACCACAAATTCAAGAAGCGAATTTTTCTCATAAATGCAACTAGAAGCTCTGTCAAATAAGATTGAACTTGTTAAATTTCTGGTTGTATTATGGGAAAAGACTGCAGTTCGAAGTTTTGATATTGAAGTGCAGGGAGTTAAATATGAGTTGTCAACTTCTTGCTCATGTCTTGCACCTGTGAATCTATTTAGAAACTAAAACTTTCTTTTTAATGCATATATTAGATTAGAGTGATTTTTAAAATTTAAAATGTATTTTGCACGCTCCCAATTTTTTTTCGAATGCATTTTTGCTATAAACCAATACATTTTAACAGTGATACATGCCTTGTTTTAAGCCCTCAAGGAGTGTTTTCTTAACCCCATAATTAACCTTTGTTTTCCATTATCTTGCTCCTGATTTTATCTCCGTAGTGGGAAGCGTGGTGGTTCAGTGGTTATGGTATTGGACTTCAAACCAAAAGGTCCATGGTTCGATCCCCACAAGGGGTAACTACATTGTGTCCTTGGGCAAGGCACTTTGTCTCAATTGCCCATGTGGGGGCATGGCAGCACTGTGTATGTGGACATACTGCATGTCGATGGTCCACTGGTCTTCAACCAATGCTAAACCTTCTTGTGTGGAGTTAGTACATTGGGGAGTCTGATGTTGCTCAGTGGTTCTCTACAGGTACTCTGGCTTCCTCCCCCCGTAAAACTGTCGAACACGAAGTTACCCTCGCTGTCAAAACTGTCATTAAACTCTGATAAATAATAAATAATCTTCATATTGAGACATGCTGCATCCTCGTAACCTTCTTCACATTATCAGATACATTCATTTGTATACGATCCCCTTGAGAACCTCAGAGGTGCAGTGCTTATTTACTGTGGTGAATGTGCTGCTGTACTGGTAAAAATAGACCCAGTAACCTGGTGTGGCAGTCCAGTGAACCCTTAAAGGCGTATTTCCAACTTTTACAACCTGAGAACAGGTGCCCTTAACATGCCATTATGAGTAGGTCCTGCAGACAATAAACAAATTACATAGGCAGTGGTTTGTGGCCAAGACTTGACCAGAAATCACTGTTAAACCACTGGACGTGTACAGGCTGTGGTCAGGTGTGGATTCAGTATAATTGTCCAGGCCCTTAAGGGTTAAATGGACAGGACAGGTATAAACAATTGGCTAAACTTGAATTTATACTTATGTTGCTGCCATGATGTAGCCACAGATGCTGAAGTGATATTAACACCAGTATGTCATGAAAATAATTTATGATAATACATTAATCAAAGAGAATCAGAATTTTGCCTGTCATATATTCTCGAACAGAGTGTTGAGAAATATGTCCTACTGAGGTATCTTATATTTTAGTCATTCAATACAAAAGAGAGCTGATGAATTGGAAGGAAAGTTTCATTAATTTTGATGATTGATAAAATTGTTTTATGAAGAAAAACTTGATACAACCGGCAATTTCACTCAGAAACTTTATGCCTGAACCCTTTATCCAACAAATATTGCATTTGTCTGTACATGCAGCAGTATTTTTCTGAAACTGTTTGTTTTTTTTTTTACTTCAAAATTGTTTTGCTTTCTTGAAAAATCTTGTTTTAACTCATTCATTTATGTTGCCACTTATAGTATCAATTAAAATATGCAGTTTTATTCGGCAGAATTGATGTCATGTTAATTCTTCAGGTAAAATGACACAATATTTGTTTTCCCAGATAGAAAAAATTTCTTTTTTTACTTTTCCAAAACATAACATGTTGCCTCTTATTGGAACAAGGTCAAGAAGCTGATTCCAATGACAGGTTGAAACTGTTTTAGAAGTAAAAATTGAAAAAATAACAAAGTTTCAATGATGAGTTTTGTGTACAGTTATTGTTAGATATTATTGTGAAGTTAGTTGAAGGTTTAACCCTTTAGCCCAGCGCAGACGATATCAAAATTTGTTATTTTAAATATCATTTTTTAAATTTTTCAACAAATTTCAACAAAATCATATCATGTTCTCCCTAATTGGGACAAGCTCGATGAGCTCATTCCAGAGGGGTCACATGGTATGGTTTTGTTGCCATTTGTTGAAAAATAATTTTTCAGCTGCTGAACTTGCATATTACGTGGGTGGATGTGGCCCGATTCATTGGGTAAAGGGTTAAAAGAAGAACACCCCAGTGAAAAGAAATTTGGCCCGTTTTCCCACCTCATTATACATACATAATCAAATAATGTTGATACTGGTTATTCTTGCTAAAGTCTTCTTTTCCACTGACATAGTTTATATTGCTTCTTTAACGGTTAACCTTTTGAACCCAAATGCTGCTTTTTCACTCAGGATCATAATATGACCTGACTTCATAAAGTGGATGGTTCCACCATGAATTTGTATAGTAGACAAATCAATATGAAAAATAATGAATATTTATAATTGGTCTACCCCCCAAACAACGGGGCGCGGTGGTGTTGTGGTAACTGGTTCTCAGATCACTGAAGCTAAGCCCAGTTTATCCTTGGATGGGTGACTGTCTGAGCAATCGATTCGAACTCCCGCGTTGTGTCCTTGGGCAAAGCACTTAACCCTGATTGTCCACATGGGGGAACGTTGATGCCGTATACTAAAGCGTACTGCACATCAATGGTGTGCATGTCTTCAACTAATTGAACCCTGCCTGTGCTGCAGTGTGGAGTTAGGATGTTGGGGAGCTGGCAGCTGCTCATGGTTGCTCGGTGGTTCTCTCCGGGTACTCCGGCTTACTCCACCCGTAAAACTGTCACCGACATGATATGACCTTGGCTGTTGAAGTGTCATTAAACCTTGATAAATAAATAAATAACCCCCCAAGTAACAAATATGGACACAGCCAACTGCTGACACTGAACTGGCATGGAAGATCTCATCAGGGTCAAAGGCAATTGGTCAGAACTGTTGAATCATACCTTTGTGTTTTGGGAGAACCAAAATCTCAGGCAATTTATCTGTTTGGTGCATTTTTATTTCTTTTGCTGATAGAATGCCTGTTATTAGCTCACCTGACTGATAGTCTGTGATCAATTACTCTTCATCCATCATCATCATCTGTCATGCCTTGTAAACATAGTGTTTGAATCTCCTGCTCTCAAATTGCTGGTCCAATTCCAATAAAATTTCATGTGAATGATGACCGGGGAGAAGCAATTTAGTTTTGTTAACATTGACATGCCCCTCCCCCACACCCCACATACAGTATTTGACAGTATTCTTATGGAGATCAAATTCAAGTTTGTTCAAATTAATTCCCTGGGTTAATATTTGAGCGTCTTATGGAAACCTCCAAATTCCCTGTGGGAACCCCAGGAACTGATGCAGTGCTTGTTGACTGTGGTAAACAAACTCTGTTTTACTTGTAAAATAGGACCCAGTCACCAGTGCCTGGGGGGAAGTCCGCTAAAATGGGCAACATGGGTATAAACGATTTGTTGGACTTTACTTTATATTCTTGTTATGGTCACAGTTAGCCATTGTGCAGAAATATGTGACCTTGAACACCAATAAATAAATAAACTTGGTGCAATATGAAGAAAATTTTTTTTAAAATCTTCTTCAGATACACCAGTCAAAATATCTTCACAGTTTGTGTATACAACATCCTTAATGGGGATCAGATTTTAAGGTTGTTCAAATCATGTTAATGGGTTCCCCATGGGGGTCAAATTTTAACTTTGTGAAACATGAGGAATATTCTTAATATTCTTTGAATCCACTAGTTAGAATGTTTTTATATTTGGTATACAGCATCCTTAGGGTCTCAGATTTAAGTTTGTTCAAATAAGTTCTGTGGGTTCACATTGTGAGCCTGAATTTCAACTAAGGGCAACATGAGAAATAGTAATTTAAAAACTTCATCTCCAAATACACCACACTGAATCTTTTGATATTTGGTATACATCATCCTTGATGGGGCCAGACTCAAATTTGTTCAAATAAAGTCTCTCGTGTTCATTTTTCCCTTCCTTATGGAATCTGAATTTTAATTTAGCGCAATATAAGAAAAAAAATTGACAATCTTCTTCATATCCACCAGGCAGAAACTTTTGATATTTGGTATTCAGCAGTCTCAGGTGGAGTCAGATTTAAATTTGTTCAAACTAAGCCCCTAGTTTCATATTTGGGCTCCTTATTTGAGCCCAAATTTTAACTTAGTTCAGTATTAAAAATATTCTTTAAGATAGTCTTCTTAAGATCTACCAGTTAGAATTGCCTGGTAGTTGGTATACAGCTTCATTATGTGGCCAAGTTCAAGTTTAACCCTGGGTTCATAATTGGGCTCCTCATAGGAACCCAAATTTTAACTCTTTGCAATATGCAGAAAATGTTTCAGAAATTTTCTTCAGATCCATCTAACAGAAACTTTTAATATTTGGTATACACTATTGTTGTTAGAGTCCGATTTAAGTACGTTCAAATCATGTCCATGGCTTCATATTTGTCACCCTGTAGCACAACATGATATTTGGTAACAAAAGTTTATTTCAGTCGAAAGTTCTGTTTTCATTAATGATCACATCTGTCCATAAGTGTGTAAGGATACACAACCAGAATGCCCCAATTTGTCAACCCCACCACCCCCAAACAACCTGTGCAGAAATGTGACCTTGTTGACTGCCATTTCTTCACACAACTGCTGGCTTCCAGAAATGCTGAACATTCGAATGAAAATCTACCCAAAATTTTACCTAGGTGGTCTTTTCAGAGGGAAGCCCTTCTGTTGTTCAACATAAGCCTCTGGTTTTTCACTTCCCTGAGCAAAGCTCAAGGGGGCCCTTTCTGATCACTTTTGTTGTCTGTACGTCATCTGTGAACATGGGATTCACAGCTTGTTCAAACCCCCGAGCCAATTTCACTGAAAGTTTGAGGGGATTTGTTATGACATCACATTTTAATTTTGTTTAAGTTTCCCCGCCCCATAGAGAGGGGTGGGAAAATTGCCTCAAATTTTACAAGAATATCTTCATGATCTGATGGATATGATAAATGGATATTTTGTATTCAGCTTCTTTACAGGTGTACACTGAAGTTTGTTAAGGGAAAATTGGAGGTGCAATAGTTTCAGTTATTCTGGGAGGGGCCAGATATTTGTCTCTGCCAGAAAATTTTTATTTGCAGATCCGCTGAGCCGATATGAACCAATTTTGGTATACAGCATTATTTGGTCATAAATACTTGATTCGTGCAAAAACAGATTTCCTGCATCCCTGTGTGAACCCAAGTTTTAAAATTTATCTACATGTATTGACTAAAGTGAATTTTTTTATTTGATTGGTTGATAGATACGTGGTATGGGACCATATTCATTGAAACCCATGATACGTCCGCCCAGCCACTGACAAATTTCCCATACCCAGTCGAAGCCTCGTTCCGAAATCTACAAATTGTCCATACCCTGTAGAAGATGCGTCATTCCAGTTTTACAGTGTACATGTATTATATTTTAATTTTTTAGCTCCAAAATATAGCTCATGACCCCTTATTGGAATGAGCTTGTAAAGTACCCTCCAATGTGGGGTTCATAAGCTATGTTTTTGAGACAAAAAAGAAAAAATGAAATTCAATAATTTTTTTATACTAGTCATATCGGCATATTTTCACAAAAACTCTTTTGCACAAAAATTCCACAGAAACCTGTATGGCTCAACAATGGAAGATAAAAGATCTCATGCTATGTGTGTTTACACATGAAATAGATTGTACTTCTAAAACGGAAAGTCAATAGATAAATTTGTTACCCTGTGTCTGATCACATGGTACAGGTTTTTACCTACCCGAAGCCAGCCGTATCCCATTCAGCCTTCGGCCTCATGGGATACGGCTGGCTTCGGGTAGGTAAAAACCTGTACCACGTGATCAGACACGGGGTAACTAATAATATCAACAGATCTGAAGCATCACTAACTTTCATGGGGTTTAACCCTCAGAAGTCTGATTATGATTTTGATCACTGTCTATAGCAATAAAACAAGTGCGGTCTTGGTGTAAGCTTGGACGATACATTTCAGGCATCTTGGCAGTTGTTTCTCACTTTTTAGGAAAGTCTTGGCTGCCTACAAAGCAGCCAACACTTAAATAACAACTCGAAAGTCATAGGTTGCAGACTGTCAAAAGTATAACAAAAGTTTTTGAAAAGTCTCCAGGCCTTAACCCTTTACCCAACACGAAAAGCAGATGACACATGTAAACAAAATTCTTGAATAACTAAATATTTTCATTTTTTGCATCAAAAACACAGCTTATAACTCCTCATCAGAACAAGCTCAATGAGCTCGTTCCAGTGAGGTGTCATAAGCTATGTTTTTGAGAAAAACATGAGAGAACAAAATAATGAAAATTTAATGGTAACTTTTGTGAATAGCGCTTGCTGGTTTTGGCATTGGGTAAAGGGTTAAGGGTTAATTGAAGAAAAACTTTATAGTTGTTTGTCATTGAAATATTTATCTTGAAAAATCACGCTGTCGCATAGGAAACTGAATTTAATGTTGCAAAGAACGATATCTTTTGTTCATCTGTTGAACTTTACATTGCAAAAAGGGTGATTGTACCAGGAGATTCAATTTGGCTTAACTTTGACAAAGCCAGGTTTGCATCTTTAAATCGATTGAATAACTGTTTCAAGATGCGTCTTGAAACATAGTTATTTTTATGTAATATTATGTTTAAGTTAATATTTTTTTGCAGATGATACACCATGAATCACTTGTTGGTTTTTAATTATTTGCATGCAATAAGCATGAAGCCTTTTAAGTTTTACAGCAGTGATGCCAATATCTTAAACTGATGCTATGTACAATCAACTCATTTTAGTTTAGAAAGTTTTTAAAAATATGTTCTCTGTCACGCTAGGATGTACCTTTTCAGGGTTTTTCCTGAATTTAGAAGTTTTTTATCAAAGTTTTTCTGAGCTTTCAGTTAACTTTTTACCCAACATAATGGCCATATCTGGACAGTGCTATTCATGAAAGTCACCATTCAGATGTGATTATTTTCTCAGTTTAAGCCCCCAAAACATTGCCTATGATCCCACATTGAAATGAACTCATCAAGTCCATTCCAATAAGGGGTCATAATATATGTTTTAAAGGCAAAAATTGAAGAGTTTCGGTTATTGGAGAAATATTTTTTAGCAAATGTCATCCTCAGGTTGTATTAGGTAAATCATTAAATCTGGCTTCATTTGGTCATTTCAGTATCCCGTTGAAGCTCTGGAAGTGGAGCTGTGCTTGTTTACAGGTGGTAAATAAGTTCTGCTTTACTCGTAAAATACGACCTGTTACCTACACACAGGTTTGAAGTCCTCTAAGGTGGGCAGCATAGGTATAAATGATGGGTAAGCTTGACTTCATACCAATGTTGCCAGCATGATATAGCCTGACCTAAACGCCAATAAATAGATAGATGTTTCCGTGTTTTTGTCCGCAAACTTTTAACTCTGCAGATGGATATTCCTGCCCAGGCCGTAAAATCTCTTTCAACTGAAATAAGTAGAATTTGGGCACATTTAACCAAATTTCTCCCTGTAAATTGAATGGACATTTTGAACAATGATTTCTTGAGTTAAATTTAGATGAATTTTTCATCAAACCTAGTCATGGCTGCTTTGCAGCAGCTATGACTAGATTTGGTGAAAAATATTTCTAAAATACGGGTGAAGAGTTAAATCCTGCTGTTATGATATTTGTAGTTTTTCAACAAAGTGATAATATCCCCACCCATGGCAGAGTAATAGCCTTTCCATCTGCAGTGCAGCGGCAACATTGCCTTGGAACTTTAGAGTGGACATATAGAATGCTGATGTTCAAGAATTATTTTTGTTCTTTAGTAATTACTATTGTTATCAGCTTATCTCTGTCTTTCAGTACCTCACTGAAGCAGTAAAAGACAACTAGTGTTGCTTCATTCTGAAGTGAATGTACCACAAATAAAGGCTTTTCATATTCTGAGATCTTGGAAGGGAAATCATTTCATCTGTATTGATTTTCCCCATGGGAACCCTGGAAAGTGAAGCAGTGCTTGTTTACTGTCAGGGTTCGTACGGGTCATGGAATCCTGGAAAAAGTCATGGAATTTTTAAAAAAGGGCCTTGAAATGTTTTGGAAAACGGGCTGGAAGGGTTTAAGTTTTGGAAAAGTCATGGAATTCGTAACCAGGTTTAACCCTTTACCCAACATGAAAAGCAGACGACACTTGCAAACAAAATTCTTGAATAACTAATTTTTTTCATTTTTTGTCTCAAAAATAGAGGTTATGACCCCTCATTGGAATGAGCTTGATGAGCTCGTCCCAAAGAGGGGTCATAACCTATGTTTTTGAGACAAAAAATGAAAAACATAATGAAAATTAATTGGCAATTTTTGTGAATAGCACTGCCCAGGTTTGACCGTTATGTTGGATAAAGGGTTAAAAGGGATTGATTTTGTGTAAAAATTATGCGCGATTTGTGCAAACATTATGCAAAAAAACGAAGCTTTTCTGTTTGGGTGCTAACTAGCCAGGTCATGGAATTTTTTTGAAAAGTTTTGGAAAGGTCATGGAATTTGATTCTCTGAAAAGTGTATGAACCCTGACTGTGGCAAACAAGCTCTATTTTACTGGTAAAATAGGACCCAGTCACGGGTGCGTGGGGTGGAAGTCCTCTAAAATGGGCAACATGGGTATAAATGATTGGCTGAACTTGAATTTACCTCCATGTTGCGGTCACAATTAGCCATTGTGCAGAAATGTGACCTTAAACACCAATAAATAAATAAATCTGTATGGATTTGCCTTGCTACAATTTATAGCAGAGGACTTGACGGCACTCCCCTATAAGTTAGAACAAGGCAAAGACATGTGAACCAAGTTTTGTAAACAAAAATAATTTAGAACTCCACCAGTTAAATATGAAAATGAGAATATGTTCACAGAGATTTCAACCATGCAACTAAATATTTTATCGGTCCAAGGTTTTCTCCGACCTTTTTCACCATAAAATATTATTGTACTTCTGTGGGAAAAGATTAAGAAGCTTTTGGCAATCATCTGGAGAAAATCGAAATCTGAAAGTTAATTTTTTCCAAGAATTGATTTCAACAATATGTGATATTTTTACTTCAAATGAAAATTTATTTGCAGATTTGATCAGACATGATTTGTGCCGTTTTATTATATTTGTTTGCCTTCAGATGGCTTTATCTTTTTTATATCATAGTTGTGTCCCCGTGGGAATTCCAGGAAGTGAAGCAGTGCGTGTTTACAGTGGTAAACAAGCTATTTTACTGGTAAAATAGGACCCAGTCACGAATGCTTGGGGTGGAAGTCCTCTAAAATGGGCAACATGGGTATAAACGATTGACTAAACTTGGCTTTATCTCTATGTTGTCATGATTAGCCATTGTGCAGAAATATGTGACCTTAACTGGTAGAGTGCTGGAAGTATTTGGGCTTTATTTTGAAGTGCAGGTACCACAGTTTAAAGGCTTCATACTCTGTGGATATGCTTCATATTATCTTTGAAGTGATAGTATTTTATCTGTGAGGATTCTCCTTGTTCCATTTTATGGGAGAGTGCCTGTGTGCACTCTCCCATAAATTGTAACAAGGCAAAGACCCACAAAGAAATTTTCAGGATCAAAAATAATGCAGCACTCTACCAGTTAAACACCAATAAATAAATAAATCATAGCTGTGAAAACGCAACGGCAAGGCACTTTATCCCGGTTGTCTACATGGGGGCATGATGATGCTGTGTACTAAGGCGTACTGCACATCGATGGTGCACATATCTTCAACCACTGTAACCCTGCTTGAGTGGAGCTTGAACAGAGTTAGAATGTTGAGGAGCTGACAGTTGCTCATTGATGCTCGGTGGTTCTCTCCAGGTACTCCGGCTTCCTGCACTCTTAAAACTGTCGCGGTCACGATCACGATTAGCCATTGTGCATAAGTATGTGACTGTAAACACCAATAAATAAATAAATATGTGAAAATGCATTGTTTTATGGAACATCTGAAGATATCTGCATTTTTTTTTCTAATTTCTTGTTTATTTCTTCAGAACTTTCTTCTGAGGGCCAGTAGTAGTGGATGTTTTCAATACAAATTATTGATTTAGCATGAATTTCTACCTCTATTATCTAGTTTTCATATTAACCCTTTACCCAATGCACAGGATATCAAAATTTATCATTTTAAAAATTATTTCGGTTTTTTTCCAAAAAATTTCAAGAAAACCATATGTGACCCCTCATTGGAATGAGTTCAACGAGCTCGTTCCAGCGAGGGGTCACTTGATACAGTTTTCATGGAATTTTTTTTTTAAATAGGTTTTTAAACTACTCAGTTTGTAAATTACGTGGGCACCGTCCAACCAATTCGTTAGGTAAAGGGTTAAATTTTTTTTATGGGATCTATTCTATATATCCCCATCCCTTGTGGGAACCTCTCAAAGTGCAGCAGTGCTTGTCGACTGAAGGAAACAAGTTCTGTTTTTCTGGTTCAATAGTACCTCGTAACCAACACCTGTAGTAATGTTCTCTAAAGTTGGCAGCATAGGTATAAATGATTAGCTAAAATTTACTTTATACTTGTGTTATGATCATTATGTAGATATAAACCAATAAATAAATAAATATACATGATAGAATTCATTGTGGAAACTCTGGAATGTGGGCCAGTGCTCATTTACTGTGGGAAAAAATATGTAATTTCAACTCATTATCGAGGACGACTGGAGAAACTTGCAAAAAAATTCTTGAATAACTAAATACAGTGGAGCCTGCTTAATTGGATATCTCTTAACTTAAATTACCCTGACTTTCCCAGTTTTCCTTTGTTTATAGACCAATTTGGCCTCAGTACATCAAAAAACAGGTATTTAATCTATTATATCTTGTTTGACTCAAGGAGCTCTGTCAAACAAGATATAATAGAAGAAATGCTAAGTTTATCTCTAGAAGACAGGAAAGTGACACGGTTCCTGTTAATTAAATACTGTTAATTGAATAGTTTTCATTGGCAAAGTGGTTATTCAATTAACAGTGTTCCACTGTAGATTCATTTTTTCCTCAACAAACAATGCTTATATCCTCCCAATGAGCTCATTCAAAAAAGGGATCATAAACCATGTTTTTGGAGGTAAAATTTGTAAAAATAATAGAAAATTGAATAGAGATTTTCATAAGTGCCGACTGAAGAGAGCTGGAACAGAAGATAAAGGGTAAATGAAATTATGGTGATATTTGTTCGTCCTATTGAAAGTCCAAGTTTCATAAAATGAAATTTTAAAACCTCAAATTGAAAGTGGTCTCAATTTGCAATGGAGCTTTGCTCATTTGATAACAAATCATAATGTACTATATCGTAACAGCTGGATGATCAAATATATTGGTACAGTAAGAAGGGAAAGGTTTAGTTTTGATTATATTGAGTTTATAATTAAAATGGTATAGAAGGTATGCATTGAAGTATCTTGCATCACAGTTAAGACATGATTTCGGATTTGTGCAATAATTTTACTAAACCTTTTATAGATAGAAAATTTTCATTGATTTTTTCGCAACTCATTATTTCATTTTTCTCATCCAATTCACAGTACAATCACAGTGGACTGGTCATAATCCACTCATGGGTAGTGATGCCCACACATGCGTTTACCAGGTAATAAAAATCATCAGCAAAAATTTTAATTAATGAAGCAGCACCGGATTGTACCCAGTGCTTCATTAATTAAATTTTTGATGATTATTCCTTTAATTAGTGTTTGGAATCTTAATATTATTGCATATTTGGAAATTTTGCCCAACCATGGAAAAGTGATCAGTCCATGGCGGCTGTACTATAATTATTATTTGTGGGATAGCCCTATTTTTTCATCGTTGCTTATTACTTTTGTGACGGTATATTAGTAGTGGAAATGCTTGGCTTACTACAAAACTTTTTTTAGTGTTGAGTCCAAGGGATAAGGTTTTTCAGTCTCAAATCTGATTTTAAGTTTATTTCTTAATCTATCGAGTTACTATATTCTTATAGTTCTTTAAATTTACATTAAAATGGCCTTTTGAGACCATCTTCATGCAAATTTAAATTCATAAAATGATCACCACATCATTAATTGAACAGGATATCATATATTTTGACATTGCAAGCTTTGGGTTTTTTTTTTAAAACAGCTTCATGTTTTGATATCAGATTTCTGTTTATTTTTGTTTATTTGATAAAAATATAATCTCATGCCTGGTTTACATGTAGGTTATAATAATCAGATTGGATAGTATGGCATAGTCAATAGAATTGGTTAATTTCATGTACAATGGTAATAAAGTGGAATTCAAAAGGTTTATTTCACAATACAAAGCAGACTGAAATATGCGTTGTATGTCATTTAAGAATGACAACCATAACCTAATAGAACCAGTAACCTGTTGGTATTTATTAAATCTTTCAACAAATATTTCTCTAAAATGTTGAATTTGCTTACCAGTCTACTGCATATTTAGGACAAAAAAAATTGTGTTGAGAATGAGGCCAAGGAAAATTTCTTGTTTGCTTTTGAAATTGCTGAAATTCTAATACCATCCTTATAACGCAGACATAAGTGATGTGTTTTATTTCTTAACCCATCAGGAAGTGGAGCAGTGCTTGTTTCCTGTGGTGAACAAGTTCTGCTGAATTGGTCAAATAGGACAAGGAATCGACGCCTGAGGTGGATGTCCTTTAAAGTAGGCAGCACAGGTATAAACAATTGGCTAAACTTCAAACCTATGTTGCAGTTACAGGATAGCCAAAGATGCTGAAAGTGACCTTAAATACCAATAAATACTAATGTCAGTATACCAAAATTTCATTGAATAATCTTTTAGCTCAACTTGACGAAATCAAGCTGTGCAATTGCTGTCACTTGCTGTCCGTTGGCATTCGTACATACACACGTACATACATATGTACATACCCATTTTCCTTTGGCACACCCTAAAGGGCACATTTATAATCGGATCGCTTTGAAACTTGGAGTATGTTTCAGTGGGCCATTCCAAATATATTCCGAATTCACCAGACTAGTGTGTCATGCGCAGTTAAATTACAGAATTTTATTCTCAAACGTTCATTTGACGTTACAGGTTATTCAGAATAATCGATGTTGTTTAAGATTGCGCTTCTCGCTGAAGAATTAAACGACGACACAGAAAAAGTTGATTGCATTATCGGCAGCCAACATGAATTATTCTGTGCACAGGCTCTCGATGAATGTTCAGATTTTATCATCATCAGGGGATTTTGACTTTTACTGACCACGAAAACACCATTCTGAAAATTTCTGCTGAAACGTTTTCAGATAAAAAGAGCTCTTTGACGAGATCCTTCCCTCCCTCCCCAATTACATAACTTCTGCATTATCAATTTCATATAAGAAGAAATCTTTCGGTCCTACCTCTTTTCTAAAAT
Organism: Pictodentalium vernedei; assembly: GCA_031216915.1. NCBI lineage: Eukaryota > Metazoa > Mollusca > Scaphopoda > Dentaliida > Dentaliidae > Pictodentalium > Pictodentalium vernedei. The sequence continues at coordinate 345,764,451 of CM062290.1, read as the reverse complement.
AAAATGCAATCAATCAGATTATTAAACTGTTACAGCAGATCATTTGTCAGTTTATTGAGGGTTACGACACTTTGGAAGGCCAGGGTCATATCGTGCCGAGCAGTTTTACAAATGGAGGAAGCCGGAGTACCGGGAGAGAACCATCGCACAGTGACAAGTAACTGCTAGTCTCTGTAATGTACTAATCAGACACAAGCCAGATGAACATTGGTTGAGTGCACGCGTGCCATCAACATACCGCACATCTAAGCTCACTTTGCAGCTGTGCCCCTATGTGAGCAGCTAGGATTTAGTGGCTTGCTCAGGGTCATGATGCAAGTGACATGGACCACTTTCGAACTGTCGACCTCTCGATCACAAGTCTGATGCACCAGTCAATAAGCCACCGCGCCCCTATTAATTGGTTTTAAAGTATTACTTTTACAGATCATTAGTTGGTTAAAACAGATAAGACTTACTTAATCTGTTACCGTATAAGAGAAAATTAGTTGGTTATAACTGAATAAAAGCTGTTAAAACACATTACTAATCTGTTCAAACAAATTATGAATCCATTATAAAAGTTTATTATTATCTGTTGTAACAGATAAATAACTGGAGACGGGTTGGCACTAATACTCAACCATTGAAAATGAATTTCAGCCTTCAGATTTGTGGTGTGCAAAACTTTATAAGGCAGTGCGCATAACGCGTGTCTAAAATAAACTTTATTCCTCCTTATGAGGTGGAGTAACAGAATGCATTCCAAATAGTATTCCAGAATATGTCCACTTCAACAAAATAACACGAATCGCATTCTGCCTTATCTGCGCATGTCCATAATGACACCAGTATTCTCGAATGGCCCACGGAAACGTTCCCTTAGTATGCTTGTTCGGGGTGACCTCTAGATGGGAGGTAGGGATTTCCTTCCATTTCCGTCAAAAAACGTTGCCGTTGGCAGTGACCTTCGAACTTAATTTAGTTATGCATCAGTATTTCCCTTTGGCACACCCTACAGGGCACAATTATACTCCGGTTGTTTTGAAACTTGGTATGCTTGTTTGGGGTGACCTCTAGATGGGAGCTATTGATTTTCTTTCATTTCCATGAAAAATTGCCATTGGCAATGACCATTAAACTTAGTTTAGTATTGATTAATATATTCCTTTGGCATGCCCTACAGGGCACATTTATGATCAGATCACTTTGAATTTAGTGCATTTGTGCAGCTACTTATCTCTGTTGCACTCCCTGCAGGGCATATTTATGAATTTCCATCAAAAAAAAAGAAAAAAAAACATTGCCACTAACAACGACCTTCGAACTTAGTGCATTTTCCTTTGGCATACCTCATAGGGCATATTCATTTTTGGGTTGTTTTGAAACTTGGTATGCTTATTCAGAATGACCTAGATAGAAGCTATCAATTTTCTTTTCATTTCCATCTAAAGCTGTTGAATTTAGTGAATATGTGCATCAACATTCTTTGAAATGGACCACAGGGAGCATTTATCATAGGATTGTTTTAGAACTTGATGTGCTCATTAGGTGAGACCTCTTAGATAAGAGCTATTGATTAGCATCCATTTCTGTGAAAAAAGTTGATGTTTACAATGACCTTTAAACTTAATGCATTTGTGTATCAACATTCTTCCTTTAGCCAGCCCTACAGTTTACATTTAAAAATGCATAGATTGCTCTGACGTTGTGCACACACAATGCTGTTATGTTGAAGTTTTGCCAAATAACATTGGAACCAGTGATCTTCAATTTTGCCATTTCACTTATAACATACCAAGTTCAAGTTTGTAAAGTTGAGCTACATGTCATTGACACTTTTATTCATCTAACTCAACCAAACATTTAAACACAAGTCAATCTTGTTTGACAGATTTCACAGAGCTCTGTCAAACAAGACTGAATTTGTTAAATTCCTAGTTGCATTGTGGAAAAAAGTGCTCCTTTAAATTGTTATTTTGAAATCAGTTTACAGAGGGTTAACTGAACATAATTTTAACATATTGATCTCTCCTTGGGTACCCCAGAAGTGGAGTAGTGCTTGTTTTCTCTGGTAATCAAGCTCCGTTTTACTGTCTTGAGGTAAGTCCACCTACATTGGCAGCATTGCAAAAACAATTGACTAAACTTTACTTCATGTTTGGATAGCAGTCATAATAAAGTCATTGGTTTTGAGAATGACAGTACAAAAAACTCATAAATAACAAAGATCATTGCTGGATGTTAGTTACATCTTTTCCTTTACATTTAATGATGTCCGGTCTGCATCACAGGTAGCTCAGGGTCAAGTATAGAGTAAATGGGCTGTCCCAGACTTTGTTTTTCTCGTACATTTTCCAGCACTTTGGCTGCTTATTTTCAAGTTGATTTGCCTGGCTTGTGTTGCTGTTCTTGTTATCTTGTACAATGTGCTGTAAGAAATAGAGTGTTTTACGTATTCATACAGCCTGTTGGTTTGGATGAAGAGAAAAAGTGGTTTCAGTAGTATTTTAATAGTTTCTGCCCTTCTCCCTACAGACAACCATTGCTGCATCTTTTGACAGGTTTTCGTGTTATCTTTTAGTCAGTCTGCACGTAAAGTAATGTGTGTGTTTTATCTTCACTTACCTTACCTTTGATGGTATCTAACTTGCATACTTGGGGTTCTTCATTTGAGCAAGTATGTCATACAATGGAATTTGTGAAGCGCATTTGTCCACCAAAAATATTGAAAAAAATGGGTATTTGGGAATAAATATAATAAAGTGCATGTAGAAAGTCTAATGCTGCTGTTGTGGTTTTCATTACTTTTTACTGAAGCTTTGATATAGGCATCTATAGGGAATATCTTCTTAGATACCAAAATTATTTCATTTGTGAATATGATTCATAGAGTTTCCTGCCTTGGGCCATGGCTTAATGTTATAAGTTATTGCGGTGAATTGACACAGAAACATGGTCTGAGGTTCGCGGCTCAAAGCTTATGTTCAACTGAGACGCAAAGCATCAAGGTTGAACATATGGTCCAAGCCACAAACCTCAGACTATGTTACCATCAATCACAATAACGTATATGTTTGAATAAGACCCAACCCCATAGCCCAAAACCCACATCATGAAATGAAAGAAGGCAACTTTTAACGATCACAAGTTTAGTCAATAAACCTGTCGTGTACCCCCAATATCACTTGACAAATAATAAATCAGATAAAGGTCAGGATCATTCCATTTTGGGTTCAAATCATAAACTGATTTGTAATTTAAACAATTCAGACACAAAGGGAGCGCACTGGCTCAGTGGTAGACTGTTGGACTTCTATGCTAGAGGTCCCGAGTTCTATCCCCATCTGGGACGACTCACATTGTGTCCTTGCACTTTATCCCGGTTGCCTACATGGGGGCACAATGATGTTGTACTGAGGCGTACTGCACGTCGATGGTGCACATGTCTTCAACCGCTGTAACCCTGCTTGAGCAGAGCTTGTACAGAGTTGGAATGTTGGCTGACAGTTGCTCGTCAATGCTCGGTGGTTCTCTCTGGGTACTCTGGCTTCCTTCACCTGTAAAACTGTCACGGTTGCGATTAGCCATTGTGCATAAGTATGTGACCTTAAACACCAAAAAATAATAAATTTACATGTACATTGCAAGAACATAATAAATATAAACTGAACACACTTTGAAATCTAGGTACTAATGCAATGGACATATCTTAAGTTGAGTGAAAAAATGCAATTTTTAACTGGTTCAGTGCTATAAGTTTATATTTGAGCTTTGTTTACCCTCTCCTCACAGTTGTCAAAATACTGAAGTTTCAATCAGCAAATTTTTCCCATAATGCAACTGGGAATTAAACTAATTCAACCTTGTTTGACAGAGCTCAATGACCTCTGTCAAACAAGATTGGGTTGGTTCAATTCCAAGATGCATTATTGGAAAAATTTGCATGATAAAATATTGATATGCCAGCATTAGTGAGTAGGAGGTTAAGAAGTTCTGTTGCCGCAATAAAGTTCTCATGTTTGCATGTGCTTCATATATATGTTTTATTTATATTTTAACATAAATTTGTTTCATAAATTATTGAAGAGCACCTTTAGGAATTCTCTAATAAATTGTAACAAAAGTTTTATCACAAATAATCTAGCACTTCCCAAGTTAAATGATCATTATACTCTCAAAGAGAATAGGTGGGGGGCCAGGGGGGGGGGGGGGGGGGGGTGTATACTGGATTGCATGCATTTGTGCATGCGTCTGTCCATCCTCAGCAGTATCTCAGCAGTGAGTGGATGGATTTTAGTTAAATTTGGTATGAAAGATCCTTGTGACAAGCCACTCCTGCAGATGTTATATAAAAGTTGACAGCATAGTTTCCACCAGGGTAACAGTCCTTGTAAATTTTTCATGATTTTTTTTCCATCTGCAGTGATATCTCAGCAGCAAGGGGATGGATTTTAATGAAATTTGGTACAGGTGATCCTTGTGAAAAGCCTTTCCTGTACATGTTATAAAAAAGTTGCCCGCATATTTTTCACCAGAGTTATGGTCCTTACTTTTCAATTTTTCATGATTTTTTGGTCCTTACTTTGTTTTTAATTCATTTATGCTTCATCTGTCCAGCTCTGCAATGGGAGTATAATTGCCTTTAGCAATAGCTCTTGTTCTAAGATTCTTCAGTATGGAACCAGTTGAACCATGTGGTTGGGGGTTTTGTTGACGGGTAAGCACACACTTTCTGGACAGTGCAGATTGACTTTATTTGTTAATGTTTTAATTCTGTAGCATATCTCTCTGTTAATCTTTATACTAAAGTCTCTTTTGAGAATAATTGTGAAGGCCTGTTTGCATTGATGTATGGTTTGAAAGATAATCATTTTTGTAGATGTATGTCAACATGTACAAACTATCATAATAAAATGTGTATAAAACTAAATGATGTTCCCTCACTTTCATTCACAGTGTAATTCTGTAGCTGCTTGCCCGCCCTTTGTTAACCTTTTAACAATTTACCTGACACATGTTCCAGATAGCTTCACCAAGACCTGCCTTTTTGTTTCTGACTTAGTTTTGGTTGCATCCATCCTTCTCTGGCTGCGAACTGTTTCCTTTGTGACATATTTCTCTACCACATAACTCTGTCACAAGAAAGTTCCAAAGTTAAGGGAAAAAAATAAAAAATTTATTTTGATTCTCAGAGATTGCCACATTTATTTTTTTGTGCGCATTGGTACAGTAAAACCTGTCTTGAGAGACTACCTGTCTTGAGAGACCACATCTGCCAGGCACCGATTGGTTTTACTCTATAATTGACTTGCTATGGGAGACCACCTGTCTTGAGAGACCACCTGTCTTGAGAGACCACTGTGACCTGGTACCAACTTGTATTTTTATGCCATAATGGACCTATCTTGAGAGACCGCCCCTTTGGAGACTGAAACCATGATACAAAAGCTTTTTACCTGTTCTGGAATTGGAAAATCCATTGTGGTTATACTAACATAATTAAAAGTATTAAAAGCTCTTAATTGGGTTTCAATTGCTAACCCATTAAAGATTGAGATGTTTTTATAAGACCTCTGTGAAAAGATTACGATTATTGCTGAATAAACAATTTCATACATACATGAAATGTGACAGATACGAATAAAAATAAATTTGTGTTGAAAATCTTTTTGTAACAAATTGAATGAAGATTTTCAACACTAATTTATTTTTATAATTTTTATAACAGTCTATTTCAATTTGTTACAAAAACTTCATAAAAAAGAACAACTACAAAGTAATTACAAAAATCCATTCTTCTCCATTTCTGAATTTTGTGGTTGGTTATTCACTGACTTGAGAAAACCTGAAACCTGTTATGAGAGACCACCTGTCTTGAGAGACCACGTTTGTGTGGCCCACTACTGTAGATATTATTGGAATTTTTCAAATATCACTGTTTATTGTGCCATGAAAATACAAAACATAAATGCATAAAGTTGCAAATTCCTGGATCAATGTCAACGGGGTTTAGAGCCAAGAAGCATGAATCTATGTACTAGGGAGACCGTTTCAATAATGGATTATCTTTTAAAATAAACATGAATAACAGCAGATACGGTGGAATTGACTTTTGTTGAAGAGTTTGAGAAAACAATTCCACTGTTTCCAAAAATATGAAGTAATTGAATTGAACGAAACTAACATGTATATTTGTGAATACAAGCCTCTGAGTGAAAATGTCCTTGTTTGGGATATATTTTTAACTATGAGAGATTGTGTTGGTTAGTTCAATGTTTGTATGGTATTATATGTCTCCTGTTTTGCATTTTAATATCAAAATAATAAAAAAAACAAATAACATATATGACACTTGGGGCTCGATCTCCTTGTCTGTGTTTCTTATAATTAGTCCCGTCAACAATCCAAGACCAATACCGGGTCTGGACCTGCGTCGCTGCATGCAATTGATATGAAAATTAGATACACGATACAACTCATCATTATGAAGCAGCAGACCAAATATAAAATCATTCCCCTTCAGAGAAGCCAAGAAACTTCGACGGAAGAAGTGTTTCGGATGGACTGACGGATGGACGGACGGAGTCGAGCGGTTACTAGACCTGCTCTGCCACTGGCGACGCAGGTAAAAATAAAATCCTACCTCCCTCACTGATTTGAAGAAAAAAATTCTCTGAGAATGAAATTTTTTTATTTTTTTTGGCCTTGTATACCTCTCCATGAAGTTGGGGTGTTTAATGACGTTTCACCTAGGATGAGGAAATTACGTGTTTACATTCTTGACAAAAGGAAAACCTATATTGATTTTGAAGGCCTTTTGAACTTTCATCAAGAAGTGTTTCTCACCAAGGAAGAGAAAATGGCATAATGATGGGGCAATTGCCCCATAGAGACATCTCTAGTTGTTATAGAGTTCAATTGTCATTTTTAACTCAACTTGACAAAGTCAAGCTGAGCTATTGCCATCACTTCTCATCCGTAGGCATACGTAGTACATCTGGGCATACGTACGTACGTCCACAATTTCCTTTGGCACACCTCACCCTCACAGGTCGCATTTATGATCAGATCGCTTTGAAACTTGGTATGCTTGTTTGGGTTGACCTCCAGATGGGAGCTATCGATTTTTAGCTCACCTGACTGAAAGTCAGGGTGAGCTTTTCTGATCACTTTTTGTCCGTCATCTGTTGTACGTCGTGAAGGTGGTGTTTGGGTCATTTTCTCCCAAGCCACTGGCTGCAATTCAATGAAAATTCACATGAGTAGCTGTTATATAGGGGCATTTGGGTTTTTCTTCAAATTGGGTTTCTGCTCATATTGTGGAGTGGGGGTGGGGCCAAAATGAACAAAAAATTTTAAAAAATCTTCTCATGAACCAGCTATAGCAGAGACTTAATATTTGGTATGCAGCTTCCATTTGCGGTGTAGACTCAAGTTTGTTCAAGAGAAGTTTAACGGGCAATATTTGCCTTTGTTCTGAGAGGGGCAAGAATTTTTGCCCCGCCCAGAATTCCTATTTTCTGAACCGAGAGGCCAATTTGAACCAAATTTTATATGAGGTATTATTGGGTTATAAGTTCTTGATTTGTGCCAAAAAAAATTCCTGCAGCCCCATGGGAACCTCAGAAGCCAAAAATAGAAAAAAACGAAAACGTCCATATCTCCAAAACTGCACGGCACTGAGAATTTTTATTTGGTGTGAGGCTTCCTTGGGACCAACAGACAGGAATGGTAAAAAAAAATTGCCATCGGTTTTGTCTCAAGGTACTTTTTCGGGACTTTGAAGTCAGCATTTTTTAACACTGGGCAATGGGAAAAAATTGAAGAATCGTTTGCTTCCAAACCACTGCTCCAAAAGCTTTCATATTTTACATATAACATCTTTGGAACATTGATTCCCTCTGTCCATATTTGGGTTCCCTATGAGAGCCCAAATGTTCAAATTAGTGCAGTAAGAGGAATATTCTTTAAAAATCTTTTTCTTCAGATCTACCAATAAGAATCTTTTGATATTTGGTTATGCAGCACGCTTACCGGGGTGAGATTCAAGTTTGTTCAAGCCAAGTCCCTGGGTTCATATTTAGGCTGAAAATTTGGGGTTTCGGTCCGGACTTTGAAATTTTGGACCAAAATCCAGAAATGAGTTTTTTTATGTGTTTCGGTCAATTTTAAGACAAAACAAATTTTTTTTTTTTACACTGAAAATTTGGGGTTGGACTTTTTTGGACCAAAATCCGGAAATTAGTTTTTAGCTTAACTTGACAAAGTCTGTGAGTCTGTTCACATTTTCCTTTAGCACAGGCTACACCCCATAGTTCTTGACTGATCGTCATGAAATTTCGCATCTCTGGATGAAAACGTCCCCTTTTGGTCGCGATCGGTCAACTGGAATGGCTGCCCGAGCCCAAAACCCGAAAACCATTATCACAGTCTACAGGTCGTATTTATGAAAGGATTTCATTGTAACTTGGTGGGATGCCTCTGTGTAATGCCTAGATGAGAACGTCCCCTTTTGGTCATGATCTGGCAAGCGTGATGGCTGCCCAAAACCCAAAAACTTTTAGCACAGTCTGCAGGTCATGTTTAATATGAAGGGATTTCATTGTAACTTGGTAGGATGACTCCGTATGATGTCTAGAGGAGAATTTCCCCATTTGGGCGCGATCTGTCAACCGTGATGACTGCCCAAGCCCAAAACCTAAAAACCTTTAGCACAGTCTACAGGTCACATTTATGGAGGGATTTAATTGTAACTTGGTAGGTTGACTTCATATAATGTCTAGATGAGAAAGTCCCCTTTTGGACGTGATTGGGCAACTGTGACTGCTAGAGGGGCCCAAAGCCCAAAAACCTTTAGCACAGTCTACAGGTCATATTTATGAAGGGATTTCATTGTAACTTGGTAGGATGACTCCAAATAATGTCTAGATGAGAACGTCCCCTTTTGGTCGCGACCATTCAGCCTTGATGGTTGCCCAAGCCCAAAAACCTTTAGCATAGTCTATAGGTCATATTTATGGAAGGATTTCATAGTAACATGTTAGGTTGACTCCATATAATGCCCAGATGATGACATCCCCTTTTGGTCATGATTGGTCAACTTTGACGGCTACAAGTGCCCGAAAACCTTGAGCACAGTATACAGGTCATATTTATGAAGGGATTTCATTGTAACTTCGTAGGATCACTCCAGATGATGCCCAGATGAGAATGTCCCCTTTTGGTTGCAATCATACAACCATACTGGCTGCCCAAAACCCGAAAACCTTTAGCACAGTCTACAGGTCATATTTATGGAGGAATTTCATTGTAACTTGGTAGGATGACTCCAAATAATGTCTAGATGACAACGTCCCCTTTTGGACGTGATTGATCAACTGTGATGGCTACAGGGGCCCGAAAACCTTTAGCGCAGTCTACAGGTCATATTCATGAAGGGATTTCATTGTAACTTGGTAGGATGACTCCAAATAATGTCTAGATGAGAATGTCCCCTTTTGGTCGCAATCATTTAGCCGTGATGGCTGCCCAAGCCCAAAACCCGAAAACCTTTTGTATTGTCTATAGGTCGTATTTATGGAAGGATTGGGGGCGCGGTGGCTCAGTTGGTAGAGATGCAGGCTGCAAGCCGAGAGGTCCTCGGTTCGAATCCCACCTGCGGCAACCGCGTTGTGTCCTTGGGCAAGACACTTCAACCCCATTTCCCACTTGGGGGCATGGTGACGCTGTGTACTAAGACGTACTGCACGTCGATGGTGCACCTGTCTTCAACCAATGCTAACCCTGCTTGTGTGGAGTTAGTATGTTGGGGAGCTGACAGTTGCTCGGTGGTTCTCTCCGGGTACTCCGGCTTCCTCCACCCGTAAAACTGTCATGGTCATGATTAGCCATTGTGCAGAAATATGTGACCTTAAACACCAATAAATAAATATAAATAAATAAATAATATGGAAGGATTTCATTGTAACTTGTTAGGTTGACTCCATTTAATGCCTAGATGATGACATCCCCTTTTGGTCGTGATTGGTCAACTGTGATGGCTACAGGGGCCCAAAGCCCGACAACCTTGAGCACAGTCTACAGGTCATATTTATGAAGGGATTTTATTGTAAATTCGTAGGATCACTCCAGATAATGCTGAAACGAGAACGTCCCCTTTTGGTCGCCATCATTCAACCATGATGGCTGTCCGAGCCCAAAACCCGAAAGTACAGACTGCCGGTCGTATTTGTGAAGGGATTTCATTGTAACTTGGTAGAATGACTCAGTATAATGTCGAGATGATGACGTCCCCTTTTAGTTGCAATCAGTCAACCGTGATTGCTACACAGGCCTGAAGCCCGAAAACCTTTAGCCCAGTCTACAGGCCATATTTATGAAGGGATTTCATTGTAGCTTGATAGGATGACTCGTTTTGGAATAATTTCACTGTAACTTGGTAACTTTTGTTGACATACGTTAACTGTGAGGGCCACATACATTAACTGTGAAGGCCACATTAACCCACCCCGCAGTTCTTGAGTACAGTGTACACCTCATATTATTTTTATTAAAAACATAGCATACAGGGAACAGAAATTAACATATTCCCAATTATCACAATTCTTGCCTTATTTCATACTTCTTTCATAAACATTGAACATTATCCTTTTCATCAAACTCAACACACAGACAAGTTAAGCTACAGTGTCACTGACACTTTCATTTTGTTTTTTATATGTTTTGGTCAATTTTAAGACAAAATTAATTTTTTTTTGTACTGAAAATTTGGGGTCCGGATGGGACTTTGGACCAAAATCCAGAAATTAGTTTTTTGGTTTTTTATGTGTTTTGGTCAATTTTCAGAAGAAGCTTCCTTAGGACCAACAGAATAGAATGGTAAAAAAAATTGCTATCGGTTTTATCATGTGGTACTTTTTGGGGACTTTGAAAAAGTGCCAAGTCAGCATTTTTTAACACTGTGGGTAATGGGAAAAACATTTAAGACTACTTTTCTCCCAAACCACTGCTCCAAAAGCTTTCAAATTTCACATATAACATCTTTGGAAGATTGTTTCACATGTTTATTGAAATTAGTTCCCTGGGTCCATATTTGGGATCTCTATGGGAGCCCAAATGTTTAAATTAGTGCAGGATGAGGAATATTCTTTAAAAATCTTCTTCTTCAGATCTACCAATGAGAATCTTTTGATATTTGGTATGCAGTATCCTTAGGGCGTGAGATTCAAGTCTGTCCAAGCCAAGACCTTGGGTTCATATTTAGGCTGAAAATTTGGGATTCCGGTCTGGACCAAAATCCGGAAATGAGTGTTTTGGTTTTTTTATGCGTTTCGGTCAGTTTTAAGACAAAAAATTTTTTTTTTTTGACACTGAAAATTTGGGGTCCGGGTGAGACTTAGAAAATTTTGGACCAAAATCTGGAAATTAGTTTTTTTGTTTTTTATGCATTTTTTGGTCAATTTTAAGAAGAAAGAAAGAAAAATTTTAGTCTGAAAATATTTTGTTTGGGACTTCGAAAATTTCCGAACAAAAATAAAAAAAATTTGTTTTTTATGTGTTTATCTCAATTTTGGGATGTAAAAGTGCTGGAACTGAAAATAGAAGGAAAATCATGTGTATTGTGTGGGCACAATCGCTTCATCTAGTTGGTATATGCTTTTTTAGGAGGGGCATATGCAGCTTATTCAAGTTAAGTCCCTGGTTTGATATTTAGACTACCAAGTCAGGTGAGCGCCCTCAGGCCCCCTGGGGCCTCTTGTCTTCAATTTCCTTCCAAAAATGTTGCAGTGGCCAACGTTCTTAGATCTTAGTTTAGTCAGACCTCAATATTTCCCTTTGGCACACCCTAAAGGGCACATTTATGATCAGATTGCTTTGAAACCTGGCATGCTTGTTTGGGGTGACCTCTAGATGGAGCTGTCGATTTTCTTCCGTTTCTGCCAAAAAAGTTGACGCGGGCAACGACCTTTGAACTTAGTTTAGTCAGGCATCAATATACTCCTTTGGTACACCGTACAGGGCACATTTTTGATCAGATCAGTTTGAAACTTGGTATGCTTGTTTGGGGTGACCTCTAGATGGGAGCTATCGATTTTCTTCTATATCTGCCAATAAATGTTGCAGCTGGCAACAACCTTTGATGAAATTAGTGCAGTTATGTATCAAAATTTCCCCTTGGCACACCATGCAGGACACATTTATTATTGGATCACTTTGAAACTTGGTATGATTGTTTGGGGTGACCTCTAGATGGAAGCTATCGATTTTTGTCCATTTCCGACGAAAAATGTTGCCGCTGGCAACATTCTTAGAACTTAGTTTAGTCAGACCTCAATATTTCCCTCCGGCACACCCTACAGGGCACATTTATTATCGGTTTGCTTTGAAATCTGGCATGCTTGTTTGGAGTGACCTCTAGATGGGAGCTATTGATTTTCTTCCATTTCCATCAAACAATGTTGCCGATGGCAATGACCTTTGAACTTAGTTTAGTCGGGCATCAATATATTCCTTTGGCACGCCGTACAGGGCACATTTATGATCAGATCGGTTTGAAACTTTGTATGCTTGTTTGGGGTTACCTCTAGATGGGAGCTATCGATTTTCTTCGATTTCCGTCAAAAAATGTTGCCACTGGCAATGACCTTCGATGAACTTGGTGCAATTATGCATCGATATTTCGCTTTTGGCACACACTGCAGTGCAGAGTTTTGACCAGATCACTTTGAAACTTGGTACGCTTGTTTGGGGTGAGCTCTAGATGGGAGCTATCGATGTTCTTCCATTTCCGTCAAAAAATGTTGCCACTGGCAATGACCTTTGAACTTAGTTTAGTCAGGGATCAAACTTTGTGCAGTTAAACATCAACGTTCTTAAAACTTTGTTTAGTCAGACCTCAATATTTCCCTTTGTCACACCCTGCAGGGCACATTTATGATCGAACTGTTTTGAAACCTGGCATGCTTGTTTGGGGTGACCTCTACATGGGAGCTATTGATTTTCTTCCATTTTCCTTAAAAAAAATGTTGCCACTGGCAATGACCTTTGAACTTTTTTTAGTCAGGGATCAACATATTCCTTTGGCATACCCTACAGGGCACATTTATGATTAGGATGGTTTGAAACCTGGTCTGTTTGTTTGGGGTTACCTCTAGATGGGAGTTATCGATTTTCTTCCATTTCCGTCAAAAATAGTTGCCATTGGCAACGACCTCTGATGAACTAAAAACTTTGTGCAGTTAAGCATCAATATTTCCCTTTGACACACCCTGCAGGGCACATTTATGATTGGATCGCTTGCAAACTGTGTGTGCGGTGATATTTATATGGGAGCTGTTAATTTTCTTCCATTTCTGTCAAAAAATGTTGCCGATGATCTTTGAACTTAGTTTCGTCAGACTACTATATTTCCCTTTAACACACCCTTCAGGGCACATTTATGATCGGATCACTTTGAAACTTGGCATGTGTGTTCAGGGTGACCTCTATATGTGAGCTATTGCTTTTTTTCATTTCCATAAAAAATTATTGTCGTTATCACCAGCCTTTGAACTTACTGCATTTGTGCAACAACTTATCCCTTCTGCACTCTCTGCGGGGTATATTTATGAATTTCCATAAAAAAAACTAAAAAACATTGCCACAAGCAATGACCTTCAAAGTTAAGAGCATTTGTGCATTAACATCTTCCTTTGGCATGCCTCAGAGGGCACATTCATTATCAGGTTGTTTTGAAACTTTGTATGCTTATGCAGGGTGTTAAAGATAGGAGCTATTGATTTTCTTTTCATTTCCATCAAAAACTGTTGCTGTTAACAACAATCTTTGAATTTATTGCATTTGTGCATCCACATTCTTCTTGGACATGGCCTACAGGCCACATTTATCATAGGATTGTTTTTGAACTTGGTGTGCTCATTTGGCAAGACCTTTAGATAAGAGCTATTGATTAGCATTCATTTCTGTGAAAAAAGTTGCCATTTACAATAACCTCTGAACATACTGCATTTGTGTATCAACATTCTTCCTTTCACCAGTCTTACAGTTTACATTTAAAAATGCATCGATTACTCTGACGTGCACACACAATGCTGTTATGTTGAAATTTCACCAAATAACATTGGTACCAATGAGCTTCAATTTTGCCATTTCATTTATAACATACCAAGTTCAAGTTTGTCAAGTTGAGCTAAAGTGTCATTGACACTTTCATTCTTCACCTTATCAGCTCACCTTGACGTGGTTAAGCTGAGCTTATCAAATCACTCTCCGTCTGCCCGTCCATCAACACTTTGTTTTGGACTTTTCCAAAACCGCTGGGCCAATTCAAGTGAAAGTTTGTGTGAGTGGTGGTCCTGAAGGGACATTGCATTTTTGTCAACTCAACATGCCCAGCCCCATATGGAGGGGGTGGGGGAAAATGCTCCAAAATGTTTTAATATCTCATGAACCATTAGGTACAATGACTTGATATTTAATATGGAGCTTCCTTTTGAGATGTAGAATCAGGATTGTTCAAACAAAGTTCGTGAAGCAATATTTGGCTTTGTAATGGGAGGGGTAAGATTTTTGGCCCCACCCAACATTACTATTTTGTAAAGCGATGGTCCGATTTGAACCAAATTTTGTATGTGGTATTATTTTGGGTCATAAGTACCTGACTCATGCAGAAATTTCTTTTCCTGTGTCCCCATGGGAACCCCAGGAGCTAAAAATAGAAATATTTTCAAACGCCCATATTTCCAAAACCACATGGAACAGAGAACTGTTATTTGGTACGAAGTACTCTTAGGATCAGTAGAAGTGAATGGTAAAAAAAATTGCCATCGGTTGTGTTAAGGTGTTCTGTAGAGGGCATAGAAAAATGCAGATTCAAATTTTATATGGTTAGTGGGCCTTATTATGGTATGGCAATGTCCATCCATCTGTCTGTCTGTCCATATCCATCCATTAACTTTTGTTTGTCCACGCAATAACTTTAAAACAATACATCGATCAGATACAGTTTATGGTTGATTAGTCAAGACTTGAGGATGGTTCCTTTCGATAACCAGCATTCTGGCATATCCAATATGGCCACCCTGGCAGCCATCTTGGATTTTCAGGGACTTTTGATTGTCCACGCGATAACTTGAAAACTATAGATCCAACAGATACTGCTTTTTTATGGTTGATTAAGCATGACTAGAGGATGGTTCCTTTCGATAACCAGCATTCTGGCATATCTAATATGGCTGCCATCTTGGATTTTCAGGGATTTTTGATTGTCCATGTGATAATCCAACAGATACTGTTTTTTTATGGTTGATTAATCATGACTAGAGGATGGTTCCTTCTGATAATCAACATTCTGGCATGTCCAATATGGTTGCCATGGCAACCATCTGGGAGTTTGGGTGACTTTTGATTCTCCACGCAGTAACTTGAAAACAATATATTTAACTTTAATGGGTCGTTAGCCAGGAATGTACAATTATTTTTGAAGGAATTATTGACCTTTTGTTCTACTAAAAATTCTTCATAGGCGGCCGTATATTGATCCACTGCCTGGCAATGCACTTGTTTAAATTTTCTCCAGAATCAATGATCAGAATCTTTTGATATTTGGTATACAGCATCCAAAGGGGGTTCAGATACAAGTTTGTTAAAATGAAGCCTCTTGGTTCATATTTGGGTTCAATACAGGAGCTCAAATTTTTAACGTAGGGCAATATGGGGAATAATCTTTAAAAATCTTCAGAACCACCAGTCAGAATCTCTTAATGTTTGGTAAACATCATTGTTATGAGGGTCAGATTCAAGATTGTTCAAACCAAGTCCCTGGGTTAATAATTGGGCTTCCTATGGAAGCCCAAATTTTAACTTAGTGCAGTATGGGGGATAATTTTTTATACGGCTGCTCATATGAGTGAGCCGTATGATGGTATGGCAATGTCCGTCTGTCTGGCCATGCATCCATCCATTAGCTTTTGTTTGTCCACGCGATAACTTGAAAACAATACATCCAACAGATACTATTTTTTATGGTTGATTAGTCATGACTAGAGGATGGTTCCTTTCAATAACCAGCATTCTGGCATATCCAATATGGCCACCATGGCAGCCATCTTGGATTTTCAGGGACTTTTGATTGTCCACACGATAACTTGAAAACTATAAATCCAACAGATGCTACTTTTTTATGGTTGATTAATCATGACTAGAGGATGGTTCCTTTTGATATCCAGCATTCTGGCATGTCCAATATGGCCACCATGGCAGCCATCTTAGATTTTCAGGGACTTTTGATTGTCCATTTGATAATCCAACAGTGTTTTTTTTATGGTTGCTTAGTCATGACTTGAGGATGGTTCCTTTCAATAACCAGCATCAATGCCCATCCATCCATCTGTCTGTCTGTCCATCCATCCGTTATCTTTTGTTTGCCCACGTGATAACTTGAAAACAATACATCCAACAGATATTGTTTTGTTAATGGTTGATTAGTCATGACTAGAGGATGGTTCCTTTCAATAACCAGCATCAATGTTTATCCATCTCTCTGTCTGTCTGTCTGTCTGTCTGTCTGTCCATCCATCCATTATCTTTTATTTGTCCATGCTATAACTTGAAAACAATACATCCAACAGATACTGTTTTCTAGCTCATCTTGACAAAGTCAAGCTGAGCTAATCTCATCGCTCTCCGTCCGTCGCCTGTCATCACCATGTTTTGGTCTTCTCCTCCAAAGCCACTGGGCCAATTCAAGTGAAAGTTTGTGTGAGTGATGGTCCCAAAGGGACATTGCATTTTTGTTCAACTCAACATGCCCAGCCCCATAGGAAGGGAGTGGGGGAAAATGCTCCAAAATATTTTTAAAATCTTCTCAAGAACCAGTGTGTACAATGACTTGATATTTGCTATGGAGCTTCCTTTTGAGGGGTAGAATCAAATTTGTTCAAATGAACTTCGTGAAGCAATATTTGGCTTTGTAATGGGAGGGGTAAGATTTTTGGCCCTGCCCAAAATTTCTAGTTTCTGAACCAATGGTCCGGTATGAACCAAATTTGGTATGTGGTATTATTGGGTCATAAGTACTTGACCCATGCCAAAAAAATAATTCCTGCATGGGAACCCTGGGAGCTAAAAATAGAAATCTAAACCACACGGAACCGAGAGCTGTTATTTGGTATGAAGTATCCTTAGGACCAGTAGAATTGAATGGTAAAAAAACATTGCCATCGGTTATGTTAGGGTGTTCTGTAATGGGCATCGAAAAAAAGAGTCAGCATATTTGCAAAAATTTAACAAAATCTTTTCTCCAGAACCAATCATCAGAATCTTTTGATATTTGGTATACAGCATTTATAGGGAGGTCAGAAGTTTGTTGAAATAAAGCTCATTGGTTCATTTTTGGGCTCACTACAGGAGCCTGAATTTTAACATAGGGTAACATAGGGAATATTCTTTAAAAATCTTCTTCAGAACCACCAGTCAGAATCTTTTAATGTTTGGTATACATCATTGTTATGAGGGTCAGATTCAAGATTGTTCAAACCAAGTCCCTAGGTTAATATTTGGGCTTCCTACAGAAGCCCAAATTTTAACTTTGTTCAATATGGGGGTAATTTAAAAAAAATCTTTTTCTTCAGATCTACCAGTTAGAAATGTTTTCATATTTGGTATGCTACATCTCTATGGGGGAGGGGGGGGGGGGGGGGAGGGGGGGGGGTCAGATTCAAGTTTGTTCAAATCAGATCCCTGGGTATATATTTGGGCTCACTATGGTAGCCCAAATTTTAACTTAGTGCAATATGAAGAAACTTCTTTAAAATTTCTCTTCTTCTGATTCAACAGTCAGAATGTTTTCATATTTGGTACACAAAATCTCTAGGGAAGTCAGATTCAACTGTGTTCAAATCGAGAGCCTGGGTTAATATTTGGGCTCCCTATGGGAGCCGGAGCTGGCCATTTTGCTGAAGAATTAAAAATTTTGTATTCAGTACCCTCTAGAGGTGTGTAACTAAGATTAATGCACATAGGTTGTATCAAGGGGCTTCATAGGGGAGCTCTACATTTTACTTTATGATCAACTGAAGAAAAGGCATGATGCCCGGATTATTTTTGTCACTCCTGAGGGACTGAAGGATTGACAGTGTAGCCTATGGAGATGGCTTGCTTAATGTACTCATTCTTGGACTCTGTTTATATTGTGTTCTGTTCAAGATGAGCGCTTCAGGCCCTGTGGGGCCTCTTGTTTATGGTTGATAAGTCATGACTAGAGGATGGTTCCTTCGATAACCAGCATTCTGGCATGTCCAATATGGCCACCATGGCAACCATCTGGGAGTTTCGGCGACTTTTGATTCTCCACCCAATAACTTGAAAACAATATATTGAAGTTTAATGGGTCGTAAGCCAGGAATGTACAATTATTTTTGAAGGAATTATTGACCTTTTGTTCAACTAAAAATTTCTTCTCAAGCGCAATTTCTTCATAGACGCCCGTATATTGATCCACCGCAGGTGGTGCACTTGTTAAAATCTTCTTCAGATCCACCAGTCAGAACCCTTCCATATTTGGTATACCACATCTCTAGGAGGGTCAGATTCAAGTTTGTTCAATTTGGGTCCCTAGGTTAATATTTGGGCTCTCTGTGGTAGCCCGAATTTTAACTTAGTGCAATATGAGGAAATTTCTTGAAAAATCATCTTTAGGATCCTTTCATATTTGGTATACAACATCTCTAGTGAGGTGAGATTCAAGTTTGTTCAAATCGAGTCCCTGGGTTAATATTTGGTCTCTCTTTGGGGATTGGGAGGGGGGGGGTTGCAGTTTGGTTCAAGTTTGTTCAAATCCATTCCTTAGTGTTTTTCCGTAAAATTTGCTTTTCAAACTGCAGTAACATAATTATCCTTGGAAGTCTTGCAGTGCTTGTCTACTGCTGATAGAAATGGAAGCAGTCAGGAAGGCCTATGATAATCATCTGATATGGACACCAGAGTTATGATTAATTTCATGACTTTATTCCTCTGTATTGTTGATGAACCACAACTAACTGAATGTGACCTCAAATACTTCTTTGAATGGAGGGGGGGGGGGGCATCTTGTTTATTATCCCCCACAAGGGAAGCATATAGTGTAGAGTTCAGTCCGACTGTCCAAACTTTGTTTATGGCATAACTTGAACAATAGTTAACGGATTTCAATTCTTTTTGGAATATGTCTCTATAAGCAAGAATGTCTACATCAAGTTCGATGTCCACCGATTTCTCTTGAAAATTATGGGAGTTATTGCCCTTTGTTATAAAAATATTCTGTAAATCTTTGTTTACGGCATAACTTGAACAATAGTTAACAGATTTAAATTCTTTTTGGTATATGTCTCTATAGCAACAATGTCTACATCAAGTTCGATAACCAGCGATATCCGATGAAAAGTATTGGAGTTATTGCCCTTTGTTTAATAAAAAATATAGTGTAATGCTTGTTTATGGCGTAACTTTAACAATAAAAACCAGATTTCATTTCTTTTTGGTATATGTCTCGATAGCAACCACATCTTCGTCAAATTCGATGACCAGCGATATTTGATGAAAATTATGAGTATTGCCCCTTGTTAAAAATTGAAGGATTTAGAGTGACTACATGCAGTGGAAAAAAAAAACTTGTATTATCCACCTCCCCTCCCCCCTCCTTCTAATTAGGCAATTTTTTTCTTTGCTCAAAAATGCATTTTGAAGGATTTAAGAGTTACCACATGTGGAAAAAAATTGACTCCCTAGAAGTTCTATACATAAAAAACTGATTACACCTAATTTCCATGTATAATGGCCGCCGGAAGCCATCTTAATTTTGGACCACACCCAAAAACATTCTTTCTTGTTCTAAGGTGATAACAAAGGTACCCCAGAAGTATCGTGAACATCGGTTCATAAATACAGCCTCTAGCCTGAGCTGTATTGACATGTGCACTTACAGTGTATAAGTAGCACTGAATAAAACAAAGTTCATCTAATTTGCATAATTTCTACACGAGCAAAAAACCTGTATTACATGTGATGTATTCCATGTTACTAAACATTCATTCAAAAATTTATTCAAATCAGAACCTTCATATAGAAGTTCTGTACAAAAAACTGATTGTACCTAATTTTGGTACAAAAATGGCCACTGGCAGCCATCTTGAATTTTGGACACCACCCAAAAACACTCGTTCTCGTCCTAAGGTGATAACAAAGGTACACAAGAAGTTTCGTGAAGATCGGTTCATAAATACAGCCCCTAGCCCGAGCCATATTGACATGTGTACTTTCTGTGCCTAAGTAGCACTGAATAAATTGTTCATCTACTTTGCATAATTTCTGCATGAGAAAAAACCTGTATTGTATGTGATGTATTCATGTTACTAAATATTCGTACAAAAATTTATTCAAATCAGAACTTTCATACAGAAGTTCTGTACAAAACACTGATTGCACTAATTTCAGTACAAAATGGCTGCTGCATCTTGAATAACGGACTGCACCCACAGGCCTGACATTCTTAAAATTGCAGGGGGGTACTAAAAATCGCTTTCCTCGCATGGCCTGGGGGAGCGATTAGATTTCAACTCAACCTTATAAAAGCTAAAAGTGTCAAAATGAAGTTTTTCTGTTAATGAATTCTGCCTTGTGGGTTTTGTACATTTTATTTGGTGCTGCTAACATGGTAGTCTCTGTGAGATGGCTAAACTGCCCCTCCTACACCTCTGGGTCTTGGCAAGGCCCGGAGGTGTGGGAGAGGCAGTGTGGCCGTCTTACAGAGACCACTGACATAGCAGAGATCTAAAAAGATGAGGCTTTCAGGAATAGGCTATTAGGGTAAGCATTCTTTTCTAAGGCCAGGAGGGCTAGTTTTCGCCCTCCTTAATTTTTTAAAGGCGAGCGAATAAATCGCGCTCCTGAAAATGCCAAGCCTGCACCCAAAAACACTCGTTCTCGTCCCAAGGTGATAACAAAGGTACCCAAGAAGTTTTGTGAAGATCGGTTCATAAATACAGCCTCTAGCCCGAGCCGTATTGACATGTGTACTTACTGTGTGTAAGTAGCACTGAATAAATCAAAGTTCATCTAATTTGCATAATTTCTGCACAAGAAAAAAACCTGTATTATATGTGATGTATTCCATGTTACTAAACATTCATACAGAAATTTATTCAAATCAGAACTTTCATACAGAAGTTCTGTACAAAAAACTGATTGCACTAATTTGGGTACAAAATTTCTGCTGGTGGCCATCTTGAATTTTGGACCGCACCCAAAAACACTCGTTCTCATCCCACGGTGATAACAAAGGTACCCAAAAAGTTTTGTAAAGATCGGTTCATATTGAATTGTTGATGGACAGACAGACGGACGATGCGCCATGGCATAACCTCAATGTCAAAGTTGAGCTGAAAATGAAATGAATCTGAAATGAAATTTGAACTGTGGAGAAAACAAGAAACTAATGCACACACTTTAAAGCCTCTAAAGTGGCTTGAGCACTTTTCAATATAGCCATAATAGTGGCTTCTAGCACTCAGACAGTTGGGATCCACCCTTCGAAATCTTTTGATATTTGATACACAGCATCCTTTTGTGGGGCAGAAGGAGTGTGGTAGCTCAGTGGTTACAGCATTGAACTTAACACCAAAAGGTCCAGGGTTCGATCCCTGCCAGGTGTAACTGCATTGTGTCCTTGGGCAAGGCACTTAATCCCAATTGCCAACATGGGAGCACGGTGGTGCTGTGTACTAAGACATACTGCACGTCAATGGGAAATTTGTCTTCAATCAATCCTAACCCTGCTTGCGTGGGGTTAGTGCGTTGGGGAGCCTAAAAGGTACTCACTGCTGCTCAGTGGTTCTCTCCAGGTACTCTGGCTTCCTCCACCTGTAAACCCCAATAAATAAATATGGGTGGGGGGGGGGGGGGGGGGGGCGATAGAATCAAGTTTGTTCAAATTAAGTCCCTGGGTTGATATTTGGGCTCCATCTGGGAATCTGTATTTTAACATCTGTGCAATATAAGGAGAAATCTTGAAATCCACCAGTCAGCATCTCATATTTTGTATAGCATCCTTAGGGAGGGGACAGATTTAAGTTTATTCAATTTAGGTCAGTTCATCATATTTGGGCTCTCTTCATGAGGGTCTAATTTTTAACATGATGAAATATGGAAATATTCTTTAATGAAAGTGTCAATGACACTGGAGCTCAACTTGTTAAGACATGTACATGTATAGTATGTGACACAGCAATGACAAACATCTAGGTAATGACCTAATAACAAAGGTACATATAAAGTATAAAGTATTGTAACGGTCTGTACATAAATACTGACCGTTGCCTGTAACAAATGTATAGGTAAAGTATTGTAAAGGTGGGTGACAGTCAGATGCTAAACTAGAAAAAAATCTTCTTGAGTCCCAGAGTGGGTCTACTGAACCCCAAAATATTTGTTCTCATAACACAGTGATAACAAAGGCACCCAAAAACACTTGTTCCTGTCCCAAGGTGATAACAAAGGTACCCAAGAAATTTCATGAAGATCAGTTCATAAATACGTTCCGTATATAAGTTGAAAAAAAACTGATAGGACCTAATTTCGGTACAAAATGGCCACTGGCAGTCATCCTGAATTTGGACAGCACACAGAAACACTCGTTCTCGTCCCAAGGTGATAACAAAGTTACCCAAAAAGTTTTGTGAAGATCGGTTCATAACTACAGCCTCTAGCCCAAGCCGTATTGACATGTGCACTTACTGTGTATAAGTAGCACTGAATAAATCAAAATTCATCTATTTTGCATAATTTCTGCATGAGAAAAAAACCTGTATTATATGTGATGTATTCCATGTTACTAAACATTCATACAAAAATTTATTCAAATCAGAACTTTCATA
Source organism: Pictodentalium vernedei (assembly GCA_031216915.1). Classification (NCBI taxonomy): domain Eukaryota; kingdom Metazoa; phylum Mollusca; class Scaphopoda; order Dentaliida; family Dentaliidae; genus Pictodentalium; species Pictodentalium vernedei. The sequence goes on along the minus strand of CM062290.1, from coordinate 345,741,562 downwards.
CAGAAGTTCTGTACAAAAAACTGATTGCACTAATTTTGGTACAAAATGGCTGCTGGTGGCCAAAATGGCTGCTGGTGGCCACCCAAAAGCAGTCGTTCTCATCCCACGGTGATAACAAAGGTACCCAAGAAGTTTTGTAAAGATCGGTTCATAAATACGGCCTCTAACCTGAGCCGTATAGAAGTTGTGTACAAAAAACTGATTAGACCTAATTTCGGTACAAAATGGCCACTGGCAGCCATCTTGAATTTTGGACCACACCCAGAAACACTCGTTCTCGTTCCAAGGTGATAACAAAGGTACCTGAGACGTTTCATGAAGATCGGTTCATAAATACAGCCCCCAGCCCGAGCCGTATTGATATGTGTACTTACTGTGTGTAAGTAGCACTGAAAAATCGTGACATCGACGCCGTAGCTGCGACGATGGGTGGTGCAATCTGCAAGTCAAAAAAATATTCTCAGGGGCAATTTACAGGTGATGGTGAAAAAAAACAAGAAAAATATTTGGAACAACATTTGCATCGGACATGGGCTAGACATGAATGAGATACACTTGCATATCAAATATGAAGTCATTCCACCAGGTAGTTTGAAAGTTATTCTTTTAGGAACTCGTTAGTCACAAAAAAATTCTAAGTTCATCAAGGGCCATAACTCCAAGAAAAATATTTGGAACAACACATGCATTGAACAGTGGCTAGACATCAATAAGATACACTTACATGCCAAATATAAAGTCATTCCATCAAGTATTTCGAAAGTTATTGAGTTTTGAAACTCGTTGGTCACTGACAGACCAACAGACCGACCGACCGACAGACAGACTGACAGACAGACCGACATTGCCACTTATAGAGCTGCTAGTCACAGCTAAAAAAATCAAAGTTCATCTAATTTGCATAATATCTGCATGAGAAAAAAACCTGTATTATATGTGATGTATCCCATGGTACTAAACACTCACACAAAAAATTATTCAAATCAACGCTTTCATATGGAAGTTCTGTGCAAAAATCTGATTGCACCTAATTTTGTACAAAATGGCTGCCATCGGCTATCTTGAATTTTAGACCGGACCCAAAAACACTCATTCTGTTCCCACGGTGATACCAAAGGTACCCAAGAAGTTTTGTAAAGATCGGTTCATAAATACAGCCTCTAGCCTGAGCCGTATTGGCATTTGCACTTACAGTGCTGAAAGTAACACTAAATACATCAAAGTCAGTCTAATTTGCTTAATTTAAGCACGAGAAAAAAACCTGTATTATATGTGATGTATCCCATGGTACTAAATATTCATACAAAAAAAAATTTCAAATCAGTGCTTTCATATGGAAGTTCTGCGCAAAAATCTGATTGCATCTAATTTTGTACAAAATGGCTGCCAGTGGCCAACGTGAATTTCGGACCGGACCCAAAAACACTCGTTCTCGTCCCACGGTCATAACAAAGGTACCCAAGAAGTTTTGTAAAGATCGGTTCATAAATACAGCCTTTAGCCCGAGCCGTATTGAATTGTTGACAGACAGAGGGACGACTGGCCATGGCATAAGCTCAAATTTGACTTATGTCAAAGTTGAGCTAAAAATCATCTTCAGATCGACCAGTCAGAATCAGTTAATATTTGGTATACATTATACTGATGGGGTCGAATCCAAATTTGTTAAAAGCAAGTCCCTGTGGGGATCTGAATTTTAGCCTAGGGCAATATGAGGAATTGTCTTTAAAATCATCCTCTTCAGATCCCCTTGTCAGATTCTCATAGTTAGTATGCAGCTTCCTTATCAGAGCCAGTTTCAAATTTATTTAAATCAAGTCCCTGGGGTCATATTTGGGCTCCTAGGCACCCAAATTTTAACAATATGAAGAAAATGATTCAAAAATTGGATTCACCTAACAGAAACGTTTCATATTTAGTACACACCAACCTTGTGGGGCAGATAAAAGTATGTTCAAATCAAGTCCATGAGTTCATATTTTGGCTCTGTGTGGAGCCCAAATTTTAACCTGGTGTAGTCCTCAAAGATCTTCAGATCCACTAGACAGAATCTTTTGATATTTGGTAAGAAAAATTTTAATTCAGTCGAATATTCTGTTTTTATTAATGATCACATCTTGTTTGTGAGTGGTAGAGACACACTAACAAAACCCTAATTTGTCCAAAAATACTGTCTCAGCCATGTCCTTATTGACTGCCAACAAATTTCATTTGTTCACAAAACAGATGGCTTACAGAAACACTGAATATGTTACTGAATTTCATTGCAAAATTTTAACCAACCTCTGAGATCTTATCGGAGGGATGCCGCTTTGTCATTTTTCAACATAATCTCAAGCCTAACATAGTATGTAAGGGCTGGGAATCGTGAGTGGAGTCTTAAAAACATCAATTTTCTGAGCCTTTTTGGAGACACTCATTGTAGTATGTACACATGTACAAAGTGACATTTCCTTTCTACCTTCATCTTTCTGATCCCTTAACACTAATACTCTTATTCCTAGTTGACAACTTGAACCAGGTGAGCATTTAGGCACACTTGAGCCTCTGGTTTTCTCCTGCTCAAAAAACAAGCTAATGCCAACAGTGTAAAGCCCTTTTTTCATTTATTTAGGCCTAAAAGAGATAAAAATCTGTTTCTCAGGCCATCCCACATGGTCATTTTGGATGCTGCATGCTCTCTTTTTATTACCAATGCAAACTTTAAAATGGGGGCATGATACTAAGGCGTACTGCACATTGATGGTGCACATGTCTTCAACTGCTATAACCCTGCTTGAGTGGAGCTTGAACAGAGTTAGAATGTTGTGGAGCTGACAGTTGCTCGTCGATGCTCGGTGGTTCTCTCCCGGGTACTCCGGCTTCCTCCACCTGTAAAACTGTCACTGTCACGATTAGCAATTGTGCATAAGTATGTGACCTTAAACACCAATAAATAAATAATATATAAACTTTAACCCTTTAGCTAACATGAAAAGCAGACGACAGTTGCAAAAAAAATTCTTGAATAACTAATTCTTTTCATTTTTTGTCTCAAAAACATAGGTTATGACCCTTAATTGGAACGAGCTCAACAAGCTCATTCCAAAGAAGGGTCATAACCTATGTTTTTGAGACAAAAAACAAAAAATGAAAAAATACTGAAAATTAATTGGCGATTTTTTGTGAATAGCGCTGGCCGGTTTTGGCTGTTACATTGGGTAAAGGGTTAAAAAAACAAGAGGCCCCACAGGGCCTGATGCGCTCATTTTGTACAGAACACAATTTAAACAGAGTCCAAGAATGAGTCTACATTAAGCAAGCCATCTCCATAGGCTACACTGTCAATCCTTGAGTCCCTCAGGAGTGACAAAAATAATCTGGGCATCATGCCTTTTCTTCAGTTGATCATAAGTAAAATGCAGAGCTCCCCTATGAAGCCCCTTGATACAACCTATGTGGATTAATCTTAGTACCTCTAGAGGGTACTGAATACAAAATTTTTAATTCTTCAGCAAAATGGCCAATTCCGGCTCCCATAGAGAGCCCAAATATTAACCAAGGCTCTTGATTTGAACACAGTTAAATCTGACTTCCCTAGAGATGTTGTGTACCGAATATGAAAGCATTCTGACTGTTGGATCTGAAGAAGAGAAATTGTAAAGAAATTTCTTCGAATTGCACTAAGTTCAAATTTGGGCTACCATAGCGAGCCCAAATATTGACCTATGGACTCGATTTGAACAAACTTGAATCTGACCCACCTAGAGATGTTGTATACCAAATGTGAAAGCATTCTGACAAGTGAATCTGAAGAAGAAGATTTTTGAAGAAATTCCCTCATATTGTACTAAGTTAAATTTCATGTTCCCATATGGAGCCCAAATATTAACCTAGGCACTCGAATTGAACAACCTGGAATCTGACCCCCCTAGAGATGTTGTATACCAAATATAAAAGCATTCCAACTGGTGGATCTGAAGAAGAAGATTTTTAAAGAAATTTTCTCATATTGCACTAAGTAAAAATTTGGGCTACCATAGTGAGCCCAAATATATACCTAGGGATTTGATGTGAACAAACTTGAATCTGACCCCCATAGAGATGTTGCATACCAAATATCAAAGCATTCTGACTGATGGATCTGAAGAAGAAGATTTTTTTAAATTACCCACCATATTGAACAAAGATAAAATTTGGGCTTCCGTAGGAAGCCCAAATATTAACCTAGGGACTTGGTTTGAACAATCTAGAATCTGACCCTCATAACAATGATGTATACCAAATATTAAAAGATTCTGACTGGTGGTTCTGAAGAAGAAGATTTTTAAAGAATATTCCCCATATTACCCTATGTTAAAACTTCGGGCTCCTGTAGAGAGCCCAAATATGAACCAATGAGCTTTATTTGAACAAACTTTTATCTGACCCCCCCCCCCCCCCCCCCCCCCCCCCCCTCCCCTATGAATGCTGTATACCAAATATCAAAAGATTCTGATGATTGGTTCTGGAGAAAAGATTTTTTTTAATTTTTGCAAATATGCTGACTCAGCATTTTTTCGATGCCCATTACAGAACACCCTAACATAACCGATGGCAATTTTTTTTTACCATTCAATTCTACTGGTCATAAGGATACTTCATACCAAATAAAAGCTCTCTGTTTTATGGGGTTTGGGAAATATGGGCGTTTGAAAACATTTATATTTTTAGCTCCCAGGGTTCCCATGGGGATGCGGGAATTTTTTTTTTTGCATGGGTCAAGTACTTATGACCCAATACTACCACAAACCAAATTTGGTTCATACCGGACCATTGGTTCAGAAAATAGAAATTTTGGGCGGGGCCAAAAATCTTACCCCTCCTATTACAAAGCCAAATATTACTTTACGAACTTCGTTTGAACAAACTTGATTCTACACCTCATATGGAAGCTCCATAGCAAATATCAAGTCATTGCACACACTGGTTCTTGAGAAGATTTTTAAAATATTTTGGAGCATTTTCCCCCACTCCCTCCCTATGGGGCCGGGCATACTGAGTTGAACAAAAATGAAATGCCCCTTTGGGACCATCACTCACACAAACTTTCACTTGAATTGGCCCAGTGGCTTTCGAGGAGAAGACCAAAACATGGTGTTGACGCACGACGAACGGGAAGCAATTAGATTAGCTCAGCTTGACTTTGTCAAGATGAGCTAAAAAAAATGAAATGAATTGGTTTAAGTCAGATGTGTTACCCAAGTTAATACAGTGGATAAAATGAGCCACTGCATGTGTTATTTTGTAGTATTCTGTAGATTATGAGGCCTAAAACATAAAACAAAATTTCTGGAAACTGGAATAAAAAATTATTAAGACTTGCATGTAGGCCTAGCAGTTGTTTCTGATCATGTGCTGTATGCTCCTGACTAGAATCAGGTGTTCAGATTAGGTCTTTACCTAGCATATTATGGCATTATCTAGCCAGCACAATTCACAGGTATCTGCACACAAATTATGTTTATTTTTTTCAATCTTTGTCTCCAAAACATAGTTTATCACTCCCCATTGGAACGAGCTCATCGTGAATGTTCCCTTAAGGGGTCAAAAGCTATGTTTTGGAGACAAAAGATGAAAATGTTCAGTTATTTATGAAAACTTGTGTCTTCAAGTCATGTTACATAAAGAGTTATTGATCTGCCCCTATTAGTGTCACAGCCAGACCTGTTAACTCTCCTGGTTTCACCGTGAGTCTCCCGGTTTGAGGCACCAACTCTCACGGTCACATCCTATTTTCTCCTGATTTGACACTTTTCAAAATAGTTGTCCTGAAAACCATCACATTTTACATGCATGCTTTACATGCCAAATATATTCTCATACTGTCGCAGTTACGTGAAATCAGAATTATATACCGGTAAACTCGAAATATAAATTAAATAAAAATATAATCTCTCGGGTCCAGATAATATTCCCTAAGAGTGCTTAAAGAATGTGCAGACCATATGCTCCCTCATTGTCAGTCATCTTTCAGTGTTCAGTTGACCAGGGCAAACTACCATCTGACTGGCGAAATGCAAATATCTCCTGCATCTTCAAGAAAGGCAACAAACACCCGGCAGAAAACTACAGACCAGTCTCACTGACATCGGTACCCTGCAAACTCATTGAACACATAATATGCAGACACTTGCTAAACCACCTAGAAAAGCACAAAGTATTAACATCACTAAACCACGGCTTCAGAAGCGGATACTCATGCGAAACGCAGCTCGTAACAACCATGGACGAACTACTACACTCGTTCGACAAAGGAAATCAAGTCGACATAGCCATTTTAGATTTTTCAAAGGCTTTTGACACTGTACCCCACAACCGTCTACTACACAAATTAGACCAGTATGGAATTAGAGGCACTCTACACAACTGGCTGTCAAACTTCCTAACAGAAAGGAAAATGAGAGTAGCACTACAGGGGGAGCTATCTGATGAAGCCACAGACCACTCAGGAGTCCCACAAGGAACAGTCCTAGGCCCCATACTCTTCCTCTGCCATATCAATGATCTCCCGGACCCTGTAAAATCAACAGTGCGATTATTTGCAGACGACTGCCTACTATATCATACCATCAAGAGCGACAAAGACCACACCATACTACAACAAGATCTATAGAATTTAGAAAAATGGGCCTCAAACTGGGGAATGCACTTCAAAGCCACCAAATGCTATATGCTAAGTATGAAGAAAAAAAGTAATCGTTTTTACACACTCAACGGCCACATACTAGAACAAGTCTCCTCATACCCGTACCTGGGCTTGCAGATCTCAGAAGACCTCAAATGGAAAGAACACCTAAACAACACCATCAAGAAAGCCAACTACACTCTAGGCTTTCTTCGGAGAAATCTGCAACACTGTCCTTTTGAATGCCGCAAAACAGCTTACCTAGCTCTGGTCAGACCAGTGCTCGAGTATGGAGCAATCATCTGGGACCCATACTTAGCAGAAGATATAACAAACTTAGAGAGAATACAGAGGAAAGGGGCTAGATACATCACAAGAGACTACAAATTGAGAGAAGTGGGGTGCATGACGAAAATGCTGGAAAAATTAGAAATGCCAATCCTGCAAGCAAGAAGAAGAATACTACGCCTCTCCTTCTTATACAAGGTGGTTGAGGGGCAGTTACCGGCTATTCCCCCTGAAAAGTTCATATCACTTCATAAACCGAAACGTCAAATAAGAACAAAACAGTTTACCGACCATCAGACAACAAACATAGTTTCCACACTAGCCCGACACAACAAAAGGGCTATAGTTGTTCCAACCAGTAAGACTGCACAATACAAACATTCGTTCTTCGTGCACATAGCTGTAGACTGGAACCACCTGGACAACACTGCAGTTACAGCACCAAGTTTGGACATATTCAAAACTGAAATAAGCCATAAACCATCCCACTGTCATATAAAAGCCCACAGGGATTCTATGACGTATTTATACAGATACAGACAGAACTGAAAAAATCTGTTGTGAGATAACACAAGAATTAAGTTACCTCCCCTTACTTATATACAAACAGATTCAGAATAATATCCAGCTGTGTATTTTGTCTTCATTTTGAACCAACAGGATTATTTTCTTTGCTTTTTTTCACAATGGGAGTTATGAATACTGAGGGCACCTTCTCTAATGTGAGTGATACAAAACACAGTTCAAATATTTTTTTAAATAAACACAATTCAAAATTCAAATAAACGAAATTACCACAATCACACACAACTGCATTGTACTGGCAACAACAGGTGGCTTTTTTTTTTAAACAAAACGATATGTATTGTTAGCACTGAGTAATTTTTTTGTACATTAAAACCTGTCAAAAGATAATAAGAATGAATATTTTTTTACTAAAAATGTACAGATTGAACAAAGAATTTACAGGAATAAATGGCATGAACAAAGAAGGAATGCTTGTGTTGGTTCTTGAACGTTTTGATCCTGGGACGTTTTGGCCCAAGATGTTTCAGCCTCCATGTATTGAAGCACCGGGATGGGCTTGCATGAGCAAGGAAAAATGGCCGGACTGAGGGGGGGTGGGTGGTGGGTCTTGGTATAGGCAAAGGCTAGATAGGGATCCACTCACATTTGTGTGTGTGTCGGGAGGTGGGGGGGGGGGGGGGGGGGGGGGGGGGGGGGTCTCTCACCAGTGATATCCATATTTGTATGCTTTTACTGACAAATACTATTAAAAGTATTAAAATAAATTATTAAAATGAAATATAACGCATTTGGGTTGGGGGGGGGGGGGGTGCCCAGGTGGGGACCGTGGGAGGCATAACAAGGAAAATATTGATGTATTGGCCGCGCGCAAAAATCTCACTGACAAGCATCCAAATCTCACTGAAAGCTCATCAAAATCTTACTAACAGTCACCTTCAGAGGTTAACAGGTCTGGTCACAGCACCCACTGTATAACATTGGGTTAGGTAGATTTGACTTCAGGGTGTAAACAAATTTCTAGAGAACAAAATATTCCTATTGTTTGAAAATTTTCATATTCACACGGTAGAATTCCACCATTGGATACACAGAAGAAATTGCTTTGAGAGTTGGTCAAAACAATTACAAAAAAAAATTTTAAATTGAAAAATTATTTATTCCTTCACTTCCATAGCAAAAAATCGTTATCATACATACAAATGAAAATGTCACAACATTCACAGTCATCTAATGTAGTTATTTTTCACAAAATGAGAAAAATAAACCTTTTTTTGCATGTGGTGTTCTTGAACATATAGAGTGAAACCCTGGTAATTGAATAGCCACTTTGCCAATGAAAATTAATCAATTAACAGGAGTATTCAAGTAACATGGATTTTATCACTTTCCTGTATTTTAGAGATAAATTTAGCATTTATTCTATCTTGTTTGACAGAGCTCTGTGAGCTCTATCAAACAAGATATAACAGATTAAAAGCCTGTATTGGCTGTACTGAGGCCAATAGGTCTATAAACAAAGGAAAACTGGGGAGAGTCAGGGTAATTTCTCAACAGGTTAAAAGATTTTTTTTTATTCAATTAACAGGAGTTTACTCTTTAACCTATACTCAATTGATAGGTCAAATTTGCACTGGAGGTATGGTAAATAGTTTTGTGTTGGGAAATTATATTCAATTAAAAGGGTTATTCAGTTAAGAGGTATCCAATTAAGTGGGCTCCACTGTACCAGGTCAATACAAATTAGAAATTAAGGCAATCCAACAAAGGGTTGTTAGCTCTACTAATTTCAGATAACCCATTTTCAAGCAAAATAAAAGATACACATATGCTAGAGACACAACACACTGATGGTTGTCCTAGAGTCTTTACCAATACTGTATATATCACAACCTATCATTGAATAGTTGAAAGAAACTGATGAAATAAACTGCAGTGTTCTAGAGTGTGAACAAGAACACTGCAGTTTATTTCATCATTTGCTTTCAACATTCGAGAACACTGCAGTTTATTTCATCAGTTTCTTCCATCACTCTAGAACATGGCAGTTTATTTCATCAGTTTCTTTCGAATCAACCCTCTAGAACACTGCAGTCTATTTCAATGCTCTAGAACAGTGCAGTTTATTTCAGCAGTTTCCTTCAACACTCTAGAACAGTGCAGTTTATTTCATCAGTTTCTTTCAACACTCAAGATCACTGCAGTTTATTTCATCAGTTTTTTTTCAATTATCCAAGGATACATTGTGATTTATGTACTGTTGGAAATAAATGTTAGAGAACCCTTTTTAACAGATTGTGACAGTTGATGATCACCATAAATGAACAATAGTAGGTTTTATCATCATTTTATACATGCTCACCTATGTTGCTACAGTGAAACTTGTTTTGAGAGACCACCTATCTTGAGAGACTCCTGTGATCTTTAACCATTGGTTGTTTTACTCTAATGGACCCGTCATTAGAGACCACCTGTTTTGAGAGACCACTTTTGCCTGGCAAAAAAGAGTGGTCTCTCAAGACAGGTTCTACTGTACCTGTGAAAAGCCTGTATGTTAAATTTTAGCTTTCATCCCCGCTACTGGTGTAAAGCTTCTACTGTGGATAAAACGCTTTCAATTGGAATTTACACCTGTAGTAGGAACTACATCCAACTTGACCTTTGACATGACCCAATTGGCAGACTTTGATACATTCACACTTCGCGATGTTTCATTTAAACATATGTCATTTTGTGGGTACTATCCACTATGTGCAATGACTTAAGTTTAACATACCTACAATTAATATTTAAAATAAAATTTAAGAATTGTTAATAATAATTTGACTGAAAAAGCATGGTAAAATCAATCAACTTTGATGATGTATCTAGCTGCCGATCAAGCATTCACGTGCAGCAGGAAGTACTGCGCAGATGTAAAGAAAACAACCCATGTGTTTGCAATAGAAAATATCGTTTTCTCTTCATTTTAAGTGACAAAGTCGATTATTTATTAAGAGCATGGCATAAATAAAACAAATAGGTCCTTGGGCCGGTAATCAGATTTAAACCATGAGTAGGATAAGGGTTTTAACCACGAGGCTCTGCCGAGTGGTTAAAACCCTTATTCTAAGAGTGGTTTAAATCTGATTACTGGCCCTAGTACCTATTTATTTTATATATTTACTGGTCCTAGTACCTATTTATTTTATATATTTACTGGCCCTAGTACCTATTTATTTTATATATAATATAGATTATGGTTCGGAGAAAGTGAACAAATGAATACAATAATAATTTGAATAAAGATATTTGTCTATGAACTAGTAATGTAATGCCCTATTCCTTTTTCAAAACTATCATTTGCCCTATCATTTGTTCAGGCCTGTACATGTATATCCAATTAAATGAACTGAACACTAGTCAGGAATTCTTCTGCACTTTTTGGGAAAGGGTCTGGGGACCATGGCACTGGGAAAAATTTGTGTCATGGGGGCTCCAATTGAGAATTTGTTTGAAGGGGTAAAACCATACAAACACTAAGAAATTTTACATTCAAATTGAGCAGAGAACATTAAGACCTGCACTTAAAAAAACTGCATGCATACTACAACTACAAGTTTTATAACAAACAGTCACATGGAATCATGTTCATGCATGTTCATACAGTCTCTAGTCTCTATTAAACTATTCTTATACTATTAAAGAACTTATCATTTGCCTTTGAATTAAAAGACTTCATTATGCAATTAACTTATGTACAATTGGTGTCCTGTACTGGATGGTCATAACAATGGTTTTCTGAGGGCTTATGACCACCCAGTTCAGGGTACCAGTTATGCCTTGAATTTTTGTTGGAGTGGGAACTTAGATTGGGAAAATTAGGGGTTAAGAATTGGAAAAATCATGCCCAAATGTCTTTGGGAAAAGGCCCATAAACGGTCCCTGTTGATACCCAAAAGAATCCCTATTTTGACTTTCCCCACTTCATGTGTATATAAAGCTATTCATCACACACACACACACACAAACACTTACTCTCTCTCTCTCTCTAACACACACACAAACAGAGACAGATGGCACAGAAAAGGGGAGGAAGAGTTCCTACTAAATCGTAGTGAGGTAGATAAGCTGCCAACAAGTATTAACAATTTAAAAAAAAAAAAGAAGCAATCACTAGAAAAGTTTTCAGCTCAGGGACCACCGGTGCATCTGGTGGTTCATAAGTTGGTAGTTTGCCAGTGTTTCGGTTTCTTTGTTCTCAGAAATAGCCAATAGTCATTGGGTGGAAAAAGACAAACTACCACACTGTAAATTAATGGTAATCCACCCTCCTCATTATTGTATCTGTTGCAGAGCTATATCATTAGCCATCACGTTTTCAGTATTCCTCTATTTTCTTTTTCACAGAACAACAAGTTAACCCTTAAGTCCTCATACAGCATAAACAGCCCCTTTTATATCACTCTGAAAATGTTGTCCAGTGTATTCTTCCTTGATAACTCTACTGATGGGATGCATTTATCTCGACACTGTTTTTACATCCTTGTTGGCTGCCTGTACAGACTGCCAACAATAATGTAGACACACTGTTAACCCTTTACCCAACGTAACGGCCCAAACCGGCCAGTGCTATTCTAAAAAATCGCCAATTAATTTTCATTATTTTTTTCATTTTTTATCTCAAAAACATAGGTTATGACACCTCATTGGAACGAGCTCATCGAGATAAAAATGAAAAAAATACGTTATTCAAGATTTTTTTTTACAAGTGTCGTCTGCTTTTCATTTTAGGTAAAGGGTTAAGGCATCTGCAGTTGTGTTCTTGTATATACAGTAGTTGTTAACATAAAATTAATCTGAGGACTTAGGGGTTAAAGAGGATACCATCTTTTTTTGAGCAGGTACCAGATTTATCTCATCAGTGATTGCAAGGAAATGCAAGATTTTAGGAATGGCTGAAAGCCATGAATAAAAACTTAAGATTTCCTTACCGTCATGAATGAGATAATACTGGTACCAACTCAAAACAGTTTGTATTTTTTTAGCTCACCTGAGCAAAGCTCAAGGGGAGCTTAACTGATCACTTTCCGTCTGTCGTTAACTTTACATTATCGACTTCTTCTCACAAACTACTCAACCAAATTGAACCAAATCTGGTGTGCATGTTCCCTATCATATGTCAATTCAAGTTTGTTCAAATAAAGTTGACCCACCCCTTGGTAGGGCCACGCCCAAAAAGTGAGCCTAAATCTTAAAAAATCTTCTTATGAACCAGCAGTAGCAGAAACTTGATATTGGGGGTGCAGGTTCCTTTTGAGGTGTAGACTCATTTGTTCAAGAGAAGTTCTAGGGGCTATATTTGCCATCGTTATGGAAGGGACAAGAATTTTTGCCCCACCCAAAATTTCTATTTTCCGAACCGAGAGGCTGATTTGAACCAAATTTGTCATGAGGTTTTATTGGGACATAAGTAGTTAATTTTTGCCATAAAAAATTTTCCTGTTGCCCCATGGGAACCGCAGGAGCTAAAAATAGAAAAAAATTTAAACGCCCATATCTTCAAAACTACACGGCACTGAGAATTCTTATTTGGGGTGAAGCTTCCTTAGGACCAACAGAATAGAATGGTAAAAAAATTGCTATCGGTTTTATCATGTGGTACTTTTTTGGGACTTTGAAAAAGTGCCAAGTCAGCATTTTTTAACACTGAGGGTAATGGGAAAAACATTTAAGACCACTTTTCTCCCAAACCACTGCTCCAAAAGCTTTCAAATTTCACATATAACATCTTTGGAAGATTGTTTCACATGTTTATTGAAAGCAGTTCCCTGGGTCCATATTTGGGATCTCTATTCTATGGGAGCCCAAATTTTTAAATTAGTGCAGTATGAGGAATATTCTTTAAAAATCTTCTTCTTCAGATCTACCAATGAGAATATTTTGATATTTGGTATGCAGCATCCTTAGGGGCGAGATTCAAGTTTGTTCAAGCCAAGACCTTGGGTTCATATTTAGGCTGAAAATTTGGGGTCCCGGTCTGGACCAAAATCCAGAAATGAGTGTTTTGTTTTTTTATGCGTTTCAGTCAATTTTAAGACAAAAAAATTTATTTTTTTTACACTGAAAATTTGGGGTCCTGGTGAGACTTAGAAAATTTTGGACCAAAATCCGGAAATTAGTTTTTTTGGTTTTTTATGCATTTTGGTCAATTTTAAGAAGAAAGAAAGAAAAATTTTAGTCTGAAAATATTTGGGAAAATTTCCGAACAAAAATAAGAAAAAATCTGTTTTTTATGCATTTATCTCAATTTTGGGACATAAAAGTGCAGGAACTGAAAATAGAAGGAAAATCCTGTGTATTGTGTGGGCACAATCGCTTCATCTAGTTGGTATATGCTTTTCCTAGGAGGGGTGTATGCAGCTTATTCAAGTAAAGTCCCTGATTTGATATTTAGACTACCATGTCAGGTGAGCGCCCTAAGGCCCCCTGGGGCCTCTTGTTTATTATATACCTTGCAATGTTTTAATTTCAATGAATATATTTTAGGCCTAAAGTTAAAATCTGTTTCTCAGGCCCTCCTGCATGGTCCTTTTGGCTGCTGCATGCTCTCTTTTTATAACCAATGCAAACTTAAAAAAATAAAAATTAAATGGTTTATGTCTGATATTTTACGCAAGTTAATAAAAATTGATAAATTTGTCCCTTGAGTGCAACAAGGCTTTGCAATGCTTTAGCATTTGCAAAGCCTCTTTGCACTCATGGGATGAAATACACAACCACCCATGCTATTCTGTAAATTGTGAGGCCTAAAATATTAAACAAACCAAGAACATGAACTTTTGATGGCAAAGAAAGAATTACAAAAATAAAAAATAAAATAAACAAGAGGCCCCACAGGGCCTGATGCGCCCACCTTGAACAGAACCTGATATAAACAGAGTCCAAGAACGAATATACATTTAGCACTCGATCTCCACAGGATCCATTGTCAATTCTTGAGCCCTTCAGGAGTGACTAAAATAGTCCAAGCATCATGCCTTTTCTTCAGTTAAACATAATGTAAAAAGTGGAGCTCCCCTATGGTGCCCCTTGATACAACGTATGTGGATTAATCTTCGTCACACACCTTTACATGGTGCTTAATAAAAATTTCTAATTCTTTGACGACATGGCCAATTCCGGCTGCCATAGGGAGCCCAAATATTAACCCAGACACTCAATTTGAACAAACTTGAATCTCACCCCCACTAGAGATGTATACCAAATATGAAAGCATTCTGACATGTGAATCTGAAAAAGATTTTTAAAGAAATTTCCTCATATTGCACTAAGTTAAAATTTGGGCTATCATTGGGACCCAGTTTGAACAAACTTGAATCTGACTCTCCTGGAGATGTTTTACACCAATATGAAAGGACCCTGAGTGGAGAATCGGAAGAAGAAGATTTTTAAAGAAATTCCCTCATGTTGCAAATTAAGTTAAAATTTTGGCTACCATAGGGCTCCCAACTATTAACGTAGGGACCCAATTTGAACAAACTTGATTTGATCTCCCCCAACCCCCAAAATATGAAACGATCCTGACTGGTTAATCTGAAGAAGAAGATTTTTAAAGAAATTCCCTCATATTGCAAACTAAGTTAAAATCTTAGCTACCATAGGGATCCCAAATATTAACCTAGGGACCAGATTTGAACAAACTTGAACTGATAAAATCCCATTCCCCCCCCCCCCCCCCCCCTAGATATTGTATACCAAACATCCCCACATTGCACATAGGAATCCCAAATATTAATCTTGGGACTTGGTTTAAACAATCTTGACTCTGAACCTCATAACAATGATGTGTGCCAAACATTAAAAGATTCTGACTGGTGGTTCTGAAGAAGATTTTTGAAGATTATTCCCCATATTAACCTAAGTTAAAAATTTGGGCTCCTGTATTGAGTCCTAATATGAACCAAGAGGCTTCATTTTAACAAATTTGTATTTGAACCGCCTATGGATGCTGTATACCAAATATCAAAAGATTCTGACCATTGGTTCTGGAGATATTTTTTTTTTTAATTTTTGCAAATATGCAAAGCATTTATTCAATGCTCCCTACAGAACACCCCAACATAATCGATGGCAATTTTTATTTACCATTCAGTTCTACTAGTCCTAAGGATGCTTCATACCAAATAATAGTTACCTCTGTTCCATGTGGTTTGGGAAATATGGGCGTTTGAAAGTTAAAAAATTTATAGTAATTTATATATTTTTTATACTTACCAATGACCCAGACTTAGCTGGTGCTAACTCTAAAATATCTAGGGCCAAACGCAAATTTTACCCCCCAATCCCCAAAATTTGCATTACATGTCCTATATGGTCCTCCATACTTTTACTCCACTGCACATGCACAGTGTCAAGGAGGTCTCAAAATTGGCGCAATTATCATTCTTACAATCAGTGCCTGGTAAGCGTTATGTACTCAGCGGGGAGGTATGAGTTCCCAACTCATGGGAGGGCCATCCCCATCTGGGTCATTGGTAAGTATAAAAAATATATAAATTACTATAAATTTTTTAACATTTTTATACTGTACCAATGACCCAGACTTAGCTGAATAGTAAAAAGGTTGGAGGGCCTAGGACATCAAGGAAAATCCAATAGACTATATTTATTTATTTATTTATTGGTGTTTAAGGTCACATACTTATGCACAATGGCTAACCATGACCGTGACAGTTTTACGGGTGGAGGAAGCCAGAGTACCCGGAGAGAACCACCGAGCAACAGCGAGCAACTGTCAGCTCCCCAACATACCAACTCCACACAAGCAGGGTTAGCATTGGTTGAAGACAGGTGCACCATCGACGTGCAGTACGCCTTAGTACACAGCGTCACCGTGCCCCCACGTGGGCAATGGGGGTGAAGTGTCTTGCCCAAGGACACAACGCGGTTGCCGCAGGTGGGATTCGAACATCCAATAGACTCAATTACATATAACAGAACTATCCCCTGAAGGAGAAAATGAGAGACAGGCTTCACATGTATCTTTCTTATTTGTATCAAAAAGACACAACACTAGAGCTGTCTCGGTGTCATTTTTTTCGATGAGATTTTTGGTGTACAAGAACACCGAAAATCGAACCGAAGCAATTTTTAAAAAGTCACGAAAGTCGATGTTATACCCATAATGCAATTTTCTGTTGCTGTTGTGCGTTTGCAACATGGAGCGACGTGCCACTCGCATAAAAGAAAGTCAGCAAGTTACAATTTTTTCTCTCAATATTTTCATAATTCATAATATACATCTAATTAACATAAGAGTGTGTGGTCAATAGTCAATACGCACACTAATCAGGGCTTGCCTTGAGTCGGAGCCGATCGGCCCCGGCCCCGAGAGGCCCCTTCTCGGGGCTTTTTTTTTGGCCCCGACTTTTTTTTCTGTCTTGGCTCCCAAAATCTCAGTTTTGGAAGGTTTGGGCAATGAAATTTTGCGAGATTAATTTTTCCATTCACGTCTCATTCACGCAAGTGTGATTACAATAGAAGCAGCAAATAAGAGATAAAATAATAATGCAAACTGTTTTTTGTCTGATTCGAATTAACATCCACCTAAATCCGCATGAAAACTGAGAAAATCCCAAGACTGAACAAAAAAAAAAAAAACACATTTACGAGACTTCGAAAGCACGCTTGTCATTTAATGGGGGAATTCCCTTCAATCCCACAATACTATGCGCAGGTACATCCGATCCTAACATCTGAATAAATGCAACACAAGACACAGAAACTGCCATCAAAATAAATGTACGAAATAAAATAAAATGTGTACCTGTGTCTACGTGGAGAGGGGGGGGGGGGGGGGGGGGGGTCTCCATTTCTGAAATATCCAAAGCTGTGGGGAATTTTCATAGATTGAAATTATTTAAACGGTAAACTGAAATGGGTTTTTTTTTTCAATTTTTTTCTTTGAGACAACCCTTGCATCGAAAATACACACCCCACAATATGTACGAAACGTCCTAAACTTTTATCAACAAAAAATCCAAAATGTCTATGTACGAAACGTCCAGCACCCACATGATGGGTCCAAGTCATTCCGTCCCCGGGACGATTCGTCCCCTAACATAGTGGGACGTTTCGTCCTCGAGACAACAGCAAATCATTAAGATGATATGGTATGTTGGATTTTTTTCATGATGTAACAAGTCATGATCACATCCTTTGAAATGGTTTGCCAAACCAGTTTTAATGATACACATCACATGTTCACATTAAGTTGTGGATTTGTTTTTGCCTAAAAAACATCTAGGTAGATAAGAAACACATTCCATTGGAATGTGTTTTTTATCTACCTAGATTTTTTTTTTCTAAGCAAAAGCAATCAACTAAGGTCGCCATTGGAAAGAATGTAACAACATAAAATTACCCCAAAAGGCCCCGACCTCAATATCTGGGAGACTTTTTCAGGCCCCCAGCAGGCCCCGACCTCAACATCTGGGGGACCTTTTTTTAGGCAAGGCAAGCCCTGCACTTGATTGATAGGCGAGTGTCCCTGCTGCTAATTGTGCAAATCACTCAGTCCCGATAATCTTCCAATCTGTGTACCGTTTTCTGTTCAATTACTGGACTTTTGTTTCAAGAGTTTGAAGCAGGAACACTCAACTGTCAATCGAGTGTGCATATTCAGCACGCGATCTTATGTTAATTAGATGTTTACACGTGAAACCTAAACTAACATTGTGGATTTAAAGGCTCTTAATTTTATTACGTTGATTTACAGAATATTCAATACACATATGACATGCATAGATTATTAGATTTATGCCTGATGATCATAAAGGTACTGTATTTTTTTCAATATTTTACAAAAAAAAGTGTTTTTATGGACTTGAAACGAGGCCCACTTTTCTCAAAACAGAGCTAAAAGTTACTGAAACCTCACTCGCGTACGATTTTCAAACTCGAAAGACTGAATGAGGCACATGTGTTATTAACATCGACATTGACATCAACATCAAGGTTTTTTGTCCAAAAAAATCGAAAATCGTCATCGAAGTCAAATTTCAACACCGAGACAGCTCTACACAACACCATTCTGTAATTGAGCGCAATAACATCAATGATCTCTATTAACATCCAGTATAACCCTTTATACTAATATTTTTTAAAGGAAAGCCAAAAAATAAGGAAGTCCAGCAAAATGAAACTCTATATACTCATTTAAAAGTGTCCGAGGATTGTATATTAACACCCGATTAATATGTGATATATACAAATGTCTCACACCGAGCAACACTTAAAAAATATTACATAGATGAGTAAACATTAGCTTTACTTTAAAACCATCCCGGTACCGACTCGGAATTACTGACTCCAAGGGAGGTATTCCCTTGCTTTACACTATAAAGCAGGTGACCTAAGGGAACACCCGCCCCCCCCCCCCTTCCCCTTGATCAAATACTCCAGAGCGAAGAGGGCAGCAGGACAGAGTCTCTGCCGGAACCGAAAGCCTACATATATATAGTTGCCACTGTTTAGTGGACAACAGTCTGAGTGAAAAATAACGGACCTAAACAATGTAGATCTGCAGAAAAGGAGTCAATATTTCTCAGATACAAATTTGAGAAAGTGGAGGGCTAAGAACAATATGCAGCCCTCATTAGATCTGTAATAGCAACATTATTAGCGTAAGCCCATGATGTAGAACAAACTCTTACTTCATGAGCTTAAAACTAAAGTACAGACTGCTGATTGAAGATATTATCATAAGCAGTACTGATAGTAAATTGAATCCATCTGACCATAGAATGGACCGAAAAGTGAAGGAAGCTTCCACGGCATGTCCCACAACAGACGCCTGAGTAGATTAATCCACGGTCTTTGTGGAGCTAGAAATGCTACCAACAGAATTTCGCAATGAGATATATAACTTGAGCAATATCTGCTGAATCAACGGCGCTGGAAGATACGCATATCCTATTATTCCGTCTCACGAGATCGATAGAGCATCTACTGCAAATGCTCGAAGATCCAAACATTGTGACACATACGTCTGCAACTAATTGTTGAGATGCGTCACGAATAAGTCGATCATATGCCGCTCTCCTTGGTAGCAAATCTGATTGAATACTCGTTTGCTGAAAGTCCATTCTGGCGTCAACAAGCGGCCCCTCCGTAAAGGGAGTCCGCTAATACGTTCCGACGACCCAGAATATGATGGACCGATAGAACTTGATGTTCTAGTACAAACAGAAAGATTCCTTCCAATAACATGAATAACAGCATGGAATGAGTGTCTCCCTAGTTCCGAAAATACACTAATACTGTCGAATTGTCGGATAGAATTAGCACATGAGCATTCTGATAGAATTAGCACGTTCATCCAATAATGTAGCGCAAGTCAAAATGACATCATTCTTGATGTTAATGTGCTTGATTAGGAAATCCCAAATACCCTGGCCCTTCAAATCCATTGGGCTCAATGATACGACCCAACCTGTTTGACTGGCATCCGTCAAAACTGTAAAACTCGGATCTGGCAAATGCAGTTGAACTCCCTGAGTTAACCACTGAAAACCTGCCCAAGTCTGAATCTCTTATTCACTTGATTGACAAGAAGATGTCCGTATCGAGCGAAAAAATCTTCACCCTCCAATTCTGGATCAGAAGAAATTGGAGAGGACAAGTGCGTAACCGCCCCATCGGAATAAAATTGCAGCAACTCCACACAAATGTATCAGTCTCATGCGATCTCTCACTGAGCCCTAGTCTGAGCGAAGACAATAGTGAGCATAACAACTGATTAATTTCGCTCTGGGTAACGGCAGACGAACGAGAATGTTGTGCGTTTCGAAGCTCATCCCCCGGTGGGTGAATGACTTGGATGATACCAGATCCGACTTCTCCTCGTTTACTTATGAAACCGAGACGTCGGAGCAATAGAAGCAGATTCTGCACATCGTTCTGAAGCATTAACTCATTGCCGTACCTCTAAAGAATGTCGTCCAGGTAGGCCGACGTTATCGCAGACGAATGAACTCAGA
This sequence comes from Pictodentalium vernedei, assembly GCA_031216915.1. Lineage (NCBI taxonomy): Eukaryota > Metazoa > Mollusca > Scaphopoda > Dentaliida > Dentaliidae > Pictodentalium > Pictodentalium vernedei. The sequence goes on along the minus strand of CM062290.1, from coordinate 345,721,081 downwards.
AATGAGACATTACCGAGTTTGTTATTCGAGTGAAAGTCCAGGGGGCTAGATTCAGACCGAAGCACATTGCTCGGAACTGATACATGACTCCTATGATGAAGAAGCGAAGATACTTTCTGAACGCCTGATGTACCATGACGTGAAAGTACGCATCTTGAGATCTATGCATGTAGCATAGTCGTACACCCGAATACTCGCTCTGACCAATCGGATGGACTCCATATATAAACTTGGAGCCACGATCAGCTTGTTTATCCAGCTCAGAATTATGAGTGGACGAATGAGCTGTCTGGTTTTGGAACCAGAAAAGGATGGTTGTAGAAACCTGGAAATTCCTGGATTTCTACGAACTCTATCGCGATCATTCCAGAAGAGACTGGAATTCTGATGGAAATGAGCCTCTTTCCTGCGGACTCGACGGAAGCTGAGTCCACCTTGGACTTCGAGTTAACGGAGGTTTTCGTTTGAAGGACAATTTAGTCCTTCCGAAATGAGCCCTCAAATACAAGGGACGTCCGTAATCTACTCCCAATTAATTGAGAAACTCGACAGTCTTCCGCTCACTAGTACATGACAGAGGTTAATACCATTACCTCCTGGTCCTGCAAGGCGTGCGGAAGGAGAAGCCATGTCCTCCACAGCCCGCACCTCGCCCCGTCGACATAGGGGCGTCTGACCGGATGTCTCGGCCAGAATTTCGGCCCCTACATGAGTCGCTACCTGACAGTCTCTAGAGTAAGACCTAGAGAAACCTCTATAGGAACCTCTATAGGAACTTCCCTTGGACGTCCCAGAAGTGCCTGTCCTACTTTTCTCTGCTGAATCCGACTATATGGAAGCGGATTTGAATAGCAGAGAGTCTGAAGCTTTCTTAGTTATCTGATCATAGACTGCGGAAAGCTTGTCGTCGAAGAAAACTCTCTGGAGACTGGAGCGACTCTGAGAGAGTTTTTCACCTTACTATCCACACGCGTGGATGTAGCCAGGGCCGCATCACGTCTAACCAACTCCTTATTGCCACTAAAGGGCGGAGTTTTACGTGAGGCCCTTGAAAGAACTCATAAGAAGGTTGTACATCCTAGAATTCTTTTTCCTTTGAGACGTAATGATAATGCTCTGGTAAGGTGATCTGCGTATGATGATGCGTCTAAGCTAACCCTACTAGACGATATTGTCGTTTCCAACATCGTGGATGGAATTGACATTGACGACGGTATAAACAATACTAGGACCTGGCCTGGTCGTCTAGATGCAGAGAACTCTCAGAATGCTCTGTCCTGCCATTTCAAAATATTCCTTGAATTGATGAAAGGCAGATGTAGAGCATTTGCCGATAAGAAACCTGACCTGCCATTAGGTAGCAAGTTATATAAATATAGCGTCATTCAACAGATCAAATGTCCGTGAGACATATCTGGACTATGTCGGAAACTGAGGGATGATGTCCCTAAACTGATAAGAATTTTGAGTCCAGTGGCGCTATCAGTCTCTTATTCGGCAACGCAGCAATTTTGGTCCGGAGGAACAACGTCAGAAGATAATGCCAGATGCACTCTACGGCAATTATGTTGTTCCGAAAGGGAAAATACAACTCATCCGTATCCCTTTCGCCATCCTGTCAGATCACTTGTAATTCTTGGTAGTCCGTGCCTGAACCTGCAGTGGAACGTACCAACCCAGCTTCCTCGGATAATTCTTAACCCGACAGAGTTACTGTCGGGTGCTGGGATGCTGTGATAATTTGTGCTATCTGCGATAGCACGCCCGTAACGAAGGCCTATGGAGCTGCGGTCTTACAGAATTTAGCCGCTAGAAGCTCCTTGGACGTTGACTCCTGCATATTTCTTATATGCGAATGTCCGGAGTATGAAGGCCTCGTATCCTTGGCTACCGGATGGCGTGACCTGGTCGCCGTAGAATCACTGGTTGGCAATGTTGGCTGAATATGACTGGTCACGTAGCCAAGGTGCGGTCGCGTGTGCTGCCGTGAGGATGAGGAAGCCGAAAGAGCAGTCTCTCTGGACTGTCTATATAACGGAGCGTCCCGAGCGGTGGACATATGCCCCGAATGAGGAACATCTTGTACCACAACATCTGTGCCCAGATGTTGTAGTACGAGAGAGGGACCTCTCTCACTCGCAGCCCGGAGGATGGACCTGGACGAGCTAGGAACCGGACTAATAGGCTTCCTCAGTACCATCATCATATCTGTCGTCACTGGGTGCGCACATTGTATTTTACAGTGCTCGCATCACCCAAATTTCCTTCCTGGACCGCAAGACGAACCCGGGTGCTGAGCCATTTGGTGAATGGTCGTGACACCGGGCGAGCTAGCAGACGTCAAAGACCTCGATCCTACTAGGGAACTCCAGGCAATTGACACATTTACATGAGCACTTTTGCCACTAACTCTTCATTTGACTGTGACGACTGAAGCACACTTTACGAAGACATCAAGGTAACAACACCTTGTTCATGTTACTCTATGAGACCTGTGGAGCCGCGGTGCTACATAAATTATCCGCTGGAAGCTCCCGGGACGTTCATTCCTGCATTTATATAATATGCGAACATCCCAACTGGAAAGGTCTCGTATCCTTGGCTAGCAGATGGAGTGACCTGGTCGACGTGTATTCCTTGGTCGGCGAAGCAGGAGCACCAGGGACATTCAATCCATCATTTATATAATATGCAAACGTCCCCTGGAAATCTGTGGTCACATAGCCAAGGTACGGTCGTGTGTGTTGACGAGGATGAGGAAGCCAATATAACAGCCGCATCGAACTGTCATGCGATGGAGCGTCCCAAGCAGGAGGAGTGAACGTAAGCTCCGACTAAGCAAACAAACATACAACAACATCATGGCGCAGATGTTGATGCAAGAGAGAGGGGGCCTCTCTTGCTCGTGGTCCGGGTGGACCTGGACGAGCTAGCTACCGGACTGACAGGCTTCCTCCGTACTATCCTCGGATCCGTCATTGCTGGGTGTGCACATCTGATGTTTATAGTGCTCGCATCACCCAATCTGCTTCCCTGGACCGCAACGGACAAACCCGGGTGCTGAGCCATTCTCTCCTAGTGAATGGACGCGACATCGGGCGGACTAGCGGGCGATTAATGCCTTCGATCGAACTAGCGAACTCCCGGCAATTGTCGTAATACCTTGAGCACTTCCCGCCAGCCCTAATATTGCAACGACGCACTTGTTGAAGACTTCATGGAAACATCACTCTGAATTCTGAAAAAAGAAACCAATAATATAGAGTGACCCTACGGAGAGAGGACCATAATGGACCCCTCACCGCTAACAAAATACCGTGACACACGTCTCCAACGTTGTCATATCAATCAACACACACAGAGCAAGAATTAGTGCGAATACACTGACTATAAGAAACACAATGAACCTGTGAATTAGAGGAAGACATCCTTGCATTATAATTAAAGAATATTTTTTCAACATGAAAAAACATACACAGTCACATTACTCACACTAACCCTTGAAATAAATATACATAATATATTATAATCCATTATAACATTTCAAAAGAAAATAATTTAAAAAAAAAAAAAATTTTTGAAAAAATTTTCAGAACAGCCCAAGTTCCCAATGGGAACAATGAGCCCAAATGGATCCCAAAAAAGCCTAAGTGTGAACAAAAATTTTAAAAACATTTCAAAAAATTAATATAACACTTACGGACAATATTAATGTATCTTGCTATGAACTGAACTAAGCAGAGGACAAGTAATCACTATAAGAAGTAACCGTTGTCAACATAAACAAAAAGTGTAAACAAACGGAAACATGACTCCAGGCACTGATAAAAATGGCTCGAAATCAATTACCAATTTAAACACTATCTGATGCAAAACAGAGACTTCCAGAGAAGAAACTGCAGAACATCAGATGGTAGATACAGACCAAAATGCCTAACCACCCAAGGGTGAGGACGTAAACATGGGGAAAAAAACAGAAAATAATTCTGTTTCCAAGCCAAAACTCCCAAGAAATTTTAGTAATAAACATTACAAAAAATAAACCAAAAGCATGGGAGAATAGCTAGGGGAGAATAAAGGAAAGGGAGAGAGGAAACACTGATTAAACAATGGAACATTCATAGCAAGAATGACCACAACAAGATCATGCCTCGAAAATAGGTAACATGAATAATTTCGTAAAATAATTATAAGTTACAGCCCTGAACATTTGTTTCCACTGTTTTTTCCTCTCCTCCTTCTATTTCCTCCTTATATCCACCATTTCTCTCATAATTATGGGTCTGGCATCCTTAAAACTGAGATTTACAAGCACAAATAACAGTGAAGTGTACCTGTATTGACGGCCAAACAAAGAATGATAATTGCGCCAATTTCGAGACCTTCTTGACACTGCGCATGCGCAGTGGAGTAAAAGTATGGAGGACCATAAAGGACATGTAATTTTCAGTTTTAGATGCAAATTTTGGGGATTGGGGGGTAAAATTTGCGTTTGGCCCTAGATATTTTAGAGTTAGCACCAGCTAAGTCTGGGTCATTGGTACAGTATAAAAATATATTTCTGTTTTTAGCTCCTTGGGTTCCCAAGGGAATTTTTTTTTTGCATGAGTCAAGTACTTATGGCCCAATAATACCACATACCAAATTGGGTTCAAATCGGACCATCGGTTCAGAAAATAGAAACTGGGAGCAAAAATCTTGCCCCTTCCATTACAAAGGCAAATATTGTTCAACGAACTTCGTTGAACAAATTTAATTCTACGCCTCAAAAGGAAGCTCCATACCAAATATCAAGTCATTGTACCCACTTGTTCATGAGAAGATTTTAAAAATATTTTGGCACATTTTCCCCCACCGCATCTCTGTGGGGTTGGGCTTGTTGAGTTGAACAAAATTGCAATGCCCCTTTGGGACTAACACTCACACTAACTTTCACTTGAATTGGCCCAGTGGTTTTGGAGAAGTCAAAAACATAGTGTTGGTGGACAGAGAGTGATTAGATAAGCTAAGCTACACTTTGTTAAAGTGAGCTAAAAAATGCCCACCCACATTCAATTTTACTAAAAATGGCCCGAGAAACAGAAGATCTATTTTGTGGGGTCTTAACTGTAACTAAAATACCAAAAAAACAATAACATACAGTGATATAAATCTAACTTATTGCATAATGCACGTCTCTTCTGGAGAGATATTCTCTTATATCGTCACAATGGATTTCACAAAATATTTGTTACACATTTCTCAGCAATTTTCAATACAGCCCAGAAATGAGTTCCTAACATGAACCATTTAAAAATGGAATGTTCCACTTTCCTTGTTAATCCCTTGCATACAGATGTCAAATTTACTCATTGTGTCAGCCATTATCTTCTATAAACAAAATATGGAATTTAACCCATTATATGGTGGATGCCATTTAACAGAATGCCTTTTAGTAGAGTAATCGTCGTCAATTGCATATCATTTTCAAATACCTTATCATTTATCATACTTCTGGTATAAATTTACAGAAGCTCATTTGGTTAGGACATTGGACTTCAAACCAAGATGTCCGTGGTTTGATCATGCTCAGTGGTAACTGCATTGTGTCCTTGGGCAAGATACTTAACCCTGATTGCTCATGTAGGGGCATGGTGGTGCGGTGTACTAAATTTAGCCTACTGCACATCAATGGTGCACTTGCATTCAACCAATGCTAACCCTGCTTGTGGTGAGTCAGTACACTGAAGAGTCTGACAGTTGCTTGCCACTGCTCTGTGGTTCTCTTAAGGTACTCCAGCTTCCTCCACCCATAAAACTGTCCAACACAAGGTGACCCTGGCTGTCAAAAGTGCTGTTACACCCCAATAAATAATAAATAAATAGTACAAATTGTACCTGTTAACCCTTTAACCAATGTAGAGAATATCAAAATTTATTATTTTAATTACTATTTTTTTAATTTTTAAAAAAAAAATTCAATAAAACCATATGTGACCCCTCATTGGAACGAGCCTGATAAGCTCGTTCCAATGAGGGGGTCATACGATATGGTTTTGTTGAAATATTTTGAAAAATTTATTTTTTCAACTGCTCAATTTACAAATTATGCAGGCAGATGTGGGCGATTCGTTGGGTAAAGGGTTAACTTAATAATAATAATAATAATTTTAAAGCCTAGAATCCACACACGGTACTCAATGGCTGTACAATAATTGCATACATACATATACACACATACATTCTCTCACAGATACATTGATACATGGATCACTATTATCATTTATTGGTGCCCAATGCCACATCAGCAACTGAAGCTATATCGTGGCGATAAGCGACAGAACCTAAAAGAAAAAGGGTATTGAATTAAAACAAAATAAAATACAAAACAAACTACAACTTTACCAAAACAAGTATGTGAGTGTACCTTGACGAATAACAAGAAAACCCTCACTGACTCAGTCACACCCACGCACCTGGTAAGGTCAGTTTATGACCAAAATTAAAAGACCACTGAAGGAAATGCCTTTCGAAAAAGGTAGGTTTTAGTACCAGACTTGAATGATTCAAGTGATTTACTATTTTTTATGTCGATTGGAAGAGAATTCCAAAGCCTTGGGCCAGCAACCGCAAAGGCCCTATCACTAGCACTAGTAAATTTAGATACAGGCTGAACCAGATTGAGTTGACCTGATGACCTCAGAGACCTTGGTGGTTTGTGGATGGTAAGCAGATCGGATAGGTGGGATGGTGCAGATCCTGAGATATACTTAAACACCAAAAGGACAATTTTAAATTGAATTCTTTGCTTAACGGGTAGCCAGTGTAACTCAGTGTTATATGGCAGTACTTTTGAGTTCTGGTTATGACCTGTGGAGCACAATTTTGGATGTGTTGCAGCTTTTCAAGAATAGATGTTTTAGAGCCAATCAGAAAGAGAGTTGCAGTTGTCGAGACGACTGGTAACAAAGGCGTGAACAAGCTCTTGTGACATCTGAGTATCAATGAAGGATCAGATTTTGCTAATATTTCTAAGATGAAAAAATGCACTGCGAGAAATATGTTTGATATGTTCATCAGCGGCCAAATTTTCATCCATGAAATAACCTAAGTTTCAAACACAGCTACTGGGTTTTATCGCAGAACCTCCAATATTGAGGGACAATGTCACCGAGAGGCAAGACATGGACAGTGTATAGTAGGGGACCCAACACCAATCCTTGAGGGACGCCAAAACGTAGTGTGACCTTGTCTGATGACTCACTGCCAATAAGGACACTCTGTGTGAGACCATTAAGGTACGATGAAAACCAATTAAGTGCTCGGTCAGTAAGGCCTATTCTCACTGCCAGTCTTAATTTCATATAGGTTAAAAGACTAAGTTTTAGTTAACCCCTCTGTTACATGTATTTTTTTATTTATTTATTTGTCGTGTTTATCCCCGTTAGAACCCCAGGAACTGAAGCAGTGGCTGTTTACTGTGATAAACAAACTTGTTTTACTGGTAAAATCGGCCCCAGTAACCAGTAATCCTCTAAAATGGACAACATGAGTATAAACGGTTGGCTGGACTTAACTTTATATCCATGTTGCTGTCACGATTAGCCATTGTGAAGAAATATGTGATCTTAAACACCCAACAAATAAACAAATATTATTAGTCTTTAAGGTCACTTTCACCAGCTATAGCTATATCATGACCACAAAAGAGGTGTGAAGTCCTGTATAAGCATAGAAGGCATCCAAATTTCAGAGGATCATGGGAATGCATGTATCACAGGATGTAATTGACACTTTTGTGAAATGAGGAATAACTCTGCCATGACGTGGTGTTATGGTTAAGATGAGTCATTATAAAACATACTACATATTGTATACATATAGTAGCTTCTGCATTATTGTTCTCAGATCAATCCAAAGGTTATATTTTTTATTCTTCCATTTCTTTGTTTGGTTTCTTCTCCAAAAATTCCCATTACAGCCCTCACAATCTGAATTTATACCATGCTCGCTTATGTTACTACCCTTGAAAAGCCTGTAGGTTAAATTTTAGCTTTTAACCCCACCACCGGTGTCAAGCGTCTACTGCGGTTAAAAGATTTTTACACCTATAACAGGAAGCTCATCCAACTTGACCTTTGAAATGACACAATTTGCTAACTTTGATACATTCACTCCTCACGATGTTTCATTCAAACATACGATGTTTTGCGGTTCTATCTACTACGTGCAATGACTTATTAATTTTAAAATACCTACAATTAAATATTTAAAATAAAATTCAAGAATTGTTAATAATAATTTGACTGAAAAAGCAAGGTAAGTTCAACCAACTTTGATGATGTGTCTAGCTGTCAATCAAGCATTCACGTGCAGCCAGTAGTACTGCCCACCGGCGCAGATGTAAACAAAACAAACCCGTGTGTTTGCGATAGAAAGTATAATTTTTTCTCCATTTTAAGTGACAAAGTCGATTATTTATTAAGACCATGGTATAAATAAAATGAAAGTGTCAATGACACTGTAGCTTAACTTGTGTGTTGTATTTGATGAAAAGGATAATGTTATGAAAGGATTATGAAATAAGACAAGAATTGTGATAATTGGGAATATGTTCATTTCTGGTCCCTGTATGCTATGTTTTTGATAAAAATAATATGAGGTGTACACTGTACTAAAGAGCTGGGGGATGGGTTAATATGACCTCACAGTTAATGTATGTGGCCCTCACAGTTAACATATATTAACGAAAGTTACCAAGTTACAATGAAATTATTCCAAAACGAATCATCCTATCAAGTTACATTGAAATCCCTTCATAAATATGGCCTGTAGACTGTGCTAAAGGTTTTCGGGCTTCAGGCCCGTGTTGCCGTCAGTTTCCCAATTGCGTCCAAAGGGGATGTTCTCATCTAGACATTATATGAAGTCAACCAACCAAGTTACAATGAAATCCCTTCATAAATATGACCTGTAGACTGTGCTAAAGGTTTTTGGGCTTTGGGCTCAGGCAGCCATCATGGTTGAATGATTGCAACCAAAAGGGGACATTCTCATCTGGGCATCATCTGGAGTGATCCTACGAAGTTACAATGAAATTCCTTCATAAATTTGACCTGTACACTGTGCTCAAGGTTTTTGGGCTTCGGGTCCCTGAAGCCATCACAGCTGACCAATCACGACCCAGAGGGGATGTCATCATCTAGGCATTATATGGAGTCAAACTAACAGGTTACAATGAAATCCTTCCACAAATATGACCTATAGACTATGCTAAAGGTTTTGGGGTCTTGGGCTCGGGCAGCCATCAAGGCTGAATGATCGCGACCAAAAGGGGACGTTCTCATCTAGACATTATTTGGAGTCATCCTACCAAGCTACAATGAAATCCCTTCATAATTATGACCAGTAGACTGTTCTAAAGGTTTTCGGACTTCGGGCCCTTGTAGCCATCACAGTTGCCCAATCGTGTCCAAAAGGGGACGTTCTCATCTAGACATTATATGAAGTCAACCTAACAAGTTACAATGAAATCCCTTCATAAATATGATCTGTAGACTTTCCACTTTTTTTTCCATTTTAAGTGACAAAGTCGATTATTTATTAAGACCATGGTATAAATAAAATGAAAGTGTCAATGACACTGTAGCTTAACTTGTGTGTTGTATTTGATGAAAAGGATGATGTTATGAAAGGATTATGAAATAAGACAAGAATTGTGATGATTGGGAGAATGTTCATTTCTGGTCCCTGTGTGCTATGTTTTTGATAAAAAATAATATGAGGTGTACACTGTACTAAAGAGCTGAGGGGTGGGTTAATATGACCTCACAGTTTATGTACGTGGCCCTCACAGTTAACGTATATTTACGAAAGTTACCAAGTTACAGTGAAATTATTCCAAAACGAGTCATCCTGTCAAGTTACATTGAAATCCCTTCATAAATATGGCCTGCAGACTGTGTTCAAGGTTTTCGGGCTTCAGGCCCGTGTTGCCGTCAGTTTCCCAATTGCGTCCAAAGGGGACGTTCTCATCTAGACATTATATGAAGTCAACCTACCAAGTTACAATGAAATCCTTTCATAAATATGACCTGTAGACTGTGCTAAAGGTATTCAGGCTTCAGGCTCAGGCAGCCATAATGGTTAAATGATCGCAACCAAAAGGGGACATTCTCATCTGGGCATCATCTGGAGTGATCCTACAAAGTTACAATGAAATCCCTTCATAAATATGACCTGTAGACGGTGCTCAAGATTTTTGGGCTTCGGGCACCTGTAGCCATCACAGTTGGCCAAAAACGACCAAAAGGGGATGTCATCATCTAGGCATTCTATGGAGTCAAACTAACAGGTTACAATGAAATCCTTCCATAAATATGACCTATAGACTATGCTAAAGGAGCTCGGGCAGCCATAAAGGCTGAATGATCACTACCAAAAGGGGATGTTCTCATCTAGACATAATTTGGAGTCATCCTACCAAGCTACAATGAAATCCCTTCATAATTATGACCTGTAGAATGTTCTAAAGGTTTTCGGGCTTCGGGCCCCTGTAGCCGTCACAGTTGCCCAATCGTGTCCAAAAGAGGACGTTCTCATCTAGACATTATATGAAGTCAACCTAACAAGTTACAAGGAAATCCCTTCATAAATATGACCTGTAGACTGTGCTAAAGTTTTTCGGGCTCGGGCAGCCCTCCTGGTTGAATGATCGCAACCAAAGGGGACAATCTCATCTGGGCATCATCTGGAGTGATCCTACAAAGTTACAATGAAATCCCTTCATAAATATGACCTGTAGACTGTGCTCAAGGTTTTCTGGCTTCGGGTCCCTGAAGCCGTCACAGCTGACCAATCGCGACCAAAAGGGGATGTCATCATCTAGGCATTATATGGAGTCAACCTAACAGGTTACAATCAAATCTCTCCATAAATATGACCTTTTGCCTATGCTAAAGGTTTTTGGGCTCGGGCACCCATCAAGGCTGAATGATCGCGATCAAAATGGGATGTTCTCATCTAGACATTATTTGGAGTCATCCTACCAAGTTACAATGAAATCCCTTCATAAATATGACCTGTAGACTGTGCTAAAGGTTTTGGGGCTTCGGGCCCCTGTAGCCGTCACAGTTGCCCAATCACGTCCAAAAGGGGACCTTCTCATCCAGACAATATATGAAGTCAACCCACCAAGTTACAATGAAATTCCTCAATAAATATGACCTGTAGATTGTGCTAAAGGTTTTTGGGTTTTGGGCTCGGGCAGTAGTCACGGTTGGCAGATCATGCCCAAATGGGGAAATTCTCATCTAGACATCATAAGGAGTCATCCTACCAAGTTACAATGAAATCCCACCATATTAAACATGACCTGCAGACTGTGCTAAAAGTTTTGGAGTTTCGGGTTTGGGCAGCCATCACGGTTGACGGATCATGCCCAAAAGGGGACGTTCTCATCTAGGCATTATACAGAGGCATCCTACCAAGTTACAATGAAATCCCTTCATAAATATGAACTGTAGACTGTGCTAGTGGTTTTCGGGTTTTGGGCTCGGGCAGCCATACCGTTTGCCCGATCGTGACCAAAAGGGGATGTTCTCATCTGGACATGACCTCAAACCTGCATATGAAATTTCGTGATGATCAGACAAGAACTGTGGGGTGTAGCCCGTGCTAAAGGAAAATGAGAACAGACTCACAGACTAACAGACTTACGCACGCATGATGGCAATAGCTTATGTTGACTATGTCAAGTTAAGCTAAAAATAGGCAGTTTAAATCGTCAGATATGTACCCATACGCACAGCTAGTAGAAAGCTGTATGACGGAGGGCCACCCCGGATGCTGACATTATGTACACCATACATGGTATGGGTACATATAGAAATGGATTGGAGGAGTGTCTAATTTGATGGATAAAGGGTCAATTTAAAGGATCAAATTATTAGATTTACATAAAAAAAACTATACAGCACAGCACATCAGTAACCTGAATACATATATAAAGTAACCTGATAATCAGATTAATATTTTTTGAGTTATCGCATGCCGAAGAAATGGATTGGAGGAGTTCTCAATTTGAAGGATAAAGGGTTAATATCACAGGATCAAATTATCAGATTTACACCAAAAACTATACTGCTTGGCACATCAGTAACCTGAACACATATATGAAGTAACAAGACAATCGGATTGATTTTTTTTGAGTTATCTCATGCCAAAGGGATTGGAGAAATTTTCAATTTGAAGGATAAAGGATTAATATCTCAGGATCAAATTATCAGATTTATACCAAAAACTATACAGCTCGGCACATCAGTAACCTGAACACAAATATAAAGTAACTTGACAATCCAAGCAATATTTTTCAAGTTATCGAATGCCAAAGAAATGGATACGGACACCGGACGGATGGATGGACGGACGGACAGACGGACAGACAGACAGATAGACAAAGGATGGACGAACCACAGAGGGCCACCCCGGATGCCGGCATTATGTGTACCACACATGGTATGGCTACATAACACATAGGTACTAGGGCCAGTAATCAGTTTTAAACCACATGTAGAATAAAGGTATTAACCACTCGGCAAGCCGAGTGGTTAAAACCCTTATCCTACTTGTGGTTTAAATCTGATAACCGGCCCTAGTACCTATTTATTCTATATTTTCCCAATGGCATGGATCCTGCCCTCTTTCTTAAAAAGGACAGGATAATCCCTATCCCATAAATAGGCATCTGTTATAAGGATAACAAGCATGGCATAAATTGTTGCTTTATTAGTTTAAACTGTATTTGTTCAATAAGTATGCTTTTTGTTACAATATTGAACACCAATAAAAGTGACAATATATATAGAGAACACGAAGAATATAACATATACTAACAAAAAAACATATTATTATGTAATGGGGGATCTGACAGAAAGTTGGGAGCTAATGTTAGTCATTTCACGAGAAAAGCTGGGAGCTTGCTTTATTACTGTTCTAGAGTAATAACTTTTTCTCTGTAGGTTTAACTGTGAAAATTTTATTGTCACAGCAGGTGTGACGTCACTTATGTCTTTATACTTAAGCAGCTACATTATGATGCAGTGCTTCCATTTTACTGAAACACAGTAAGTTTTTAATTTTTTATCATAAATTGTAATTGAAAAATATTATGGGAGTACTGTACCTCAATGGTGGATTACCCTGAAAACATTCAGATAGTGGAGCTTCAACCCAGATAATACCTACAATTCCTGTGATAATGCAATAAGAAGGAGCAGCAAAGTTTTTGTGAATTGACCACCAGGTTGAACCTTGAGATCCATCGGGTGAAAATTGGCCAGGTTTGTGAGTTAACCCTTAAGGGTCCAAATCTGACTTTAATAACTTTTTGTAGGGCACTGTGTACTAAGGCATACAGTTAAAACTAGAAGTCCTGTCATGAACTGTGCACTTATCTAGGCTTAATTGTGTGTAGGAATTGCATGCAACTGCCATATCGAATAGCATCCAAAGCACGGTAGGTTCTCCTGGTTACTCATAGCAAACTCAGGCAATGTTTCTGCCAATGGACCTCCGGGTTACCCGGAGGTCCATTAGCCGAAACATTGCTTGCGCACAGACCAGATGTATAGAATTTGATAGCCTTAATATGGTCATAACGCATAGATTAACATGCAGAATAACGTGCGATTTGTGTGCATTTCAGGACAGGACTTCTAGTTTTAACTGTACTGCATGTCGATTTATTTGATACACTACATGAATATATCCTATATCTCTCTATGAGGGAGAGTATATTTGTTCTTTCTGTCCTGCATCTGCTTATACAAACATGCTTCCTAAATTTTAAAGCATTTTGATCTGTTAGAATTTGGGGGTGGGGGTTCATATTTGGGCTCACTATAGAAGCCTAAATTTGAACTTAGTGCATTTCAGGCAAATTTCTTAAAAAATCTTCTCCAGATCCAGCAGGCAAAATCTTTTGATATTTGGTATGCAACATTGTGGGGTGGATCTGATTCAAGTTTGTACAAATCGGCCCCCTGGGTTTATATTTGGGCTCAGTACAGAAGCCCAAATTTGAACTTAGTGCATTTCAGGCAAATTTCTTAAAAAATCTTCTTCTCCAGAACCAGCAGGCAGAATCTTTTGATATTTGGTATGCAACATTGTGGGGTGGATCTGATTCAAGTTTGTACAAATCAGCCCCCTGGGTTCATATTTGGGCTCAGTATAGGAGCCTGAATTTAAACTTAGTGCATTTCAGGCAAATTTCTTAAAAAATCTTCTTCTCCAGATCCAGCAGGCAGAATCTTTTGATATTTGGTAAGCAACATGGTGGGGTGGATCTGATTCAAGTTTATTCAAATCGTCCCCCTGGATTCACATTTGGGCTCAGTATAGAAGCCCGAATTTGAACTTAGTGCATTTCAGGCAAATTTCTTAAAAAATCTTCTTCTACAGATCCAGCAGGCAGAATCTTTTGATATTTGGTATGCAACATTGTGGGGTGGATCTGATTCAAGTTTGTTCAAATCGGCCCCCTGGATTCATATTTGGGCTCACTATAGAAGCTCGAATTCGAACTTAGTGCATTTCAGGCAAATTTCTTTAAAAATCTTCTTCTCCAGATCCAACGGGCATAATCTTTTGATATTTGGTATGCCACATTGTGCTGTATATCGGATTCAAGTTTGTTCAAATTGGCCCACTGGGTTCATATTTGGGCTCAGTATAGGTGCCCAAATTTGAACTTAGTGCATTTCAGGCAAATTTCTTTAAAAATCTTCTTCTCAAGATCCAGCAGGCAGAATCTTTTGATATTGGGTATGCAGCATGCTTAGGGGAGTGAGATTCAAGTTTGTTCAAGCCAAGTCCCTGGGTTCATATTTGGGCTTACTGCGGTAGCCCAAATTATAACTTAGTTCAAAATGAGGAATTTTCTTTAAAAATCTTTTTCTTCAGATCTAGCAGTCAGAATGTTTTAATATTTGGTATGCCGCATCCTTAGGGGAGTGAGATTTAAGTTTGTTCAAGCCATGTCCCAAGGTCGATATTTGGGCTCAGTGTGGGAGCTTGAATTGTAACTTAGTTCGAAATGAGGAATTTCCTTAAAAAATCTTCTTCAGATCCAGCAGTCGGAATGTTTTGATATGTGGTGTGTAGCATCCTTAGAGGGGTGAGATTCAAATTTGTTAAAGCCAAGTCCCTGAGTCCATATTTGGGTCCATATTTGGCTCCCCTCCTCTTTAAAAATCTTCTTCAGATTTAGCAGTTGAAATGTTTTGATATTTGGCATGAAGCATCCTTAGGGGGTGAGATTCAAGTTTGTTCAAGCCAAGTCCCTGGGTTCATATTTGGGCTCACTATGGAAGCCCGAATGATAACTTAGTTCAAAATGAGGAATTTACTTTAAAAATCTTCTTCCTCAGATCCAGCAGATGAATGTTTTGATATTTGGTATGCAGCATCCTTAGGGGGGGGGGGAAGATTCAAGTTTGTTCAAGCCATGTCCCTAGTTCCATAAAATTTGTCTCTCATGATTTCATTCCTTTGTAGTGTTGATAAACCATGTCTAACTGAATGTGACCCCGAATACTTCTTTGAACCACTTTGGCCGGTGAGCGATTAAGGCTCTTTGGGGCCTCTTGTTTATTTATTTATTGGTGTTTAAGGTCACATATTTCTGCCCAATGACTAACCATGACCACAACAGTTTTACGGATGGAGGAAGCCAGAGAGAACCACCGAACAATGGCGAGCAACTGTCTGCTCCCCAACATACTAACTCCACACAAGCAGAGTTGGCATTGGTTGAAGACAGGTGCACCATCAATGTACAGTACGCCTCAATACACAATGCCACTGTGCCCCCAAGTGGGCAATGGGAGTCATGTGACTTGCCCAAGGGCACAACATGGTTGCGCAGGTAGGATTCGAACCGAGGATCTCTTGGCTTGCAGCCTGCACCTCTACCTACTGAGCCACTGCACCCCCCAGAATTTTGATAACTAGCTGTGTTAACCACTTATCTGACACAGGGATGGAAGTAGCTGTTGATGAAAAACCCTTAACCACTTTGATCTGACACATTTTTACTGAATAAAATGTGGTCAATTTTCACCAGAAATATACCTTGAAAATGATCATTTTTTCATTAAAAAAACCCTGAGTTCAGGGAAAACCCTGAAAACTTACATCTCTGCTAACAAATCAGCCACACCTGATCACATAATTTTCAAATGAAGCATTTGAAAAAATATATTTTACAAAACTTTTCAACAAACCATATCATGTCATCTCTCATTGGAACGAGCTCAATGGGCTCCTTCCAATGAGGTATCACATGATATGGTTTTGTCAAAATTTTTTGAAAAAATTAAATAACAATAATTAAAATAGAAAAAAATTTTCATATAATGTTGCATTGGGTAATGGGTTAATGCAAAAAATGTTCATTTTGTGAGCCATAGAGGTAGTTGATTAGCATACAGCCTATGACCTAGATTCTTTCCCACATAAATTTCCCAAGTTTGAGGGTTAAGTAGCACTTCACTGATTGAGTAGTGCACGCTGGTCTCATTTTGAAGAGTTTCAGAAAGATCGACTGAGTCGATACGCACGGGCTGCGTCTGGTACTATATAAAAGTCTCACAGACAATAATTGAATCATATTTGCTGTTGAGACGCACGCTGTTAAGATGGGCAAAACACAATCTGATAACTCACGCCACAAAACCGATCAAGTGCCCAGCACTTCTAAAGTTGCACCTTCCACTTCTGGGGAAACATCGGACAAAATTATTCATGATCACGGAGTGGATATCGATTTTACAAATCCATCTAATATTCTTCTTCCTTTAAAACAATCAGCTGACGATGATGCCCTCAGTATATTTTTGTCAGAAACGGAAGAGAATTCCCTCAGTGGCTATGATTTTGATCTCGATTCAGGAAACTATATTGGGCCTAAATACTCGACTCAGTCGAAAACAACATCCAAAGATGTTCAAGTTAAAAACAATGATGATGCAACATCTACCAGTCAATTTCGCCAATCATCCAAGGGAGGCAACAAAAAGAGCTCTTCAGTGTCTAAAACCAGGAAACCTTCCTCAACTTCCGTAAACAAAAAATGTAACGCCAACGAAGTTCTCGACTCAGTCGTCACAAAATCTCTAGAACAAGAGAAACTTACCACAGGTAAAAGAGTGAAATCGCACGACACAGTCGTACCACCTAAACACGACCCTTCTGTTTTTTCTCATAATATATCGCCAAAACGGCGAAAGCTAAATATACCAGGCCATACTGTTAAAGCGGTACCTATTCTGAATACAGTGGAATCGGAAGATATTCTTTCACAAATCCTATCCAAGGTATCTGATTTAAATGCCAGAATTGACAATGTTGAAAAAACACGAACTAAGCCTTCTCATTCTATAACTAGGCAAATGTTAGCGAATGATGATTATATTGATCAGGATCAAAACAGACCTGATGTTGATCAAATTTCTATACATGATAATGTCATGTCAGAAGTTGATAATCTTTTTGATGATTACTCCGAGGAAACTAATTTTGATCTTCCTGATATTACCATGGATTCCACTGCACTCAAAATGGGGCCTGATATTAATGATACAATGGCTCAGTATATTACCAAAAACTGTACAACACAGAATGACAAAAGTAAAATAGACAAAGTTTTGGACCATTCTGTTATACCACAGAATTGTACTTTCATTCAACCCCCACGGGTCAATCCGGAAATTTGGTCCCAAATTCGTAATTCACAAATCAGGGCAAGGGACTGTAATGTCCAAAAAATCCAGAAAATGTTGGCTGGATCTATGGCAGCCAATTTACATCTTACTGAAGAGCTCAGGCAAAGTAATCCTGACTTGTCAGCCATTAAAAAATTTTCTGTTGAAAATTTGTTGCTTACTGCCTCCTCTCAATTTGAATTGTCAATCATGCGATGAAATTTCCTGAGACCCATTCTGAAAAACTCCTATAAAGGGTTTTTTTCTGCGGACAACAAAATTACATCTTTGTTGTTTGGCGACGACATTTTTAAAAAAATAAAGGAAATCAATGAAATTCTGAAAACAGCCAATGCCAGGTCCTTCATGAATTCTTTTTTAGGGGCAGGAAGGGGGAGACCCCAATTTGGCCGGCCATACAATCGAGGGTTCAGTCGTCAAAACCAACGACCGCAATGGCAACACACCAGACCCTATCAACGGGGAAAATTTTGGCAAGACAGGAAGCCACACGCTCCAAACAACAACGTGACCAAAGATCTTTCGTCACAGAAGTAGAGGAAAGTTCTAATATTAACAGAAATCCTACTTGTAAAATGGCAGGAAATTTAAAGAAATTTCTTTCCAATTGGGCACAATTAACAGACGATAAATGGGTTCTCAGCAACATATGTGGACATCGTCTTGAATTTATTAATGAGCCGATCCAACACCACATACCAAAACCTATTATGTTTAATGATTCTGAAAAGTCCATTATGGATGATCTCATAACTGACATGCTAAATAAGGGTTCCATTGAAAAATCTACTACTGTCAGTACTCAGTTCATTTCTAACATTTTTCTTCGGCGAAAGAAAAATGGGAAATATCGACCTGTTATCAATTTGAAACAGCTAAATGCTTTTATTGAATGCCACCATTGTCAACAAGAAACTATTGATGTAGTACTACAAGCCATCCAACCATTTCAATTTTTTACATCAATTGATCTGAAGGATGCTTATTTCAGTCTTCCTATCCATACAAACGATCGGAAATTTCTAAAGTTTTTTTGGAACAATCAACTGTACGAATTTACCTGTCTCCCATTTGGCCTTTCCAGCAGCCCGAGAATTTTCACGAAAATTCTGAAACCAATTTTTTCTTGTCTACGAAAGAAAGGTATCCAATGTTTTTATTACATTGACGATTCACTCATTTCTAATGCCTCTGAAAGTATTTGTCAGCACCAAACACAGGAAATCACTAAACTCTTTGAATCGTTAGGATTTCAAATTAATGTAGAGAAATCGGTTTTGGACCCATGTCAGAGAATTCAATATCTTGGGTTTATAAATGATTCGGTTCAATTTAAGATTTTCCTTCCAGAAGATAAAGTTAGCAATATTATCCACCAGTCTAAGGTGCTTTTAAGTTCTACTTCTCCGACCATTCGAGAGGTGGCGCAGCTGGTAGGCATGTACACCTCTTCCTTGAGAGCTATACACTTGGGTCATTTCTATTACCATCAACTTGATTGGGATAAGTCACAAGCATTACATGTCAGCAATTACAATTTTGATACATCCATCAGGTTATCAGATCAGGCAAAAACTGAAATTTCTTGGTGGATTAAAAACATTGAAATTATGAACGGTAAGGCTATTCGCCCACCTACAATATCTAAATTCTTACAAACTGATGCCTCATTATTGGGATGGGGAGCGAAATGTGAACTCAACAATACAAATGGACGATGGGCTGCTAACCTCACGGATTCCTCTCATATTAATTATCTAGAGCTCAAGGCTGTACAGATGGGATTGCATAGTCTGTGTTCTGGATTCCGTGATATGCACATTTGTGTCCTCTCTGATAATTCTACTACTGTAGCATATATTAATAACATGGGGGGAAAAATTCCAGGCCTTTTTCACTTGACAAAGGACATTGTCAGCTGGTGTTTTGAGCACACCATTTTCTTGTCAGCCTCTCATATACCAGGCTCACAGAATTTTGCTGCAGATAATTTATCGCGTCAATTTAATGACACCACTGAATGGGCCTTAGATGGGGATATTTTTGACAGAATATGTCATCAAACTTTTATACCAGACATCGATCTTTTTGCTTCACATCTGAACTACAAACTTCTTCCATTTGTTTCATGGAAACCTGACCCTATGTCCATTCATACTGATGCTTTTATTCTTGACTTGGGACAATACTTATCATATTTATTTCCTCCTTTCAGGTTGATTCTGAAGACTCTCATAAAACTTCAAGAAAACCAGGTACGCAAAGCTCTCATTTTAGTACCTCTTTGGTCAACCCAACCATGGTTCCCCATTTTGATGGAAACTTTAATAGACATACCAATAGCTCTGCCAAAGAAGGCAAACAGGGTTACACTTCCTCATTCCGGCAAAATACACCCGCTCCATGATCAATTGCATCTCATCGCATGCACAGTATCTGGGCTTCGGCCCGAGCAAAAGGGGTTTCAGTCGGCTCTTCAGAGCTCGTTCTACAGTCTTGGAGAAAATCTACCAGGAAACAGTATGATCTCGCCTGGAACAAATGGGTGGCTTGATGTTCATCACAATACATTGATCCCTGTACACCCCTTGAGATAAATGTGGCTAATTATTTGAATTTCCTATTCAAAAGTGGTAAGTCTTACAGTGTTATCAACACACACCGCTCCATGATCAATCAAACGATTCTTCTTACTTGCGGGATCTCTTTTTCAAACTCCCATTTGATTAACCGGTTGATGAAGGGTGTTTTTAACACCCGTCCTCCACTTCCATGGTATGTTACAACCTGGCCTGTGTCATCATTACTGACTTATTTACGTGACCTTTATCCTCACCACAGTTTGCCATTGCATTTACTGACGAAAAAATTAGCTTGTCTCATTGCTCTTACTACAGCTCAAAGAGCTCAAACTTTCATTGCCTTAGATGTCCGTTTCATGAAGTTCGAACAGAATTCCGTTAAGTTCTTCATTCAGAAACTTTTGAAGACGTCAAGACCTGGGAAAACTAATACTACATTAAGTTTATATGAATTTCATGACAACAAATTGTGTGTTATATGCACCCTAAAAGAATATTTAATGCAGACACGCCTTAGGCGGAAATCTTTTCAGCTTTTCATCTCTTTCAAAACCTTTAAAGCTATTACATCTACCACATTAGCTAGATGGATTTCTGATAGCATGTCCAGTGCTGGAATTGATACTTCTATCTTCAAACCACATTCCACTAGATCTGCCTCAACTTCTGCGGTCTTTAATGCCGGGTGTACTTTGGACAGCATTCTGAAGACTGCAAATTGGACTTCTTCTCAAACGTTTTTTCAATTCTATTTCAGGCAGAATGACTCGCATGGAGCCGAGTTTTCACGAACTGTCTTAGAACATTAACCATCTTTTGTTATCCTATGTGGATTGTTATCTGACAAACAGTGACTGTGTATTGGTTGGGCTGTTTTGATTGCAAAATATTATGGAAAGAGTATAATTTTTCTTTGTTTTTTCTAGCAACCATTGCTTATATATGCTCCTCAAATTTCTCTTCAAACCGTGCTACTTAACCCTCAAACTTGGGAGATTTATGTGGGAAAGAATCCCCCTCTCATCCTAGCTCTGCGCTGGATGAGAGGGATTCTTTTAACATAAAGATAACAAGTTTGAGGGGTAACAACCCAGCCCTCTGGGTACAGTTCTCACCCTCGTGGGCAATTTGAGGACCATTCACATCTCTCAATTATTGTCTGTGAGACTTTTATATAGTACCAGATGCAGCCCGTGCGTATCGACTCAGTCGATCTTTCTAAAACTCTTCAAAACGAGACCAGCGTGCACTACTCAATCAGTGAAGTGCTACTTAACCCTCAAACTTATCTTTATGTTAAAAGAATCCCTCTCATCCAGCGCAGAGCTAGGATGAGAGGGGGATTTTATAGTCTTGTTCATAACTGCCGTTCTAATTTCTTCCATTCATCTTACAACCCTTGATATAGCCCAGTAAGAATATGTAATTTCTTTTCCAGGAGGTGTTTTCTCAAGAATACATGTATGTTCAAATCTAGTGAATGGGCATTATGGAATCCTTGTGAAATACATCAATAGGACTTGACCCTTTACCCTTCATCTAAGGGCATTTACCAGTACAGTGGAACCCAGTTAATTGAATAGCCACTTTGCCAATGAAAATTATTCAATTAACAGGAGTATTCAATTAAAAGGGAATGTGTCACTTTCCTGTATTTGGAGATAAACTTAGCATTTATTCTATTATATCTTTTTTGACAGAGCTCCATGAACTCTGTCAAACAAGAGATTAAATGCCTGTATTGGATGTACTGAACCCAAATTAGTCTATAAACAAAGGAAAACTGGGGTGTGTGTGTGTGTGGGGGGGGGGGGGGGGGGGGGGGGGGGTAATTAACCTGCGACAGGTTACAAGATTTTTTATTCAGTTAACAGGAATTTACTCTATAACCTATATTCAATTAACAGGTCAAATTTGTACTGGAGGTATGGTAAATGGTTTTGTGTTTGGAATTAACCTGCAACAGGTTACAAGATTAACCTGTGACAGGTTAAAAGATTTTTTATTCAATTAACAGGAGTTTACTCTATAACCTATATTCAATTAACAGGTCAGATTTGTACTGGAGGTATGGTAAATGGTTTTGTGATGGGAAATTATATTCAATTAACAGGGTTATTCAGTTAAGAGATATACAATTAAGTGGGCTCCACTGTACTACACAAAAATTCCATCCAAATTTAGTTCAGGCCTTTTAAAAAACATTTTTGTTTCTCAGGAAATTCTCCCTTAATTTTATGATGCTTTTTGGGTTTTTTTTTCGTTGATAATACCCAAAATACTTCTGAAAATAGTTGAAATTATTAAACTGACACCTTAAACAATTCTATAGAAAACCTCGGGTTTGGGGTTTTTTTTTGTGTTTTTTTGTTAATCCCTCATATAATCCTGAAAGAAGTTGAAATTATTAATGACACCTTACACAATTCAGCAGAAAACCTGGGGTGGGTCGTAAAAAATTTGCAGAATGGTATGCCAGAGTGGGTGGGTCGTCTGAGAAGCCGAAAAACACACTTTTTTCACCACCACAGGAAAACTCAACATTTTCATCTGTGAAAACTTCCCATAGTGCAGTTTTAAATTTAAACAACTCTTACTTGACAGAGCTCACTTTTCTGTCAAACAAGATATAGCTGGTTAAATTTTAAGTTGTACAAGTGTAAAGGAGTAGCACTCAAGAGATTTCCTGGTTTATTTATTTATTTATTGGGGCTTAACAACATGTTCGACAGCCAGGGTCACCTCGTGTCGGAAAGTTTTACAGGTGGAGGAAGCTGGAGTGCCCAGAAAGAACCACTGAGAAATGACAAGCAACTTTCAGGTTCCCCAACATACTAACTCCACACAAGTAGGGTTAGCAATGGTTGAACACGGGTGCACCATCGACGCCGACGCGCAGTACGCCTTAGTACACAATGCCACCAGGCCCTCTCCCTCCCCCCTCCCCCCATGTGGGCAATGGGGGTGAAGTGTCTTGTCCAAGGACCCAATGTGGTTGTCGCATGTGGGATTCGAACCGAGAACCTCTCGGTCGGCTTGCAGCCTGCACCTCTACCTACTGAGCCACCTCCCACCCTCACCCCACCCCCAGATTTCCATGATATTCAATGATGAAGGTGCTCGAGAAAAGAAGATTTTTCTTAATAGCCTTATTATTTATCTTTTGCTTTCCAAACATACCTCAAGTCACCCCACTGGAGCAAGGTCAAAGAATGTGTTCCAATGCAGGGGCATAAGCTGTGCTTGGAAAGAAAAAATTAAAACTTTTAGTTGCTCAGAAATTAAGTTTTATCTTCCAAAACATAGAATATGATGTCCTGACATGTGGACTACAAGGGGCCATAATAGTTAGGAAAAAAAAATTAAAATTCTGAGATATTTGTAAAAAATATTTTTGATTGTATCAACAACATATTATACAGCCAATCATATTTTTGTGTGTTCCTCTCTGTAGAGGAATTGCATTCAATAACTTGATCTTTTTCATCCCAAAAATTGATCTAATCTTCAAAATACAATCTCAGCTTCAATTCCCAAGGGTTGCATCGAGATTTTAACCCTTCACCTAACATGAAGAGCAGACGACACTTGCAAAAAAAAATTCTTGAATAACTATTTTTTGTCTCAAAAACATGGGTTATGACCCCTCATTGGAACGAGCTCAATGAGCTCGTTCCAAAGAGGGGTCATAACCTATGTTTTTGAGACAAAAAATGAAAAAAATAATGAAAATTAATAGGCAATTTTTGTGAATAGCACTGGCCAGTTTTGGCCATTACTTTGGGTAAAGGATTAAAATATTAAATGGATTCCCGTAGAAGGAGTCGAAAGTCCTGAAAAGTATTTCCTGCTTCTAACCATAGAGCTTTTGAATAAACACGCATTATATAAAATAAGGTTACAAAATCTGTTGTTCCAAAAAAAGTGTCTGCTAATGCAAATGTCAGTGTTGATGGAATGAAACCACGACCATACTCCACCATCCATGTTCCAGCAGAGAATGATACACCTGTTACTTCTCCCCATGCATGATGTATAGTGTCCCCTGTAAAAAAAAAAACAAAAAAAATGTGACAATGTAAACAACAGCTAAAATTAACTTCCAACTTGCTCTTACTGCCACTCTCAACTGTCAGAAATTTTAACTTTCATCAGGCCTTTAAATTCTTCCCAACTAACAACGGTAAACGCTGTGCCCAAATAAGATAATTGCACTCAAATTATGTGGAGTTTGAAACTTTTTCCAAAGTTTTGCAATGTTTTGGCAATACATAGTTTGGCCAGGTTTCCCTGATGCTTGCAATATAGCTTAGAGCTTATCTTCAAGGCAAACAACAGATAAATACAGAGTTCAACATAGAAAAGCAATCGGCATCGACAGTGTCGTATACAACACTGTCGACGACAATTGTTTTTCTGTGGCAAATTCCATATGATCATGCACTTGAAGCTTGAGATCTATTATATTCATGTTTGTGGCATTTCTCAGTAAACGCCATGCATAATTTACATTCAAATAGACCTTTGGTTCGACCCTGGGAAACTAAGAAGCCTTCTCAAGTTAGTAGAGTAAACTTACGTTAAAGGGTGGTGGGAGGGAACCAGTGATAATGGTGAAGACCTATAGCAAGTGGTTGAAAACTAGCATTTTAAGACGGGGACCCAAAACCTAAAACAGATGCCAAGAAGAAGAAAATGCCGGTGCTTTTTCTCCAACCAAGCAGGCCGCATCCATATTTGCCGTTGTGCCCAAATTAGACTGATCTAAAGGACTGACATCCGTACCAGTTACAAGTGAAGCTTCATCTTGAAGCTTATTGGTTGAAGGCATGTAAGTCATCAATGAGCTGCATGTTTGGTCCTTAACACCCAGTACCCTAGGACCCTGAAGTTGAGTGTACTTGCCTGCAGTGATTCCTTTTGAAACTAAGAAGTTGAAGAAGGCATGCTCATCGTGCAGAAAAGACTGACATGGGATGATGTCCCCCATCTCGGTGTGGGGGATTGTTCCCTCCAAGAAAAATTTTGAAATTTAGTACTCAAAACACACCTTCCAATTGATTTTCTGCAGCGAATTGCATTACACTGAAGCCTGAAAAATTAGGGACATTCACATATTTTTTGACTAGTTCACATAAAGAAAGCTTGTAACAGTCAGTAACATGCAATGTGCAAAAGCTCTCTAATAAGTGACTCTGACCTCCAGAATGATATAAATCTCGATCAAAATAATTGAACATAATTGGTCGATTTGTAAAAATATTCGATTCAATGATTAACACCAAAATATTTATTTCTAACCTTTACAAAGTTTACATTAAGCTCAAAGTTTCAGCTTTGACTTGTAGTTTTGTATCCGACTATATATTATGATATGGTAAGTGAATAGCCAAGCATGAAGGAGTGTTCTTTATGTTGGGTATTTGTGAAGATGAGCGATTCCAGGTCTTGAAATTGTGAGGAAACAACGATCCCTATTTGGAAAAAGTAGGGAAACAATGCTCCCTACATTCCCCCAGGAAAGCATCACTGCTTGCTCAAAATGTACTACAGCACCCACAATACTGAGCAGGAAGAGCTGCAAAATCTATGTGGTGCCTCTAGTCAAGTGTTGTCTGCATTTTCAGGCAGACAACACTTGACTGGAAACACCTGCTGGACCATAAGTCTTGAACAGTACATGGTGATCAATAAATTTCCTCTTGTCTCCCAGCCTTGTGCAAATTAATACACTTCGCCACAATTTATTTATTGAAATTTAGGACTTTTGACTGCCATGGTCACCTGGTGTCAGACAATTTTATGAGTGGAGGTAGACAGAGTACTCAGAGAGAACCACTGAGCAATGGCAAGCAACTATCACACTCCCCAACATACTAACTCCACACTTGCAGGGTTAGAACTGGTTAAAGACAAGTGCAGCACTCCTTAATACACAGCGTCACTGTGCAATCGGGAGTAAGTGCCTTGCCCAAGGACACAATGCAGTTACCCCTGGGGATCAAACCATGGACCTTCCAGTCTGAAATCCAATGCCATAACCACTGAGCCACCATGCTTGCTTGCCACAATACTCCCTCACAAGCAGATGCCTTGCTCAAAAACACAATGCAAATTGACTCAAGACAAGATTCAATCTCACCACCTCTGGATCAGAAGTTTGATGCATTATTAACCAACAGGTTGATTCCACAACCACCCCTTCCTCACCTCTGGTTATCTGATTCCAAATTATATTGTGTTGAAGAATATTATTTTCTCTTATCAGGCACTTTCTAATAAACTGTAAGACAAAACAATTGTTTTAGTTACACAGGGTGATTTGGTATACAGGAAAGGGAGAATAGCACACAGGGCAACCGAGAAGTTGCCGTCAACATTTTCCTTGTATATGATCTAGACTTTCTCTATTCTACTACCTGCCTTTTCAAACTGAGATTAGCAATAAGTTAATCTGACATACCTGAAGGCTGTGGAAAGAAATCAGTACTGATTGTCTCAATTGACTTTCTTACCACTATTGTCTGCTCATATTAGTTGTGACCCTTTACCTAACAGAACGGCCATAATTGGCCAGTGCTATTCACAAAAAAGCACCATTCAAACTTTAGTATTTTTTTTCAATTTTTGGCTGAAAAACATAGTTTTGCTCTCTTATAGGAATGAGCTCACCAAGCTTATTCCAACAATGGGGTCATAAGCTATGTTTTCGAAGACAAAAAATGAAATGTTTTAGTTATTCAAAAATCTAAATTTTATAGTAAATTTCCTTTCTTATTATACCTACCACAATTGTTTACTACAGGCTTGCACTACAGTGGAAGTCCCTAACTCGGATAAAATACTCTCTATTTTTGTCTTTCCCAAGCAAGTTGGGAAAGAAAAGTGGTGCAAAAGCACCAATAAAAATAAGCCAAAACTGGGTCGAGTGCAACCGGCGCAGACCCAGTACGGGACGCTCTCTCCCAAGTACAACTCCACGACTTCCATTGCCAGTGCGCATATACCATCTCTAAAGACTCATTCTTTTTGAATCAGTAAACGTTAGAGTTATGTGATCAGCGGGGAGGAAAGATTCTTTACCCGTAAAGAAGACGGGAGGGCCTCCATCTAAACAATTGTGGTAGGTATAATAAGAAAGGAAATTTACTATAAAATTTAGATTTCTTATCAACCTACTCACAATTGTTTACTACAGGCTGAATAGACAAAAGGCTGGAGGGAATTGCGTAACCAACCCCCACATAACCCTAGTGCACTGGAACCGTGAAGTAGAAGGAAGAGGTCCCGAGGCTTATCAACCATAATGTCGCAATCATTGGTAAAGGACAATGAAAAGAGACATATGAGCCTGTGTGACACACAGACAGAAAAAGGACAGTAACAGCACAAGGCTGAAACTGACCTTCAGGAAGCCTAATGGCTATGGCAGACAACAGCCTGAGCAGAAGAAAGAGGACCCAGGGCAAAAAGGTCCTCCGACTGCTCCTGCAACTGGCGTAAATAAAAGGTGGAGAAAGTAGAAGCATTTCTCCAGTAGGCTGCCTGCATAACATCCGACAACTTGACGGAGTTAGAATAAGCCCAAGAGGTAGACAGTGCCCACACCTCGTGGGCAGAAATACGATTGGTAATACAATCGCCAGCTGCTAAACGACTATAAGCCGTACGAATAGCAAGACAAATCCATCGAGAAATGGATTGAGGAGAGATCTTCTGTCGACCCGGAATGAGAGACAGAAAAAAAAACGTTTTCTGCCCTTCCGTATGAAGCGTGTCCGATCAAGATAAATGCGAATAGCACGGACCGGACAGAGCAAAGGGCGAGTACCCTCAACAGAGGGAAGAGCCCTGATACAGATAGGAGGAGGAGTAGTATCTGGTAACTGATTCTTAGCCAAAAAGGAGCAATCAGTGGTAAAAGTAACACTGTTGGGAGAGCTCCTAAAAAAGGCCGGGTCAACCGAGAGGGCGTGAAGCTCACTAACCCGTCTGGCCGAAGCAAATGCCATCAGAAAAGCCGTCTTATATGTGAGAAAATGCATATCCACCTGGGATAAAGGTTCGAACGGCGCCCCCCCCCCCCCCCCCCAAGCAAAGCAGCACCCACGAAAGATTCCATCGTGGAGTAAGCTGCAAAGTCCGAGGCCTTTTCAAAGAAAAGTGCCGAACAAGCTTGGAGAGGTAAGGATTAGTGCCAATGCGACGCTTCCCCACATAAGAAAAAGTCTCTGAAAGCATAGACCTGTAACCCTTGATGGTAACAGGCTGGAGACCCCGAGAATCAAACAGATATACCAGAAACTCCGCAATCTGTGAAATCGAAGGATTGGCATAATCAACAGAGTGATCAGCACACCATCGACAGAAGACCTTCCATTTAGCTGCATAAGCTAAACCAGTGGAGTGCCTCCTTGAAGAAGAAATGCACTCCACTGCTCGTCTCGAAAAACCTCTACGGAGGAGACAGGACCTGACAAAAGATATGCGTGAAGGCACATCGAAGTCGGGTCGACGTGAAACCTCCTCGGGCAACCTTGACAAAGAAGGTCGCGACGTAGCGGGAGACGTGCCGGAACCGCCGCCATCAGCGAGGCGACATGGGAGCGATCAGAATGATTCGACAACTGCAGGTTCGAATTTTGGCAAAAACCTGAGGAAGAATCGGAACCGACAGGAAGGCGTAGCCGACTAGACCGTTCCAATCGAGTGACAGAGTGTCCACGGCAAAAGCCAGAGGATCTGGACACGGGGACACGAAAGTGTCCACCCGATGGTTCCAACGAGTCGCAAAAAGGTCGATGTGGGGACGTCCCCAGAGATCGCAAAGCGACTGGAACACTGCCCTGTGAAGCATCCACTCGGTGGAAATAACCCTGCCCTGTCGGGACAGGGAGTCGGCTAGGACATTCAGACGACTGGGAATGTGACGAACAACCACTCCGGCGTGAACATCCTGAGCGAGCAGTGAAAGATCCCAAGCTAACTCGTACATCGGAAGCGAGTGCGTGCCGCCCTGGTTCCGAATGTAAGCAACCACTGTCGAATTGTAGGATAGTAGAAGGACCTGGCGATTCGACAGGTGAGGGATCCACTGCCTGAAACTCAGAAGAAGCTCCTTCTGGTTGATGTGTAGAGCTGCTTGATCCTGGTCCCACATCCCGTGTAGGGAAAGACCGAGAGGATCCAACGTCGCACCCCATCCGAGATCGCTGGCATCTGCCGTCAGAACGCGATCGGACGTGGGTAAGTCCAGCGGAACACCCTGCGTAATCCACTGAACATCTGTCCAGGGAAGAAGGTGAGGATACAGAGAGTCCGGAAACGGAAGCACCTGTTCCAGAGAATCTACATTCGGTCTCCAACGACTGAGCAGAAAGTGTTGGAGAGGTCTGACACGCAGCCGACCTAGAGGAATGAGATCCGTCACCGAACCGCAGAGACCGATCAGCCGGAGAAAACTCCGAGCGGTCGCGGACCTGGACTGGGACAGAGTCAGAGCAAAAGCTGAGAGAATCACAGCCTTGGCCTGGGGAACAGCCACCAAATTGAACTTGGTTTGGAAAGACATCCCCAGATGACAAAACGACTGAGAAGGGACCAGGTCTGACTTCTCCTCGTTGACTCTGAATCCTAGCGACGTGAGCAAGCTCAACAGAGTGGCGACATCCGATTCCAGTAAGGCAGCATTGGAATGCCTCTGGAGGATATCGTCCAGATATGCCGAAGTAGTCACCCTGGACTGTGTGCGATGGAACGCTATCACATGCGACATCAGTCTGGTGAACGCCCAAGGAGCCAGGTTGAGGCCGAAAGGCATGGCCTTGAACTGGTAAACTCGCCCCAGAAAAGCGAACCTGAGATACTTCCGTGACGCCCGATGCATCGGAACGTGGAAGTAAGCATCTCGCAGGTCGATGCTGGCTGCGAAATCTCCCTGGTGAATTGATTGGCGGACCGACCTGAAAGTCTCCATGCTGAACTTGGGAGCAATGATAGACTGGTTCAGGATACTCAGATCGATAACCGGTCGGAGTCGGCCGTCCTTCTTCGGCACCAAGAACAGGCGGGAATAGAAACCCACTGACTGAACGTTCTTGACGACCTCGATCGCCCCCTTTGCCAGAAGATTGGCAATCTCCGTGGACAAAAGTTCCCGACGTAAAACGTCTGAAGGAACTGTGGTTGGAAGAGGCACCCTTGACAGAGTGGGGTGCCGTCGGAAGGATATCCGCAGCCCGGACCGAACAACATCTAACACCCATGGATCGGATGTGATGGTGGTCCAATGGTCTGCGAACTCTGCTATCCTTCCTCCAACCTGGGACGAGTCGAGGTGAGGACCTTCATTTCGAGCCCCGAGG
This sequence comes from Pictodentalium vernedei, assembly GCA_031216915.1. Lineage (NCBI taxonomy): Eukaryota > Metazoa > Mollusca > Scaphopoda > Dentaliida > Dentaliidae > Pictodentalium > Pictodentalium vernedei. Next base: position 345,690,370 of record CM062290.1, on the reverse strand, counting down.
AGGCCCGCGAGAGGAGAAACCACCACCTCTGCTAAATGAAGAATCCTGAGGCTTCCCTCGATTCTGCCGACCCCTACCTTTACCCCGTGAGTAAGAAGTAGAGGTGGCGGCAGAAGGACCAGCCTTTTGCTTCACAGAGGAAGCAGAAGGGTACTTGTTAGGCTTGGAACGGCCCTTGCCTCCCCGAGAAGGCTGATCAAGCTGACGAAACAGCAGCTGATCTTTGGAATGACGTAGGACGTCATCCCGGACTGTCGACACGGAACCATGGAAAAGTTGCGGACCTGCCAAAGAAGCAGATCGAAGAGTAGCATGCTGCTCCTCGGGAAGGGATCATCCTGTGTCCAGCACAGCGTCCCTTCGAACTAATTCCAAATTGGCCGTGTTACAGGCATGCGTGTGAGTAAGGTGCATAAGCGCCTTGGACAGCACACGCAAAGGAGCCTGTACCTCGTCAAACTTATCTGGAGGCAGATAAGCAGCCAAAGCTGAGACGACGTGATCTGAGAGAGAAAGCATGCCAAGCATCTCTCTAGATAAGCCCAACGTGGACTCCAGAGTCGTCATTGGAATGACGGCAGACTTGGGCTTGGAAAGCCGAGGGAAGTGGAGTCCTGATCCAGAACCGTCAAAGCCTGGCAGACTGACGGATTGGCGGAATCGTAGGAACGATAACGCACAGGAGGCAAAAAGGTGTCAACCCTGGTGAAGAATGAAGTCTTCAAAGCCTTGGAATTCAGCTTGGCATCCAATGCTGAAAAAGCCTCAACCACCTGTACCGACTGGCACGGTCGAAGGCGCCCAGAAGCAGGTTGCTCCATAGGCTGTTGGCGCGCGACCGATGATCGCGGCCAGGCTGACACTGTCGGCTGGTTAGCAGGTTTGAGCTCAGGCAGAAACCCAAACACAAAGTCAAGAGCCGCCCCCAAGTCCGAAGACTGCTGGCCCTCGACCTCAAGCATGTCGGACTCCTCCCCAGAGTCGGAAGACACATAGCCCATCGTGGGCAAACCAGCCGACACCTCCCATGGTGTCGGGACACCAGAGGAATCGGAAACCGGCCTGTTTCCAATCCCGGGAGGCGGCGCCATAGGAGGCGCCTGGAAACCACCCATAGCCTCGCTGGAAGCAACAGGAAGGCTCTTAGAAAGAACCTGAGTGAGTAAGGAGAGGGCCTCCCTAAGCTCACTGCCTGTACCGACCGGTTCGACAGGGGAGCGAACCGGCAAAGTGGCTTCACCTCTGACCCTCTTAACCAGCGAAGGGTCACGATCCTCCAAAACACCCGACGCGGGACGACGGGCGGCAGCCGAAACATCTGAAGGCAGACGTGTATAGGGGTACGATGCACCCCGAGGATCAATATTGCGAGAACTCATGAGAGTCACCACGGACCTCTGCAGGGCAGAAGGTCCAGGCTGCACAAAAGGCGTTGGTCCCCCAAAACTGGTCGTGTGACCAGAGTGAGTAGACGGAAACGCCACGGAGTTCATAGTGTTTCCACTACGAACATCCGAATCCAAAGACACAACTGTGGTGCTCGACGGCGAAGAGACCACAGCGATGGGCTCGGCCGGCAGCCCCTTCCGACTTTGCCGAGTTGAAGTCAGGGAAGGCTGAGGCCGATATCCCACGTCTACAGCATCGGACAGTCCTGCAGTCCCCTGCAGCGAAAAGCCGAGGCCGGCTGAAACAGATAACGAAGCAGACGGGCCAGCAGCAGTAGTAGATACGTCGAGAGTCGTTGAGGCTGGTGAAATAGTGGAGAGAGCACACCGGCTCGGCTCCGAAGGAGGAGTCACAACCCTAGTGACAGCCTCAGATGTCGACTGGAGGGGGACCGTAGTCCCGGAACCAGGCATCTCTACACCAGAACACTCAACGGCTCCCGCAGTATCCACCACAGGAAAAGACTGCACATCCCCCACGGAGGAGGAATAACTCTCACCAGACAAAGTCGACTCGGGAGGCCCCGAACGACCACGTTCTCCTTTCCTGCGGGAGCGGGAGGCACGGCCACGAGAACGAACGACACGGTTTACTGACGCCCAGAAGGTGGAAGACCATGTTCCACAGACACCACACGGCCGCTCGGCCGAACACCCATTACAGGAGGAACAAGACGAATGTACATCGTCCACATGCTTTGGCAGCAGACATTGCCCACAGGGAATTGTCCTGGGCATGATAGAGGTGAGAGGAGCAGAGAAGGTGAGATGAGAAAACAGAACACCCCCAAAGAAGAGAGAAAGGTGACAGAAACAAAGACCCCAGAAGGTCGACCGGGAACCACCCAACAGGAAGACTACTCTCAAAAGAAAGAAGAAACACTGCAGGAGTGGTACCCCGCTGACACCTAACTCTAACACAATTAAAAAATTTTGCAAAAAAAGCATTAACAATAATTGTGAAAAAATCTAAGTCCGAACCGCATGGCACGCGAAATTCGCGCGCGACTCGAGAGAGAGCAAATAAATATACATTATGGACATATAATAGAAAAGAGAATATATAAAACACTGTTCCTGAGAATACAAAGGATACACTGTGGTATAATGAATCAGGAATCATCAAACATCGAGCTGGTGGAACACTGATAAGCGTGCAAAAACATCTCGACACGAAGCGGATTTTAAAAAGAATGAGTCTTTAGAGACGGTATATGCGCACTGGCAACGGAAGTCGTGGAGTTGTACTTGGGAGAGAGCGTCCCGTACTGGGTCTGCGCCGGTTGCACTCGACCCAGTTTTGGCTTATTTTTATTGGTGCTTTTGCACCACTTTTCTTTCCCAACTTGCTTGGGAAAGACAAAAATAGAGAGTATTTTATCCGAGTTAGGGACTTCCACTGTAGTGCAAGCCTGTAGTAAACAATTGTGAGTAGGTTGATAAGAAATTGTTTTTAGCTTAACTTGACAAAGTCAAGATAAGCTATTGCCATCACGCGTGTGGAAGTCTGTTAGTCTGTGAATCTGTTCACATTTTCCTTTAACACAGGCTACACCCCCGTAGTTATTGTCTGATCGTCACGAAATTCCATATGCAGGTTTGGGATCATGTCTATATGAGAACATCCCCTTTTGGTCGTGATCAGTCAACCGGTATGGCTGCCCGAGCCCAAAACCCGAAAACCTTTAGCACAGTCTACAGGTTGTATTTATGAACGGATTTCATTGTAACTTGGTAGGATGCCTCTGTATAATGCCTAGATGAGAACGTCCCCTTTTGGTCATGTTCTGTCAACCGTGATGGCTGCCCAAGCCCGAAACCCAAAAACTTTTAGGACAGTCTGCAGGTCATATTTAATATGGAGGGATTTCATTGTAACTTCGTAGGATGACTCTGTATGATGTCTAGATGAGAACTTCCCCATTTGGTTGCGATCTGTCAACCGTGACGACTGCCCAAGCCCAAAACCCCAAAACCTTTAGCACAGTCTACAGGTCATATTTATGGAGGGATTGCATTGTACCTTGGTAGGCTGACTTCATATAATGTCTAGATGAGAACATCCCCTTTTGGACATTGTTGGGCAACTGTGACGGCTACAGGGGCCCGAAGCCCGAAAACCTTGAGCACAGTATACAGGTCATATTTATGAAGGGATTTCATTGTAACTTCATAGGATCACTCCAGATGATGCCCAGATGAGAATGTCCCCTTTTGGTTGCGATCATTCAACCATGATGGCTGCCCGAGCCCGAAGCTGAAAACCTTTAGCACAGTCTACAGGTCATATTTATGAAGGGATTTCATTGTAACTTGGTAGGTTGACTTCATTTAATGTATAGATGAGAACGTCCCCTTTTGGACACGATTGGGCAACTGTGACGGCTACAGGGGCCAGAAGCCCGAAAACCTTTAGCACAGTCTACAGGTCATATTTATGAAGGGATTTCATTGTACCTTGGTAGGATGACTCCAAATAATGTCTAGATGAGAACATCCCCTTTTGGTCACAATCATTCAGCCTTGATGGCTGCCCGAGCACAAAAATCTTTAGCATAGTCTATAGGTTGTATTTATGGAAGGATTTCATTGTAACTTGTTAGGTTGACTCCATATAATGCCTAGATGATGACATCCCCTTTTGGTCATGATTGGTCAACTGTGACGGCTACGGGGGCCTGAAGCCCGAAAACCTTGAGCACAGTCTACAGGTCATATTTATGAAGGGATTTCATTGTAACTTCGTAGGATCACTCCAGATGATGCCCAGATGAGAATGTCCCCTTTTGGTTGCGATCATTCAATCATAATGGCTGCCCGAGCCCAAAGCCCAAAAACCTTTTAGCACAGTCTACAGGTCATATTTATGAAGGAATTTCATTGTAACTTGGTAGGCTGACTTCATATAATGTCTAGATGAGAATGGGATCAGGACAACTCGGACCAAAGACAACTCGGACCAAGACAACTCGGACCACTTTTGAAGACAACTCGGACCACTTTTGAAGACAACTCGGACCAATTTTAAAGACAACTCGGACCAACTTTGAAGACAAGTCTGCCCAACTTTCAAGACAACTCGGACCAACGTTGAAGACAAGTCGGCCCAACTTTCAAGACAACCCCTTTTGGTCGCATTCATTCAACCATGATGGCTTCCCAAGCCTGAAAAGCTTTAGTACAGACTACAGATTGTATTTGTGAAGGGCTTTCATTGTAACTTAGTAGAATGATTCAGTATAATGTCGAGATGAGGACGTCCCCTTTTAGTTGCAATCGGTTTTCCATCATGGCTACACAGGCCTGAAGCCCGAAAACCTTTAGCACAGTCTACAGGCCATATTTATGAAGGGTTTTCAATGTAACTTAATAGGATAACTCGTTTGGAATAATTTCACTGTAACTTGGTAACTTTCTTTGACATACGTTAACTGTGAGGGCCACATACATTAACTGTGAGGTCATATTAACCCACCCCTCAGCTCTTTAGTACAGTGTACACCTCATATTATTTTTATTAAAAACATAGCATACAGGGAACAGAAATGAACATATTCCCAATTACCACAATTCTTGTCTTATTTCATAATCCTTTCATAAACATTGACCATTATCCTTTTCATCAAACACAACACACAGACAAGTTAAGCTACAGTGTCATTGACACTTTCGTTGCAAGTGTTTTCTTCAATTTATATCAGATAAAGGGTTAAGAAATTATGAAAACTGTCTTAAAAAAAGTCACTAACCAGCGAAGCATAGTCAACCCCTTCATACAATATATAGCCAGATAACCTTGAGAGGTACAACTGGCTCCTGGAATTGAGTGGGTGTATATAAGCCCAGACCCTTATTTTCCAGTCCAGTGAAACTTGAGTAGCCAACATGCAAAGCTATAGTTAACTAGATGGATGAACTGGTGATCACAAATTGCAAATTTGAATGTTGGGTTCACAAGTTTGTACTGGTCTTTCAAGTAAATGAATGGGAAGATGTCTGCCTGTTCAGTTGTCATGTACGAACTCTTTGCATGCTTCTAGCGGATATTCCTGCGGAGGACACAAAATCTCTTGAAACTGTAATAAGTATAATTTGGGGACATTCAACCCAATTTCTCTCTTGTAAATTTAATTGACTTTTTGACCAATGATTTCTTCAGTTGTCTTTATATGAATTTTTCATCAAATCTAGTAATGGCTGCTTCAATATTTTGAAAATACTCAACGGATTAAGAGTTAAGTCCCCCTGTGTATACTGTATTGAAGTCCAAATATATTTTAGGGTTTAAGCCATGGAAATTTGGAAGCAATTTTTTTTCAAGAGTGAGGATATACTTGAGTCACAAAAACCTGGTTGCCAGGCAATGGAAGAAGAGAAATTCAGAGTCTGAGATAATGATCATGGAAAGATACTATGTAAAGCATTGCCAGTGATCAACACTTGTACCCATAGAAACCAAAATTCATCCTCATTCCCAATGCAAAAAAGGCATGATTTTTCCCAATTGTAAGCTGAAAATTCCCAATTTCTCCCCATTCTTTCTACACAAATTTCAGTTCCATGACATTATTCTGCACAATATAGAAGATCTATGCAGTAACAAGCTCAAACTACATATGATATTGGTTAGAAGAGTATTTGTCTATTTGGGGTGCGGTGACTCTGTAGGTAGAGGTGCAGGCTGCCAGAGGTCCTCGGTTCGAATCCCACCTGCGACAGCCACATTGTGTCCTTGGGAAAGACACTTCACCCCCATTGCACACGTGGGGGCACGGTGGCATTGTGTACTAAGGAGTATTGCACGTCGATGGTGCACCTGTCTTCCACCAATACTAACCCTGCTTGTGTGGAGTTTGGTATGTTGGGGAGCTGACAGTTGCTTGCCGTTGCTCAGTGGTTCTCTCCATGTACTCCGGCTTCCTCACCCGTAAAACTGTCATGGTCATGATTAGCCATTGTGCAGAAATATGTTATCTTAAAAACACCAATAAATAAATATATTTGTCTATTTGATTAATCATCTCAAGTGGTCTTGATCCATTTTTTAATTCTCAAGTTTCCATGTATAGTTATTGTCTCCCTTGATATGCACCATTCAACTCATTTTTTCTGTACTTAGAGTTGGCTCCCTTGATATGTCATGCATGCATTTCTTTTATATTATCAATGTTCTGTTCTTTTAGTTTGACCATTTATTTATCATTATTTTGGTGTTTAATGTCACTTACAGCATCTATGGCTATATCTTGACCACCGGTTAGTTCCAATGATATGCTTTTCACATTTTCATTGTTTGTGTTCTCTCTGCAGCAGACTGAGACAGAAAACGTTACTGATGTTTTAAGTTTTGAGTTTGAAAGAATGCTCTACAGATACTCATTTCCTCATAAAACAGTTATTTTTGTGTTTAGGGTCACTTTCAGCATCCAAGGCTATTTTAATGGCTGATTATGACAACCAGCAGTTAAAAAACAGACGTTTCCAATTATTCTCTATTTTAACACTGACTATTAAAAATCTCTTTGATATCTGGCCATTTCAATAAAGTTTGCCCATTAAAAACATATGTAGTGCATTGCAGAATATTTAAGAATCCGCAGAGCCGAGATTTTACGGGATTTACCATCTGCAATTGCCACCATTATCCAGCTGATCAGAGTCACTGGCCTTCAATTATTATGCTGCACAACGCTGCACTGCGTACACAACATTAATAGGAATGAATAAATACAATATGTTCAGCTGGTAGTCTGCAGTATTTCGTGATGCAGGCATCACAACACAATAAGAGAATAAAACTGGAGAAAAAAATTAAAAACACTCTTTTTTTTTCAATGACGGATGATTGTTACATAACATGTATGCCGCATGACTGTCACAACCATGTTTTCAGGTTGAAAAGTTCATTTTTTAATTCAACTACCTCCCTTGATGTTTCTCTCCAATGTGGACTGCAGAGTACATGTAAATATTGGAGAAACACACCAAGAGAGGTAAAAGGTTAAGAAATGAACATTAAATTCGGACATGTTGCATGACTATCGATTTGTAAACCATGCAAGGACACAAGTTCACAACACACAGTTACATCAAAGTTATTATTTAATTAAGACACCAAGTATGTGTGCTCAGTATATTTCTGGTTAATACAGTGGAGTGTATTGTATTCTTACATAATACTGTATTAACACTATTTACCGGGGGAGCGGTGGCGTTGCGGTAACCGGTTCTTGTCAGATCACCAAAGTTAAGCAACGTTGAGCCTGGTTAGTCCTTGGATGGGTGACCATCAGAGCGATCGATTCAGACTCACGCATTGTGTCCTTGGGCAAGGCACTTCATCCCGATTGTCCACATGGGGGCACAATGATCCTGTGTACTAAGGCATACTGCACGTCGATGGTGCGCATGTCTTCAACCAATCTAACCATGCCTGTGCTGCAGTGCGGAGTTACGATGCTGGCAGCTGCTCAGTGGTTCTCTCTGGGCACACTGGCTTCCTCCACACATAAAACACGATATGACTTTGGCTGTTAATGTGTCGTTAAACCCTGATAAATAAATAAAAAAATAACACTATTTACCACAATAAACACAATCTTCACAAGAGAACAATATCCTACGAGTATACCATTAATAACAATCTTCTCCCCCACCCACCCCCACCCCATTCAACCTGGGCAATATAAAAATGATTCAATTTTCTGCTTCCATTTAATAAAAGTGATTCCCATGGACAAAAAACAACAATACACAAAGTTCCTAGGAATTGTCTGTCCAAGTCTAACATGGGGCATAACTGTGGCAAGTACGCATGGACAAAACCTGCAACATGAGGATATCCTTTCCCCTTACTGGTTTTTCACCATACCAAAGGATATGAAAACTTGACAACCAGTGCTCAAGTTATAATGTAAAACGTTCATACAGAAAGTTTTTTATGTGACAAGGGCCATAACTTGGGTAATTATGCATGGATGACACCTGCAACAGTCCTTTTCCAGGCCTTCAAATTACCCCAATTTCACACTGTTTACAGGTGTGCCCAAATTAGAAAAGGTATGAAGACATCAAGAAAAATATATAAATTCTACTTGCCTCTTCTACATTTGCGAATAAGTTCCATCAAAATATGACCATAGAAACACAAATAATGGCATGGCAATAAAACATAACAGGATAAGGCTGTTATATCTGGTTTTAATGTGCCCAGATTAGAGTAAAATAAAAGATGTGCCCCAAATTAATGAATTCTGAGGCCTGCCTTTCCCCCATACCGATCTATCACATAACCAAAGGACTTCAAAACCCAACATTCGATACTTGAGTTATAATGTAAAACATTTGTATGGAAAGTTTTCTAAGTGTATCAAGGGTGATAACTTTAGTATGTATGCAAAGACAAAAGCCACAATATGTGGATGTCTTGACAACAATAGTGGGATATCCTTTCCTCATTGGCCTTTCATACAACATGCTTAACCCTCTGCACTCTGATGTAAAAATACCAAAGTTTTCGGCAGCAAATTTTTCCCTCAATGCAACTGAGAATTAAAAACAAATATATCTTGTTTGACAGACCTCACTGAGCTCTATCAAACAAGATATAATTTGCTAAATTTTTCATGCCGTGTGAGCAATATGGAGTCAATGGTGAAAAGTTTGAAATACAGTGGAGCCCACTTAATTGGATATCTCTTAATTGTATATCCCTGTTAATTGAATATAATTTTTAAACACAAAACCATTTACCATACCTTCAGTACAAATTTGATCTGTTAATTGCATATGGGTTGTAGAGTAAACTCCTGTTAATTGTATATAAATTTTTGTAATATATCGAAAAAATTACTGTGACACACACCAAATTCCCCTTATTTATCAACCTTTTGGGCCTCACTACATCCAATACAGGCATTTATTCCATTATATCTTGTTTGACAGAGCTCTATGAGCTCTGTCAAACAAGATATAATAGAATAAATGCTCAGTTTACCTCCAGAACACAGGAAACTGACCAAATCCCTGTTAATTGTATACTCCTGTTAATTGAATAATTTTCACTGGCAAAATGGATATTCAATTAAGAGGATTCTACTGTACTACCAGAGTGTCAGGCATTAAGGAAGATCTGCAGGAATAACTGGCAGATCCAAATAATCAACGATGTATCAAATGAGTGGACTGGGCAATAGGGTATTGTGTAACTGATAAAGCAGAGCAGATGGAAATGGATAGGTTATGTGATCAGAATAACATGGACAACAACACACAGTTGGCACTAAGATGGACAACAGTTAATAGCAGAAGAAAGGGGAGCCAACCACGTGAGAAATGGAGATGGATAGTTGAGAATGAAGTCAAGAGCATAGGAAAGACCTGGGGAGAGGCAGATTGAAGGAGATGGACAGCAATGCAGAAACTAAGCCTCAACCTTATGTACCACCAAACTGCAAAGAGGATAAGAATCAAATTTCACCATTCAGTGCATTTACTTTTTTTCCCACCACGGCACCACCTGCCTATTGTGTGGATGTCAATAGGTACCAGAACCATTACCAGTGCCATCGAGAATCAAAAGCCTTCTCAGTACCAGTACCCAAACTCCAGTAACTATGGTTCCGGTACTTGATTTAATCTCTATGAGAAAACAATTCAATGGGAATCAAGAGCTTTCTCTGGAATCGAGGGCTTTCTCGGTACAGGTACACAAACACCAGTAAATACGATTCTGTTACTTGATTTAATTTCTACAAGAAAACAATTCAATTGATGGGGGTTTTTTTTTCATAATTTTTGTCCCATCTTTGAGAACATTTTAACCCTTTACCCAACGCAGACGATATCAAAATTTATTATTTTAATATTAGTTTTTTCAAATTTTTCAAAAAATTTCAACAAAACCATATCATGTGACCACCCTCATTGGAACTAGCTCGACGAGCACATTCCAATGAGGGGTCACATAATATGGTTTCATTGAATTTTTTTAAAAATATATATTTTTTAACTACTTAATTTGTAAATTATGCAGGTGGATGCAGCCGATTCGTTAGGTAAAGGGTTAAGAGAATCAATCAATGCCGAAGTTATCCTTGAACAAAAGAGAACGAGCCAAAAAGGGTATGAATGTACTATAGTCACTACCGTATGTTGATGACAACACTTCTGTCAACCTATGCTATTGTGTCTCATTGTATATCCGCATTCCCCTAACAGATTAGAATTTCAGCACTCTTCTATTTCTCTTAAATTAAAAAAAAAGATGTGACATCTTGTGAGCCCTTTTAACCTTGTCAACAGAGTATTTTTATGGATGCATTTGCGTTTGTTTTTACAGCACAGTGAGTAGACGTATCCAAGACTCGGCAGTCAGCACTCAGCACATGCAACTGCATTCAATCAAGTTTAGACACACCATGAAACGTCATCTCCAGCTTGATAACCACACTTTCAGTCCCTTTTGTGTCAACCACCTTGATACATGACATCTAATCACTGGATCGTTCACTCACTGTTCTCCATGAAAAGTCGATTTGTATCAGGCGATTATCTCTCAATGATTGCTCTGTTATAAGAAAACAATGAGAACCTGTTCAGTACTGTTACCATTACTGGTACCATGGTTCTACCCTGTTACCAGTACTGGCATTGTTGGTACCGGTAGTACTTTGACATCCCTGTCACAGAGTGTCACGCAGAAGTCTTTGGAATCCATCTTCAACATCACCGAAAAAACTGGCTGGAAATCGTCAACAGAGGTCAAGGATATGGACCGGAAAACACCAGGATAGTACATCCTCGGATGTAATATTCACCGAGGAGAGGAAGTGGTATTCAATGGTATTTAAAGGTTTTCAAGGTCTGAGAGAATGATTTTCAAATTCCAGGGCATCTAAGGGTTTACAAAGAGTGTGGAAACCCCAACCAAAGATAAATAAGTGGTTGAGTGCTACAAGTCACTCTCAGGGCTTTCAGAAAAATGAGGATACCAGAGCAAAAGCCAATATTTTCCTTACTCATGTCTTATATTCAGTCAAAAACCAATAATATTTTGTTTATATAAGTTTGTTTTATTACAAATTATTGGAGTGCATGTGGGCACTCTCCATTAAAGTGTACTAAAATAAATTTTGATGAACAGATTCAGACCACTAAAAATAATATAGCACTCGACCAGTTAAACCCTATATTTACTACAGACTCAAAATTAATATTCCAGTTACAGTTCATACGCTTAACCCTTTAACCAATACAGACAATATCAAAATTTATAATATTAAAACAATAATTTTGCAATATTTTGTTAAAAAAAATTTAACAAAACCAGATCACATGACACCTCAGTTGAATGATTTCCACTGAGAAGATATGAATGGTTTTGTTGAAAAAGATTTTAAAATATTTTTTTTTTCCAATACTGAAAATATACATTAGGCGGGTGGATGTGGCTGATTTGTTAGGCAGAGGTTAACCCTCTGTCCCCTGATGTTGGAATATCAAAATTACGAACTGCACATTTTTCCCCATTATGCAGTAGGGCTGTCTCGATTAATCGATTGTCCATCAGTCGCGCTGAAATCAATTAGTATTTTTCGTTGTCAAAGAATCAATAAATTTTACCCCGTTTTAGACGTCTTAATAATTAAAAAAAATTTGATGAAAAAACTATTGTTTCTAAAGGTAAAAGGTCAAGAACATCGACATTAAATCTCAAGAAGCCATTAGAAGCATTTGTCTTTTGGGTACATTCTTTTGAATTTTCAGTGTAATAATCAAGACTGGTCAGCAGTTGCGAACTTGCGAAGTTTGCAACTGACAATGGGTCTTGATTATTACACTGATGGTTCAAAGGTTCAGAACATCAAAGCTTTGAATGTACCTAAAAGAAAATCGTCTCCGTTGTTTACTTGAGGTTGGTCAACTGACTTGAACTTCATTTTTTACGACTTAAAAGAGAGGGAGGGGGGCGGGGGGGGGGGGGGGGATATCTAGTTGTATTATGGGAAAATACTGCAACTTGAAATTTCAGCATTTTGACATCAGTGTGTGGGAGGTTAACCTCTTTACCCAATGTAAAGTCCAAAACTGGCCAATGCTATTCGCAAAAATCGCCATTCAAGTTTTATTATTTATTCATTTTTTGCCTCAAAAACATCGCACATGATCCCTCATTGGAACAAGTTCACAAACTTGTTCCATTGAGGTCATAAATTATGTTTTTGAAGCAAAAATTTAAAATTTCAAGTTAAGAAATTACTTAAGAAGTTTGTTTGCAAATGTGATCGGCTATTTTGGTCATCAATCACTTTATTGAATTTTATTTTCACAAACTTGTTGCCTGAATTTTACTCTCATATCTTTGTATTATCCCATTCAACTTTGTGTTGTGTGTGCATAGTAACGAAGTTTAGTTTGATCGACCACTCTCTTGTTATTTTAAAATAAAAAAAGTGCCGTGCAACTACCAATGGTTGGAGCAAAAGAAATTATGTCCAGCTGATTAAAAAGCACACAGTACCTGGCCCATACACTTGGCTAGTGAGACTTCCTTCTTTCCATTGTCGGAATTTTCCAGTCAGTATAGTATCTGTTACATTAGCCCAGTATCTACCTGAAACAAATGTTAAAATGGAAGAAAAGTTGTAAATCACCATACAAATTTTTATAATTTATCTATTTTTATCACAGCAGATCATATATACCCCCCACCCATCCACATCAATCGTCTGTGCTTGCAAAGATCATTCCAGTGAAGAGTGCTATGTTTTAACCCTTCACCTAATGTAATGGCTATTTGAGGCTAGGGCTATGCACAAGCAAACGCTACTGTGGAAATTTGTGTCATGAGTGCTCTAATTGGGAATTTGTTTTGGGGATAAAAACATACAAAGACTAACAAATTTTACATTCAAATAGAGCCGAGAACATTAAGACCGACACCTAAGCATGTATACTACAAGATCATATCAAGACTATGTGTTGAAATGGGATGGAAGCCAATAAGGTGGAATCCATCATTCATTTGATTTCTTTAGAAGTTAATCGATTAAACACTGATTTCTGCAGGCTTTAAAATTTGTCCACTTTGGATTCTCACAAACTTCTGCTGAGAGAATCAATTTTCAGTTCTCAAATAATTTTGAATTTGAGAGTACTGTTACAGCCTTGTGCAGGGCTGGCGTTCTTTAGGAGTGCAGGAGTGCTGCACGCCTACTGCACGCCTAGACAATATTGAGGAGGGCAATATTTTTATACTGTACCAATGACCCAGACATAGCTGGTGCTAACTCTTAAAAATCTAGGGCCAAACACAAATTTTGCCCCCCAATCCCCAAAATTTGCATCTAAAACCAAAAGAAATCATGTCCTAAAGGACCTCCATACTTTGCCCGTACTGCGCATGCGCAGTGTCAAGGACGTTCCGAAATTGGCGCCAATCATCATTCTTTGTTTGGCCCTTCATCAGTTAACATCTCACTGATCTTTGTGCTTGTAAATCTCAGTTTAAATGATGCCAGACACATAAATATTGGAGAAATGGTGATTCTAAGGAGGATAGAGAAGGAGGAGAGGAAAAAGGAGTGACAGAAAATATTCAGGGCTGTAACTTAAAATTTTGTGATGAAATTATGTTAAGTTGCCTATTTTCGAGGCATAGGCCTGTTGTTGTCATTCTTGCTTAGGAGTTGCACTGCTTATTCAGTGTTTCCTCTCTCCTTATCCTGTAAGTCCCCCCTTGCTATTCTCCCATGCATTTGGCATATTTTTGAGTAAGATTACTACTAAAATTTCTTGGGAGAATTAGCTTGGTTACAGAATGAATTCTGTTATTTTCCCCATGTTTACGTTTTCACCCATGGGTGTTTAGACGTTGTGTTCTGCATCTACCATCTGATGTTCTGCAGATTCTTCTTTGGAAGTCTCTGTTTTGCATCAGATAGTGTGTAATTTTGATAACTGATTTCGGGCCAGTATTGTCAGTGCCTGGAGTCATGTTTTCTGGTGTTTATACACTTCTTGTTTACATTGGCAACAGTCTCTTTTGAGGGGGGCTTTTTGCCTTTGGAGTAGTTTATCTCATTATAAGACACATTATTATTATCCGTAAGTGTTGCAATAATTATTTAAAATAATTTTAAAATTTTTGACCACACTTACCCTTGGGATCCATTGGGGCTCAACGTTACTTTTCAGAAACTTGGGCTTCGCTGAAAAAATATTTTTCAAAAATTATTTTGAATTTCATTTGCTTTTTTCAATGTTAATGGATCATGTTATTATGTATCTTTGTGTTTAGGGGTTTGTGCGAGTACTAGGACTTGTTGTTGTATTTTCACAATGAAAGGACATTGTTCAAATTGTAATAGGAAGAAATCTTCCTCTGACTTTCATGATCATTGTATTAATTGTAGTCAGTGTACTCGCACTAACTCCTGTTCAATATGTCAATATTGGGATGACAAACATTGGAAACGTGTGTCACGGTATGTTGTTAGTGGAGTAAGGGCTATGCCGGTCCTTTCTCCGCAGGGGCACTCTAGTCTATCAGTTTCTATTTCAGAGGAACAAGAACAGGGTGATGTTTCCATGTTATCTTCCAAGAGTGCGCTTCCGTCGTCACAATTGAATGAAGAGCTAGCGGCAAAAGTGCTCATGGAGATACGACAGTTGCCTAAGAGGTCCCAAGTAGGATCGACGGCGCTGTCGTCCGCTAGCTCGCCCGGTGTAGCGTCCATTCACCGAATGGTTCGGCAGCCGGGTTCGTCCGTTGCGGTCCAGGAGGAAATGTTGGGTGATGCGAGCACTATAAACATACTAGGTGCACACCCAGTGACGGCGGATGTTAGGAGAGATCAGAGAAAGCCTTCTAGTCCGGTTCCTAGCTCGTCCAGGTCCAGCCGGGCCACGAGCGAGAGAGGCCCCTCTCTCGTACAACAACATCAGGGACCTGATGTTGTGGTACAAAATGTGTCGCAAGCGGAGCACACGTCCGTCGCTCGGGACGCTCCGTTGTTTAGGCAGTCTGCGGAGACTGCTCAGGCTTCCTCATCCTCTCACCAGCGCACACGACCGCACCTTGGCTACGTGACCGCGGATATTCTACCAGCTTCGCCGATAAGGAATTCTTCGGCGACCAGGTCATGCCATACGGTAGCCAGGGACACGAGGCCGGTAGACTCCGGACGTTCGCATAGGAAGAGTATGCGGGAGTCAGTTGATGCGGAGCTTCCCGCGGCTAAGCAGCGAAAGACCGCTACTCTGCAGGCCACGATGACAAACATGCTTGCTCAGATAGCACAAATTATCGCAGCATCCCAGCAACCGACAGAATCGGTGTCGAATCGGGAATTATCCGACGGCGCTGGGTCGGTACGCTCCGCCGAAGCATCGGGTGCGGACGACCGGGAGCATCATGAGGTCCGACCGGATGGTGAAAGGGATACGGATGACTTGGAGCTATCCTTTTCGGAACAACATAAAGCTGCCGTGGATTTCATCCGGTACTTCCTTCCTCACGTTGTTCCGTCGGGCCAAACTGCTGCGGTACCGGACAAGAGAATAATAGCGTCATTGGACACTGAATTCTTCGAGCGGTTCAGAGACATCGTCCCTGAGTTTCCGTCTCAGTCCAGTAATGTCAAAAGAACATCTGAATTATTGAACGACGCTATATTCAAGCTTGCTTCCAAAACAGGCAAAGCTGGTTTCTTGTCCTCCAATGCTCTTAACCTGCCTTTCATTAATGCAAGGAATAAATTCGATACGGCAGGACAGGGTATTCCGAGAGTTCCTCTGCGTCTTGACGACGAGGCGGAAGACTTAGAATTGTCGTTACCGTCGTCTATGTCCGTTCCATCCGCGGTGTTGGATACGACAATCACGTCTAACAGGGCCAGTTTAGACGCTTTATCTCACGCAGACCACCTTACAAAGGCGTTATCACTGCTGCTTCAAGGGAAAGAATTCCAGGATATACAATCCTCTTTAAGACTTCTTTCAAGGGCAGTGGCTTATTCCACGTATAACTCCGCCCTCTCAGTGGCAAACCTGGAGTTGGTTAGACGTGACGCAGCCTTAGCTACATCCACACGCGTGGATAGTAAGGTGAAGAACTCTCTCAGAGTCGCTTCGGTCTCCGGAGAACTTATATTCGACGGCAAGCTTTCTGCTATCTACGATAAAATTACTAAGAAAGCTTCGGATTCTCTGCTCTTTAAATCCGCTTCCAAAAAGTCGGATACGGCAGAGAAGAATAAGACAGGCACTTCTGGGTCTAATGCGCCCAAGAAAGGTTCCTATAGAGGTTCCGGTGCATCCTCTATTCAAGAGACCGTCAAGGCAGCGACTCACGTGCGGGACGTCCTTCGGGTCGGGACAATCGGTCGGACGCCCCGAGGTCGACGGGACGAGGTGCGGGTCGTGGAGGACGTGGTTTCTCCTCCCGCAGGCCTCGCAGGTCCAGGAGGTGAGGGCTTCAACCTCTATCGTGTTCCGGTCGGCGGAAGGTTGGCGAGTTTTTCAGAAGAGTGGGCGTCGATTACGGACGACCCTTGGGTGAGAGGGGTGATTTCGGAAGGTCTAAGAATATCCTTCAAACGAAAACCTCCTTTAACTTGAAGTCCAAAATGGACTCAACTTCCGTCAAATCCGCAGAAAAGAGACGCTCTGTTATCGGAGGTGCAGTCTCTTTTAATGAAGAACGCGGTAGAGGTCGTAGAAGACCAGGAAACACCGGGATTCTACAGCCATCTGTTTCTGGTTCCGAAACCAGACGGCTCGTTCCGTCCAGTCATAGATTTGAGCTGGATAAACAAGCTGATCGTCGCTCCGAAATTTTATATGGAGACGATTCGGTCGGTCAGAGCGAGTATTCGGGTGAACGATTATGCTACAAGCATAGATCTCAAGGATGCGTACTTTCATGTCATGGTACATCCGACATTCAGAAAGTATCTACGCTTTGCAGTCCTAGGAGTTGTGTATCAATTCCGGGCGATGTGCTTCGGATTGAACCTAGCACTCTGGGCTTTCACTCGGGTAATGAACTCGGTAATGATGTATTTCCGAGCTCATTCATCTGCGGTAACATCGGCCTACCTGGACGACATTCTTCAGAGGTACGGCAACGAGTTAACGCTTCAGAACGATGTGCAGAATCTGCTTCTATTGCTCCAACGTCTCGGTTTTGTTATAAACGAGGAGAAGTCGGATCTGGTGCCGTCCAAGTCATTCACTCATCTGGGAATGAGCTTCGAGACACACAACAATCTCGTTCGTCTGCCGTTAACCAGAGCGAAATTAGTCAGTTGTTACGCTCGCTATTGTCTTCATGCAGACAAAGTCACAGCGAGGGAGTTTATGAGACTGATAGGTCTGTGCGGAGCCGCCGCGGATCTCATTCCGATGGGGCGGTTACGCACTCGTCCTCTCCAAATTTTCTTAACTCAGAATTGGAGTGTGAAGATTCATTCGCTCGACATAGACGTTCTCTTGTCAGATCAAGTGAAACAAGAGATTCAGACTTGGGCAAACATTCAGTGGTTAACTCAGGGAGTTCCGCTGCAGTTGCCGGATCCGAGTTTTACCATTATGACGGATGCCAGTCAAACAGGTTGGGGTGCAACATTGATCCCAACGGATTCGAGATGCCAGGGTCTTTGGGATCCACAGTTCCTAAGCAAGCACATAAACATCAAGGAAATGATGTCAATTTGGCTTGCGTTACGTCATTGGATGGACATTATTCACAAAGCTCATGTCCAAATTCTGTCCGACAATACGACAGTAGTGGCATATATATGGAACCAGGGTGGCACTCATTCTGTTCCGTTATTCAAGTTAACGGAGAGAATCCTTCTGTTTGCTCTAGAACATCAAGTTCTACTTTCGGTCTGTCATATACCTGGTCGTCTGAATGTACTAGCAGACTCCCTTTCACGGAAGGGTCGCTTGTTGCCGTCGGAGTGGACTCTCAACAAACAAGTATTCAATCAGATTTGCTACCAGTGGGAACGGCCAATGATAGACTTATTTGCGACACATCTCAACAATCAGTTGCAGACGTATGTGTCACCGTGCCCGGATCCAAGAGCATTTGCAGTAGACGCTCTATCGATCTCATGGGATGGAATGATAGGATATGCGTATCCTCCAGCGCCGTTGATTCAGCAAATATTGCTAAAGATAAAACAATCTCAGTGCAAGATTCTGTTGGTAGCATCTCTGTCTCCACAGAGACCGTGGATAAATCTACTCAGGTGTCTGTTGTGGGACCTACCGCGAAAGCTTCCTCCACGGGAGGATCTTCTTTCGCAGGGGAAACCGCGTCGACTTCATCACAACCCGCAAGGTCTCAACCTTCACGTTTTTCCGTTGTGCAGTCCTTCTTGCATGGCAAGCACTTTACAGGATGAGCAGTGGACGCGATTTCTAACTGTAGGAGGACCTCCTCTTCGCTAAATTATGCGGCTAAGTGGAAGGTTTTTCGTCGTTGGTGTAGGGATCATTCTGTTGATATATTTGATCCCTCCATACCAGACATTGCAAACTTTCTAGTATACTTGTTTGACGAAATCAAACTGCAGCCTGTTACTATTAAGGGTTATAGGTCTATGTTATCTGATACCTATGCACATCACGATAGTTTACAAATTGGATCTAATGTCTCTTTATCTAAGTTAGTTAGAAACTTCTCGATAAATAGACCCAGAACTCTTAGATTAATTCCTAAGTGGAATTTAGCTTGGGTTCTTCTTAAACTAAAGGAAAAGCCATTTGAGCCTCTTGGGACAGTATATTTCAAATTCTTGTCTTATAAGACAGCTTTTCTCTTAGCTTTCTCTTCTGCTAGAAGAGTCAGTGAGCTTCATGCACTATCGGTGGACGATTCTCACTATCGTAGTGTCGGGAACACTATCACCTTCACTACTAATGTTGTATTTTTAGCTAAGAATCAGGCTCCTAATAAATATCCGGAACCTATTGTTATTAAGGCTCTTCCGTCTTCAGACGGGCATAGGCCTTTACTCTGTCCTGTTAGAGCTTTACGCATTTATAAACAGAGATCTCAGTTTATCAGAAAGGGACGAAAATGTTTCTTTCTGTCTCGGATGCCTAATAGAAAGGACATTTCGGTCCATTCTATTGCTAGATGGATTCAATTAACTATCCGTACTGCTTATGAAAATTTATCTTCTTCCCAGCAGTCTGTGCTTAAGATTTCGGCTCATTTCTACATCTTGGGCTTACGCAAATAGTGTGGCTATTACAGATTTAATGAAGGCTGCTTATTGGTCTCAGCCATCCACATTCACAAATTTTTATCTCAGAAATATTGAGTCCATTTCTGGAGACCTGCATTGTTTAGGTCCGTTATCTGTTGCTCAGAATGTCGTCCACTAAACAGTTGCAACTATAGTTATGCAGGCTTTCTGTTCCGGCAGTGACTCCGTCCTGCTGCCCTCTTCGCTCTGGGCTATTTGACCCAGGGCAAGGGGAAGGGGGGGGGGAGGGTGTTCCCTTAGGTCACTTGCTTTATAGTGAAAAGCAAGGGAATTCCTCCTCCGGAGTCAGTAATTCTGAGTCGTTTCCGGGATGGTTTTAGAGTGTAATATTAATGTTAAAAATTCATTCATGTCATATTTTTAAAGTGTAGCTCGGTGTGAAGCATTTGTATATGTCAAGTGTCAAACGGGCATTAATATACAATCCTCGGACACTTTTAAAGAATATAAAGAGTCTCAATTCTCTGGACTAACTTTATTTATTGGCTTACTTTAAAAATAATTAGTATAATGGGTTATACTGGATGTTAATAGAGAACATGAATGTTATTGTGCTCAATTATGAAGGATATTGTATCTTTCTAATTTATCATAAAATAAGAAAGATACATGTAAAGCCTAATACTCCTTTTCTCCTTGAGGGGTTCACTCTATATTATATAGTTGAGCTTATTGGATTTTCCTCTATGTCCTAGGCCCTCCAGCCTTTTTACTATTCAGCTATGTCTGGGTCATTGGTACAGTATAAAAATGTTAAAAAATTTATAGTAATTTATATATTTTTTATACTTACCAATGACCCAGACGGGGATGGCCCTCCCAGGAGTTGGGAACTCATACCTCCCCGCTGAGTACATAGCGCCGACCAGGCACTGCCAGTAAGAATGATGATTGGCGCCAATTTCGGAACGTCCTTGACACTGCGCATGCGCAGTAGGGGCAAAGTATGGAGGTCCTTTAGGACATGATTTCTTTTGGTTTTAGATGCAAATTTTGGGGATTGGGGGGCAAAATTTGTGTTTGGCCCTAGATTTTTAAGAGTTAGCACCAGCTATGTCTGGGTCATTGGTAAGTATAAAAAATATATAAATTACTATAAATTTTTTAACTTTTTGCACCCCTTGATTTTCTGGAATGCCAGACCTGTTTGGGACTGCCTTTAAAATCTATCATTTCGTCCACTGAGTTCCAATGAGAGAACGCATTGGAACTCAGGGGACGATTTGTCAATGTTGTATTGATTCGCAATAATTCATGACCCATTCTGTGTCGCATTTCGATACATTTTGAGTGTAGAAGACACAGTCACATAAGAACTGAATGCAACATTTTTAATAATGAGATGTGTGTGCCAATTTTTCCACCATGCAGCTGAATATAGTACAATTTTTCAGTCACAATATTAATACCTTGAAGTGAATATAATCAAAATAGCATACAAGTTTTTGCATTGAAAATTTCAGGTGCAACTGCACTCCTAAACAATCTGAGGAGGGCAATTGTTTTGCACTCCTTGATTTCTAGATTGCCAGGCCTGCTTGTGAATGCAACCAGTACATATTCCAAAGTTTAACCCTTTACCCAACGAATCGCCCGCATCCGCCCGCGTAATATGCAAATTCAGCAGTTGAAAAAATATTATTTTTCAAACAATTTCAACAAAACCATATCATGTGACCCCTCGTTGGAACGAGCTCGTCGAGCTCGTTCCAACGCGGGGTCACATGATATGGTTTTGTTGAAATTGTTTGAAAAATTTTAAAAAATGATATTTAAAATAATAAATTTTGATATCGTCTGCGTTGGGTAAAGGGTTAAAACAAACTTCATATGTATATATTTACAAGAGTTTAACCTTCGTTTCAACTTTAGTGAATTTCTTGTCTTGCACATGTATGTGGACCACATGTTCTAACATAAGGCTTTTGGTGGTCTTGCTGATGGAGGAGGCAGTACCTTGGCAGTGGGGATACATGTACAGGTAGCCAAGACGTCACTATACACTACTGCTAAGTTAAAAGCATTACCGTATTAAAAGGATGCAAAAATTAAGTTAAGTCTCCAGGCCTTTAATAAGGTCACTTTTAGAATCTTTGACAAGAATCAAATGAACATTTTAGGTGAAGCAAAATCAATTTTGATTCTCGCATGAATTTGAAGCCCTGGCCAAGTTAGGGAGGCCCAAATTACCTTGTTTGACCTATACATGAAAACATATGCTAAAAATTCATTCATCCTTTAGCCATGCCAGGTTACATGTATATACAGTACAGTCCCCATGGACTCATCATAATCCACACATGGGCAGTGATGATGTCCATGCATGCATTTACCAGGTAATAAAAATCATTGTCGGCACAATTTCAATTCCTGAAGCACTGGGTTGTACCCAGTGCTTCATTAATTGAACTTTTGATGATTATTCCTATAATTAATGTTTGGAATCTAATATTATAGCATCCGTGGAAATATTGCCCACCCGAGGAAAGTGACCAGTCCACGGTAGCTCACTGTAACTGTGGTTTGAGACACAGAGATAAATACTAATTATACCTGAGTGCCCTGATGTATCAATGGCTGTACCAAAAAACAGCACATACTCTGTAACAGATGCATATAGGAGACAGATACTACCCATCCAACCACCGGCATTCATAAAAATCCATTGCAGGTCATCCTCTTGCAAAATATGTCCTGGATAGTGTTTGGCAAATTCTCTATATACATTTTTAAAGGCAAACTTCAGGTCTTCACCTGTAAAGCCACAAAAAAATAAACTATCTGATTCTCTGGCATTTTTTTTTTAAATCAATGAGGGAGGGTTTCATTTTTAATTTTAATTTTTTGCTTGCATATAATGAGTATGGATTGAGAGGCTTTCTGCTGTCTTTTCACACACAGAATATACAGACAGAGCATAATTATACAATTATCTCATTAAAGTTTAACTCTGAAGAGTCTAATGTCGACTTTGATCACTTTTTACTGCAATACAGGAGCTGCCCAGCATGCAGTTTCTTGAGAAACTTATAAAATTACCCCTTGATGCCGAATTTAGGCTTGATATCTCAGAAAATGTAGGAGTTAAACAAGTAAACAAGGTCCTTAACAGCACAAAAATCTGTTGAATCAAAAATTCCAGCCCAGGTACATCTACACTTCATACTGGTACTTCACTCTAAGTTTTGGAAAAATCCTGTGAAAAATGTATGATGAATTAAGTAAACAAGCATTTTGGCTGGAATGCTGAAAATTTCAAATTTAACTATTACCAAGGGCCGTAAATGCACAGAATTTGCCAAGTCAAAAAGGCCTGCACACACAGCTGGCCCACATTAGGGCTGGGCGGTTTATTGGTTCGTTTTTTTTTTTCAAAACCGAAACCGAATCACAGCCTTAAAAACCCAAGACTTTCGGTTTCAACAAATCTCCCAGAATTGGTAAGTTTATGACCTCTCAATCACATGCATTCTGCATGCCAAAGGCTAAACTGCCGGGGAAAGGTAACGATGTGCCATTTATGCCTAATTCGAGCGTATTGACAACAAATCCCCCCAAAACAGTGGAAGCAAAATTGGTTATATCTCAAACGATATCTACAGAACCACCACCAGAAGGAATATGAAAAATTAAAAAATCTTACCATATGTAAGAATCCACACATACGATTCAAGAATCGGTAAGTAAATTTAATTAACTGGGCACAAGTTACCTGACAATATATGGTGTAAAAGTAATATAAATTATCTTTGACCCAAAATCATCTGCATTCAGTGCATAGTAAATTATATTGGAGGTAAACTCATGAAAACATAAAATTTATTGAGTTTTGAAACCTCAAAGTTCACATGGGAAAAATGCCTGGTAAATTATGTTAATTAGCCAACTTCTGGCATGTTCTCTTAAAGTTTCACATGCTCATAGATAAAACTGCACATTGGCAGTTCTGTTTTTTGTCAACAATAAGATAGTTAAATTAAAATAAAACAGATCTTGTTAAATGGATGGCAGGTAACTATTGAAAGTTTTTTTAGCTCACCAACTTTAGTTGTGTGAGCTTATGGCATGGCTCGATCGGTCAGCGCCGGCGTCAGCATATGTGTCCAATGTTAAAGGTTCTGTTTAGGTCACTTACTCGCCCTATTTCCATATCATGGCCTTTATAATACTGCTATATGATGATTATTATCATTCTATCATGATTTAACCCCTCATACGCTGCATTTTAAACATTTTTCTTGACATTTTTAGTTGCGTTTAGTTTTCTCTTTTGCTCAGAATTTCATGTTTAACTTAGTGTTCAGGTCAGCTGCTGTGCTCCTTCTCTTCCCAAGGCACTTATATTCATCATACATGTTCCTCAGTATCATTGTTCCATGATTAACCCCTCATACCCTGCATTTTAAACATTTTTCTTGACATTTTTAGTTGCGTTTAATTTTCTGTTTAACTCAGAATTTCATGTTTAACTAAGTGTTCAGGTCAGCTGCTGTGCTCCTTCTCTTCCCATGGCACTTATATTCATCATACATGTTCCTCAGTATCATTGTTCCATGATTAACCCCTCATACCCTACATTTTAAACATTTTTCTAGACATTTTTAGTTGCGTTTAATTTTCTGTTTAACTCAGAATTTCATGTTTAACTAAGTGTTTAGGTCTGCTGCTGTGCTCCTTCTCTTCCCATGGCACTTATATTCATCATACATGTTCCGCAGTATCATTGTCCCATGATTAACCCCTCATACTCTGCATTTTAAACATTTTTCTTGACATTTTTAGTTGCGTTTAGTTTTCTGTTTAGCTCAGAATTTCCTGTTTAACTAAGTGTTTAGGTCAGCTGGCAGCTGTCAAGAAAAATGTTTAAAATGCAGAGGATGAGGGGTTAATCGTCGAACAATGATACTGAGGAACATGTATGATGAATTGAAGTGCCATGGGAAGAGAAGGAGCACAGCAGCTGGCTTTTGAGCATGCCAAATCAATATGCTGAAGCACAAATGCATCACGTTCAACGGCCATTGCTACAGCGTTTTTTTGATGAACTTGAACCAAGTTTCAAAGCAATCCATTCATAAATGTGCCCTGTAGGGCATGCCAAAGGAATATGTTGATGCACAAATGCACCGATTTTAAAGGTCATTGCTGATGGCAAAGTTTTTTTAATGGAAATGGAAGAAAATCGATAGATAACATTTAGAGATTACCACAAACATGCATACCAAGTTTCAAACTGATCCATTTTATAAATTCACCCTGCAGGGCTTGCCAAAGGAAAGTGTTGATGCACAAATACAATGAGTTCAAAGGTCATCATTGCTAATGGCAACATTCAGCAACGTTTTTCGAGAGAAATGAAAGAAAAACAAAGCTCACATTTAGAGGTCGCTCCAGATAAGCACCCCATGTTTCAAAGTGATCGAATCATAAACGTGAACTGTGTGGTGTTCCAAAGAAAACTGCTGACAGACAAAACGGTAAAGTTGTAGGTCGTTGCTAAGGGCAACATTTTTGGACGGAAATGGAAGAAAATCTACAGTTCTCATCTAGAAGTCACCCAAAATAAGCATACCAAGTTTCAAACCAATCCATTTATAAATGCACCCCTGCAGAGTGTGCCAAAGAAAAATGTGAATGCAAAACGGCAAAGTTCAAAGATCATTGCTAACAACAAAGTTTCTTCAAGGAAATAAAAGAAAATCAATAGCTCGCATCTAAAGGTTGCTCCAAACCAGCATACCAGGTTTTCAAGTAATCGGATCATAAATGAGACCTGTGCAGTGTGCCAAAGTAAATTGTCAATGCACAAACGGACAAAGTTGAAGGTCGTTGCTCACAGCAACTTTTTTGACTGGAATGAAAGAAACTTCCATCTGGAGGTCAACCCCCCAAAAATACTACGTTTCAAAGCAATCCATTCATGATGTACCTTGTATGGCATGCCAAAGCAAAATGCTGATGCACAAACGGCAACTTTTTTGACAAAAATGGAAGAAAATCAATAGCTCCCATCTAGAGGTCACCCCAAATAAGCATACCAAGTTTCAAAGCAACCTGATCATAAATGCGACCTGTGTGGTGTGCCAAAAGAATATACTGATGCACAAATGTACTAAGTTCAAAGGTTGATACTGACAACAAGGTTTTGACGAAAACGGAAGAAAATCGATAGTTCCCATATAGAGCTCATCAGAAACAATCACACCAAGTTTTAAAATGATCCATCATAAATGTGCCCTGTGTGGCGTGCCAAAAGAACTGCACTAAGTTCAAAGGTCCTTGCTAACAGCAATGTTTTATGGCAGAAATGGAAGAAAATCGATAGCTACGATCTAGTGGTGATGCCAAACTAGAAGTGTCAGGAGTGACTGTTTCAGAAGGAACTGACCATACCCTCCACTGACATGATCATTCTACAATGAAAAGGGGCATAACTCTGGCAAAAAAGTTGGATCAAAACTTAAATCACAGGTGCATAGGAGTGATGAAGTGATCTAGTTGCCGAGTCAGTTGGGGCAGGGTCAAACTACAGGCAGCACACACAGGGGCTCATTACAAACAATGATTTAAATTTAATAGTAAAATAATATTAGACCAGCATTACTGGATACCCCCATTGTAAATACTATATAATACATACACTATACAGTATTTACAACGTACGCATCCAGTAATGCTTGTCTAATATTCTTTTATTATTAAATCATTGTTTGTAACAAGCCCCTGTGCAGTACCCAGCAACAGTGATACTGGTATCTGTTCAGCAAGCGTGGTGAACCCATATTTGACATCATAGAAGTTTGATTTTGTTTTTTATTATTCATCATGTGCTATTTTATATAAAAAAAAACATTTTATAATTAGATGTAATGATTTCTAATTGTTTTTATCATAATCTCTTCTCCTCCTGGACTGAAATCACTTGTTCCACAGAGTGTGCTGAATTCATGCATGAACCTCCAGTTACTTAGATGGAAAAGTCATTATAATGTAATAATAATAACACTTTGGCCGACCGCTGATTTGCCGTGGTTCTCGAGTGAGGCCTTGTTTACCCCTATACTTCCAACTGCCTTCCTATTCCCACGCTTCTCTTTTCCCAACACTCGGAGACGAACTGCTTGATGACATCCCTTGCCCCATTCTTCCCAATCTCTCCAATTAGCATATTAACCCTCTCCTTTGAGTCTCCCACTAACCACATGTCCTTCATTCTCCCACCCCACTTCCACATTATGCTCCTAGTGAATCTTATTCTTCTTTTAGACTGGTATTTTGGGCATTCAAGAAGAAAGTGTTCCAGGGTCTCCACCACACCCAAATTACACATCTGGCACTCCTCTTCACTGTTTTTCCCAATTTTTCCCCTCAGCTCCAGGGACCTCGACCTCAGCTTGAACAGTGACACCCCAAAGGTGCCATCAAGGTACTCTTCAAAACCAGGCTTCACTTTATCACACAGGCCAGGGGTGCGGTGGCATTGCAGTAACCGGTTCTTGTCAGATCACCGAAGTTAAGAAACGTCGAGCCCGGTTAGTCATTGGATGGGTGAACGTCTGAGCGATCAAATTGGACTCCCGTGTCGTGTCCTTGGGGAAGGCACTTAACCCTGATTGTCCAGATGGGGGCACAATGATGCCATGTACTAAGGCGTACTGTATGTTGATGGTACGCATGTCTTCAACCAATCTAATCCTGCCGGTGCTGCAGTGCAGAGTTATGATGTTGGGGAGCTGGCATCTGCTCGTCGTTGGTCGGTGGTTCTCTCCCGCTTCCTCCACCCGTAAAACTGTCATGATCATGATTAGCGATTGTGCATAAGTATATGACCTTAAACACCAATAAATAATAGTAGCAAAAATCATGCAGGCGACCCAAAGACCTCTTTGATTGGACCCCCTCTCGCCAATTAAGGTTACCATCCCCCATGACCCTTTCTCTGACGATTCTTTTACCCTGGTATGCCCCAAAGTCTAGGTCTGAGATCTCCAATGTGTAGTTCTCTATTAGCTCCCTCACTTGGACCATCCATCCTGTCTTGATATTTGAGCTGAAAATACTCTGGAACATTACTTTACACCATCGGCTGTTGGGGAGATTTATCAAATAACTAAAATAACTGAGTTTCAGTAAGTCTATCCTGTCCTTGATCCTCATCCACCCATGCTCACCCCTGATTGCTTCTCGTGCTGCAGCATTACTTGACCCCGTTATCCATCCGCCTGTATCGTTCTACAGGGTTTCCAAGCTCTTTACAGCCATCTGGTTTAGGGGTACCACTTCCCTACCACATGTTATAGTTGGCTGACCCACCATTTCCCAAATGGTTTTCCCCATGAAACCCTTATTGCAACTGTTTCTTCCTATAAGTTTCATTTGGTTAAGGATTTGCCTCCCCTCCCAAATCAATTTATTTGTGTGATTTCGGTATATGCCTCTTCCTGTGATGTTTATATTTACCCCCAGATACTCGTAGTTACCTTTCTCTCCTACACTAAGAAGTTTGCTGCTACCTTCCGGAATACAGAACTCCCCCACTCCCCACCTTCGAGTGGGGTCCACTTTGCGGCCCACAGGTATAACTTTGCTCTTGCTTTCATAAATATTGAGTCTCCATTTGCTCCCAGCATTTTTGCTAGCCCCTTTTCGCTTTCTGACACTAGCACCATATCGTCTGCAAAAAAATAGCCCTGGGATCTTCAAGTCCCCAACTGCAACCCAATCGTCGCTATGCAGGAGTTCATCTCCTAAACCTTTGATGTACAATGCAAAAAGAATTGGCGAAGGATACACCCCTGTTTTAGGCCTATCTCCATAGGCACATGTTTTGTTGTTATGTTACCCAGGCTACGTTCACTCTGTACATCTTTATATACTGCTTTCAGCCTCCCGAGCCCAGAGCATCAAACTTTCGCCATATACCCTCCCTCAATACTCTATTGTATACCTTTTTAACATCCAAAAAGGCCATAAACATCTTTTTCTTTTTTGCTTTTGCGGATTCTATCATTTGGGATAGCGTGAAAAGATGGTCAGTGACTCTCCTTCCCTTCCTGAAACCATTCTGGATCTCTCCCCCAAAAAACTTCTCCTCAATCACCTCCACTAATCTCCCTTACAGGACTTTACAGAAAACTTTTCCAATGACAGAGATGCCCCAATAATTATCCAAAACATCTTTTTCCCCTCTTTGTGAATAAATGTCACTTTGCTTTCTCTCCACTCATTTGGGACCTCTTGTTTTTCTATGGCTAAATTGAATGAGGCAGTTAGGCTTTCCAAGAGTTTCTCTCTCCCTTTTTTGATAAATTTTTGATGAATTCCGTCCACCACTCCCGCTTTTCCATTCCTTAATTTTGAGATTACCTTTTGCACCTCCTCCATTTTAATTTTGCTGCACACGAAGTTTGATAGGTTTTCCTCGATGTGGTTCAGACACTCCAGTGGGTTCCCCATGCCCCATAGCTTATCGTTTACCTTTTCCCAGTGCTTGACTGGTTCTGATGCGATTTGATCTTGATCGTCTGTAACTCTGCCATCTACTTTAATACTCTTTGGGTTATTCCCTTTGTTACGTTTATTCACCCATTTTCAAAATACGTTCGAACTTGACCCCTGTCATTCTTATCGTTCTAATAAGACTGCTATTTCGCACTCTCCGATTATCATCTTTAATCTTATTTACTTTATTTTGTGCCTGTTGGTATTCTTCCTTTGCTACCGTAGCCTCATTGCTTTCCGCCCCTTTAAGTTTTCTACTTCTCCTGTATGCAGCACATTTAGCTTTTCTACCCTTTATGGCCCTTTTCAGTTCTTCGTTCACTCAGTACCCAAGTTCCATGTTGGCACCCTAACCTTTCCTATACTTTCCTTCCCTGCCTCCACTAGACTCGCAACTATGGGGCAGCCAAATTCTGGACACTGGCCTCCTTGTGTACGGTTTCAAGCTTTGGTTTCAATTTTTCTTTGAACTTTCGCCCAGTCAGCATCCTTTCTGAGTTCCCAAATCTCCTTGAAGCTTCCTTTGCTTTTGACTAGGTTTTTGGCCCTGATCGTCACTGTAATCAAGTTGTGATCACTATCCACCTCCATTTTACCCTCATCATCCACTTCTACCCCTATCACCTCCCTCCATAAATTAATATCTGTGAGAATATAGTCGATTATTGATTTTCTGTTGTTCCTCTCCCATGTCCACTTCCCCTTACACCTTGCATCCCTGTTCAAAATCTTCAGACCAAGCTCATTTGTGAAGTTCAACAGCTTCCTTCAATTCCTGTTCACTTTCTTGTCCCCGCCCTCTAGATGCCTTCTTCCTTATCACCTATGTGTCCATTAAAGTCACCCATCAGAATTATACCAAGTCCCCTGTTTTCTAGTTCTGTGATATTGGACCTTAGTGTTGAGTATATCCAGCCATTCCACTCGGGTTTACTTCCCTCCCCCACACAGTACACAATCCCAAGGGCAATACTTTTGTTTCTTAGATTGATCTTTACCCATCCAATTTCTTTCGATGCCTCAGTCGAGGTGCTGACATCTTCCAGGTCTGTGATCAGAGACAGTTTTAAATCCTCTTTAATGTACATGCCTACCCCACCCCTTTTTTCTGGCCTTCCATTCGCTCTACACCTATCCACCTGCATCCCCTTACTTGGTCTACCCGTTCCTTATGTCTTACCCATGTCTCTCTTAAGCCCATGACATCAAAGTCATCTGCCTCTATCAATGTAGCAATTTCATTTACTTTCCGGTGGAGACCCTGGATGTTTCTATAACTCACTTTCAGGGAACCGAGATTCATTGGCTTCTGCCTACTGGTCCCATTGTTTTCTGGAGCTAGCCTTGGTAAACTTATTCTGACTCCCTCGCTCTTGTTCACCCCACCTGTGTCCACTCTTGTTATACTTGCCTCTGGCCTCTCACCCCGCTCCTCTCCAAAAAAGGCTCTGCTACCCGTAGAATTTTATCCCCCAGTCCCTGTTTCTGCATCCTAAGATGTAGCCCGTCACGCCCATACATGCTCATGTTGCCCCAAAACGTGTCCCAGTGGTCGATAAAGGGTATTCCCAGGTCAACACAGTAGTCCTCCAACTCCTCATTCAATGCCAAAATCCTTAAGTTCTATTCATCCCCACCTCCAAGGACAGGAAGGACCCCAGATACAACTACTCCTGCAGTCCTACTTTGCAGTTTGCTGACTAAACCTCTGTACAACTCCACCAAACTTACTGACCTTCTCTCCCTGATATTGTTGGTCCCCACATGGACTACCACTACCAGATCCGATTCTTACCCTACCACAATACCATCCTCCACCTTTTCCCTCGGAAAGCACAAGACTGTTCGATTAAAACTATCAGGACCACAAACCACATTGTAAATCCCACGTACAATGCTACTCCCCGCTACAACTAATTTTCTTCTTTTCCCAGTTCCTATATCATCTGCAACTTGCCTCGCTTTGCATGCCCCTGTCCCCCTCTTTCTCTTCACCACCCTCCTTACCCCATCTGGCTTCTCAACATCAGCAGCCACCTCTCCCCCTCAATGTCCCCCTCACGCTCATCCCCAGGGGTATCAGAATCTAAAACACCGAACCTGTTTTCTAAACACCGCCTAGCAACCTTGGCAGCCTTACGCTGACTCTACACATCCCTGTCCTGACGCCACCTTCCGAATTTTCCAACTGGATCTCCCCACCTTGGTTACACACCCCACATCAAGCATTCTTCCCCCACGTTTCCTGCCACCCTGTTTTCTCCTTGAATCCACAACGACGTTCCATCCTCCTTCCACCTCCCCTACATAGGTAACCTTCCTTGGTGTGACTCGATACACCAGCCCTCCCCTTCAGCTCCACAAATTTCCAGCTCAAATCCAGCACACTTCTCAAACAACTGTAAAATATCCCTGCAATTGGCAAACACCCCACTACTATCCATTGGCCGACCACCACCATACCTCATATCACACTGTCTGCACACCTGTATATCCTCAAATTCCTCCACCTGCACCCCTAGACTCACCTCCCTCTGACCCCCTTTAATAACAATACTTACCTCTGTCTGGACACCCGTCGAGCACTTACCATTCACGTTTACAAATATAATATATGTGGGGCCTAATGACCGAAATCGGCAAAACACAAAACATGCAAAA
This sequence comes from Pictodentalium vernedei, assembly GCA_031216915.1. Taxonomy (NCBI): domain Eukaryota; kingdom Metazoa; phylum Mollusca; class Scaphopoda; order Dentaliida; family Dentaliidae; genus Pictodentalium; species Pictodentalium vernedei. The sequence goes on along the minus strand of CM062290.1, from coordinate 345,658,473 downwards.
AACAGTATCCAACGTAAACAAATTCAAACTCTGGAAAACCTATAACCCAAACTTACTTATTTCACTCTACTCCTCCCCTGGCCTAAGTTACCCAACACACATACGAACTAAAAATAAAATTACACTTTCCTGAAATAAAACTATTAAAAAGAAATACTTATAAACTGCTCTGGAAAACAATCTCGACTTCTCTTCGTGAGTAGTATTCACCAGCATGAATGTATGGGGTTGAACACACTTACGCGAGCTAAACTTACTTTTTGGGGCCGAACTCATTTGGGCCGAATTTGCGTTGGGTTACACTCACCGGCCTTCAGTCAACGTTGAAATTAGTCAATCGATTATAACTGGGATCACTTACCAACATAATTTTTGGAGATTTTAGCAACACTCGAAGGAGTGAACAAATATGATTTATTTTCAATCCAAAACTGCAGACAAAGTATGCCAAATGATACAATCAGAGTGACCTTTATACATCGAGCAACACCAGTTCTCATTTTCAAGTGAACCGTTTTGTGAGCCAGTTGCTCAGCTGATCTTCAGGGTACATCTTGTGGAAGCGGGAATATCGTGCTATGGAACATTCGGCCCCGGGAACATTCTGACCCAAAACACTCGGCGTCTATTTTAAACTGAGGGGCTGTGAGAGAATAAGTGGTGCCGTATTTGTAGGGACACTCCTTCTGATTCCGGTCGATCAGACGGAGAAAAAACGCCTCCATCTTCCCATGTGGATACTGTAAGAAACCAGTCAACTGGTCACAAAAAGCCATCTGCTGCGACTACTGTGATGTGTCACCATGTGTGGTATCAGAACTCGTGTTTGGAATATTGTTCGTCACGGTATAAGGACAACTCGTACCCTGGACAATTCGTACATTTCCTTGGACAATTCGTACCCCACCTCTCTAGACAACTCATACCCCGCTCTGGACAACTCGTACCCCGCCTCCTGACAACTCGTACTCCGACTCTGGACAACTCGTACCCTGACTCGTAAAGGATTTATAACTGGGACGACTGGAGACTACATATAAAAAAAATAACGAAGCCTATTCATGAAAATCACTTTGGACATTTATTTTTTCAAGAAATATATTACCAACAAATCAAAGATATAACACACAAGCACTCTCGTTTGAACAAATGAAACAGAAAAAGCACAAAAGTAAAATGCACTCTAGGTTGAGCAACACGTGTTTTTTCTATATTCAAATGAAATAAACCGTTGAAACTTGAAGGCGTGGTTAATGCGTGTTTTCCTGAATTGTATTTTCTGCATCTGAGCTTTAAATATACTCCTTGTGTAGCAATAAATGTGACAATTTACAATTTCATTACGTCTGCTCCATATTAACTGTCATTCAAACACTGACTATAAAACTGAGGAAATCTAAAATTGCTGTTTCAGTTTGCTTCAATTATGTGTCACTAGCACCTGATTGTTGTAATCATATAATAATAATAACACTTTGGCCAGCCGCTGACTTGTCACTTACCTCAGACCAGAAGGCATATATATGCATTAATGAATGGGGGCGACAGAAATCTTCTAAATGGATATAAATAAATGCTTGAATCTAACTCACCTTTTCCAAAACCCAAAACCAATTCCCCTGCTTAAGTTCTTTTATTGGTCATCCGTTTCGTATGTTTCTTTTAATCTCTTTGATTCAGTCGAACTCATTTGACCACTGGAGGTTCAAGACTCAATTGCACTTTCTGAGATATTGGACTTCAGCTCGCTAAAACATATTTTACTTTTTTTATAATTCATGAGACTGTTCGTACCTTTGCACTCGACAATTCCTACCTTTACATTGGACAATTTGTACATTTATGCTGGACAATTCGTAGGAACCGTTCATCACATCTCCACAGCCTTGAAAAAAACGACATGTCCTGGACATGCGCAAAATCTGACACACCAAACCACACATCGTTTACGTTCCACGCTCATGAAACCAAGCTAGAAAATAAATACAGCATCCTTGGCTCCCCAACGAAAGCAAATACTTCCATCGACTCGAATGACTCAAGCTTCAACCCGTCGGCATCCAACTCACCTCGATACATGGACTCAGCACATTGGAATCTGTGCTCTCGACACGACACTGCGTCGGAAAACGGGTCAATGGCTCATCTAAAAATCCACCCACCCCACGAACGACTACTAAAACAGACAACAACTCGAGAACAATGATTTATATTGCGAAGGCATAAAGAGCAAAAAAGCCAAATTCGCAGCTGCAGTTGACTACATCAAACCAGATGCTATACTAGGGTGTGAATCAAAGTTAGACAATGCCATTCATCCTGCAGAGAAATTTCCACCAGAATATAAAGTGTACAGGAAAGAAAGAACACCACATGGGGGGGGGGGGGGGGGGGGGGGTAGATGTTTTTCATAGCAATAAAATCATGTTATATAAAAAGAGTAGAAAAAAACTCCAAAAGTGCCAATTTTTATACTTGCCGGTCCCAATCCCGGGCAGATGATGAGGGGAGTCGATAAAGTTTAAAAACAGAATTACAGTTGAGGCAGTAGCAGGGAAAAGAAAGAAATGAATTTTCCTTTGTTTATTTTTCCGATAAAATAATTAATCAGGACACAATACAGTAGTAAGACAGAACATTGACGAAATATACAATATCACTCAAAACATGCAATGCAAGTAATCAAAACAGATTTACAAACAGATATATACTAAGAACAAGCACACACATGTACAAAACATGCTCAAAACCTAAATAGGGAAGAGTAAAATTAAACATGTTAAGGATTAGAAACATAGAACTAAACTAGATACAGGAAGATAATAGACTAAAATCGTTATCACCCAATGGAGCGTGGTAAAATACAGTCCAAAGAATGAGAGCTAAGAAAGTCTACTTAACTTAATCTTAACTTAATCTACAACAAAACCACGCCAAGCCAAAGGCCACAAGAAAAAGACAACAAAAAAAGACAAAAAACATCTAGAATAGGGGCACTAACGTAAACAAGAAAATATACTACTCAAAGTTTGCTAAGCACCAAGTACATCCAACAACCTGTTTTACGTTTTAGTTGAAATATTGTAAAGAAAAGTGTATATATTTTTTATGTAATTATATCTTGATGATTTAAGTACAGAAATTAAGATTTTATTTGTGTTTAGCTTGACATTATTTTTTAGCTTTTGAATACGATAGGGTCAAAATTCTTTATTTAAGTATGATACTTAATTGATATAGTATGATGCTAAAATAATAAAGTATGATACTAAATTAATTAAGAATCATACAGAATTATTTAAGGATCATACTATACTAAGTATCATACTTGATTATTTTACTATCATACTAAATTAGAAATTATGACCCTCTCGTACGCGAATAGCATGATGTAGGTTCAACCTGTACGATGCTGGGTCATACATCGATATTTAAGTATCATACTTAATTAAGCGAGTATGATGCAGGTTCGGCTGATATGATGCAGGGTCATACATCGCTTATTTAAGTATCATACTTAATTATTTTACTATCATACTAAATTAAAATTATGACCCTCTCGTACGAAAAAGCATGATGCAGGTTCAACTTGCACGATGCTGGGTCATATATCGTTTATTTAAGTATCATACTAAATTCACAGTGTATGACCTAGGATCATACTTAGTATGATGCAGTCCAACTTATACGATGCTGGGTCATATATCGCTTATTCAAATATCATACTAAATTCACAATGTATGACCCAGGGTCATACATGGTATGATGCAGGTTCAACTTGCACGATTCTGGGTCATATATCGTGTATTTAAGTATCATACTGAATTCACAATGTATGACCCAGGGTCATAAATAGTATGATGCAAGCTCAACTTGCACGATTCTGGGTCATACATCGCGTATTTATATGACGTACGATTAGGGTCAAAATTCTTTATTTTAGTATGATACCTAATTAATATAGAATGATGCTAAAATAATTAAGAATCATACTCAATTAATAAAGTATCATACAGAATTATTTTAGGGTCATACTATATTATTTAAGTATCATATTTTAATTATTTTATTATCATACTAAATTAGAAATTATGACCCTCTCGTACGCGAACAGCATGACGCAGGTTCAACCTGTACGATGCTGGGTCATACATCGATATTTAAGTATCATACTTATTTAAGCGAGTATGATGCAGGTTCGGCTTGTATGATACAGGGTCATACATCGCTTATTTCAGTATCATACTTAATTTTTTTTACTATCATACTAAATTAAAAATTATGACCCTCTCGTAAGAGAATAGCATGATGCAGGTTCAACTTGCACGATGCTGGGTCATACATCGCTTATTTAAGTATCATACTAAATTCACAATGTATGACACAGGGTCATACATAGTATGATGCAATTCAACTTGCACGATGCTGGGTCATACGTCGCGTATTTAAGTATCATACTAAGTTCACAATGTATGATCCAGGGACATACATAGCATGATGCAGGTTCAACTTTCACGATGCTGAGTCATACATCGCGTATTTAAGTATCATACTAAATTCACAATGTATGACCCAGGGTCATACATTGTATGCTGCAGTTCAGCTTGTACGATGCTGGGTCATACATCGATTATTTAAGTATCATACTAAATTCACAATGTATGACCCAGGGTCATACATCGTATGATGCAGGTTCAACTTGCACGATGCTGGTTCATCCATCGCTTATTTAAGTATCATACTAAATCCACAATGTGTGACTCAGGGTCATACATAGTATAATGCAGGTTCAACTTGCACGATTTTGGGTCATACATCGCTCATTCAAGTATCATACTAAATTCATAATGGTTATGAACCACTAAATAAGTGAAGACGTGACTTGGAGCATTTGACAAAATGTTGTGAGTAGGATTAAATAGGGCTGATCAGCTGATTGGTTAAATATATTTTGACTTTGAAGCCACTAATTAAAATTTTGATTCGTCCACTTTAGAAAGGATTAATAAGTTTGTTTGTAATTTAGTGCCGGAATGTGTGAGAATCTCCCAAAAACACGAGGCATGGGAAAAAATGTGTGAAGGTCATTCAGTGCAAAACCATACGGTAGTTGTGAAAAATCGAAATTTAAACTGAAATTTGATGTGGCAACATATATTTTTTTCCAATTTAATATTTTCAAGAGATGATGTACTTTGTAGATGTGTAGGTATTTTTTTTCAAAACAACTTGGTGTGTTGTACAGAGAGTGGAAGGTTAACACTGTGGTCAATGGGATTTATTTAGGCGTTCATAACCTAAAGTATGACCCAGGGTCATATAGTATGATGTTGAATAGCGATAAAATCCCAAGAAGCAACGCGCCGAGTTGACCAATCATGAGCGTCGTTATATCCTGGAAACTACTTTGCACCAAAGCGAAAGCAGGAAAATCACAACAAGAGAAAACAAGAAATTGCTGTGCAAAGCACAAGCGCGTACAAAAAAAAACATGAAGATTTTGTTTGTATTTCGCAGGCAGGCCCGTAACTACCGAAAAATAGGGGAGGGGTATTATCATTCTGTTCTACTGTCAGCGCATATTGCCCTGCATATATATCACAACACCGCCCCATACTAGGGCGTATGTCTGGAGATGGAAGTTGTACAAGACCATGATATATCAGGTGCCCAGTGTGACCTAGCTGTTCAGCTCTATTCTGTTAGGCAGGGCACCATTCTGATAAATAATTGCTTGTCAGGGCAGGAGTTGCGTGGGCCGCAGAACGTGTTAACCGGTTAGAGGCTGGGTACCACAGGGCAGGCTTTCAGCTTGCCCTACTCGCTGCCCTGCGAATAGAAGATCTGAATATTTTTGGGGGAGTAACACCCCCACCAGGAGTTATGCCCTTGTTTCCCGCATGAAATCCCATTTACGCCAGCCCATATATACTATATAATGTTCACCAGAGGACTGCGACACATGGGCATGTGTAGATGTTTCAGCTGGGTCTGCTGAATATATTGACTACAAGTGCAGAAAATGTTTCGGTGCTAGTTAAGTGTAGCAAATAATTGGGACAGATTTCTCTGATCTATAACCATTGATATCTTCTAGTGTTTTATCTGATATGTACAAAAAATAAAATATACACAAAATGCTCGTGCTTTGACTTTCATTTATGTTATTTGTTCCCTGTATCCAGTGAACCATTAGCTCTTTGTTCCATGTATCCAGTGAACCATTAGCTCTGAGAAGCGATGCTCCGAGGACTGCTTAAATTTTGATTAGAGATGGAATCATGGCCTTAACAATTCTAGTCACTTACGATACTTCCGCGAGGCAGTGGCAGTGTACCTGGTATTAAGCAGTCCTCGGGGTATCGCTTCTCAAAGTCGAAGATTTGGCTCCATTTGCTATTTTCGAATTTTTTTCCCCACCGGGCCAAACCATAGTCCAACCGGTGCGTCTTACTGCGTGGGTGGGGGAGGTGGAATTCAGAGTGGGCACACTCTCGAATCAATATCCTCTTGCAATACCCTGGAGATAAATGGATAATACGTAAACACAGAGTATGGACTGGCGTAAACGGGATTTCATGCTGGAAACAAAGGCATAACTCCTGGTGGGGGTGCTAACCCCCCTTCTTCTGTTCGCAGAGCAGAGAGTAGGGTAAGCTGAAAGCCTTCTCTGTAGTGCCCAGCCTGTAACAGGTTACCACGTCCCGCGGCCCACGCAACTACTGCCCTGACAAGGACTTATTTAACAGAATGCTACCCTGCCTAACAGGATATAGCTGAACAGCTAAGTCACAATGGGCACCTGATATATCATGGTCTCGTACAACTTCCATCTTCATACATACGCCCTAGTTTGGGGCGGTGTTGTGATATATATGCAGGGCAATATGCGCAGACAGTAGAACGGAATGATGATAACCGCCCAATATTTTTTTAGTAGTTACGGGTTTGTCTGGAAACACAAACAAAATCCTCATGGTTCTATTTGTACGCGCTTGTACGGAAGCGTTGAGGCGCCAGTTGAGTATTATTTCTATCTTGCACGTGCAAGTTACCCATCTTGCACCTGCAAGTTACTATCTTGCACTTGCAGGTTAGCTATCTTGCACCTGCAAGTTACTATCTTGCACGTGCAGGTTAGCTATCTTGCACGTGCAAGTTACTATCTTGCACGTGCAGGTTAGCTATCTTCCACGTGCAAGTTACTATCTTGCACGTGCAGGTTAGCTATCTTGCACCTGCAAGTTACTATCTTGCACGTGCAAGTTAGCTATCTTGCACGTGCAGGTTAGCTATCTTGCACCTGCAAGTTACTATCTTGCACGTGCAGGTTAGCTATCTTGCACGTGCAAGTTACTATCATGCACGTGCAAGTTGGCTATCTTGCACGTGAAGGATAGCTATCTTGCACCTGCAAGTTAGCTATCTTGCACGTGCAGGTTAGCTATCTTGCACGTGCAAGTTACTATTTTGCACGTGCAGGTTAGCTATCTTGCACGTGCAGGTTAGCTATCTTGCACGTGCAGGATAGCTATCTTGCACCTGCAAGTTAGCTATCTTGCACGTGCAGGTTAGCTATCTTGCACCTGCAAGTTACTATCTTGCACGTGCAGGATAGCTATGTTGCACCTGCAAGTTACTATCTTGCACCTGCAAGTTACTATCTTGCACATGCAGATTAGCTATCTTGCACCTGCAAGTCTATACTCTGTCTGTCTGTCTGTCTGTCTGTCTGTCTGTCTGTCTGTCTGTCTGTCTGTCTGTCTGTCTGTCTGTCTGTCTGTCCGCTATAGAAATGAATATGGGGCCATCCAGAGTGACAAAAATGGGTCTACTAGGGGTACTTTTTATGGAAGAGGTCCTCGTCAGGTTTAAAAAAGTGTTCGGGGTGGGGGTGGGAGCAGGGAAGGGCATCAAAAGTTATGACAAAATATTTTTTCACCGATATAGGTCTTCAAAGGGGTCTATTGGGGTAACTTTTTATCAGGAATCTAATGGTAGTGTTTAAGAAAGTGGCGGGGTGGGGGTGGGGAGGGGCAAAATTCATAGATTTCATCGATATAGGTCCTCAAAGGGGTCTACTAGGGGCAATTTTTTACCAGGAATCTAATGGTGGGGGTTTAAAAAGTGACGGGATCGAAGGCCCCGCCCGGAGGGCGGGCCCAGTGTGCCGCACGTACGGCGGGCTGTGTCGAAAAATACACGCTCCTATTTTTATTTATTTTTTTTTGGAGGGTACTTTTCATATGACCCCCAAATGTTCCCGTGCAACGCAGGGTAACCCTGCTAGTTAGTCATATTTGAAGTTGAGTTCATCAAAATTAGTATGTAAGGGTCCAACCTAGCCCCAATTTGCTGGACATAGGTTCGAATTTGCCGGACCCCTCCAGAACTACGGAAATTTCTATCGCGGAGACAACCACTATAGGCTCCTTGGCCATGTCTAGTCGCCTGGCTATGTACGTTTCGCGTCGCTTGCATCGCAGGCTAGGTGTGGATGCTTTATGTTGGGGTGTGAATGGGAAACGTCAGGCATAAAGAGAAAAAATGGTTAGAGTTGCAATGACGTCGGTGACGTCATGGTGAGCTCGCGACGTCATGACGACTTTGACCGCTGTCGATGTCCACATAAATGAGTGACTGGCACCTGCAAGTTGCTATCTTCCACCTGCAAGTTGCTATCTTGCACGTGCAAGTTATTATCTTGCACCTGCAAGTTACTATCTTGCACGTGCAGGTTAGTTATCTTTCACTTGCAAGTTAGTCATCTTACGACAGCCACCCTAGCCACCCTATGTCAGAAGCCCCGGCTCCCCGTACGTGCCCCAGTGGCTAACATTCCCATATTTGACAGCCACCCTATCTCAGAAAACCCGACTCCCCATACTTGCCCAGTGGCTTATATTCCCGTATTTGACACGGTGACCTTACCTCTGTCGCTTGACCAAGAGCGACAGAGTCGCCCTTCCCCATCTCCCAGAAGCCCTTCACGCGACGATTCCCTAACCCTACCTTCTCGACAGAATACCCTAATCATATCAGAGACCCGTCCACCTTATTCCACGACCCAGGACTCCACGATATGCGCCAGTAAACCAGGGACCCTACACCGAGCGTTCCGATTAAGAGCGGCACAGCCACTCTTCCCCTTCTTCCAGTACCCCTACCTCAACAAGCTCGAACAGTCGCCTGACCGGTCAGTCATTGCTGGTGATCACTATCCAGATGTAGAAGAATCGTTCTAAGAGTCACTGGGACTAACTCTTTGATTACTAATTTTCTTCTCGAAGCTCTTTTAGGGAGTTGTTCCAAAAGCTGCTTCTGGAGCAGCTCCCCAGTTACACATCTCTATGAGTCGTTCGAAGTGTCAATTTTCGAAGGGCTGCTCTAGTGGCTCCTTGTTTCGAGTCCTTCGAACCGACAGAGTAGGACAGAGTCGATCAGGGAGAATAAGGGTCGAAAGCCTGAAAAGGGACATCCCTGTTTCTGTTAAGGGGTATTGAGACCCGGCCCAGCAGGGTCTACCCAACGGCACGGCCACCTATAGGGAGACATCGGCTATTCAAAGACCCTACGGACGTTCAGTCACTCACCTCTGTGGACATCGACTGCGGTCAACGTCGCCATGACGTCGCGATCCCACCGTGACGTCACCGACGTCATTGCATTGGGTCATGCATTGTGAATTTAGTATGATACTTTAAATAAGCGATGTATGACCCAGCAACGTGCAAGTTGAACCTGCATCACACTATGTATGACCCTGGGTCATACATTGTGAATTTAGTATGATACTTAAATAAGCAATTTATGACACTGCATCTGTCCATGTTCTAAATGAAAGGATGGAAAGTCGAAAGAAAAGTTTAATTGGGGAATTTGTGCTAAATACCAGGAATATTTAGGTTTTCCAAAACTTGGATATTCGTTAGACAGGAGGCCAGACACGACTTGTCCTATCGGCCCGTGTGGCCAATGGCTATACCCCGTACCCCCTCCACTCCCGGGTGATGGGGTGGGGGTGGCGATGATTCTACACGCGTCACAAAAGCTCAAAAGGCTTGTATTGTATTCAACTCTCGCAAAAGGCATTATAGGCCAACTTTATTTCTTTTACTGCGTGCTTCTTTACCCTTTGGACACTGATTGTACCAGTTTAGAGCCATCAACTGGAAGAGTCTATATCCGTTACTTGGGGAAAGCCTTGGACTGCACGTGGAAAATCTTGATTGATATACCACACAAATTCACTTAGCAACTATCTACATTATGACTGCAGGTCGTATCACGATTTTGGTCTGGAAAAAGCGGACTTTCGAGCTCATATGGTCACGTATATAGAGTCACTCAGTACTAAATGTAAACTGCATACTCTCCAGGTAGACTTCCACTGACTCACGGAAGTAGCGAACGTGACTAGAATTGTTAAGGCCATGATTCCATCTCAATTTTTAAGCAGTCCTCAGGGCATCGCTTCTCAGAGTCGAGGATTTGGCCCCATTTGCAATTTTCGAATTTTTTCCCAACCGGGTCGAACCATAGTCCATCAGGCGCGTCTTATGGACCCTTATGCGTTATGATCACGGACAACCACCTCAATCCCGCCGCATCTGCGTGGGGGCGGATGGGTGGGGTGGAATTTAGAGTGGGCATACCCTCGAATCAATACCCTCTCGCAATGCTCTGGAGATAAATGGATAAAAAGTAAACACAGAGTATGGGCTGGCGTAGACGGGATTTCGTGCTGGAAACAAGGGCAAAACTCCTGGTGGGGTGTTACCCCCTCCCCCGCCCCTCCAAAAAAATTTCTGTTCGCAGGGCAGCTAGTAGGGCAAGCCGAAAGCCTGCCATGTGGTGTCCAGCCTTTAAATTGTTACCACGGTCTGCGGCTCACGCAACTACTGCCATGACAAGGAGTTATTTACCAGAATGTTGCCCTGCCTAACAGAATAGAGCTGAACAGCTAGGTCACGCTGGGCTCCTGATATATCCACCTGATATATCATTGTCTTGTAAACTTCCATCTCCATACATGCGCCCTAGTATGGGGCGGAGTTGTGATATATATGGAGGGCAATATGAGCTGACAGTAGGGCAGAATGATGATACCCCCCCCCCCCACCCCCCATGTTTTTCGGTAGTTACGGGCCTGCCTGGAAACACAATCAAAAATCTTCATGGTTCTTTTGGTACGCGCTTGTGCTTTACTCAGCAATTTCTTGTTTTCTCTTGCGGTGTTGTTCCCACTTTCGCTTTGGGGCAATGTAGTTTCCAGGATATAACGACGCTCATGATCGGTCAACTCGGCGCGTTGCTTCTTGGGATTTTAACACGATTCAGCATCATGCTGTATGACCGTGGATCATACATTGTGAATAATAATAATAATATGGTTTTAAGCCGAGTTTCCACTGAACGTGCTCACAGGCTTTACAATAAGTACATGACATCTAATATGAATATGTTACTAACTGGATATTATGGCGGGCTAGGCTAATTTAAACAGATGGGTTTTCAGTGACTTTTTGAACGAAACTATGTCCTGGACAACCTTCAGGTGATCGGGCAGTTGGTTCCACAAATAAGGTCCAGCTACACTGAATGCTCGATCACCTGCAGTTACAAGGTATCCAGGGTGGTATACCAGATTGATGGCTGACGAAGATCTAAGAGCTCTGACAGGTTCGTAACACTGTATAAGAGAGTTCAAATAATCAGGTGCAATATTTAAGCGAGATTTAAAAGTTAAAAGAAGAACTTTGAAATTAATTCGCTCCTTTATGGGTAACCAGTGTAGATCTTTCACTATAGGTGTAATATGACAAAATTTCTTTTTCCTGGTTACCACTCTAGGTGCGCAATTTTGAACATTTTAAAGTTTCTTCAATAGATGTTGTTTGCAGCCATATAACAGAGAATTGCAGTAATCAAGACGGCTAGTTACAAGGGCGTGCACAAGCTGCTTGGTCGTCTCCTCATCGATCACGTTCCGAACTCTGCCGATATTGCGCAGATGGTGGAAAGCGGATCTGTAGACTTGCATCACATGCGCATCTGCAGCCAAATTCCCAACCATGCAGTACCCCAGATTGCGGACTGCTATCGACGGTGAGATGACACTGTCTTCAATATGTAAACTGAGTTTAGAAACTTTGGAAAGTTGACAGGGTAGTCCTATGTACATTATTTCAGTTTTATCAGCATTAAGTTTTAAGAAATGTTGAGTCATCCAGTTTCTGATATCGGATACACAGTTCTCGAAAATTTGGGCTGCTTGTCTCTCGTCACGGGGTTTAAAATGAATATATAATTGTGTGTCGTCCGCATAACAGTGAAATGAGAGTCCATGGCTACGTATTATATCGCCTAGGGGTAGCACATATATGGTATATAGCAGGGGTCCGAGAACAGACCCCTGTGGGACACCACACTTAAGCGTTACATGCTCGGAGAGCGTCCCACCCAAGCATACTCGTTGCGTCCGCCCAGATAGATAGGATCGAAACCATTCTAAGCACAGTCCTGTGATACCCAGTCCGTTTTCCATGGTGTTAAAAAGCACAGTGTGATCGATGGTATCAAACGCTGCACTTAGGTCCAGAAGTACAATACATGATACCTGCTGTTGATCCATGGATTGTAGAATGTCATTTTGCACGCGTAATAGAGCAGTTTCAGTGCTACACCCGGGCCTTTATGCGGACTGAAATTCTTCAAACAAGCCGGTTTGTGTTAGATGGTCACGAATCTGAGTGCTGACAACACGCTCCAATAACTTGGAAATAAAAGATAAATTTGACACTGGGCGATAGTTTTTCAGAACCTCTTTATCTAGCCCAGGCTTCTTTAGGAGCGGAACTACACGCGCCTCTTTCATGATTGATTGAAAAACACCGGTGGTCAATGATGTGTTCGCGATCTTAAGTAATCAAGGCATGAATGCTGGTAAGCAGGTTTTGAGAAGTTTAGTGGGGATCAAGTCAAGCGCACACTGCTTGGATGGCGACCTCAAAACGACATAATTTACGAAGTTCATTTTCGGTTACAGGCTGGAAACAATTCATGTGACTCTTAACTGCCGAAAGCATAGTGGCTTGCTTCAATGAAGAGAAGTGTGACACCTCATCATCCACATTTAACGTTAGCCCAGATCTTATTGTGTCTATTTTGTCAGCAAAAAACTTGACAAAACGGTTAGAAAGATCTTCAGCAGACACGTGATCAGGAAGTGAGACATTCCCTTTCCGATGGAACAATTTATCCATCACGTCCGAAAGTACGTTAGGTCGCTTGATGTTATCACTAACGATGTTCGTGAAGTAATTCTTTTTCGCTTGACGAATAAGGGAATTTACTACATTCCTTTGCTCGGTGAATAACTCCCTATGAATTGTTAGTTTTGACCGCCGCCATTGCAACTCAAGCACTCTACGGTATCTCTTAGCGTCCCGTATTTCATCGGTAAACCATGGTGAGAGTTCACGCTTAATTGCCGTTCTTGTTCGAAGTGGTGCAAATTTGTTCATGAGGTCATTTGACATGTCATTGAACTTATTAACAATGTCGTCAACGGTATCATTTGCCATTTGTTGTTCATTTACCGGACTAATTGCCTCAGATAATTCCGAAGGGTTTATACTTCGGCACTTGCGGTAGGTAAGGGTATGCTTTGATGTCAGTTTGCGAGGCAGCTGAATGGTAAGTTTGACCAAAAAGTGATCTGAGAGTGCTACATCTACGATCTCAAAATCCTGGACCAGTGCAATGTCACATTCCCGCGTAATTACCAAATCCAGTGTATGCTTAGCTCGATGGGTGGCACCAACAACTCGTTGCACCAGCTCCATCGATTCCAGAAGTCTAAGAAAATTTACTGCCGCCATGTCGTTACTTTTTTCAATATGGAAATTGAAATCACCGACCACAATGAAGGTACACTTTGATGCAACTAGAGTTCCAAGAAATTCGGCTACTTCGTTCCTAAAGGAATTAACAGATTCAGATTTATTAGAAACTTTCCTATTTGGACCCTTTCCATGCGAAAAGGTATGAGGACGGTAGATTATCACAATTTTTACCGATTTTGACCCCTGTTTCAAGCTAGTGGACATCACTTCAAACGATTTGAATTTTCGACACTCATCAGTTATTACTTTGATGTCATTATCAAATAGCACCCCGACACCGCCTCCTGATTTCCCACACCTAGGTTTAAGATAAGATAAGATAATATTTATTGCAAGAACACCAAAAACAAGGCAGATTGCATGTCATTGAAATTAGTAACAATAATACCAAGAAATAGCAAAATATGTTTGAAACCATAAACACTAATGTTCAGTTGGTGCATGTTATAGCTAATGATTTCATTCTAATTGGTATTATGCCGCAAGTAAGCATTCTCTGTATTCAGACATTTGTCGGATCATATTACAGATGATACCACACAGTACGGGGATTTCATTTTTCATAAGAAATACGAATCTCTCAGAGCTACTCATACCAACAAAATCTGGATATTCTCTCTCGATTTTGCGATAGGAGTCAGCACGTATAGAGTCATATCTCTTACAACCCATAACAAAGTGGAATTCGTTTTCTATATTACCATTGTTACAGACCTTACATAACCTTTTATGTACAGGTAATGGGGGCTGTTTATGTATAAGAGTCTTATCACTTTGTTGAAGTTCACCGATAGTCATGTTATCATTAGATACGAGCCACGTTTCGGTAAGCATACACAGAGATATATCGTTGTCATGCATCATATCCCGTATGTCACCAGTCTTGTTATTAACGGACCTAGCATTGAAGAGGCCTGATGTGATGCCAAATGTTGGATGACGAAGCACAATCAAGTTATCGACATTGAGCTCCTTGGGTTTCCGTTTTGTGAGGCGTCTACGGCCGCCATTTCTGTTTCTCATCTTACGACATATACCAAGTTCTATGAGCCTATTATACAGTGAAAAGTCAAGGGGGACATGCCCAATGTTAGTAATCGATACGCTCCTGTTAGTCCTCACATTCAAACCGTGAAGGCACTCCGGTGTGTAAGTTAAGCGCGTCGGATTGTTTGTCGCGCGTGACTGGATATCGATGGATGGATACAAATTGTCTGCTGTCAGCGTTGTCTCCATGACTAAGTTGAAGTGATTGATACTCACTGCAGTCCAGTATACAAACAAAACTATCCACAAAACACACACTTCCAGGAATATTCTAGGGTGGAAAGTTCGAAGAAATGTACATGGAACCATAATGAATATCCAAGTCAATTATTATAACTGAGCAGTTATCCAAAATCAACAAAAAATCAACAAAATACAGCATTTAGTATGAATTAAGTATGATACTTAAATAAGCGATGTATGACCCTGCATCATACCAGCCGAACCTGCATCATAATCGCTTAATTGAGTATGATACTTAAATATCGACGTATGACCCAGCATCGTACAGGTTGAACCTACATCATGCCATTCGCGTACGAGAGGGTCATAATTTCTAATTTAGTATGATAGTAAAATAATTAAAATATGATACTTAAATAATATAGTATGACCCTTAAATAATTCTGTATGATACTAAATTAATTTAGTATCATACTTAATTATTTTAGCATCATACTATACTGAACTATTTCTGTTGCCTGAGTCAGACATTAAATTTCGAGTTGTCGACCCTATTTTTTCACACTTGACTGCACGGGTAAGAATTAAAAAGCTTCGCACCTCGCTGTTTTCCATCGATGAAGTAATTAATTTACAGTCGTCTCGAACGCACAAGCACATTGGAATATGAAAACGAAATGTGATTACCAATAGTCGGCGACCATTCGTTACCTGCACATCGTTTTCATATCTCGGTATACTTGTATATTTGGAATTGAATGCAATTCACAACTTTACAGTTGGCTGTCGGTCGCGTCATCCGCAGAACTGTAAATGTACAAAATGAAAAGCAAAGACTAAAATTTGATGTGAAATGTTTATATTATTAAAATTAAAAAACTTAAACACAACAATAAGTAAATATTTACAAACAACTATCTTCCAAAAGCACACGCAAATCTTGAATAAGGGGATGTGAGGACTGAGAGTGGGAGGGGGTGGAGTGGCGTTCTTCATATTTTAATTTTTGAATTCTTGGTTTGCAATAGTAGAGAAAAATGCATTTGAGAACAATTTTATAGC
Source organism: Pictodentalium vernedei (assembly GCA_031216915.1). NCBI lineage: Eukaryota > Metazoa > Mollusca > Scaphopoda > Dentaliida > Dentaliidae > Pictodentalium > Pictodentalium vernedei. Next base: position 345,642,274 of record CM062290.1, on the reverse strand, counting down.
CCAAAAAAAGGATTTGTTAGGGCAGTTTCATTTTTTTCGGGCAAGTTTGTGTTGCCCCCCCCCCCCCCCCCAAAATATGAACATCGCCCGAAAAAATTGCCTCCCTAGAATCATGTAAGTTTTTGTGGGTACTGAACTTGCTCAAAAATATATTTGGCCTCAAAAGTGAATGATTTCCTCCGCAAATGCGGAGGGGGGGGGGGGGGGAGGGGGGGGGGGCATACATATATTTGCCATAATGGAATATTCGTAGAAACTGTAGCAAATTTAAGACCAAAATAAAATAAACAAACTATTTATGCATGAGTTGAGAATATTCCCCCAAAATGGAGTAGCGCTAAATGCTATTTTACAGTCGGTTAATTGGCGTGGATTGCTACAAAACCACCTCGAGATTCAGTGGATTCGAAGAGTCTTGTGAGTGTACCGGGGTGAGGGTGGTTGTTTGGTGGTGGTTGTGGTAGGATGGTGGTGCCAATATCCCAAATAAATTGCAGCACAGTGGGGTTGACGGGTTATTAATGGGTGATGTCCGCTGTCCAGCGTAATATTGTGAAATATACCATACAAATATGAATGTCACTGAAATTAGCTCATAGAGATGGTTCCAACGGCATCCATATTTTATGGTTTCATTTAATAATGTTATAACATTATTTGCAAACCAGTGCAGTATGGGAATGAAGGAATATATTTTGATTGTAGATAGAGATTAGAGTATCATATGCCTAAAGGGATTTCCTCTCGACAAATGGCCACATCTGGGTATGGGGGGGGGGGGGGTATGGTCCTTTACAACTCACCCCATGTAGATCCCCACCCCCTCCACCCAGGTCGTAGATCAGCAAATAATTCTCATACATATATGGTCTGATGAGACACAAATATGCTGAAAACGCTTACCAGACTGTTTACGTATTGTAAAAAAAATTAAAATATTGTTATACTTGTACGGATAAACTTTTAATTTCCTTTTATATATAAAAGGAAAGTAAGAGTTTATTCGTGCATGTAGAACACCGGTCCAGTAAGTTATCTGTAATTCAAATTATTATAATTCATATTTTACAATATATAACAAAAATTGATAAGCCTTTCAATGCATTTGTCACATCAGACCTTATAAATATAGGTTACCGTATATGTATTGGGGGTGGGGGGGGGGGGGGGGGTCTGGATGGAGTTGGAAACTACAATAACCTCACCAAAGAAATGGTCATCATTTTTCCTTGGGAACCTTTTGCCCAAGAGGACCCAAACTAGTAGAGGGCCGAAGGAGCCGACCTCTCCCGCCCCCCATGATAATCTGCCGGAAATTTATACCTCCGTTTACTGAAATTTTAGAAGTTTTTTGCCTCTTTTCACTAGAGTTTGTGAGCAAAATGAAGGGTTTGGGGTTATTTTCCCAATATTTTCAGAAAATTTGTCGAAAATTTTCAAACTTCGCCATACTCTCTCAACCCCACCCCTCCCCCCTTCCCCACCAAGGTAAAGTCTGGTTTCAGGCCTGGGCTTCACTCACTTCGATATCCTTAGAGAAGATAAGTAATAATGAACTCACCGTCTTGTTTTTCTTGTGTGTTATCAATCTTTCAACTTGGTGCGTTGAATGTAAAACATTTCTTCTGGTAGAAAAACGCGTTCAGTTTTTCTCCTGATAATTTTTTCCAGTCAGTTTTTTTATGAAGATGGAGTGACGCTCTGCCAGGGCTCATGGTTTATATATTCAGTTATGAAAGAGCTGAATTCATTCAACTATCACTGATGATGATGAATGAAAGGTTTTAGCGCGCCGAAGGCTCGCAGGGACGATGTGGGATTTACAAATCCCTTGCGACCCGGTTAACCTTATTTTTTTCCCCTTGGATCACACAGGCCTAGCTTTCGTATTGCCCAAAATGGAGTCTGAGGGGGTTATGCACGCGGTTAGAATACCCGACAGTTTACGTTGGAGTGTTAGATGGTCAATACTCAATCCCTCAACGCATTTAAACCTATTAGAGAGCGAGCTCTATTCGGTTCCAGTTCGGCGATGGTAGAGGTTTGAGTCCCACCATGGTGGCGAGCCAGAATGTAATGTTGTGCGATGGCAAGTTTAAGGGAAGAAGAGAAAAGAAAACCAAACAGCAACGCCGGTTTGGTAGCGGCCCCGGTATATGACCATAGCGGTTACAAAAAAGAAGTGGAGAAAGCTCCAACAGTTTAGTTTTAAGAAACCGGGAGTCATCCATCAAGCCTTCTGGGAGATAGGATGCCGTATGTAATTTTGAGGTATCTGGTTATCCTTCGGGAATTCCAAATGACCTCCTCCACCCCCCCCCCCCAAAAAAAAACAAAACAAAAAAAAACAAAAAAAACAAAAAAAAACACTCACTGACACACACCCTCAAGCCCTTAAAAGGGCTGTTAAATCTCTATTCAAATGTTTATTTTTATCAAATGTACACTCGTTCCCAGCCAGACAAGTTTGTTTCAATCCTTGCCTAGCGTTTGGTGGTTTCTTGTATATGTTGCAGAAAGGTAGGTTGCACCAATTCCTCCTACGCTTTGTCTATCATTTCCATGCGTCTTCTTGATGAGAGTGTTGCAAGAAAATTTGAGAATGTTCAGTTAGAAAAGTAAAAGGTAGAGAGAAAGATAGGTATCCGCTATTGTATATTGTGCCTGCTGTGTGGTTGTTGGATGGGGTAAGGGGTGTGTTTCTTCGGAGCACACTCCCCACACGCAGAGTTGCGAGGCAATCCTCACAGACTCAATCCTAAAGATCTCAATGAGTAGCGAGGCAATCCTCACTGACTCCACGCAGTTTAATTCTATTGAGTAATTTTAATTTACTGTGGATTATTTTGTTTTTCTGTTTAGGGTTCGGTGTTCGTTCAGCTTCACCATTGATTCACTATCCTGGAGTATGTGGAGGGTTTTGTTATATAGATCTTATTAAACGCGTTTCAATCGCGCTTCAGCAGAGTTGCGAGGCAGTCCTCACAGACTCTATCCTAAAGTTCCCAATGAGTAGCGAGGCAATCCTCACTGACTCCACGCGATTTAGTTATATTGTATAATTTTTATTTTATTTTATTTTATTATATATATTTTTTTTTTTTTTATTTTCTAGAAACTTATTTTCTTTTTCTGTTAAGGGATCGGTGTTCGTTCAGCTCAACCATTAATTTACTATATTGGAGTCTGTTGAGGGTTTTGGTTTGTAGGTCTTTTAATCGCGTATCAATAGTTTCTATTTTTGCTAGCTCGTGAAGTTCCTTTATCGGGGTCCATTTCGGTTTGCATAGTGCCACTCGCAGGGCATAATTTTGAACCCTCTGTAGCTTCTGAATGTTGGTTTTGCTTAGGTCGCTTGTTATTATGGCACCGTATTCTAGTACCGGACGTATAAATGTTTTGTAGAGCTTGAGAAGCACATCTTTGTTTGCTCCCCAATTTCTACCTCTGATCATCTTCAGAAAATTGATACGTTTAGTAGCTCTAACCGCAATGGAGTTTACGTGACTGTTTAGACTGAGATTGCTATCTAGGATAAATCCCAAAAATTTGGCCTCTTTGTTTGCTTCGAGTTTGTGATCGTATAACTGGAGATCGATACTCGGGACTGTTTTTTTCCTTTGCTTTTTGAAGAACGTAACTTTTTGAGTTTTGGCGGCATTGAGTTTGATGCGCCACAGGGCACACCAGCTCTCAAGATCGCGAATGGTATCCTGTAGACGATTTTTAATTATGTTTCTGGACTTGCTGGCTGTCCAAATGCCTTTGTCGTCTGAGAACTGCGATAGTTGAACAAAGTTTTTCCCTATTTTTTCTATATCATTCACATATATTATGAAAAGAAGCGGACTTAGAACCGACCCTTGTGGTGTTCCCGCTTCGAGTATTACTTCCTCTGACACCTCGCGATTAACCCTCACCTTGATTTTTCGGTCAGTTAGAAATGATGATATGATCCTTAGAATTTTAGTGGGTAATCCCATTTTCGCTAGTTTATATCTCACGCCATTGTGCCATACCGAGTCGAACGCTTTTTCTACATCCAAGAAAAGCGCGGTTCCGATTTCGTTTTGACTAAATGCTGTTTTCATATAATCGACCAGTCTATATACGTGTTCGATTCCCTCTTTCTGACTCCTATACGCTCTTTGCCATTTGTTGAAAAAATTGATTGATTCGAGATAGCTGCGAAGTCTCGTAGTGAGAATCCGCTCAAATATTTTCCCAACACAGCTAAGCAAGCTGATTGGGCGGTAATTAGAAGGGTTGGTAAGGTCTTTGTCGGGTTTAGGTACCATGACTCCCGTGGCCACTTTCCAGCATTTTGGGAAGTACCCACAGGAGAGACAGCAGTTTAAGAGTTTGGTAAGTCTGCAGTAGAAGATGTTGGGGCACTGTTTCATTATTTTGTAAGAGACTTCGTCTTCTCCTGGGGGCGAAGATGACCTGCATTTTCTGATTATACCCATGACCTCTTCTACGCTTATTGGTTCGGTTAATTCATGGTCGTCCCCGTCTTCATGCCTTTGGTCGAAGTTCGGTTCATTGAAGATTGAGTTGTTATCTTGGACAAATTTATTTACTCGTACCTTAAAATCGTTGTCATATCTGTTCCCTTCTTGTGGACGATGTGCCTTCTTTAGAAGTTCGGCAAAAGCACTGGCCTTTGCCTTGTCGTCTATGGCCATAGATCCGTCGCTAGTCTTTAGCGCATTATTGTTGGTAATTTTGCTCTTTTGGCCAGTAAGAGTTTTAAATGTATCCCAGAACCTCTTAGGTTCTCTCAGCCCATTTAGGTTTTCGGTTGCTTTTTCCCATCTCACGCGATTGTCGTTAGCTATGGCCTTTTTTACTTCCCCATGAAGGCGATTATACGCGGTTTTAAGTTCTGCTCTTTTCATTTGATCATTCTCTGATTGGTAAGCCCGGAAGGCTTTTCTTTTTTGTTTGATTATTTGAAGAGTTGTTTGGGTTATTCTGTTTATCCGTGTCTTTACTGTTTGCTTGGGACAGATTTCATCTAGCGTACTGTTGATAACCTCGTTAAGGTGGGTGCAGGCCTTTTCTAGTTCATGAACATTTGAGGGGTCAGTTGCCTTTATTTTTACTTCGATAATGTTTCTGAAGAGGTTCCAGTCAATTTTTGATAGGTTCCTCCTATTCACGGGAGGATACCTTACGGGACCAGTATTACATTTCAGAGTGGCGTGAACCGGCAGGTGATCACTGCCTAGATCATCATCTCCTACAAATATGTCTTGCATTTGGCTGGTTAGTGATTTGCTGGTGATAATCAAGTCTAGGATATCTGATTGATGGAGTGGGTTGTTGCTTATGTATGTTACGTCTTGATCGTTATTTACCACGAATAGATCGAGTTCTTCAATGATATGGAAAAGGGCGTCACCATTAGGCTCAGTCTTATGACAACCGAATACCTGGTGTTTGGAATTGAAATCACCCACGAATATGCAGTGCTTGTACTTGTTGGTAAAAAATTCAAATACTTTACTGTCTACTGTTGCTTGCGGCTTGTTATAATATGATATGATGGCCACGTGTTTGTGGTCAAGTTCAATTTCAGCTGCAATCACTTCAGCATTGAGGTGGTCGCATGGTATTGATTTGTATTTAATCTCCTGCCTTATTAACAGAGCGACACCGCCGCCTTTTTGGGCGGGGCGATCTCTTCTAATAATATCAAAACCACATAACGAGAATTGTTTGTTTGGTTTAAGCCAGGTTTCGCTAATTCCAATTACGTCCGTATTTTTTAAATAATGTGACATTTGCAAATTTTTCTGATTAACGCTTCGTGCGTTCGACTGGACTATTTTTAGTGTATCCATGAATGGTTTAGGAATAACTGTACTAAGTTTATTTAAGTTTAATTACTATTTGTAATATTGTTACATAATTATATTCTGTTGACGGCCGCTTCTAATAGCGTGTGAGATATTTGAGTATTATATAACTTAGAGGCTGTTTTACTAATCTCTTTGCAAACGTCCGAAAGACTGGTGTCCAAGTGTTTCTTCATTATGCTGAAAATAGAGCCAGCCATTAGAGTACACGTGGAATAAGGGGAAGATGGGTTCTGGACATTACTTACATTTAGAGCTTTAAGCTGGATGTTTGTTTTAACTTTTTTGAAGTGGCTACAACCCCGGTTGTTGCTGGGGTGTTGACCACCGCAATTCGGGCATTTCAGAGTTTTAGCACTACATGCCTTCGCGATGTGTTTGTCACCGCATTTCATACATCGTTGCTCCCCGTTGCATTTGTGTGACTATCACCTATGAAGATGTACTGGTTTTATAATAATTAGAAACCTGACATTGAGTAATTGTTAAAAAAAACAACACCCACATCAAAGTTTTTCCAATTAGCTGTCAACTTCAAGTTAACCTAATTGTTCTAAACCTGTACACCGTCAGCAAAATTATTAATTCTAACTTGTTAAAATAACATACATTGTGTTCAATGCAAAATTAAACACTTATATTAACGAGTCAATAGAAATGATGGGGCTTTCAAGTCCTTTCATTCACGTCAGTGAAGACAATATTTGCCGTGGAGAATCATCTGTTGAAATCGCATAAATATAAAAATCACTATTTTCAAAGTGAAATGGAAACATTAAAACAAAACCATAATTGAAATATTTTTATAGAATCAAATAATTTAAAGTTTACTTTATTCCGAATGATGTACGCGGAATGCATGCTATTGATGGTTAATATATATTTTGAACTTTAAAGCTTCCCCCATTCAGCCTTTTTTCATAAATTCATAAGGAAATGCACACAATAAAATAAGATATTTAAAACTAAAATGGAAACATGAAGAAGTTTGTCTAGCAATAAATATTAAACACCACTTTAAAGAGGATGCCCTAAACTATTTGACCATATGTACGCGAATTTTATTGAAAAGCAAATATGGATGAAAAATGAAGTTTTATTGCTTTCTCCCATTGACCTCTATAGTAAATTGGATAATGAAGATAGCTCTGTTTTTCACGCATGCGCAACTAGGGGGATAGAAATAGTTGTACATATGGTGATGATGATGATTGATGATGATGATGAATTAAGTATCATCATACTTAAATAAATAATTTTGACCCTAATCGTACGTCATAATGATACTTAAATAAACGATGTATGACCCAGCATCGTGCAAGTTGAACCTGCATCATACTATATATGACCCTGGGTCATACATTGTGACTTTAGTACGATACTTAAATAAGCGATGTATGACCCAGAATCGTGCAAGTTGAATCTGCATCATACTATGTATGATCCTGGGTCATACATTGTGAATTTAGTATGATACTTAAATAAACGATGTTTGACCCAGCATCGTGCAAGTTGAACCTGCATAATGCTATTCTCGTACGAGATGGTCATAATTTTTAATTTAGTATGATAGCAAAATAATTAAGTATGATACTTAAATAAGCGATGTATGACCCCACATCATACCAGGCGAACCTGCATCATGGTGTTCGCGTACGAGAGGGTCATTATTTCTAATTTGGTATGATAGTCAAATAATTAAGTATGATACTTAAATAATATAGTATGACCCTTAAATAAGTCTGTATGATACCTAATTAATTTAGTATGATACTTAATTATTTTAGCATCATGCTATATTAATTTAGTATCATACTTAAGTTAAATAAAGAATTTTGACTCTAATCGTACGTCATAGATTTGCGCAATCACAACATCGTGTATTGTCGATGTAGTTACCTCCCTTGTTGTACCTGGTCCGCCCCCCCCCCCCCTTTCTTTAGTTTTTCAAACCGAACTTGATTGCTGCAATTTTTAGAGCGCCCCCCCCCCCCCCGCGCACCTACACAAACACACCCAAAAACCTTCTTTGTGTATGGAAAACGTGGGTCCAGAGGATCCAGTCTCTTTAACTGACAGGCTGCAACCGTCGTGTCAGCACAAATCGGTCCACATACTTGTTGGGAAGAAGTTGGCACGTGGAGGAGAGTTTTCCCCTCTTTTACGTTATTGCCTTCATCGTTCGATTTAAGTTGACACGGTGACGCTTCCCGTGCCTCCCATGCTTTTGCACTTTTCCTGTATAAGAATCAGGGGAAGTGGAATCGTGCTTGTTTATTTTGAAGTTCGGATTCACCATGGGAACCCCGAGAAGTGAAGCATGCGGTGTTTGTTTACTGTGGTAAACAAGCTTTGTTTCATTGGTCAAACAGGACCCAGTCATCATATTTATTTATTTATTTATTTATTTATTGGCGTTTAAGGTGACATACTTATGCACAATGGTTAATCGTGACCGTGATCCATTCATCAATGCTAGGGTGGAATTCCTCTAAAATTATCAACTTTGTAATAAACGATTGACTAAACTTAATTGACTTTATCTCCATGTTGCGGTTACTTTTAGCCATCGTGCAGAAATATGTGCCCTTAAGCATCAATAAATAAATAAGTTCTAATTGCTGGTGTAATAGGACCCGGTAACCAACACTAGGGGTGAACGTCCTCAAGAGTGGGCTACGCAAATACAAACTATTTGCCCTTTGTACTTGTGCTGAGACCTGAAGTGACTTTACATTCCAACAAATCAAACTGGAGTATGCTTATTTTCAGGCCTGACCACACAGTTTGTAGAAATAACAGATACTGAAGGAAAGTAGCTATTATTATTTTATCGCAACGCTCGCCGCATACGCATCTCTTCTAATGTGTAAGCGCATTTACTGGTAAAACGAGAAAGTGAATGTACTGATGCTGAAAGTGACCTCAGACACCAATTAATAAATAAATTTCAGCAGTATGCTCTCTAAACTGAGCGTTCCCTGTATCTAGTGGATGAGCAAGTTGAGGTGCTGTCCTACACGCCGAGAGGTCCTCGGTTCGAATCCCACCTGCGGCAAACGCGTTGTGTCCTTGGGCAAGACACTTCACCTCCATTGCCTGCGTGGGGGCACGGTGGCGTCATGAACAAAGGCGTACTGCACGTCGATGGTGCACGTGTCTTCAATCAATGCTAACCCTGCATGTGTGGAGTTAGTATGTTTGGGAGCTGACAGTTGCTCGCCGTTGCTCGGTGGTTCTCTCCGGATACCCCGGCTTCCCCCCTACCCGTAAAACTGCCGTGGTCATGATTAGCCATTGTTCAGAAACATGTGACCTTAAACACCAATAAATAAATAAATAACAAATAAATAATAAATATTTGATCAAACGCCAGGCAGAATTGTCTCCCTTCTCAGGCTCGTCACAGACCCTTTGGTCAAAGTGAAGAGAGAAAACCCCGCTTAGCGTTAAATCTGATGAGAAAGTTTTTTTTGTATTTTGGTTTAAATGTTTTTTTTCTGCCACTGCTTGTAACATGTTCTTTGTGGCGAAACATAATTAAGGGGGGTGGGGGTGGGGAGGAGTGGTCGGGGGATGGGTTGTAAGTGGAGGAGGGAGGCACCTTTTGTTGATCAAAATAATTATTTTCTTCTTCATACATAGACGGATTAAAAAATAAGTTTACGAGCCCAATCAAATTGGAAGTTAAATCCATAAAAACACCAACCAGAGAGCACCAATTGTTATCTTACCAAAAAAATGAGATGAATGGGGGGGCATGCCTTTTTGGTCCAATTGTCAGATTCCACAGAGCTCATTCCAATTCGTGAAAATATTTTCCAAGAGAAAAAAAATGTGCGTTTTCAACTTTATTTTCGGGTTTTATCCTCTGCATTACGACTATTAATATGCTGAGTATTATCTTGAATTTGTTTTCAAATTACGTCATGGCTCGTGAGGAGCACGGTGGCACTGTGCATGACGCATTGCACGTCGATGGTGCACCTGTCTTCATCCAGTGCTAACCCTGCTTGGGTGGAGTTAGTAGGCCCCATGTTTGTGAATCTGACAGTTGCTCGCAGTTGCGCGGTGGTTCTCTCCGGGTACTCCGACTTCCCCCACTTGTAAAACTATCCGAAACGAGGTGACCCTGGCTGTCGAAACTGTTGTTAGCCCCCAATAAATAAATAAATAAATAAATAAATACGTCATGGCTGACTTGTCCTGGCGAAAAATTCGATACATTTTGGCATCAAGAGATCATTGATAAGAGTGCGTGCCCTATTTTTAGGGGAAAGGCTATATTTTGTCAGCAAGTGTAGATCTGAGAAGCCCTACTCAGTGGCGTACGTATGGGGAGGGGTGAGGATCCGCCCCTAAAACTTTAGCCCTCCACACCCAACTCCGAAACAATTGGCTCAATGCAAATTCCTCACAACATAGAACATATAATCCCAAAATGGTATCAAATACAGGGGCTACACACGGTACAAGTGCCTCAGATTTCCCCTCAGAGCACTAAATTTTGCAACGGGGGTGGGGTGGGGGGGTGGTAGTCCTCATTTGGGCCATCCATCCGTTGTCCCCTTCTCCCCGCTTCCCGGGAAGTAGGAGGAGAGGCAACGGCCGAAGGGTCCTAGTTAGAACTCGAGGAGCCCCCCCCAACCCCCCACACAACGGCCTTTCAAATATCATCTTTACCCCCCCCCCCCCCCCACCCACCTCCAAAAAGTGGCCAGGTCACCCCTTATTATAGAATCCTGGCTACGCGCCTGCCTCTACTAAAAATGCCACTAAAATGCCATTATATTATGGGATATTTTTGTACATAAGAGGAAAGTTTTATTTTTGTGCAACACGGAGGTAGGTAATTGTTTGTGCTGACTTGGCACATTTTTTGAAAGTATTAGGCCCACACTTGATAAAGTTTTGATGGAATCGACAACACATTGCCAAATATGGGATCACGAGTGGTCAGTGACGTAGGAATTAAAATGCAGACGACCAGTTTCGCGCGCACAATCATACAATTTGGCTGCCTTTTCCAACAGACGCTGACTGGAAAAGAACAACAACAGGTTGAAGCGAAGAAAATATTGCTTCAGTTCAGAAGGTGCGAAGGAAATGTCGGAAAAGTAAAACGGTTGATTTTATGTTGAATATTTTCAGCAATAGTGATGCAAATAAGGATTAAAAGATAAATGCTTTCTAACAGGGGACAACTCGTAAGTCAACAGCAAATTTTAGTAGTCAGTTTTGATGTTGCTATGAGCAGGAATTTGATCATGAAGGTGGGTGATAGGCCTAGACGTAATTTATTCAACAAAAAGAATAATCAATGAAAATATTGCTCTTAAAACGCTGTTCACACACACACACACACACACACACAAATACGCCTACTTGTAAGCGCCAGGAATTTAAACGACGACCCCCCCCCCCCCCTCCCCCCAAAAAAACAAAAGAAAAAAAAATACACACACAGGCTGTGGGAGCCCCAAACAAAATAATTTGAATTTTCCAGTAATATAGGCCTATCTTAATTTTTCCTTGCCTGCTGACAATGTTTTGCCTAGAGAGATTGCAGTTTCACTCGCCCCCCTGCCACTGATGAAAAACGTAGCAATCTCCAGCTGAGCTCTTCAGCGGCCCTCTTTCTGGCCGACACGGCCCATCAATTTGTACAGAATTCCAATGTTGCTCCAGCCGCTGCTATTTATTTTTTGAAAATAGGTTATTTTGAAAAAGTCGTCGACTCCTAATCTGCCTACTTTTCTAACATATCAAACTTTACGTCAAAAATATCTTCGTTATCACCACAAACTCAAACTTTCCCCCGCATGTCGGTACAATGCAGTTCTCTCAAAAGTCACCATATTTTATTTGTTTTATTATTGGTGGAAAAGAATTAACAGTTTTTTAAAAGTAAAATCAGCAGCAGAACAAAACACCCACAAGAAAAACACCTGTGTTTTGCTTTCAATGCTTTGTTTATGATACCCCATATTCAGAACTGCCACCTTTATTGTAGACTTGTCAGGCAATACCCTCACCCCACTAAAGATGAGCACAACCCCCCTAATGACCAGTACTGTGCATCAAGAAAATATTTTAGGATCCCCCACTGCACAGTAGTTCTAGAGGCGGGAGGGGGGGGGGGTGTTCATTTTTCTAGATAAAAAGGACAATATTCATATTATTTTCCCTGAACTTGTGGCTCCACAATGTGGTGATACTGATAGTGTATTTACCACTAATACACAGTGGAGTGTTCAATTCTTATTCAGTCACAAGTCATATATAATGTAAAAATAGATTAGAAGCACCAGAAAAGTTTCTGTCAGCTGACCTCTGGGTTGAATCCACCTTGTCATCAACCCAAATGTCTGTTAACTGAATTTTGCTTGTCACGTTTGTTTTGTTTTTTGTGGGAAGAATTTGGAAATGATTGCTTGTGTGGAAAATCCACTCCATGGGTGTTTCAATAATAAGTGCCCCTCACCATGAAATGTAAATATACCCTTGAACCATTTCCAAATATTTTCTTCATTCTGAATTTATTTATTCATTTATTTAGGGTTTAATTATACTTTCAACAGCCAGGGTTACCTCATATGGGTTCTATGGGTGGAGGAAGCTGGAGTACCCAGAGAGAACCACCAAGCAACAGCAAGCAACTGCCAGACTATCCAACATACTAACTCCACACATGCAGGCTTAGCATTGATTGAAGACAAATGCACCATCGTCGTCCAGCATGCTTTAGCACATGGTGCCACTGTGCCCCCCCCCCCCACACATGGGCAATTAGGATTAAGTGCCTTGCCCAAGGGCACAATGGAGTTACTCCTGGCAGGGATCGAACCATGGATCTTTTAGTTTGATGTCCAGTGCTGTAACCACTGAGTCACCATGCTCCCTTTCATTCTGAACCTGCACTGGATTACAATTATAAAGTACACATGTACCAAGGTATACAATATGACATGATGAAAGGGCAAAAGCTTGGGGGGGGGGGGAGGGACAGAAAAATTCCACAAAACTTGTGTTAAGAACAAGCGTGAAGGGCAGGGCAGGGCTGAGCTGAAGCTAGAATGCCCAACACTTGGGATGGGGAGGTGAAAGTTTCTGACACACCACAAACTACATGTAAGAAATATAAGGATGGTTTGTTGTGGAAAATGTGTTTTCTATTTAAGTGCATTTTAAGGTCCCAGCCCACATCCCTGCCCTGGAATTCTGTAGAAATTGAGCACAAGTACTTCTATCTGAAGATTTTTTAAGCATTTGTTTTTCTTAATTTCGCAGTGAACTAAGGACATTTAGAGTGTTGTTGATCAACAATACCTGCAACAAAAACTTACATTTTTCACTGATTAAATTCCAAGCTTTGACATCATTCCTTGGGAAGCTTCCCAAGAAATAATGTCAAGGCTTGGAATTATCAGCAGTGAAAAATGGGATAAAAATTTACTTGTGGCATTCCTACTCTGTATTTCAGCTTATAATTTTCTGATGGGTGCATTTAAGGGAGGGGGAGTCATCCCGGCCCCCCAACCAGTTTCCGACACGTTAACTGGTGAAGTATTAAATTATTTTCTAAGGTAATTTGAAGCATGAGTATTTTTCTCAAAGTTGCCACCCAAACAGCTAAGGAAGCCTTAATTTAGCCAGATTTTGTTCATGAACAATTGTTTTGCCTTTTGGCACTCTCCAATAAATTGTAACAAAATAACTTTATATAAACATTTATTTTCTACTTGTAAGAAAACCTCAAACCTATGCAAATACTGTAAAGCTCCCAAAGTGGTTTCATCACTTTTCAATAGAGCCATGATAGTAGCTTCTGGCACTCAACCAGTTAAATGGCTGTCTGAAGGAGAATGTACTCTCCCCTTCAGAACCATTTCAAAAGATTGCCTTCACAGATGTATTCCAGGCATTCATTTTGAAAGTATTAACTACTTAAATGTTGTGATCCATTACATAAATGAGACAACATCTTTGTGTATCTCTGTTTACTAATGATATGCTGTTATTTTACATTTCTGAAAAAGGTTGAACCGTTCTCTTACTAAGAAGTTGTACTTCACTGGTACTCGGCAAAAAAAGTCCACATATGAACTCTTTTTAAAAGAAACTCTGAAGCCCATATTTGGGCGTTAATGAACAGATGTATAATTCATCCAATTTATGTTCAATTGACTAAACATAAGTTTGGTAATGATTAGTTTGGGGTTTTTTTGCAGTTTATTAGAGAATGCCAACAAGCATTTTATGAAAATGAAATTTTGATGACAATAACTAGGATTTTGTGATACCTGAAAAAATATTTAACTTTCAAACGATCTGCTTATTTAAAAATTGAACCAGTTAATCTAACTATAAAGCCCTATTCAGATGATAGATCGTAACCCTTTATACAGTGCAGGCTGCAGAATCCCACCTGCAGCAACCGCATTTTGTCTTTGGGCAAGACACTTCACCCCCATTGCCCACGTGGGGGCATGGTGGCTTTGTGTACTATGGCGTACTGCAAGTCAACGGTATACTTGTCTTCAACCAATGCTTACCCTGTTTGTGTGGAGTTAGTATATTGGGGGTCTGACAGTTGCTTGCTGTTGCTCAGTGGTTCTCTCTGGGTACACCAGCTTCCTCCACCTGTAAAACTGTCATGGTCATAATTAGTCATTGTGCAGAAATATGTGACCTTAAACACCAATAAATAAATAAATAATCCTTTATCCAATGCGAATAATATCAAAATTTATTATTTTAAACATTATTTTTTCAAATTTTTAAAAATATTTCAACAAAAAGGAATGTGACCCCTCATTGGAGCTCGATGAGTTCGTTTCTGTGAGAGGACACATGATATAGTTTGTCAGAAGATGTTTTTTCAACTGCTGAATTTGCATATTATGCAGGTGTATTTGTCCAATTCGTTAGGTAAAGGGTTAAAAGACATTGTGGTGTTTTCATTGCAGGCAGATCTGTGATCACAAAAAAACTATTTTACCAAAGTTATGATTCTCAGTTCCTTTTAACTGGTAGATTGCTAAATAACCATTTGAAGGTGATTTGTAAATGCCATGCTACCAACATGTGAAGCTTCAGATTTGGAAGATTCTGTTAAAAAATAACTGTTTTGTTACAATTTACTGGAGAGTGCCTGCTGGCTATCTCTAATAAATTGCAACAAAAGTCTCATTTAGGCATTTTGTCTACTGCTCAAAAAGTTACAACATAATCAGGCTGTGAATTTTGAAATAAGATTGAGGCCTACCAGAAGGCCTTGTAGACAAAATTAATGGGGCCTACTTCAGCAGTATCAGAGTCTATTTTTTTTTAACTTCATAATTAAATGTTATTCTCATGGGGACTAGTGATAGGCAGCTGTAAAGTAATTTATGGGGCTGACCACAAGGGCTATCAGCCCCAGCCCAAACTAAATGCAAGGCCCATACACTGAATACAATATAAGCCACTGAAGTGGCTTTTAGCAATTTTCAATAGAGCCATAATTGTGTCTTCCAGCACTCAACAAGTGAACAGATGGAGTTCAAGAATCCTTCAGTTGGGCTCTATTGAGATGTATGCAGGGCATGAAATACTTTTTTAAAAGTGAAAAGCAGAATGCTATACTAAATTGGTTTTTGTATAGCATAAATTGAAAAACGAATAACATTTTTGTTTCTATTAAATTAATACTGTTCGCTATGATGTTTTGCTGAATTAAGCCTTAAAGTACTCACTATTTATCAATTTGATTAAAATTAACATTGAAACTGATCTAATGGGGCATACCACTTCGGCTGTCGATAGATGGTGCGCGTGTTCTATCAGTTATACTATACTTTCGATTTGACCAGTGGAAGTTATTTTTGTTCATGAAAATATTTGCACGCTTGTTATCGCAAAAGCTAAAATATTTTTCGATGAATATGTCGAATCTCGGGAATTACACCGTTACACGTCTGAAAATTTAACTTGACAACAGAAGGGCCATAATAACTGGCTGGAAGACAGATTTGATAACCAGGCGAGTGTCTTGTTTTTGTGTAGTGTAACCTAATTTTGCCCAGTCTTTGAGATATCACATGTAGTTCTCAGTCGTCATCTGATTAATTATAAACATTCATGTTACACACCACAAGTGCCTGTGTTTAAAACAGAAATGCAACTCAATTGAAGATGTGTTGAAAACATTACGTTTGAAATACAAACTTAGCTCTTAGATTTCATTTGCTGTATTCAGGGCATATTTGACACGAATTATTGTTATTGGTAATTAGATGGTTCTTCAATTCCACAGTTCTTTGTCATTTTATGTAGAAAGGGGTCATGTTACACACCAAAAGTGTCCATAATAAAAGAAAAATGCATGTTAAGTGTAGAAATGTTGAATCTATTACTTTTGATGAATAAATTTAGCTGCAAGCTTTTCCTCAGTGTGTTTAAAGTTGGAGACATTGTGTTAGTTATACATGTATGTATTTACATTGAATGAAAAAGCTAATCACAATCAATCACTATAAGATGAACACTGTTTTATGTACAGTATGGCCATTCAGTATTGATATTAAATTCATACATTTTTAGCTCAACTTTGGCGAAGCCAAATTTGAGCTTATGCCATGGCCCGTCGTCCGTCTGTCCGTCAACAATTCAATAAGGCTCGGGCTAGAGGCCGTATTTATGAACCAATCTTTACAAACCTTCTTGGGTACCTTTGTTATGACCGTGGGACGAGAACGAGTGTTTTGGGGTCCGATCCGAAATTCAAGGTGGCTGCTGGCGGCCATTTTGTACAGACTTAGGTGAAATCAGATTTTTGCGCAGAACTTCCATATGAAAGCGCTGATTTGAATAATTTTTTGTATGAATGTTTAGTACCATGCGATACATCACATATAATACAGGTTTTTTTCTCGTACGTAAATTATGCAAATTAGATTAACTTTGATGTATTCAGTGTTACTTTCAGCACTGTAAGTGCAAATGCCAATACGGCTCGGGCTAGAGGCCATATTTATCAACCGATCTTTACGAAACTTCTTGGGTACCTTTGGTATCATCGTGGGACGAGAACGAGTGTTTCTGGGTACGGTCTGAAATTACAAGATGGCCGATGGCAGCCATTTTGTACAAAATTAGGTGCAATCAGATTTTTGCACAGAACTTCCATATGAAAGCGCTGATTTGAAAAATGTTTTGTATGAATGTTTAGTACCATGGGATACATCACATATAATACGGGTTTTTTTCTCGTGCAGAAATTATGCAAATTAGATGAACTTTGATTTTTTCAGTGCTACTTACACACAGTAAGTACACATGTCAATACGGCTCGAGCTAGAGGCTGTATTTATCAACCGATCTTCTCGAAACTTCTTGGGTACCTCTGTTATCACTTTGGGACGAGAACGAGTGTTTCTGGGTGCGGTCCAAAATTCAAGATGGCTGCCAGTGGCCATTTTGTACCAAAATTAGGTCTAATCAGTTTTTTGTACACAACTTCTATACAGCTCAGGCTAGAGGCCTTATTTATGAACCGATCTTTACGAAACTTCTTGGGTACCTTTGTTATCACCGCAGGATGAGAACGGGTGTTTTGGGGTGTGGTCCGAAATTCAAGATGGCCACCAGCAGCCATTGTGTACCAAAATTAGTGCAATCAGTCTTTAGTTCAGAACTTCTGTATGAAAGTTCTGATTTGAATAAATGTTTGTATGAATGTTTAGTAAAATGGAATACATCACGTACAGTACAGGTTTTTTCTCGTGCAGAAATTATTCAAATTAGATGAATTTTGATTTATTTAGTGCTACTTACATGTATACACTGTAAGGGCACATGTCAATATGGCTCGGGCTAGAGGCTGTATTTATGAGCCGATCTTCACAAAACTTCTTGGGTACCTTTGTTATCACCTTGGGACGAGAATGAGTGTTTCTGAGTGCGGTCCAAAATTCAAGATGGCTGCCAGTGGCCATTTTGTACTGAAATTAGGTCCAATCAGTTTTTTGTCTCAACTTCTATACAGCTCGTATTTATGAACTGATCTTCACGAAACTTCTTGGGTACCTTTGTTTTCACCCTGGGACAGGAATGAGTGTGTTTTGGGGTGCCTTTATTATCACTGTGCTATGAGAACAAATATTTTGGGGTTCAGTCAGACCCATTCTGGGACTCAAAGATTTCTTTTCTAGTTTAGCATCTGATTGTCACCCACCTTTACAATACTTTACCTATACATTTGTTACAGGCTACGGTCAGTATTTATGTACAGACCGTTACAATACTTTATATGTACCTTTGTTATCAGGTCATCACCTAGATGTTTGTCATTGCTGTGTCACATACTATACATGTATATGTCTTGACAAGTTGAGCTACAGTGTCATTGACACTTTCATTATTCATATAGGCATTGGAATTCATCGTAGAACATGGAACTCAAATACAAAATTTCCATTAATGAAGCACCGGTATACAATTTATACACCCCCCTCCCCCGGATGAATTAATTTAACTTCCCACACCCTGATTTACCCCCCCCCCCCCCCCCCCCCACACACACACACACACACACTCGGACACACACACCTAATTTTTTTTTTTTTGCCTTTCCATGTAATGAGACTTTTAAACAAATTTTGAAGTCACAAATATTTTTCTGCTGGAATCAATATTTTTGAAATACATGTATTTTTTTGAAATATCTATTTTATGACTGTCATGTAAAACAGTTTTGAAGACAACATTTTAGGAAGTGGAGGTGACAGATACATGTAACATGACAAGTTATCTTCCCCACCTGGGACTTCAAGGACAAGAAATATTTTTTTCTCAAACCAATGTTTCTGAATGGTTTTCCTCAATCTTATCCAAGACTTATGTCGGATATATCTGGGAAAAAGATCACTGTGTGTATGTTAATCCACTCCCCCACCTGACACTACAAGGTCAAGAATTTTTCTTTTATACAAAAATCAAATTTTATACAAAAAGCAATTTTTTTTGGAGGGCATTCCGCAATACAATCCCATTTCAAGACTTGTATGTCCAATATTTAAAAAAAAATTTGTTCATGAGGTGGGGAGATAAGGTGAGCTGTGTGTCTTCCCCCTACCTGACACTTGAAGGACAAGAACATTTTATTTGTCACAAATCAATGCTTCCGAAAAGTCATCCCCAATATAATCTAATTTTAAGACTCACAAATTGGAAATTTTTAGATCAGAATAATTTTCAGAGGGGGTAGGTGATAATCCAACTTGTGTATTCTGCCCCATCCCTACTGACACTTCACAGACACAGGCCCGTCGGAACGAAATTTATATTGGGGGGGCTGATATTGCTAATTTGGGTGAACTGGCCGATACTAAATGGTATGGGGTATCCAGATACCGAAGGCATCTGGCTCGAGTGCTGAAGGCCCGAGCTTTTTGAGGGGGGAGGGGAGGAGGGGGGGTACTCCCCCAGAAAATTTTTTGAAAAGGACAATCAAAGGAAGCATTCTAGTAGCTTTTGAAGCAAAAACCTCTTGATTTTTTTAAACGGCAAAAGTTGTTTTTTTAACAAAATGTTTCAAAAATCCCAATAGAACCCCATAACATTTGGGGATGGTTCTCACACCGGGCTCACCTGCAGGCCGTGGCCGTATTCCGTCATGCTAAAAAACAGTCAGGCCTTATGGTGGATTCATTAGTTTTATCATTACGCCAACGGTTGTCGTGGTCTTTGGAGCTGCCAAAGGAATTGCTCAAAACGTTTGCACATCAACATATGCAGGTGCATGTTATACATCCAGTGATACGTTCATAATTCTAATCCAGGGGCGTAGTAAGCTAATTTTATTGGGGGGGGGGGTAGGACCTATATTTCCATGACGCGATGTGTCATCCGAGCGGCGAGTGGGGGTGAACACGTGAGGGGATATCCTCCGTCTGGTTGGTGGGGGTCCGGGGGCCTCCCCGGGGAAAATTTTCGAATTTAAGATGTAAAAACCTGCATTCTGGTTGATTCTGAGCAAATAAATCGTATATTCCTATGACGCAAAGCGTCATCCGAACCGCGAAAAGGCGAGTGGGGGGTGAGCACGAGAGGGGGTACCTCCCCGTCTCGTTGGTGGGTGTCCGGGGACCTCCCCCGGGAAATTTTTTAATTTAAGATGTACAAATATGCATTCTGAGTGATTCTGAGCAAATACATCGTCAATAAGGAAATACGTCAGCTCTCTGATCAATTCAGCGTGATTTCCGAGCAGAATGACAGGAATAGGGGCCTAGTGAACATGCAATGAATTACCCTGTGGTTGGTTGGGGTTTAACATCGCTTTCCACAATTAGGCGAAAACACGACTGTCAGTTTTATTGGTGGAAGAAAGCCCACATGGAACCCACTCAATCCAGTAATCATTAACAGTAATGTCGGAATTTGGTAACCAGTGGGCATCCGGTGTGGAGAAACCACCAACCCAGCCCAGTAAGGCCGACGGTACTTTTGACAAATTTGTGGGGGGTGGGGGAATATCTCCCTTACCCCCCCCCCCACCCCAACCGGTTCCTACGCCACTGTTCTAATCTGAGTTCAATAATGTAATGTCCAGTTTTATTCAAATTACATTGGTTGCTCCCATCATGGATAAACTAACGACGAAATATGAGCAAATTTTCCGACGGGCCTGCAGACAAGAAAAATATTTAACACAGTAAGATAAATAAAGTAAAGAAAAACAGTAAATAGTAAATGTATTATTGCAGTATGGAATAGGGTAAAAAGACCAACAAGATACCAAACCCAGAGACAAAGTAGGAATGGAAAGCCACAGCAGTTGCAATCCACCCGCACAGTGACATGTCCGTTTGAAATTTTCATCATATCCCAATTTCTGTGGATCCCTGCAAGAAGTGTTCAATGAGCCTATCACCAATTGAATTCAATAAATATTTTAAAAAATTTTTGTACAAATTTTTAATTGAAGGAAAAAATCTTTAGTTTTTACTGACTTGAGGCCTAAAATTGCAAAGAAGATATTCAGTTTCAAATCACACACTGTACATTTATGCACACACCTGTACCACATGCCACAAAAGGTTGTTCAATAAACTTCTGACCCCTTTTTGCTTGTATTGGGGCTTAAAGATATCTACAAATTTTTTGATAACTGAAAATATCTTTTTAAATTTATTAAGGAATGAAGATATAATGTTGCGTATACAAATAAATAATGTTTTGTATTTTTAATTATTCATTTACAGATATATGCATTAGGGCTGTCGCGACTATCATTTTTTGTAATCGACTAATCGTGACCAGTAATCGACGGTTAGTCGATTAATAGTCGCTTCCCATGATTTTTTAGCAAATCATTCTTCTGTTCGTAAAACTCTGAAAATGACAATGGCACCAGTGTGTTCAGACGAAGTGGGGTTGTGGGAACAACAAATCGGTCCCGACTGAAGCTACATGTAGTCCAATCTTGGACCCACAGCCCGTAATATAATTTTTGGGGTTGGTACGTCCTGTAGGATGTACCAACCCCAAAAATAATATTACTGACTGCGGGTCCAAGTTTGAACTAGATTGAAGCTGATGAATTAAAATGAATTTACCAAAGAACGTTCCTGCATATGTTTCCTTTCTGCAATAAGTTTCTCGAAATTTTGAACATTATTGAGATCTATGCATTCCCTCGTCAGTTGTTAAAATTGGATCTTAGTCTGAAGTTCCAAACTTTGAGAAGTGATCTGACATTCTGACTTTCGTCATAATTTTGTCACTTCCACGCTTTGGGTTTTCCAATGGGTGCATTCGTGTGTACAAGACTGGAGAAATTCAGAAGAATCTATTCTTCTCGAGTAACTGTGAGTGTTCTTTCTTACACAGTCAGTGACAGTCGTACAGTCTTCCGGATATGAATGTTAACTATGGTTAGATATTTAAAGTTATTCACCTTCATTGATCATTCACCTCACAAAACAATGCAATTTAGCCCCGACGTGTAGTAGACGTGTACCACCTTGAAAATGAACGACGATCAACTAAAAATAAAAAAAACGTCGACTACTTCAATAGTCGACGGTTAGTCGACTAATCGAATAATCGCGACAGCCCTTATATGCATTTTAAGGAAACCTGAACATAATTGGGAACTCAGTTGTAAGCTCACACTTACAGTATGTAGATTGTAATCACCCCTGGAGTGGAGTTATTACCCAAAGTATTTCTTTCAAATTATGAACATATGGGCATAAACCACAAGCAATGTTTCAGCCAATGCACCTCTGTGTTCAGACCAGAGGACCATTCGCTGGAGTAACTGTGCTTGTGCTTGTTATGCTTTGCAACAAACTTGCGATTATCGCTTGTGTGGAATTTCCACTCTGCAGGTGATTTAGTGATAATACACCCTCCATGTATTGTACATCGATTTGTGACACCCAACTTCAAATCCTGATACTCATGGCAATGAGTGGTTGACTTAATTGTATGTACATGTACCAGTATCTGTATTGACAATGGTACTAACTGCTTTCAAACAATCTATTCCTGACATAGGTCGTTTAATGAAACCTGAACATGATTGGGGACTGGGTTCTAAGCTAACACTTACTTTGGTTTGTGTTACACCAAACTTCAAGTCCTGATACTCATGGCAATGATGGTTGACTTAATTGTATGTACCAGTCAATTTATCCATTCTCCCAAGCAGAGAAACATTTTAGAATCTGTCCCATGCTTTGGTGTGAGAACACAGGTTGCAGCATACCTATAGGCACTTGCCTAAACTTTACTTCCCAAATTGTAACTTGTATACTATAAAAGTAAGTGACACAAGATTATGCCATGTCTGTCAGTTCATTTGTATTTTTTTCGTTGGTTGGGTAATTTGGCAAAAATACCCAGAAGTGGGGAGGAGATGGAGTGGAGTGTGGAGGGTCACACACCCTACATTGTAGTGTGGGGAGGGGTGCAACATATTGTTTAAAAGTAATTACATGCAGTACTATTGTCAGTACATTAATTACAGTCATTTACAGAAAAAAATGCCATCAAGTCAATCATCATTTTCAACTTAATGCCAAGAGTATCAGGACTTGAAAGTGGGTGTAACACAAACCAAAGTAGGTGTAAGCTTAGAACCCAGTCCCCAATCATGTTAAGGTTTTGATCAACTGCATATATCTGTTAATCAAATGTCTAAGCTTAATTCTACATAAATTTCAATATAAAATAAATTATCAGTAAGGCTTGAAATAAGTGGTGGGACCAGGACAATGACTGGAACCAAACTTACTTTGACCTACGCTCTTTGAAATCCATAGGCCATTTTGACCGATGCAATATTCTGCTCAATTTTAGAATCTGAGTTTAAAAAACACTGGTAATTCGGTATAAACTTAAATTCCATTGCGAATTAACAAGTCATTTCCTCATTTAGTAGTCACCATATCGTCGCGTGAGAACCATGAGGTTCTATCTTCCAGTGGAAGATAGAACCCTATGGTTCTCACACGACGATATGTCAATTTACAATGTGTAAAGCAATATGTTGAAAATGACCTGTACCAACTAATTGGGGCAGAACATTTTGACCTACGCGGGAAAAAACAAATATTTTGAGCTTTGATTATTACTTTTTCAGTTAAATAATTGATTTTTTTTAGAAATAATTTTAAATATTCATCCATACATACCTGTCATTGTAACTACTTTCATTGGTTGAGTTATGGGGCAAAGACAGGTGAGGTGAAGGGGCTGGGAGTTAATAGTATTAGTAAAAAGAAGGGAAATGTTAATTAATCACATACACATTCCTACTCTGGCAAATGGTAAAAGGGAATGAAGGATGTACATGCAACAGATAGAAAGAAGTGTTATCCCCAGTGGCCCTACCGACTCCAATTTGTTCGGCACTTTCTCGATAATTCTTGAATGAATGAATAAATGAATGAATGGATGGATGAATGAACGGTTCACTCTACAAATATGACAAGTTACATCAGTAATGAATACAAAGTGATATTGCTGTTGCGTTTATATCATTTTTAATAGGATAGAACATTATTAAATGAAATATTAATATCTACAGTATAGTGGTAAGAAAAAAATTGTTGAAGGGAGATGGTAGAAGTGAAAACTTATATGTAAAAATTCCCGGGGATTATATTTAAATTGCTTTATAGTACACTTAGTTATCCCGGTTTTATCTTTTATCACTTAAGATGAGAAGTAGTATCGCATCAATTTATGTCAGATATAGGGAAAAGGATGCTGGAAAAAATAATGTTTTACATATGTACATATATGTTTATTGTTTTCTTACTATTTCTTATAAGAATGTGTTTTTTTTATCTTGGTATATGTATTGAATAAATTTTATTGTCTTGTTCTCTTGAAAACATGACATTGTCTTGCCTAACTGTATTTGTTTAACAGTTGCACTTTGCATAATTTTTTGAACACAAATATTGTTAAATTTGTTGCAATGTCTTAGTTCGTGTTGTAGTGAATTCCATTATCCTGCAATACCAGTGCAGAGTGATTTTTTATTTGTACTGTTTTTATAAGTCTTCTGCAAGCCAAGAGGTCCTCGGTTCGAATCCCACATGCGTCAATTGCAGTGTGTCCTTAAGCAAGACACTTCACCCCCATTGTCAACATGGGGGCATGGTGGCATTGTGTACTAAGGCGTACTGCACGCCCATGGTGCAATTGTCTTTAACCAAAGCTAACCCTGCTTGTGTGGACTTAGTAATATTGGGGAGTGTGACAGTTGCTTGGTGGTTCTCTCCAGGTACTCAGGCTTTCTCCACCTGTAAAACTGTCTAACACAAGGGGGGCCCTGACTGTCGAAAGTGTCAATAAACCCCAGTAAATAAATATTTTATAAGTTTTCTGTTATTTATCATGGGACAAAATAATCATCCCACTTGGGATAATCTACTTTGGATGAATAATCCTGGGGCAGACTGGTTTTGGGACAATTCGTCCCAGAAGGATTGGTTGGACAAGTACTAGTAAAATAATATAAATCAGTCACTTACTCACAAACTTTGTTTTTGTAATAAATTATTACAAAACAAACTGCACGAATAAATAAAACTGCGACAAAACGTCAAAAGAGCTAACTCAGAAACTGTAGTGTAACAATTGTTACTGTTAGAAATATTGGTGATACAAAAAACCTTTTGTCACATTTAAAATATGTCTAAAAATCAGTTATTAGACAGATAATTTTATACTACAAAGTTCATTATGAGAAAATGTCCATACTCGAAAGGCAGGTGTCACTGAGGAATGCCCAAGTGAATCGCTTAATTCCACACGTGTGTTTCAGTAACTTGAGTAAGGGCATATCGGACTCATGTTGTTACCGGTAGTTAGCCTTTGTTTACGCAACATAATTCTGTAATGCCCCTTGAAAATGATTCATGTTTTGCACCAAACACATCTGTAATAAAAACAGAGTGGAGGTGAAGTCGAGAATATCCGAAGGTAAAAAGTGGTCTTTGCGGACAAGTTCCCCTTTTTAGCTCACCTGACTTTCAGTCAGGAGAGCTATAGTGATCACTCACCGTCTGTCGTCCGTCGTCCATGAACATAGTGTTTGCGTCTTCTCCTCCCAAACCGCTGAACCAGTTTAATTGACATTTGAGATAATAGCTTGTTATGACATCGCAATTTGATTTTGTTCAAATCAAGTTGCCTCGAGTCCTCGACCCTTGGTAAGGCCATGCCCAAAAAGTGTGCCTAAATCTTAAAAAATCTTCTTCTCATGAACCAGCAGTAGCAGAGACTTGATATTTGGTGTGCAGCTTCCTTTTGAGGTGTGGACTCCAAAAAATTATTATCAGATTTGTTCAAGAGAAGTTTGTGGGGCTATATTTGCCATTGTTATGGGAGGGGCAAGAATTTTTGTCACTCCCAAAATTTCTATTTTCCAGACCGAGAGGCAAATTTGAACCAAATTTGATATGAGGGCTTATTGGGTCATAAGTACTTAATTTATGCCCCAATTTTTTTTCCCGTTGCCCCATTGGAACCGCAGCAGCTAAAAATAGTAAAAAATTAAAATGCCCATATCTCCAAAACTGCACGGCACTGAGAATTCTTATTTGGTGTGAAGCTTCCTTTGGACCAACAGAATGGAATGGTAAAAAAAATTGCTATCAGTTTTATCATGGAACATTTTTGGGACTTTGAAAAAGTGCTGAGTCAGCATTAACACTGTGGGTAATGGGAAAAACATTTAAGACTACTTTTCTCCCAAACCACTGCTCCAAAAGCTTTCAAATTTCTTTGGAAGATTGTTTCACAGGTTTATTGAAATCAATTCCCTGGGTCCATATTTGGGCTCTCTATGGGAGCCCAAATGTTTAAATTAGTGCAGAATGAGGAATATTCTTTAAAAATCTTCTTCTTCAGATCTACCAATGAGAATCTTTTTATATTTGGTATGCAGCATCCTTGGGGGGGGGGGGGGGGGGGGGGATTCAGGTTTGTTCAAACCAAGTCCCTGAGTTCATATTTAGGCTGAAAATTTGGGGTCCCGTTCCGGACTTTGAAATTTTGGACCAAAATCCAGAAATTTTTTGTTTGTTTTTTATGCGTTTCGGTCAGTTTTAAGACAAAAAAATTTTTTTTTTTTACACTGAAAATTTGGGTTCTGGGTGGGACTTGGAAATTTTGGACCAAAATCCAAAAATTAGTTTTTTGGTTTTTAGCTCAACTTTGACAAAGTCAAATTTGAGCTATTGTCATGGCCCGTCGTCCGTCTGTCTGTCTGTCCGTCCGTCAACAATTGGCTATGGCTCGGGCTAGAGGTCGTATTTATGAACCGATCTTTATGAAACTTCTTGTGTACCTTTGTTATGACCCTGGGACGGGAACGAGTGTTTTTAGGTGTGGTCCGAAATTCAAGATGGCTGCCAGCCACCATTTTGTACCGACGATGCAGAAATCTATTTTTTGTACAGAACTTCCATATGAAAGCTATGATTTGAATAATTTTTTGTATGAATGTTTAGTACCATGGGATACATCACATATAATACGGGTTTTTTTCCCGTGCGCAAATTATGCAAATTAGACTAACTTTGATGTTTTTTGGTGTTACTTTCAGCACTGTAAGTGCAAATGCCAATACGGCTCGGGCTAGAAACCGTATTTATGAACCGATCTTTACGAAACTCCATGGGTACCTTTGTTATCACCGTGGGACGAGAACGAGTGTTTTGGGGTCCGGTCCGAAATTCAAGATGGCCGATGGCAGCCATTTTGTACAAAATTTGGTGCAATAAGATTTTTGCACAGAACTTCCAGATGAAAGCGCTGATTTGAATAATTTTTTGTGTGAATGTTTAGTACCATGGGATACATCACATATAATACGGGTTTTTTTCTCGTGCAGAAATTATGCAAATTAGATGAACTTTGATTTTTTCAGTGCTACTTATACACAGTAAGTACACATGTCAATACGGCTCGGGCTAGAGTCTGTATTTATGAACCGATCTTCACGAAACGTCCTGGGTACCTTTGTTATCACCTTGGGACGAGAACGAGTGTTTCTGGGTGCGGTCCAAAATTCAAGATGGCTGCCAGTGGCCATTTTGTACCGAAATTAGGTCTAATCAGTTTTTTGTACACAACTTCTATACGGCTCAGGCTAGAGGCTGTATTTATGAACCGATCTTTACGAAACTTCTTGGGTACCTTTGTTATCACCGTGGGATGAGAACGAGTGTTTGTGGGTGTGTTCCGAAATTCAAGATGGCCACCAGCAGCCATTTTGTACCAAAATTAGTGCAATCAGTCTTTTGTACAGAACTTCTGTATGAAAGTTCCGATTTGAATAAATTTTTGTATGAATGTTTAGTAACATGGAATACATCACATATAGTACGGGTTTTTTTCTCGTGCAGAAATTATGCAAATTAGATGAACTTTGATTTATTCAGTGCTACTTATACACTGTAAGTGCACATGTCAATATGGCTAGGGCAAGAGGCTGTATTTATGAACCGATCTTCACAAAACTTCTTGGGTACCTTTGTTATCACCTTGGGACGAGAACGAGTGTTTCTGAGTGCGGTCCAGAATTCAAGATGGCTGCCAGTGGCCATTTTGTACCGAAATTAGGTCCAATCAGTTTTTTGTCACAACTTCTACACAGCTCATATTTGTGAACTGATCTTCACGAAACTTCTTGGGTACCTTTGTTTTCACCTTGGGACAGGAATGAGTGTGTTTTGTGGTGCCTTTGTTATCACTGTGCTATGAGAACAAATATTTTGGGGTTCAGTCAGACCCACTCTAGGACTCAAAGATTTCTTTTCTAGTTTAGCATCTGACTGTCACCCACCTTTACAATACTTTACCTATACATTTGTTACAGGCAACGGTCAGTATTTATGTACAGACCGTTACAATACTTTATATGTACCTTTGTCATCAGGTCATTACCTAGATGTTTGTCATTGCTGTGTCACATACTATACATGTACATGTCTTTGTCTTGACAAGTTGAGCTACAGTGTCATTGACACTTTCATTTATGCATTTTGGTCAATTTTAAGAAGAAAAAAAAATTTAGGCTGAAAATATTTTGTTTGGGACTTGGAAATTTGGTACCAAAATCCGGAAATTAGTTTTTTTTGTTTTTATGCAATTTGGTCAATTTTAAGACAAATTTTTTTTTTTTTTATACACTGAAAATTCGGGGTCTGGGTGGGACTTAGAAATTTTGGACCAAAATCCGAAAATTAGTTTTTTTGTTTTTTATGCGTTTTGTTCAATTTTAAGAAGAAAAAAAATTTTTAGGCTGAAAATATTTTGTTTGGGACTTCGAAAATTTCCGAACAAAAATATGCGTGTATCTCAATTTTGGGGCGTAAAAGTGCCTGAACTGAAAATAGAAGGAAAATCCTGTGTATTGTGTGGGCACAATCACTTCATCTAGATGGTATGTGCTTTTCTTAGGAGGGGTGTATGCAGCTTATTCAAGTTAAGTCCCTGGTTTGATATTTAGACTACCATGTCAGGTGAGCGCCTTCAGGCCCCCTGGGGCCTCTTGTTATGTGTACCCATACCATTTGTGGTACACATAATGCTGGCATCCGGGGTGGACCTCCGTCGTTCGTTCATCCTTCGTTTGTCCATCCATACGTCCATCTGTCCGGCCGGCCAGCATCCGTATCCATTTCTTTGGCATTCGATAACTTGAAAACTATTGCTTAGATTGTCATGATACTTTATATTTGTGTTCAGGTTTCTAATGCGCCAAGCTGTATAGTTTTTGGTGTAAATCTGATTATTCAATACTGAGATATTAACCCTTTACCCATCCAATTAAACATTATTCCAATCCATTTCTTTGGCATGCGATAACTAAAAAAATATCAATCCTATTGTCAGTTACTTGATAGATATGTTCAGGTAACTGATGTACCGAGCTGTATTTTTTTATGTAAATCTGACGATTCGATCCTGAGATACTAACCCTTTAACCATCAAATTAAGCATTACTCCAATCCATTTCTTTGTCATGCGGTAACCTAAAAAATATTGATTAGGTTGCCTTGTTACTTCATGTGTATGGTCAGGTTTCCGATGTGCCGAGCTGTATAGATTTTGGTGTAAATCTGGTAGTTTGATCCTGAGATTTTAACCCTTTATCCATCAAATTGTGCATTTTTCCAATATATTTCTTCGACATGCGATAACTAATAATATCAATCTCATTGTCTTGTTACTTCATATAGATCTTCAGGTTACTGATTTGCTGAGCTGTATAGTTTTTTAGCTCACCTACTTCTGAAAGAAGTGGTGAGTTATTGTCATGACCTCGGGCATTGGCGTCGGTGTTGGCATCGACGTCCGGCGTGTCCAATATTGTAAGATTTAATGTTAAGGCTTATTTCTAAAAGATCAGTGGGCTCAGGCCTTTGATATTGCATATGTAGGTTGTAGGGGACTATCAGAACAGTATTTAACCCTGATACTACGACTTTTTTCCAAATTTCACCTAAAATTTTCTGCCAAAACTTGTAAGAATTTGCGTTTAGGTGTTGTAAGAATTTGCGTTAAAGTCAGCTTTTGTGTAGATTGTAGTGCCTTCACCTCTCATTACTGTTTATTTTCTCATTTCAATAACAACTTTAGGTATTAACCCTACTATATGCAGAAATTTAACTGATTTCTTTTCTTTTTTTCAGTCACAATGTTCACGTTTTTCTCTGACTTACTCAATTTTAAGTTCTAAAAGTTTGTGTTAAGGTGAGTTCTGTTTCTATGTGTCTTTCCAGGCAATTGATATTGTACACATGGGTTACTGAACTACATTGCGGTAACGTTGCACCCTCATTACATGCATATTTGAGGAATTCGAAGGGATTTTTGGAACTTATATTCACTTTCTTTAAAAAAATTTTTTTTTAACTTTCTTTTTTTATTTAATACTTTCTCATACTTGTTACTAGTAACATTAAGGCTTATTTTTTTAGTTGTTGATGTGATGTATTTTTGTTGGGACTTATAGTCACTTTCTTGAACGAATGTTTTTCTGCAGCTCCTCTTTAACCAATGAATGTACTTCAATTACAATTTCAGTGATTCTTCATTACATAATGCCATTTTGCACCTCCTATTTTATTTTTTGATCTGATGTATTTTTATTAGCTCAACTACTTCTATTACAAGTGGTGAGCTTATATGATGACCTCAGGCATCAGCGTCTGCGTCCAGCATGTCCAATATTGTAAGATTTAATGTTAAGGTTATTTTTTCAAAGATCACTGGCCTCAGGCCTTTCATATTGTAGGCGACTATCAGCACAGTATTTAACCCTGATACTACGACTTTCTTTCAAATTTCACCTACAATTTTCAGCCAAAACTTGTAAGAATTTGCGTTTAGGTGTTTAAGAATTTGCGTTAAAGTCAGCTTTTGTGCAGATTGTGCTGCTTTAACTTCTCATTACTGTTGATTTTCATATTTCAATAACAACTGTATGTATTAACCCGACTGTATGCAGAAATTTAACTGCAGTTTCTTCTTCTAAAATAAATTTATGAAAGCCTTTCCTGATTCTTATTTATGATTTAATATCTGACCTCACGGTTCATATTCTTAATCATAAACATTTCTGAAAGAAAAAAATGCTTTTATATCCAATGATTCTATGTTTAATTGATATATAATAAATGCAGAAATATAGACTTTCCAAAGCCATCACATAAACCACATTAATCATTTGATGCCTAGTTATTAATAATTTATATTAACTAAATATTAGGCATGTTACATTGGAACGACATTATCAAGCGCAAATGGAGGTGAGCGTTGGGATGTAACATCCCTCTTGTTATATAATCTGATCATTTGATCCGAGGTATTAACCCTTGATCCACTTAATTAATAAAAAAAATTTCAATCAATTTCTTTGACATGCAATACCTCAAATAATATTAATCAGATTGTGTTGTTACTTTAAATTTCTGTTTAGGTTACTGATGTGCTGAGCTGTATAGTTTTGGGTGTAAATCTGTTATTTTAATCCTCAGATATCAACCCTTTATCCATCAAATTAAGAATTACTCCAATCAGTTTCTTTGGAATGAGATGACTCAAAAATATTGATCAAAGTTATTATGTGTACCCATAGCATGTATGGTACACATAATGTCGGCATCTGGGTGGTCTTCCGTTGTTCGTCCATCCTTTGTCTGTCCGGCGTACGTATCCATTTCTTTGACATTTGATAACTTGAAAAATATTGCTTGGATTGTCATATGTTTATATTTGTGTTCAGGTTACTGATGTGCCAAGCTGTATAGTTTTTGGTGTAAATCTGATAATTTAATCCTAAGATATTAACCCTTTATCCTTTATTATCCTTGAAATTGAGAATTCATCCAATCCCTTTGGCATCAGATAACTCAAAAAATATCGATCCAATTGTCATGTTACTTTATATATATCTTCAGGTTACTGATGTACCACGCTGTATAGTTTTTGGTGTAAATCTGATAATTGACCCCGAGATATTAACCCTTTATCCCTCAAATTGAAAATTCCTCCAAAAATTGGTCCTGAGATAATAACAGTTTTCTACTAGTTGCGCGTATGGGTACACATGGGTACACATCTGCCGATTTAATCAGCCTATTTTTCAGTTTTTGCATGTCCGGCCGGCATCCAGCATTTTGACGGTTGCTTCGACTTGAGACATTTCTTTTCAAAGCTTTTATTCATCTATCATGTAAATTGTGTTTTTTTTTAACATGTAAACGTCTATAACATTCCCACATAATGGGACACAACAATTTTGTGGCATTATTGAGGGAACAGTCATTTTATCAATATTTTGAATACTGAGCTTTCCGCTATTGTGTGTGCGTTGTTAAGCATAAACAAAAATCAACCTGTGTTTCTAACCAGTAGTACTCTCGCGTCATCTATTGGTAGTTTGTAATCGCGGTGCTTCCCATTGTGTTGTTCTCTTGTTGATGAAAACTGCCAATGCTATCAAATAATGTAGCTAAAGACCTTATAAACTTCTAATCCGGGTGATAACTCAAGCAAATGTTGCCACATTACATTACACCAAGTTCAGAGTGATGTACTATTAACAGACAATAACAGTAACTCCAATTTTAGAACTATCATCACTGATTCATTGGGTTATTCTCAAACCAAGTCAATGAATGGGAAAGGGTCATTGATTGGTCAGTTGATTGAGCTATTTCCAGACTTGGCCAATTGAAAGATGCAGGAGGGCAAGTTATCGTCCTCCTTGAAATGAGCCCAGGAGGGCACTGTCTCCCTAAGGTAAGAAATAAGATGGCTTCTACATGGGCATTTTGTCCATGCATACAATTCAGAAATGATCCGCTATGACACAGAGCAGAATCTACATCAGTGAAGCATATGGATTCTGACCCACCATGATGGCCAAACTGTATTTGGGAAGATTTGACCTCTATTTGGGACGAGTGGACTTCTGTACTGGGACTAGTGGACTTCAGTTTGAGACAAGTCAACTTTGGTTTGAGCTGAGTGTGCTTTGGGCTGAAATGACTGGTTACCAGCTATGGCATTATAATGCAGTTCAGCATGCATTCTTTTTATAGGTTCACATAACTGACACATTAATAAGGCATTAAATTTGCTTACCTCAATTTACTTATCCCTTCAAATCAATCTGTTTCACTTGTGTTTGACTGAAAACTTCAAAAGCACAGTTTGTGTCGTACACATGCGCAGTTGTTGTGTTGGATTTTCCTGAACACGCTAACCACATAAAAAAAATCCAACATAATTACAACAACTGTAAATGTGTATGGCGCAATTGTTTCTAGAGGGGTTACGGTATGAAAAACCAATGATATTGAATGACTGAGTCACTGACTGGCCTCCCCTTATAACATAAGTTGATGAGTTCTGATACAGATACTCTGAACTTAGTCTGGTTTTTAATTTAGACTTTCAAGTAACTCAACTTTCCCCAAAAGATTCATATCAAACTTTCCATACTGCCACCGCATTATCTCATTGCATGAAGCTGAAAACTCATTGCAAAATGCGATGCTGTATCACTTATTTCGCGCCCTGGATGTTTGTTTCTTCTCCAGTGAAAAGCCATCATACTCTTTTGTTGTGCTTCATATTCTTTTAACCCTTAGCAAACTGATGCCAAAATATAAAAATTTCCAGCAGCAGTTGCATTATGGGAAAAATTTGCAAGTTGACTTGAAATTTTGATATTTCTACATCAGTGTGCAGTATCTAAGGAGGTTAAGCATCAGATTTTTTGTCAACCGTTTACCCAGAGTAACAACCAAATATGATCAGTGCTATTCACAAACATTGTCATTCAAATTTTTTTTTCCTTTCAA
Source organism: Pictodentalium vernedei (assembly GCA_031216915.1). Classification (NCBI taxonomy): domain Eukaryota; kingdom Metazoa; phylum Mollusca; class Scaphopoda; order Dentaliida; family Dentaliidae; genus Pictodentalium; species Pictodentalium vernedei. The sequence goes on along the minus strand of CM062290.1, from coordinate 345,608,520 downwards.
TTTTTGCCTCAAGAACATAGCTTCTCTGGGAGGTCATAAGCAATGTTGCTGATGCTAAAATGAAAAGTAAAGTTTTTAAAAAAAAAATTTGAAAGTGTCACTTCAATGCCATGTTCAAAATTTAGATAAAGTATTAATATTGATTTGATCTGTTACAGTTGGTTGGAGAGCATCTGCAGGCTTGTGCGTATGCTTTCATTCATAGAGTATATGGCTTACCATTAATTTAGAGGTAAGGAACTGAACACTGTAGATGGTTTTAGTGGTATTCCTCCTACCATGCACTGTATTTCGGTGTCGACTGGTTAAGTTAACGTTCTGAATTATTTTTCAAAGTTGAGTATTTTTTCTCAATGAGATCATGCTACTGCCATGAAAAGACTCAGTTTATCAAGATTTTGTTCATGAATAATAGCTTAACTTGACAAAGTCAAGATAAGCTATTGCATCACGCATGCAGTAGTCTGTTCGTCTGTTCATATTTTCCTGTAGTTCTTGTCCGATCATCACAAAATTTCATATGCAAGTTTGAGGTCATGTTTAGATAAGAACGTCCCCTTTTGGTCGTGATTGGTCAACCGTGATGGCTGCCCAAACCTAAAACCAGACTTTAACACAGTCTACAGGTCATATTTATGAAGGGATTTCATTGTAACTTGATAGGATGACTGTATAATGTCCAGATGAAAAGATCCCCGTTTGGTCTGTCAACCGTGATGGCTGCCGAAACCCCAAAACTTTTTGCACAGTCTACAGGTCGTATTTAATATGGAGGGATTTCATTGTAACTTGGTAGGAGGATTGTATGATGTCTAGATGAGAACTTCCCCATTTGGTTGCGATCTGTCAACTGTGTCGGCTGCATGAGCCAAAAACAAGAAAACCTGTAGCTCAGTCTACAGGTCATATTTATGGAGGGATTTCATTGTAACTTCATAGGATGACTCCAGATAATGTCCAGATGAGAATGTGTCCTTTTGGTCATGATCGTTCAGCTGCGATTGCTGCCAAAGCCCAAAACACGAAAACCTTTAGCACAGAATACAGGTCGTATTTATGAAGGGATTTAATTGTAACTTTGTAGAATGACTCAGTATAATGAGTAGATGAGAGTGGTCCCTTTTGGTCACTATCAGTCAACTGTGACAGCTACAGGGGCCTGAAGCCTGAAAACCTTTAGCACAGTCTACAGGTCGTATTTATGAAGGAATTTCATTGTAACTTGGTAGAATCACTCCAGATAATGTCTTGATGAGAACGTCTCCTTTTGGTTGCAATTGTTCAACTGCGATTGTTGCCTGAGCCCAAAACAAAAAAAACCTTTAGCACAGAATACAGGTCGTATTTATGAAGGGATTTCATTGTAACTTTGTAGGATGACTCAGTATAATGTCTAGATGAGGACATCCCATTTTTGTTGCGAAGCATCAACCGTGATGGCTACTCAGGCCCAAAGCCAAAAAAACTTTAGCACAGACTACAGGCTGTATTTATGAAGGGATTTCATTTTAACTTGATAGGATTACTCATTTTGGAATAATTTCACTGTAACTTGGTAACTTTGGTTGACATACATTAACTGTGAAGACAACATTAACCCACCCCTCAATTCTTTAGTACAGTCTACACCTCAGATTTTCTTTATTGAAAACATAGCATACAGGGAATAGAAATTAACATATTCTCAATATCAAAATGCTTGTCGTATTTCATAATCCTTACATAAACATTGAACATTTTCCTTTTCATCAAACACAACACACAGCCGAGTTAAGCTACAGTACGTGCCAAGTGTATTACGTCTCAAACACCCAACGCGGTGGTCGTTTTTTAAAAAATCACCGGCAGACACCGTGTCACACGGTGTAATTATGAATGAATAAATCACCGTGTCCATACCGTGTTCAAGGGTGAAAAAGATTAGTGAGTTTTTTTACACTGGAAGTCTCGATTACCAATAAAACAATGTGCTCCCGTAACTCTTTTGAAGTGCCGCCGGAGATAAAACAAACTTGAAAATTAAAACATAAAATTAAAAGACACGTGGATATTGTTTCTGACACCCTTCCCTCCACCGACAGACGCCGTTGTGGCCCATTTGCAAACGCCGTGGGAAACGCATGTAAACTAGATTTCTGATCATATTGTGGGTTTCAGAAATCGGCTTTTGAGCGAGTTTGTGGGCCGGTTGCGTCTCGTCAGCATTTAAAAAAAAACTTTAAAAGATTTTAAAAAAGCAATATTATTCAACCTCTAACGTGTGATCAGAATGAAAATACTCAGACTGAGGTAGTGTAGGCAGCAATCTCACATGCAAATAAAAATAAAAAATATCGTGACTGACACAATGTTGACATTTGACGCTGCGTGGATCCGAAAAGTTCTATTAATTTATCGAACGTTCGGTGACATTAAAGTTAACTTTACAGACAAAATGGAAACACAAGAACAAGGGTTAAATCCATAACCGTAATTCCAAAGAAAACACAGAGTAGGCTACATGTACTTAAAGGAACCAAATTCACCCCCCCTCCCCCCCCCTTTATTTATTTATTTATTGGTGTTTAAGGTCACATACTTATGCACAATGGCTAATCGTGACCGTGACAGTTTTACGGGTGGAGGAAGCCGGAGTACCCGGAGAGAACCACCGAGCAACGACAAGCAGCTGTCAGCTCCCCAACATCGTAACTCTGAACTCTGCACCGCAGCACAGGCAGGGGTAGATTGGTTGAAGACATGCGCACCATCGACGTGCAGTACGCCTCAGTACACAGCGTCATCGTGCCCCCATGTAGGCAATCGGGGTGAAGTGTCTTGCCCAAGGACACAACGCAGTTGCCGCAGGTGGGTATCGGACCTCTCGGCTTGCAGCCTGCAACTCTACCAACTGCCCCCCCCCCCCCTTTTTCAAATCGACAAAAGTGAAAAAAAATTGAAACAAGTGTGTTGAGACGTAAATGGATGTGAACAGATCAACACTTGCACAAGAATAGACCTGGTCTGTGCGTGTAAATCCTCTGCGCATCAAACTGAGAACGAAAAGTATTAAAGCCTTCAGTCTTAACTCCACCAGTCTTTTATTTTATGGAAATATAGCCTATGGTATCTTGCGTTTGTGGCAGTAAAATTGACGAGCACTTTTACTCAGAAATCCCTGGTAGCTAAGAGAAGCAGAGTATTTCAAGGTCTATCAATGAATGTCATGAAGGATTCAGCAGGATAAGCCCCCCCCCCCCCCCCCTCCCCTCTCTCTCCCTCCCAACAAAACGTCCTCCAATACAGTTTGGAGCCATACAGGCCTACTTTGCCCCGGGTCCCGAGTTTCGGTTAAAAGTGAACATGAAATCATACATAGGCTTAATTTTTTTTTCAATTCAGAAAATGATTGCCCGATCCCAAGGCAGATTCAATTATTTTTTAAAAATGATTTCCGGAAACCATGTCTGTAGACTCTTAAATGGAAGGAGCTCGGTCCAACGAGAGCTCACGACCTGAGCAATAATAATTAAGTTGATGCAAAAAAAAAAAAAGATTTTTTCAGTTGGGCTTGTTTGGGATTATTACAGATCTATCTGTTTAACCTACCAGTGAATGCAGCCAAGGGTTAACTAATAATTAAATGATGAAAACTGCTTTCATTTTCAAAAGTGGGGTTGGGCAAAAAAAAAGTATCTGAATTGCCCCCCCCCCCCCCCTTTACTGTTAATTGGTAAAATTATTATAAAAAATAAACAAATAAAAAGGCAGCCATGTCCATCAGTGATATCCAAATTACTTCAAACAGAAGTTATTTCCGCAACAGCAGAACATCAGAAATCAGTCAAAAGCCAATTTTATGGTTGGGGGTTCTCTCACCACAAAGTCGGCTGTTTGAGGTGAATCGATATTCTGATCGGACATGCATTTCTGAGTTAAATGGATAAAGAAACGCGCATTCGAATGAAAGAAAAACAGTGATCGTATGTTTTGACTATTTATTCATCAATATCATATGAAAGAACACATCAGAAAGTGTGTTTTTTAAATACGAGGGCATTATTTTTTCACAACTTCCAAACAACACATGTTTGAAAAGTCAGCCATTTTATCGTCTGAATGCTTTTCGGTCCGCTCAGTTCGCCCCGCCGGGTTAAATTAACGTAATATAACTTAGTATTTTGGTCTAGAGGCTTTGAAACGAATTCTTGAGGCGTTCAAACTGAAATATGTCCCCAGTGTGCTGTAAGCTTTTTTTACAGAACCTGAGCACACTGTGTGAGTGGAAACAACCAATACTTACCCCTCGTCTAATCGCAGCCACTCAGTGTGTACTATTGGCAAATTATGGATAACAGCCTTGCTTTGAAAACACAGACAGATGAAATTTAGAATCAGGCTTTTTTTTCTTCAACTCGAGAAAGAGTTCATTGAATTTGGCAGCTGATAATTTTGACACTTATTCCCAATTAATCGACTATGTAAAAATGAGTCACACCTCAACATCCTTATAGAGTTAGCACATATAACTATAATAAATAATTCTAGTAGTTTGTTCAGCAATTAAAACCAGTGGCAATAATCTTTTTAATAAGACAGTCACCACAATAGGATTAATGATCAGAAGTTTAATCAAACAGCCACCGATTATTGTATAAACCTTATGTTATTCTTAATAGCCTATTGATATAGACGGTTTAGTTCGAATTTTGCTTCAAAACAGAATTGCTTGACAATAAGACTCTGGCAGCCAAAAACGTTTGAGATGAAGAGAGAAAGATGAACTTATACCAGAACTGTGAAAACCCGTTTAATCAGAACCACGGAATACATATACTAGTAGCCAGTTTATGGTGGGTGGGGTTGTGTCATTCCCCCCCCCCCCCCCTCCAAAGAACCATAGGAATGAGGCCGGGACGACTACAGCCCTCCGTTGCCACAGAATTGATATGCCGCAGGGGGGGGGGGGGGGGGCATTGCACAGTGACGACCCATGTAGAATATTGGAGGGGTAGGAATAACCCATTACGTCCAGCCATTACCGAGGCGATTCACAATGGGGCCACCTCATATAAAGGAATTTGCTTGTACACTTATTTGTTATCATGAGGTGTCCAGCAACCTGGCGGCTCATAGATAGCCTACCATATGGCCTGTTATCTGAAAATTCGCTTGATGTTCCAACAAGCTTTTTGTCAAATCCCTCATTGGGTGGAGGGGGGCTTGTGTCAAAATCGGAAAGTGGTCGGAAAATTGACCATGGCGATGTTGAGAATGGAGGGTGGGGCTGGTGAACAAATTAATGGCGCCGATAGGGCGAGGGTAAGGTTTCCGCCAATGAATATAATTCCCCCCCCCCCCCACCAGCAGCACCCGATTGAGGAAAACCTAGCTAGATGCCCTTGGCACAAGGTACAGATTAAGAATCTTAGTCGGGGTGAAATTTATTTTTGGCCTGCAGTGTAGACCCGAATGACTTTCCGAAAAAAGGAAGATGGGGGGGGGGGGGGGGGGGGGGGGGTAGGCCTACGCACAAAAGTTTAATTGGCCTACCGATGAGATTTTCCTTGCCCCCCCCCCCCCCCCCTCCACTGATTTGCAATGCATCTGGGCCGAAACAGAACAGACCCCGTGATGCTTCTTATCACTGTTAGTGATGACGTGCGGCAAAACCATTAAATGACATGGTTGGAGGGGGGATGCTCAAGGGGGCAGCTCTCAAGAAATTAAGTTCTGGCATGACCTCAGAAGCTCGGCCATATTTGCACCGGGTGGTGGGGGTGAAATGTGATGTTTCAAGAAAACGTTTTACCCGAGGTTGTCAAATGTCAACGTGTCTCCGATATTACGGTCCCGTCCCTTAGATCATTTTTCTGAGCCACCTTAAATAGGGCCTATTGATTTTAGTTGACATTTTATGTTTAGACAAAGAGTTATTATTATTATTTAGGATCTAGACATGGAAGTGCTCATTTACATGAAGGGTCTACCATAAAATGGCGAAAAGAAAGACAGTGGGGCAAATAGGGACACTCACAGTTCGCCGAGGGAACGGCACCGTGGTACCAACTCATCTCAACTCGCCTGTCTTTTGTTTCTGTTTCTGCCTTTTAACGGCTACAGATTGTTGGGATTTAAACAGAAAAAAATCTCCACGGTGCACTTTTTTCCCTCACACCGCCAGAATCACATTTCAAAACTGCAGTTGAGAAACGAGTCAAACCCAGAGTCCAGGTTGATTTAATAAATAGATTTTCGGTGGGTAAACTTACCAAATGCATAAATAATATTTAGGTAGGCTAGTCTGGGTTAGACAACAGAATGCGTACACAGTTTTCGTACCAGTCAAAGAAAACATCGACTCTGGGTTAGCGATTTGTTTTATTTCAAGCATTTTCAATTTATTTATATTTTCTTCATGTGACAAAATATCGAGAGAATATAACCACGTGTGAATTATTTTGTGAATTGCGAGTTGACAGAAGCACATACTCTTATTATTATTACATACTCAAAGCGTCACGGTTGAACACCGGGTCACAACAATACCCATGTATAAATCCTTTGTTTTCTCAAATTTAATTAACTACTGTTTTCACGGAACAAAGATTTGATCTTTATAATCCTTTTCATGCCACGCCACGGTGTTAAAAAATCAACACCGTGTGACACCGGCTGAAAAATGCGATTTTCACTCAGCACGGGGGCGGGTGATTGGGACGTAATACACTTGGCACGTACTGTACAGTGTCATTGACACTTTCATTTTTCTGTTACAATTTATTGATGAGTGTCATCAAGCACTCTCCAATAAATTGTAGTAAAACAATTTTATTCCAACATTTTTCTACCACTGAGCAAATATCATACTAATGCATATAATGTAAAGCGACTGAAGTTTACTTTAAGTACTCTTCAGTACACTATCACAGTGGTTTCTAGCATTTTGAGATCCCACTATGGAAATTCTGTTGAAACTGGGCTCAAGTTCTATCTGGAGCTATCCTGAGCATCTGTTTGTTAAATTTAGACATTGTGCTTACAAAGCTCTAGATAACAAGAAAATTTGTTATATTTCAAGGAATGGTGTCAGTGTTTTGAATTATCTATAGTGAAAAATGGAATGAAAATTACTGGTATTCCTGCAATTTATGTCAACTGGTAATTTTCCAACAGCTAGGTAAGTCAATAACAGTCAAAAGCTTTTGTACTCAGTTGTTTTGCTTGACATTCTTTTAACCCTCAGCCTACTGATGTCAAAATGTAAAACTTTCAAGCAGTATTTTGTCCCCCATAATGCAACTTGGAATTTAAACAATTCATTCTTATTTGACACAGCTCATTAATTGAATGGTTTAAATTCCTATTTGGATTATGGGAAAAATGTGTAGGTGGAAATACTCACCCCTGCATAACTGCTTTGAAACATTGTCCCGAACAGATGTATTCTCTAGCCATTCATTGTAGAGATGAGCAATATACCGAAGAAACAAACCCATACTGACATTATGGGGATACCAAAAAACCAAACCAAACCAATCGTTGAATACCAAAATGTCTGATTTTCAAATTTTCCTGCATTCACTATTTATAAGGCCCCGCTGAGGCTTGATAACAGCTAAAAGGTTCATTTTCTTGAAATAAGTGCCTGATTTTTTTTCTCAGTTTTGTTAACCCTCAGTGGTCTGGGCGATTGTCCCACTAGGCTGCAATCTGTACATGTCCAGTTGCTTATCAGTGATTTCTAGTCAAGTCTTGGCTGCCTGTTAAGCAGGCTTGTCATTTTGAAAATTGCAGGAGGGCCATTATAGTTCGCCTCAAATCTCCAAAGGAGGGCCATTTTGGGTTCACCTAAAATGATCCCTGGAGGGCTGTTTATGGTTTGCAGGGGCCATTTTGTTTCAGCCTGCTGGGTAGACAACTAATATAATTTTAAGGTACATGGTTTGTGTAATTAAGATGTATGTCATCACTAATATATAGATGTAGGTAGGGCTGCACGGTATTTGGATTTGAGTATTCGGTACATTCAGAGTGTTGAGTTTACTTTGGATGTAAAAGAATTTTGATGTTCATTGACACAGTGTTGGTATCAAAAGCCTGGCTCAATAATTAAACGCTCATCGAGAGAAGAGAGGTCAAGCATGTTTTTACAGGAGTTAAACTGACAAAGACTAATTTACTTGTATCCGAGTTTCTGTCGGATATAAGCGAGTAAACCGGCTAATAATTTTATGGCTTATTTTCGCAACAGTAGGTTCAATAACTTTGCAGACATGGATTAGTCTTTCATTGAATCCATTCAAATCACTCATTTACTCAGGACAGTAAGTAATACTTCTATCTATAACTCCAAAAATATCTTTTTTATTGATGATATCCCTTGCATTTAATATGTGTTTTCCCTATTTTCGCACATTATATATATTTTTATTTCAAGAAAACGCGAATTTCAAATCATAATACTGGACCCAAAAATTTATACCGTTACTCATGGTGTACCGGTATTCATTTTTGATGGACAGTTTTTAACCGGTGACAATTTCAATACCGGCACCAACTGGTATACTGTAATATTGTGCAGCCCTAGATGTAGACTTGAATATTTGGATGCAAGATACCAGATTACCCATGACACTCACTAACAGTAGTGTTACAGTTATCTTGCATCCAAATAACCAAGCCATGTTGGGAATCAGATTTGGGAGGAGGTGGGTGGGGGGATGAATTGACCCGGTTTTGATTTTGGGATGAAATACCCCAGGCGAATCATCAGCGGTCAAACTGACTTGGGAAAGATATGTCCCGTAATCGCGCATGACACAACATCACAGTCTGATGTACGATGTAATAACTACTTACAACTTTGGAATTGGCAGACCCCTCGCTCATATTTGGAAAGTTACTTATTTCTCTGGGTGATTGCATTGATGACACACTACAAATCTTACAAATCGCACTTTGTTACCTCCTTGACTCTGCAAAAATTGCCATTTGAAACGGCCGATTTTGAGGTGCCTTCGACTGAATTCATGTGTCGCAGAAATCGGAGTTAGGTGGTCGTTTACTGTCCGCAGAATTTTGAACTCCGGAGGGTGACTGCGGCTTGGGGCGATCGCCCACCTCAAAATGACTTGTAAGCCTGGTTAAGGCAGCCAAGGTCTGACCTAATGAGAATATTATTATCTCTGATGGGGGTGGGTGTGAGATGAAATCTCACCTGAGGGCAAAATATTTGGGCTAGACACAAGGCTTACTAAGTGTCTGGACCAAATATCTTATGCCAAGGCTGAAAATATAAAAACACTGGTAAGTTGAATGCATGCTAACATTTGATTTCTCATGGAAGAATACACTTGGGACAACATTTTAAGAGCAATGTTTTAATGGCAAGCAACTGTCAGACTCTCCCAGCATACTAACTCAGCACAAGCAGAATTAGTATTGAAGGCAAGTGCACCATTGACCTGCAGTATGCCTTAGGACACAGTGCCATTGTGCTCCCACTAAGAGCAATATAAAAGGGTCTGTTTGTGGCTGAATGGGACTTGAAGGTTTATTGGTTGAGTGAAGGAGTTATGTAAAATGAGAATTTGTTTTCAAAGATGTCATGTTACCAGCAAGCGAAGCCTCAGTTTAGTAATGAGAATTTGTTTTAAAAAATAACTCTTTTGTTACAATTTATTGAAGATTGCCTTTTGGCATTTACAACTATTTCCTGTAAACATTTTTTTCTGTTTCTCAGAAAACAAAGTCACAATGCATACAATATAATGCTACTGAAGTGGCATTCAGCACTTTTCAATAAACCATAATAGTGGATTCTAGCACTGGACAGTTGGGTTCTTTTGAGAAGTGTTTCTTTCTCAGTCAAAAGCCTTCATACTCTGTTTCATATTCTTTTAACCCTCTGCACACCTATAAATGATTGGCTAAACTTGACTTCGCACTGGTCATGATATAGCCATGGATGCATAAAATGACCTTAAACACCAATAAATAAGTAACACTGATGCCAGAATATAAATATTTAAAGCTGGGTATTGTTTCCATATTGCCGCTAGAATTTAACTAATTCATTCTTATTTATCAGGGATCGTGAGATAAAAATTAAATTGTTTATAGTTGCATAATGGGAAGAATTTGCAGCTTGAAATTTTGATATTCCAACATCAGTGTGTTCAAGGGCAACAACTTTTTTTTGCTAACTCTTCACCCAATATAACTATCAAATACAGCCAGTGCTATTCACAAATATTACCTTACAAATTCTTTTTAATTTTTGCCTCCAACACATAGCTTATAACCCCTACATTGTAGTTTTTGCCTTTAAAACAATTAACATAGATCATAATCCCCTACTAGAATGAGCTCATTCTAATGAAAGGTCATAAGCTATGTTTGTGATGTGAAAAAGGATAATTTTGAGTTTTCTAAAAAGAATTTGTAAATGTCACATAGCTGTGTTACATAAGGCATTAATAAACAAATTAGTCTGTTACAATCTGTTGGAAAGCACCTGCAGGCTCATACTTGTGTCTTTTTCAGACTATATGGCTTAACAAAGGTAATTTGTGATATGAGTATTTTTTTTTAACGATACCATGCCACCAGCATGGGGTGCCTTATGGTTAAGCAAAATTTTGTTCATAAAATGATTGTTTTGGTAGAATTCATTGGAGCTTGCCAGCAGATACTCCAATAAATTATAGCAAAACAATTTTATGTAGTCATTTTCTTGCTACTGCTTCGCAAAAAAAAAAACGGTTAATTCACACAGTGTAAAGCAACTACTCTTTGTGTTCCAAATAAAAGTACAGGTGGGAATAAAAGTACAGGGTGGAACATTTATCAAAAATAAATAAAAGTACAGTCCCAAATAATAGTACAGGATGGAAATCCATTGAGGGGGTGGGGGTGTAATGCTAGTTATTTTGGCTCACCAACGTTAATAATGTGAGCCTATGGCATAGCCCTCATGTCGGCGTCAGCGTTGGCATCCGCTCTCAAATATTTTGAACTTTTGTGTACAGGTTTTGATTTTTTGGCTTTTTAAAATTTTGTTTAGTTTCTGCATATTGCTATGGTGGTTCACTATAACATTTATCTCTTTTCCAGGGTATTTTGTCTTAATTTTAACCCTTTGAATAAAATTTTAGACTTATTTTGATGTTTGCGTGCAGGTTTTGATGTTTTTTTTTATCCTTTCTTCCAAGTGGAGATTTACCTTGCAGCATATGGCCATGCTTTCTATTGTATGTAAACATGCATCTAGGGCTAAGTTTGTAATATTTAACCCTTTTCCCACTGAATTACTTCAATATCGACTTTTTATGTACAGGTTTTGGACTTAAGCTCACAGCTTTTTACTTTTATGTACAGGTTGTGATAAAAAAAAAAATTAAATTGAGGTTGACCTCACTGCATATTGCAGTGGTGGTTACTATAACATTGATATCTTTCCTGTGCATTTTTTTAAAAATTTTAACCCTTTCAATCGATTTTTATTAGACATATTTTGACGTTTGCGTGCAGGTTTTGATGCTTTTTCTTTTCCTTTCTTCCAAGTGGAGATTTACCTTGTAGCATATGTCCATGCTTTCTATTGTATGTAAACATGCATCTTAGGGCTATGTTTGTATTATTTAATCCTTTTCCTGCTGAATTACTTCAATTTTGGACTTTTATGTACAGGTTTTGGACTTAGGCTTAAAGCTTTTTACTTTTATGTACAGGTTGTGATAAAAAAAAACAATTTCAAGTGAGGTTGACCTCACTGCATATTGCAGTGGTGGTTATTATAACATTGAAATCTTTCCAGTGCATTTTTTGAAATTTTTTAACCCTTTGAATAGATTTTTAGACTTATTATTACGTTTGCGTGCAGGTTTTCATGTTTTTTTTTACTTTTATATGCAGGTTTTGAGGTTTGTCTTTCTTTTCTTCCAAGTGGATATTTTTCAAGTAGAGTTTCACCTTACTGGCATATTGCCATTGTGGTTACTTTGATAGGGTATTTTTCTTAATTTTAACCCCTCAAAACAAATGTGATACTTTTTTTTACTTTTATGTGCAGGTTTTGAGGTTTGTCTTTCTCTTCTTCCAAGTGGTGACTTCTCTTGTAGCATATTGCCATGGTTCGTATTTTATATTAGGATGCTTCTTGGGGCTATTTCTATATTATTTAACCCTTTAGCTGCTTATTTACTTTAATTTTAAATTTTTGGACTTTTGTGTGCAGGTTTTGGACCTTTGTGTGCAGGTTTTGATATTTTTTTAAGTGGAGTTTTACCTCACTGGCATATTGCTATGGTGGTTATTGTAACATTTTCAGGGTATTTTTCTAAATTTTAACCCTTTGAAACAAATGTGATACTTTTTTCACTTTTATGTGCAGGTTTTGAGGTTTTTCTTTCTTTTCTTCCAAGTGGATATTTTTCAGGTAGGGTTTCACCTTACTGGCATATTGCCATGTTGGTTACTGTGACATTATCAGGGTGTTTTTCTCAAATTTAACCTATTGAAACAAATGTGATACTTTTTTTTTACTTAAAATGTGCAGGTTTTGAGGTTTGTCTTTCTTTTCATCAAAGTGGAGACTTACCTTGTAGCATATTGCCATGGTTCCTATTTTATGTTAGCATGCTTCTTAGGGGTTATTATTATATTATTTAACCCTTTAGCTGCTTATTTTCTTTAATTTTGGACTTTTGTGTGCAGGTTTTGAACTTTTTTTGTTTTTTTACTCCAGCCACCCCTTTACATTGGCCACCTGTTGGTGAGCCACGGGGTACTGATACCCCCTCTAGTTTATCTAAAAGCCAACTTATTTTCCAGTATTGCAGTTAGTTTTATTAAAGAATGAAATGAATACACTGTTGAACAAAAGACTATCATCAAGCTTGTGAAGATTTACTAATTTGAAGATCTCCTCCCTGTCGGAAGGGCAATTTTAATAAACATACAGGCCCAATTGAAGAGCATACAGGGTAGAAAAATAACCCAAAATTAATAAACATACATGTATGTTTATTAGGGACACAAGAGTAACGCGACTATCAGCACTTTTCACAAGAAAAGATCCATGATGGTTTAATCGAAGACCTATTTGGGGCAGAAATAAGGCCCCATTCCCAATGTGATACATGCTATAAAATTCAAATTTCTGGCACAAAGCAACATTATCCCCAAACTCATACAGCACAGTCAGGTTGCACAGCCATTGTTAGTGATGAGGAAATTAATATACAATCCGACATCAGCTGAAAAGCAGCAATTGCTTGATAAAAATCGTTTGTCGGGGTGTGGGATCGGCCATAAAAAAATTTTTTTGGGGTCACACATAAAAAAAAAATTGTCGAGATTTCTTCAATTCGTCATCCAGATTTAAGACGTTTTTATTGAAATGACTCTTGAGTGATTCATTGTTCTGTTTGATCTTGTCGGATTTCCTGAGCACTGGTGGAAATGGAGAGACAACCCCGTTGGCTCAAGTGATGAGTATCGGCTTGATATCAAAGAATTCCGAAAAAAAGAAATTGAAGGAACTTGCTTGCGACATTGTGTATATTACCTTTGATGCATTTGTAATGATCGGTTTTATGTATGTTTTGTTTCGATTTATTCTGCCGTGATTCTGGTTTATCAAATGTGTATGCAAGATGGCAGCGCCCATTGGTAAAATAAATGTGCTTCTCATCAATAATTAAATTGTTAATTAAATCTCTCAACACTGGTAACAAACACCACAAAAAGCATTATCGGGATTAGGGGTTTACAACTTTACATGGTGCATTACCTGGTGATTCCATCAATTAAACATAAAACACTGACCATCTGACATCGGCATCGACAAACGGCTGATTTCATATCCAATACATTGGCATTCGGATGTCAGTTATCTTATCAGCTCATCACTAGCCATTGTGCTCTTCTGATACACAGTAATACCCATTTTAACCTGTATTCTCTTTGGAAAAAGAGTTCCAGGTAGATTTATGTTTAGATGACCAATTGAATAATTTTCCTAAGACCAAGAAAAAGGCTCCTTTCCCATCCTACTTGAATCAAACCCTATGGTGGCTTTAGCACTCAACCAGTTAATATTTGGGGGAAAACCAAACTCTATGGGTGTTTCATGCATGGCCTTGCATATTCAATGTTATGTGATATAATGCAGACACTGAGAAATGTTCTAGATACACCATCTGTGAATCTGGATCATGTGTAAGAACATCATGTAAGAGCACATCTTATTGGACGTTATGCATCCGAGTGACATTATATCGTGAATGAAATGTTTCGACACAAATCAGTGTTGGCAAGAAATAATATCAGTTTTGTTCACTCAATTCAAGTTTAAAAGTAGTAGAGTAAGGGGGATAAGAATCAATAACCCTTGACCAGTGGTCGGGAGTTTTTCCCTGTATTTCATACGTGGAATTGATCCTTGTGAAATACAAGAAAAACTCCACCTCCAGTCATTGATTCCAGTCCCCAGCACTCCATCCTTGCAGTTTTTCTGTCTTATTCCCCTCTCCACACACTATATATTCAATGTTCAGGTTGTGACAGACAAGTACACAGTCCAGAGAGCAAAACTAATGTGTGCACTCACCCATGGGAACCCTAGGGAGTGGGGCAGTGCTTGTGGTCCATGGCAAACAAGTTCTGCTGAGGAGGTCTTAATTTGCTGGCTCCTATTTTTTTCTAAGCAGGGATGCATGTCGATTGTTATAACATTTATTGAGGATGGTTAAGGCAGATTACTGTTGTAGTCTAGTTCTGATAAGTGCAATAAATTATATGAAGATAGGGCTGCACAGTATTTGATTTTTCAATACCGAGTACGGTATAAAATAAAATATTGCGGTATGACTAAATACCATGAGCGTCATCAGCTTTACATTTTCTGGACAGCTGGACAGGGAACTTCAATCACAGACGTCTGGAAACCCGATCTAAAGAGATATATCACACATACTTCGAAATACCCTTTCTTCTATAGATAATATACACGTGTATATTAAATATATAAGAGGGGGTATTTTGAAGTGGGGGTGATATATCTCTTTAGATCAAGTTTCAGATGCCTGTGCTTCGATGACGAACAAATGTGGTTTTTGCAACAAGCATTTTACAGACAATGTATTTTTTAACTTTTTCGCTGTTATGAATTTCTTCCCTCCAACAAAAGTGTTAAAAAACAATTGTCGGTAAAATGCTCGTAACAAAAAAATAGAGACTTCATTGATAAAAGTTTCATTAACTGGTTGAGTGCTAGAAGCCACTATCAGGGCTTTCAAAAAACCAAGTGTACCAGAGAAAAAGCAAAATTTTCCTTGCATTTGAACATATTCAGCCAAATACAAATGATATCTTGTTTATATACATTTGTTTCATTACAAATTATTGGAGAGTGTCTGTGGGCACTCGCTACTAATTTGTAATAAAATAAATTTTTATGAATAAATTCAGGCCACTAAAAAAGAAATCTAGCCCTTAACCAGTGAAAACCAATAAAAATCAGTGCATAGATTATCATCAGAATTTTTTTTGTAAGACTGGTGCAGAGAGTAGGGGACGATTTTCTGGGAATAAATTGGTGAGCAAAGAAATACCCTCCCTGTGTGCATATATGTATTCATTAACTGGCTAAATTATTCTTGGTGGTCAATATTTGTTCACATGTCTTTGCCTTGTTTCAATTTATGGGAGAATGCCAACATGCGCTCTCCCATAAATTGTAATAAGGCAAATCTATACAGATTAAATAACTACATAGATAATATGAAGCATATGGATGGAATGTGAAAGCTTTAAGTTGTGTTACCTGCACTCCAGAATTAAGTGTAAATATGGGCTCCCAACACTCTACCAAACTAACTACACTTGTTGATGCATTAATACACAGTAGTATATTGATAGTATTATTCTATTCTCTTTTTAAAATGCACTATAGTTACACTTTCTGTGAGTTGCGAACATACTGAGAAAATAATTAATATGCTTGCGGGCATACCCTTTCTGTTTTACTGGAAAATGGGAGCTGGTAACCAACACCTGGAAGTTCTATAAAGTGAGTAGTATAAATGATTTGCTAAACTTGACTTCATACTTATGCTGTGGTCACTATATAGCCATAGATGCTAAAGTGACCTGACACACTAATAACAAAAATAAATGTGTATACTTTTCGTATTTATTATGTCTCCCCTTCCCTGAAGGGAGACATATTGTTTTAGTGCATATTCTTCTTCTTCTTCTTCTTCTTCTTCTTATACAAACTTTGTCCATGCCATAACTTTTTTATCTTTTGACCTACACCTTAGATACTTGGCATGTGGATGTATCACTATGAGCCGGTGTGCAGTGTACCATAGTGACTTTCATGTGACCTTGACCTTTGACCTGAAGGTCAAATTTATGTGTTTTTTTTTAAGGGAAACATCACACAAACTTTGTCCAGGCCATAACTTTTTTGTCTTTTGACCTACACCTTAGATACTTGGCATGTGGATGTATCACCATGAACCGGTGTGCAGTGTACCATAGTGACCTTCATGTGACCTTGACCTTTGACCTGAAGGTCAGATTTATGCGCTTTTTTAAGGGAAACTGTCTGGACCAAAACTTTTTTGTATTTTGAGTCAGGCTTTAGATATTTGGCATGTGGATGTATCACCATGAGCCGGTGTGTAGCGTACCATTGTGATCTTCATGTGACCTTGACCATTAATGATCTGAAGGTCAGATTTGTGCTTTTTTCAAGGAAACTTTGTCCGGACCAAAACTTGTTTGTCTTGAGCCAGGCCTTAGATATTTGGCACGTGGATGTATCACCATGAGCCGGTGTGTCGCATACCATTGTGACCTTCATGTGACCTTGACCTCAAGGTCAAATTTATGTACTTCAAATAGGGAGTAATTGTCCAGACCAGAATTTTTTTGTTTTTTGACCTAGGACTTGGTTATTTGACATGTGGATGTGTCACCATGAGACCGCTTGTCGTCAACCTCGATGACCTTCATGTGACCTTGACCTCTGACCTTAATGTCAAATTTATGTACTTCAAATAGGGAATAATTATCCAGACCAGAACGTTTTTGTTTTTTGACCTAGGACTTAGATATTTGACGTATGGATGTATCGCAATTAGACCGCATGTCACAAGTAATTATGACCTTCATGTGACCTTGACCTCAAGGTCAAATTTATGTACTATAAATAGGGAGTAATTGTGCGGACCAGATTTTTTTTTTTGGACATGTGGATGTGTCACCATGAAACCGCATGTCCGCTACCTTGATGAACTGCATGTGACCTTGACCTCTGGCCTCAAAGTCAAATTTATGTACTTCAAATAGGGAATAATTGTCCAGACCAGAATTTTTTTGTTTTTTGACCTAGGACTTGGTTATTTGACATGTGGATGTGTCACCATGAGACCGCATGTTGTCTACCTCGATGACCTTCATGTGACCTTGACCTCTGACCTTAAGGTCAAATTTATGTACTTCAAATAGGGAATAATTGTCCAGATCAGAACTTTTTTGTTTTTTAACCTAGGACTTAGATGATTGACATGTGGATGTATCACAATGAGACCACATGTTATCATGACCTTCATGTGACCTTGACCTCAAGGTCAAATTTATGTACTTTAAATAGGGAGTAATTGTCCAGACCAGAATTTTTTTTTTTTTTGGCATGTGGATGTGTCACCATGAAACCGCATGTCCGCTACCTTGATGAACTGCATGTGACCTTGACCTCTGACCTCAAGGTCAAATTTTTGTACTTCAAATAGGGAATAATTGTCCAGATTAGAACTTTTTTGTTTTTTGACCTAGGACTTAGATGATTGACATGTGGATGTATCACAACGAGACCACATGTCATCATGACCTTCATGTGACCTTGACCTCAAGGTCTAATTTATGTACTTTAAATAGGGAGTAATTGTCCAGACCAGAATTTTTTTTTTTTGACATGTGGATGTGTCACCATGAAACCGCATGTCTGCTACCTTGATGAACTGCATGTGACCTTGACCTCTACCTCAAGGTCAAATTTATGTACTTCAAATAGGGAATAATTGTCCAGATCAGAACTTTTTTGTTTTTTGACCTAGGACTTAGATGATTGACATGTGGATGTATTTCAATGAGACCACATGTCATCATGACCTTCATGTGACCTTGACATCAAGGTCAAATTTATGTACTTTAAATAGGGAGTAATTGTCCAGACCAGATCATTTGTAGTGCATAAAATAGAAAGGAAGGGGAGACATATGTTTTAGTGTGCGAAAACACTTTCTAGTCTTAAAACTGATACCATTCTTGATATGGTATGATCTGCAGTATCCAGCTGAACCTCATGACCTTATTTCTGTAAATTAATTAGGCCTGGAAATAATGAGTATATGATTGTTTAATACCTCAATTGTAAGATATGCAAATGAACTACAAGTTACTTCAACCAAAATATTACAACATAAATTAAATTCCTAATCCTGCATGTTTTCGTAATCTGACTTGTCAATCTTTCAGGACTAACTCAACTCAAATGTTGTGCATTGTCTCCACATAGGTTACACATTGCATGCACAAAGATAACGCATTGCATCCATCTTAACAGAATTTAAGCCAAAATAAATAACAACTAACACACGATCTTGCTGAAGCAAGATCATTGTTAGTTGGTGATATTTATTTTGATAGGAATTCTTTTAATACGTAAATAGCATGGACGGTGGGCATTGTAAAAATAGTGTGGGTGGAAAAGCATTACAGCAGCCTTTTTCCCTATAGATTAGGTTACCAACATGTTATATAGCATAACATGCTAAGGGGATATGCTCTATATTTCCAGTCTTGCCAGTGTATTGCTTAGTTTTGCTAGATTAATTATGATGGGCCAAGGAAAAAAATAAAAAGGTTCAGGTTTCCTGACTGACACTAATTTTCTCCCCTCCACCTGCACCCCCCCCCCCCAACCCTCCCCCCCCCCCCTGCCCCCCTTATTTTTTCATGAGCAAAAAAATTAAAACAATATGATATCTGAAGACAGTTATGAACAGTTTAGTCATAAAGTTTAACTTTTTATACAACATCAATAGCACATGACTCATCAAAAAACATTTCTTGGATAACTAAAAATTTACATTGTTTGCCACCAAAACATTGTGAATGTTCCTCTCACAGGAACTGGCTCAATTCAAATTGGGATCAAAAGCTATCTTCTTGAGAAAAAAAAATATCAAATATTAAAATGATGTGATTAAAAGGGTTCTTTGAATAGAAATGAACAGAAAGTTAGATGAGTTAATTTCAAAGCATACTGAATAGATTATTGTTAGAAGTTAGAATGTTTTTTTACAATGTTTTGTTAGTTTTTTGATAAATGCAAACAGGCACAATGTAACAAAACTAATCCACATTAACATAAAATATTTTACATTTTGTTGAATATGACATACTTGCCAAGAATGTGGGAGGTTTATTGAAGCATATGCTCTGCTCAGTAACTCACCAAAGCAATTGTCCCAAAATTTAAACTTCCAGCAATGTTCAGTTTGCAATGAGTAGGTGTTTAGTGCTGAACCTTCTTACTAATGTAATGACCATCAGTATTCACAAAAATCTCGTTTCAATTGTTTTTTTTTCAATTTTTGACTCCATAACAGTACTTATGAACCTTTATTGGAGCAATCTCAATGAGCTCATTCCAGTTAGGGTTTATAATCAATGTTTTTGAAAACAAAAATGACAATTTTTACTTCGGCCTAAAAAAAAAGTAAAAATCTGTTTCTTGGGCCCTCCCGCTTGTCTTTTTGGCTAAACCATGTTCTCTTTTTATAACCAATGTAAACTTAAAAAAAAATAAAAATTAAATTGTTTATGCCTGATATTTTAGCCAAGTTAATAAAATTGATAAATTTGACCCTTGAGTGCAACAAGGCTTTGCAATGGTTTAGCACTGCAAAGCTTTGTTTCACTCAAGAGACAAAATACACCACCACCCATGCGACTCTGTAAATTATGAGGCCTAAAACATAAGACAAGCCAAGAACATGAACTTAAATGGCGAAGAAATAATTACAAAAATAAAAAATAAAATAAAAAAAACCCTGCCCGCTTGCATGCAATTTTACAAAACAAATGGCATGAGAAACAGAATATCTACTTTGTGGGGCCTTATTATACCCCCCGCAAACAAAGTTTGGGGGGGGGGGGGGGTATATAGGCATCACCCTGTCCATCCGTCCGTCCATCCGTTTGTCCGTCTGTCCATCCTTATAAGCGCAACTCCTCCTAAACCGATTGAAGAATTTTCATGAAACTTTACACAAGAAGGAAGAACTCCATATGAAGATGTGCATGAAGCAATATCATTCCGTTTTGACATTTCTAAGGGGAGATAATCTAACTTATACATTTCAATTGCTACATCATCTTAATACAAATTAATGTACCAAAAAGGCTACAACTGAGGCGCGGTGGGTATCACTTTGTGAGCTTGCTCACAGTACCTCTAGTTCAAGTAATTTTTTTGCAAGTGTTGCCTTGCATTCTTGTTAGGCAAGACTTGCTCTGAACCAAATGAAGCCCACATTTGAACTACCAACAAATTTCGGTATCGTATGCAGAGATTAGATATTTATTGAAAACTAACAATTTTGAACTTTTTAAAACTTAATAGGGTGACACGTTCGACCACAACTCTCATCTCCGTGCAATAGACCTAGCTGCCATTTCATCATGACTTAACCCTTAACCCAACGTAACGGCCAAAACCGGCCAGCGCTATTCTCAAAAATCTCCAATTAATTTACATTATTTTTAGCTCAACTTAGGCGAAGCCAAATTTGAGCTTATGCCATGGCCGTCGTCCGTCTGGCCGTCTGTCCGTCAACAGTTGGATATGGCTCGGGCTAGAGGCCGTATTTATGAACCGATCTTTACGAAACTTCTTGGGTACCTTTGTTATGACCGTGGGACGAGAACGAGTGTTTTGGGGTTTGGTCCGAAATTCAAGATGGCTGCCAGCCGCCATTTTGTACCGACGAGGCAGAAATCTGTTTTTTGTACAGAACTTCCATATGAAAGCTATGATTTGAATAATTTTTTGTATGAATGTTTAGTACCATGGGATACATCACATATAATACGGGTTTTTTTCTCGTGCGTAAATTATGCAAATTAGACTAACTTTGATGTTTTTTGGTGTTACTTTCAGCACTGTAAGTGCAAATGCCAATACGGCTCGGGCTAGAGGCCGTATTTATGAACCAATCTTTACGAAATTCCTTGGGTACCTTTGTTATCACCGTGGGACGAGAACGAGTGTTTTGGGGTCTGGTCCGAAATTCAAGATGGCCGATGGCAGCCATTTTGTACAAAATTTGGTGCATTCAGATTTTTGCACAGAACTTCCATATGAAAGCGCTGATTTGAATAATTTTTTGTGTGAATGTTTAGTACCATGGGATACATCACATATAATACGGGTTTTTTTCTCGTGTAGAAATTATGCAAATTAGATGAACTTTGATTTTTTCAGTGCTACTTGTACACAGTAAGTACACATGTCAATACGGCTCGGGCTAGAGTCTGTATTTATGAACCGATCTTCACGAAATGTCTTGGGTACCTTTGTTATCACCTTGGGACGAGAACGAGTGTTTCTGGGTGCGGTCCAAAATTCAAGATGGCTGCCAGTAGCCATTTTGTACCAAAATTAGGTCTAGTCAGTTTTTTGTTCACAACTTCTATATACGGCTCAGGCTAGAGGCCGTATTTATGAACCGATCTTTACGAAACTTCTTGGGTACCTTTGTTATCACCGTGGGATGAGAATGAGTGTTTTTGGGTGTGGTCCAAAATTCAAGATGGCCACCAGCAGCCATTTTGTACCAAAATTAGTGCAATCAGTCTTTTGTGCAGAACTTCTGTATGAAAGTTCTGATTTGAATATATTTTTGTATGAATGTTTAGTAACATGGAATACATCACATATAGTACAGGTTTTTTTCTCATGCAGAAATTATGCAAATTAGATGAACTTTGATTTATTCAGTGCTACTTATACACTGTAAGTGCACATGTCAATACGGCTCGGGCTAGAGGCTGTATTTATGAACCAATCTTCACAAAACTTCTTGGGTACCTTTGTTATCTCCTTGGGACGAGAACGAGTGTTTCTGGGTGCAGTCCAGAATTCAAGATGGCTGCCAGTGGCCATTTTGTACCGAAATTAGGTCCAATCAGTTTTTTGTCACAACTTCTACACAGCTCATATTTGTGAACTGATCTTCACGAAACTTCTTGGGTACCTTTGTTTTCAACTTGGGACAGGAATGAGTGTGTTTTGGGGTGCCTTTGTTATCACTGTGCTATGAGAACAAATATTTTGGGGTTCAGTCAGACCCACTCTGGGACTCAAAGATTTTTTTCTAGTTTAGCATCTGACTGTCACCCACCTTTACAATACTTTACCTATACATTTGTTACAGGCAATGGTCAGTATTTATGTACAGACCGTTACAATACTTTATATGAACCTTTGTTATCAGGTCATTACCTAGATGTTTGTCATTGCTGTGTCACATACTATACATGTACATGTCTTTGTCTTGACAAGTTGAGCTACAGTGTCATTGACACTTTCATTTCATTTTTTGTCTCAAAAACATAGGTTATGACCCCTCGTTGGAACGAGCTCGTCGAGCTTGTTCCACCGAGGGGTCATAACCTATGTTTTTGAGACAAAAAATGAAAAAAATTAGTTACTTAAGAATTTTTTTTGCAAGTGTCGTCTGCTTTTCATGTTAGGTAAAGGGTTAATTCAGAACATACACATTTTTAATTTCACTAACTGTAATTTTTCATACTCTTACTGTCATTTTGGTCTTTCAGAGAATGTGCTGATTAAAGTCTACATTTACCCAGAGAGAACGGAGACTTAAATTCGAGAAAACAGGATCATAGGCAGGTTTTATATCAGTTATTTCAAAAACAATAGTATATATATTTTAGGTGTTCAATGTGTAATTAGGTATGGCTTATTATCCCCCATGATGTAGAGGGAGGGGAATGTAGGTAGGAATGGGTTCTATCCATCCACCTGTCAGTCTGTCCATCCTGTCCCATTTTTTGTAATCACATTTTAAAGAAAACTGTTTAAGATATTTTTCCTAATCTATTATATAAATGGGAAGTCTGTGACCCTGTCATTCCATCCAGCAAGAAATTTTTATCATGTGGGTGGAGCTTCCCCTCCAGGGACGGGACTGGTCCTGCTAGTTTAATTCATAGCTTTTTCGTGATATCATGAAGATGATTATGAACCAGCTGTGTTCCAAGTCAGATTCAACTTTGTGCAAATCAAGTCCTTTGGGTTGTATTTGGTTTTTTTTTTTTATGAGAACCCAGAGATTAAATTAGTCCAATATGAGAAAAATTCTATTCTGTAAAAATCTTCTTTTTCATGTCCATCAGTTGAATCATTTTATATTTGTTATTCTGCCTCCAGGAGTGGGTATGGGGGGGGGGGGGGGGGGGGGGCAGATTCAAGCTTGTTAGCTCACCTGACTTTCAGTCAGGAGAGCTATAGTGATCACTCACCGTCAGTCGTCCGTCGTCTGTGAACATGGTGTTTGCGTCTTCTCCTCCCAAACCGCTGAACCAATTTAATTGATATATGAGATAATAGTTTGTTATGACATCTTAATTTGATTTTGTTCAAATCAAGTTGCCTCACCCCTCAGTAGGGCCACGCCCAAAAAGTGTGCTTAAATCTTAAAAAATCTTCTTCTCATGAACCAGCAGCAGCAGCAGAGACTTGATAATTGGTGTGCAGCTTCCTTTTGAGGTGTAGACTCAGATTTGTTGAAGAGAAGTTTGAGTAGCTATATTTGCCTTCGTTATAATCTCAATACCGATTTTGCACGTGATTTTTGCGTACCGTTTGTTCATTAATGCTAACCCTTTGGGTTCTGCTTTTAACTGAGGTGTCAGCTGGGGGCGGTTGTAGCAGCTTTTCTCAACTCTGTTGAGGGTAGAATTTCTGCTAGTTCCCTTTTGGCTGTTGGGGTACTTTTCTGTTCCCATCAGGCCTCTGTTTTTTTGCCACCTTACTCTGGTAGCTGGGGGTGTCCTGATTTTTTTTTCTTTGGGTTCATCTTCCCATCTACATTGCTCTCACCAGATTTGCCTAGGATGATACCTTGTGGGCCATTTTTAGCTCAACTTTGGCGAAGCCAAACTTGAGGTATTGTCATGGCCTGTCGTCCGTCTGTCGCGCCATCAACACGGATTGGGCTAGTCGCCCATAGGAACCGCAGGAGCTAAAAATAGAAAAAAAGTAAAACACCCATATCACCAAAACTACATGGCACTGAGAATTCTTATTTGGTGTGAAGCTTCCTTAGGACCAACAGAATGGAATGGTAAAAAAAAATTGCTATCGGTTTTATCATGGGGTACTTTTTGGGGACTTTGAAAAAGTGCTGAGTCAGCATTTTTTAACACTGTGGGTAATGGGAAAAACATTTAACACTACTTTTCTCCCAAACCACTGCTCCAAAAGCTTTCAAATTTCACATATAACATCTTTGGAAGATTGTTTCACATGTTCATTGAAATCAAATCCCTGGGTCTATATTTGGGCTCTCTATGGGAGCCCAAATGTTTAAATTAGTGCAGTATGAGGAATGTTCTTTAAAAATCTTCTTCAGATCTTCCAATCAGAATCTTTTGATATTTGGAATGCAACATGCTTTGGGGGGGTGAGATTCAAGTTTGTTCAAGCCAAGTCCCTGGGTTCATATTTGGGCTCACTGTGGGGGCCCGAATGATACTTTAGTTCAAAATGAGGAATTTTTATCTCACTGAAGGGAGCGCAACACTTGCTGTCCATCGTCGTCTGTCGTCGTGGACATTTTTCAAACGACTTCTCCTCTGAAACCACTAGTCCGATTTTCACGAAACTTCATGTG
Organism: Pictodentalium vernedei; assembly: GCA_031216915.1. Taxonomy (NCBI): domain Eukaryota; kingdom Metazoa; phylum Mollusca; class Scaphopoda; order Dentaliida; family Dentaliidae; genus Pictodentalium; species Pictodentalium vernedei. Next base: position 345,583,537 of record CM062290.1, on the reverse strand, counting down.
GATGTTCATTACTATATGGCAATTCAGGTTTGTTCAAATGAAATGGCCACGTCCCTTGGGGGCTCTGTATGGGGCACAACTCTGATAGCACCGTATGAATTATAGAAAAATTATTAAAAAATCTTTTATCCAGATCCAGTGGGCAGAATCTTTTGATACTTGGTATGCAGCATCTTGGTATGGGTCTGATTCAAGTTTGTTCAAATCGGCCCCTGGATTCATATTTGGGTTCACTATAGAAGCCCAAATTCGAACTTAGTGCATTTCAGGCAAATTTCTTTAAAAATCTTCTTCTCCAGATCCAGAAGGCAGAATCTTTTGATATTTGGTATGCAACATTGTGGGGGGATCTGATTGAAGTTTGTTCAAATCGGCCCCCTGGATTCACATCTGGACTCAGTATAGAAGCCCGAATTTGAACTTAGTGCATTTCAGGCAAATTTCTTGAAAAATCTTCTTCAGATCCAGCAGTCAGAATCTTTTGATATTTGGTATGCAGCATCCTTAAGGGGGTGAGATTCAAGTTTGTTCCAGCCAAGTCCCTGGGTTCATATTTGAGCTCACTGTGGGAGCTTGCATTGTAACTTAGTTAAAAATGAGGAACATTATTAAAAATCTTCTTCAGATCCAGCAGTCAGAATGTTTTGATATTTGGTGTGCAGCATCCTTGGGGGGGAGGGGGGAGATTCAAGTTTGCTAAAGCCAAGTCCCTGGGTTCATATTTGGGCTCCCTGTGGGAGCCTGAATTATAACATAGTTCAAGATGAGGAATTTTTCTTTAAAAATCTTATTCAGATTCAGCAGTCAGAATGTTTTGATATTTGGCATGCACCATCCTTAGGGGGGTGAGATTCAAGTTTGTTCCAGCCAAGTCCCTGTGTTCATATTTGAGCTCACTGTGGGAGCTTGCATTGTAACTTAGTTAAAAATGAGGAATATTATTAAAAATCTTCTTCAGATCCAGCAGTCAGAATGTTTTGATATTTGGTGTGCAGCATCCTTGGGGGGGGGGGGGGGGGGAGATTCAAGTTTGCTAAAGCCAAGTCCCTGGGTTCATATTTGGGCTCCCTGTGGGAGCCTGAATTATAACATAGTTCAAGATGAGGAATTTTTCTTTAAAAATCTTATTCAGATTCAGCAGTCAGAATGTTTTGATATTTGGCATGCACCATCCTTAGGGGGGTGAGATTCAAGTTTGTTCAAGCCAAGTCCCTGTGTTCATATTTGGGCTCAGTGTGGGAGCCTGAATGATAACTTAGTTCAAAATGAGGAATTTTCTTTAAAAATCTTCTTCTTCAGATCCAGCAGATGAATGCTTTTGATATTTGGTATGCAGCATTCTTAGGGGGGTAAGATTCAAGTTTGTTCAAGCCAAGTCCCTGGGTTGATATTTGGGCTCCCCGTGGGTGGCCGAATTATAACTTAGTTCAATATGAGGAATGTTCTAAGTCTCCTTCTTCACATCCACCGGTCAGAATCTTTTGATATTTGGTATACAGCATCCCACTGGAGGTGAGATTCAAGTTTGTTCAAGCCAAGTCCCTGGGTTCATATTTGGGCTCTCTGTGGGAGCCTGAATTATTACTTAGTTCAATATGAGGGATATTCTTTAAAAATCTTTTTTTTTAAGATCAACTGGTCAAAATCTTTGGATATTTGGTATAAGCTTTTCTTAGGAGGGGCAGATGCAACTTGTTGAAATCAATTTCCTGGGTTGATATTTAGGCTGTCATGTCAGGTGAGCACCCTCAGGCCCCCTAGGGCCTCTTGTAATTCAGTTAATGTCACAAAACTTGCTTTAATGGTGATTTACTTCAAAAATGTCAAAATGTATACTTTGCACCATCCAAAGGAACATTCATGCAGTTTTGCCACAGGCCTGTGATGCAGGAAACTACAAAACATGTTGCAAACAAGATCCATTTTTTGCTATCAGTTTTCTTAGATACTGAATGCTTAAATATTGAATGTTTTTTATTACAAATATGAATGATCAGTGTTGCATGGCATAGGGAAGTCTAATCTTGAAAGTTTCACTGATTGAACCAACAGGCCCAACTCAGATGGAAACATCAATCAGTCATTCTGTAATGTCTGACTTGTAAGTCGTCAGAATTTAATTACAAAATGTATTTATCAATAGGTTTTTTAGCTCACCTGAGCGAAGCTCAAGGGGAGCTTAACTAATCACTTTCTGTCCGTCGTCCGTCGTCGTCCGTCCGGCGTTAACTTTACATTATCGACTTCTCCTCCTAAACCACTAGCCCAATTTTATTCAAATGTTGGCTAAATGTTTATTACCTAATGCCAATTCAGATTTGTTCAAATGAAGTTGCCCCTCCTCCTGGGTGGTGCCACACCCCCAAGGGGCACCAAAATCTTTGTAAATCTTCTTCTCATGAACCAGCAGTAGCAGAGACTTGATATTTGGTGTGCAGCTTCCTTTTGAGGTGTAGACTCAGATTTGTTCAAGAGAAGTTTGTGGGGCTATACTTGACGTTGTTATGAGAGGGGCAAAATTTTTTGCCCCGCCCAAAATTTCTATTTTCCAAACCGAGAGGCTGATTTGAACCAAATTTTATGTGAGGGCTTATTGGGTCATGAGTACTTGATTTATGCAAAAAAAAATTTTCCCGCAGCCCCGTGGGAACCACAGGAGCTAAAAATAGAAAAAATTTAAAACGCCCATATCTCCAAAACTGCACGGCACTGAGAATTTTTATTTGGTGTGCAGCTTCCTTAGGACCAACAGAAAGGATTGGTAAAAAAAAATTGCCATCGGTTTTATCATAGGGTACAGTTTCGGGACTTTGAAAAAGTGCTGAGTCAGCACTTTTTAACACTGTAGGCAATGGGAAAAACATTAAAAAATCTTCTTCTCCAGATCCAGCAGGCAGAATCTTTTGATATTTGGTATGCAACATTGTAGGGTGGATCTGATTCAAGTTTGTTCAAATCGGCCCCCTGGGTTCATATTTGGGCTCAGTATAGGAGCCCGATTTCGAACTTAGTGCATTTCAGGCAAATTTCTTAAAAAATCTTCTTCTCCAGATCCAGCAGGCAGAATCTTTTGATATTTGGTATGCAACATTGTGGGGTGGATCTGATTCAAGTTTGTTCAAATCGGCCCCCTGGGTTTATATTTGGGTTCAGTATAGGAGCCCAAATTTGAACTTACTGCATTTCAGGCAAATTTCTTTGAAAATCTTCTTCTCCAGATCCAGCAGGCAGAATCTTTTGATATTTGGTATGCAACATTGTAGGGTGGATCTGATTCAAGTTTGTTCAAATCGGCTCCCTAGATTCATATTTGGGCTCACTATAGGAGCTCGAATTCGAATTTAGTGCATTTCAGGCAAATTTCTTCAAAAATCTTCTTCTCCAGATCCAGCAGGCAGAATCTTTTGATATTTGGTAAGCAACATTGTGGGGTGGATCTGATTCAAGATTGTTCAAATCGGCCCCCTGGGTTAATATTTGGGCTCAGTATAGGAGCCCGATTTCGAACTTAGTGCATTTCAGGCAAATTTCTTAAAAAATCTTCTTCTCCAGATCCAGCAGGCAGAATCTTTTGATATTTGGTATGCAACATTGTAGGGTGGATCTGATTCAAGTTTGTTCAAATCGGCCCCCTGGGTTCATATTTGGGCTCAGTATAGGAGCCCGATTTCGAACTTAGTGCATTTAGGCAAATTTCTTAAAAAATCTTCTTCTCCAGATCCAGAAGGCAGAATCTTTTGATATTTGGTATGCAACATTGTGGGGTGGATCTGATTCAAGTTTGTTCAAATTGGCTTCCTAGATTCATATTTGGGCTCACTATAGAAGCTCGAATTTGAACTTAGTGCATTTCATGCAAATTTCTTAAAAAATCTTCTTCTCCAGATCCAGCAGGCAGAATCTTTTCATATTTGGTAAGCAACATTGTGGGGTGGATCTGATTCAAGTTTGTTCAAATCGGCCCCCTGGGTTTATATTTGGGCTCAGTATAGGAGCCCAAATTTGAACTTAGTGCATTTCAAGCAAATTTATTAAAAAATCTTCTTCTCCAGATCCAGCAGGCAGAATCTTTTGATATTTGGTATGCAACATTGTGGGGTGGATCTGATTCAAGTTTGTTCAAATCGGCTTCCTAGATTCATATTTGGGCTCACTATAGAAGCTCGAATTCGAACTTAGTGCATTTCAGGCAAATTTCTTAAAAAATCATCTTCTCCAGATCCAGCAGGCAGAATCTTTTGATATTTGGTATGCAACATTGCGGGGTGGATCTGATTCAAGTTTGTTCAAATCAGCCACCTGGATTCATATTTGGGCTCACTATAGAAGCTCGAATTCAAACTTAGTGCATTTCGGGCAAATTTCTTCAAAAATCTTCTTCTCCAGATCCAGCAGGCAGAATCTTTTGATATTTGGTATGCAACATTGCGGGGTGGATCTGATTCAAGTTTGTTCAAATCGGCCCCCTGGATTCATATTTGGGCTTAATATAGAAGCCCGAATTCGCACTTAGTGCATTTCAGGCAAATTTCTTCAAAAATCTTCTTCTCCAGATCCAGCAGGCAGAATCTTTTGATATTTGGTATGCAACATTGCGGGGTGGATCTGATTCAAGTTTGTTCAAATCGGCCCCCTGGATTCATATTTGGGCTTAATATAGAAGCCCGAATTCGCACTTAGTGCATTTCGGGCAAATTTATTAAAAAATCTTCTTCTCCAGATCCAGCAGGCAGAATCTTTTGATATTTGGTATGCAACATTGTGGGGTGCATCTGATTCAAGTTTGTTCAAATCGGCTTCCTAGTTTCATATTTGGGCTCACTATAGAAGCTTGAATTCGAACTTAGTGCATTTCAGGCAAATTTCTTAAAAAATCTTCTTCTCCAGATCCAGCTTCAGAATCTTTTCATATTTGGTAAGCAACATTGTGGGGTGGATCTGATTCAAGTTTGTTCAAATCGGCCCCCCTGGGTTTATATTTGGGCTCCGTATAGGAGCCCAAATTTTAACTTAGTGCGTTTCAGGCATATTTCTTAAAAAATCTTCTTCTCCAGATCCAGCAGGCAGAATCTTTTGATATTTGGTATGCAACATTGTAGGGTGGATCTGATTGTGATTCATGAACGTATTTATTTGTAAAGTTGATAGAATCTTAGACAAAATTTGCAGAAAAGATCTACTATAGAAGGGGTGGTATCCAGGGTGAACCGTTTACCCAAATCTAGCAGTACTAATGCATTATTCACACAAATCTTCGTTCAAATTTTATGACCCCTCATTGGAACACACGCATTCAGCTCATTCCAACAAAGGTCATATGCCATGTTTTCGAGACAAAGGAATAAAAATTTTAGTTATTCATGAAATTTTTAGGCAACTGTTGTCTGTTATTCACATTGCTTCATGAAATTTCAGTACTTTTAGAAGTTACCTCAGTAATCAAGGGTTAATTCCCCTTAATTAAATGTCGCCTCTAAAAAACAACCACTTTGCATATCTTACCTTTTTACCAGCATAACTGCCAAAACTTGTCAGCATTCTTCGCAAAAATCGCTATTCAAATTTTAATTTTTGTCTCTTAAACATACATGTACTTATCGCTTGTAAATACCCCATTGGAATGAGCTTTTTGAGCTCATTCCAATGAGAGGTCGCACACCATGCTTTTTGAGTCAAAAAAGCAATTTTTTTAGTTATTCCAGAATTTCGTACGTAAAACACAGCTTTATGACTTCACATTAAAATGAGCTCTCTAAGCTTGTTCCAATCAACATTCACGCACTATGTCTTTCACACAAAAAATAAAATTTTCCATTTATTCAGGAATTTTGTTTGCAAGAACACTCTTACCCCCCCCCCCCCCCCCACAAACACACACACACAAACACACACACACACACACAAACACAGACACACACATCTAAAAGTTCGTCAGCAAAAAAACAGTTACTTCAATTTTTAAATGCATTATAGGAACAACTTGCCTAATCAAATTTAAATACTTTTGCATCATTCTGTATCTAGAACAAACCATTTACCATATCTTTACGCAAAATTCTCCAGCATCATTCACAAAAAAACACCATTATTTATATATTCACATTTCTGTCTCAAAAATATACCTGATCTTCCCATACCCCTATTGGAATAAGCTGTTTGAGCTTGTTCCAATGATGATAAAAAAAAATAAAATTTGTGAAAATTTTTGTTTTCTTGCATGCAAATATATACATGTAGCACATGGAAGATATCCACAGTTGGGGAGAGATGTCCAAGGCTATCTCTTCACATTCCTTGTTTGTGCTTCATGCTAAACCAGTTTGTCTGCAGAGATAAATTTGCTTTATTAAAAATCATTGGAGATTGGCCACACACCAATGATTTTAAATAAAACTAATTTTAGGTAACAAATGTTGAACTTCAAACAAAATCTATCACTCAACCAGTTAATGTTGATGAGGCATGACATGGTGAAGGTGACCTAAAATACTTCTTAGAGTCACTTTGTCAGGTGAGCGATTAAGGCCACGTGGGGCCTCTTGTTTTAAAAACTGATTGGTGAGGACCCATAGGCAACTAACTGTAACAGAAGAAATCAAGATTAAAAAAACATAATGCCTCTGAATGAAATGCACATACAATTGTGTACAGAGTTATGTCCCTTTTCATGAAACTTATCAATTGCATTTGGTCATGATTAGCCACAGTGCAGAAATATATGACCTTAAACCCCAATAAATAAATAATAAATAAATATCAATTGCATTCAGGTTTGGATTTGAATCACCTAAACATGCACCAAATTCCCCCTTCTTCTCCCTGCCCCCAAGCAAAGCAGCACTCAAGAAAGATTCCATCCTGGGGTAAGCTGCAAAATCCTACGCCTTTTCAAAGAAAAGTGCCGAATAAGCTTAGACAAGTACGGATTAGTGCTGCTAGGATGCTTTCCCACATACGAAAAGGTCTCCAAAAGCATGGACCTGTACCCTTTGATGATAACAGGTTGGAGACCCCAAGAATCAAACAGATATACCAGAAACTCTCCAATCTGTGTTATCGAAGGATCAGCATAATCAACAGAGTGATCAGCACACCATCGACAGAAGACCTTCCACTTAGCCACATAGGCTAAACCAGTGGAGTGCCACCTTGAAGAAGAAATGCACTCCACTGTTTGTCTCGAAAAACCTCTATGAGGAGACAGGACCGGACAAAGATATGCGTGAAGGCACAATCAAGTCAGAACCGCCGCCAACAGAGAGCGGAGCTTATTGATCCACACATGCTGAGGCGATAGGGGAGTGATCTGAATGATTCAACAACTGCAGGTTGGTATCTTGGCTAGAACCTGAGGCAGAATCGGACCCGTTAGGAAGGTGTAGCCGACAAGTGCATTGCAATCGAGTGACAGAGCATCCACGGCAAAAGCCAGAGGATCTGGACACAGGTACACGAAAGTGTCCACCTGATAATTCCAATGGGTCACAAAAAGATCTATGTGGGGATGACACCAGAGATCACAAAGCAACTGGAACACAGCCCTGTGAAGCATCCAATCAGTGTAAATGACCCTGCCAGGTCGGTTCAGGGAGTCGGCTAGGACATTCAGATGACCGGGTATGTGACGAACCACCACACCGGCATTGACATCCTGAGCTAGCAGTAGAAGATCCCTGTGCCAATTTGTACATGAGAACCGAGTGCATGCCGCCCTGGTTCCGAGTGTAAGAGACCATTATCGAATTGTCGAACAACAGAAGGACCTGACAATTCGAAATGTGGGGGATCCACTGCCGGAAACTCGGAAGAAGAGCCAGAAGCTCCTTCTGGTTGATGTGAAGAGCTGCTTGATCCTGGTCCCATGCACCATGAAGGGAAAGACCTAGAGGATCCAACGTCCTGCCCCATCTGAGATCACTGACATCTGTTATCAGAACACGATTGGATATGGGCAAGTCCAATAGAACTCCTTGCATATTCCACTGAACATTTGTCCAAGCAAGAATGTGACGATAAAGAGATACTGGTAACTGAAGACCCAGATGCAGAGGATCGTCATTCGGCCTCCAATGACTGAGCAGAAAGTGTTTGAGAGGTATGACATGCAGCTGACCTAGATGACAGAGATCCGTCACTGAACGGCAGAGATCGAGCAGCTGGAAAATACTCCGAGCTGTCGTGGACGTGGACTGGGTCAGTCAGGGCGAAAGCTGAGGGAATCACATCCCTCAGCCCTGAAATCGCCACCATATTCAGCTGAGTGCGGAAATCCATCCCCAGATGACAAAATGACTGAGAAGGGACCAGGTGAGTAGGCTGAACAGTGTGTTGACATCTGACTCCAGAAGAGCAGCATTGAAGTGCCTCTGGAGGATATCGTCCAGGTACGGCGAAGTAATCACCTTGGAATGTGTGCAATGAAAGGCTATCACATGCGACATCAGTCAGGTGAAGTCCCAAGGAGGCAGGTTGCAGCTGAGAGGCATGACATTGAACTGGTAAACTCTCCAGAAAAGCGAACATGTGTTACTTTTGAGATGTCCGATGAATCGGAATGTGAAAGTAAGCGACTCGCAGATCGATGCTGGAAGCGAAATCTCCCTGGGAAATGCAACCAGCCTGAAAGTCTCCATGCTGAACCTGGGATCTATGATAGACTGGTTCAGGATACTTCTGGATGCCTTCGACCGTACCAGTCAGTACAAGTGGTCGAAGCTTTTGCAGCATGAAGACTTCATTCTTTGTTGGGCTGATACCTTTTTGCCTCCTGTGCGTTATCGTTCCTACGATTCCGCCAATCTGTCAGCCTGCCAGAGTTTGACAGTCTTGGATCAGGACTCCTCCTCCCTTGGGCTTTCCAAGCCCAAGTCGGCCTTTATTCCAATGGCGACTTTGGAGTCCATGTTGGACATATCCAGAGAGATGCTAGGCATGCTTTCTCTCTCAGATCGCATTGTCTCTGCCTTGGCTGCTTATCTGCCTCCAGATATGTTTGACAACATACAGGCTCCTTTGCATGTGATCTTTAAGGTGCTCATGCATCTTACTCACACACATGCCTGTAACACGGCTAATTTGGAATTAGTTTGCCGGTACGCTGTGTTGGACACAAGCCATTCCCTTCCTGAAGGGCAGCGCACTGCTCTTCGATCCGCTTCTTTGGTGGGTCCGCGACTATTCCATGATTGCATGGCAATGGTCCGCGATGATGTCCTGTGTCATTCCAAAGATCAGCTGCTGCTTCGCCAGCTTAATCCACCTTCTGTTGGAGGCTGTGGCTGTTCCAAGCCTAACAAACTCCCTTCTGCTTCCTTTGTGAAGCCACAGGCTGATCCTCCTGCCGCCACTTCTTACTCACATGGTAAGGGTAAACACCGGCAGACCAGAGAGATGTCTCAGGATCCTTCCTCTAGCAGAGGAAATGGTTTCTCCTCTCACAGGCCTCGCTGGGGCTCAAAATGGAGGTCTTCACCTTGACTAATCCCATGTTGGAGGAAGGATATCAGAGTTTGCAGACAGTTGGGCCATGATCACATCCAATCCTTGGGTGTTAGATGTTGTTCGTTCCGGTCTGCAGATATCCTTTCAGAGGCACCCCACTCTCTCGAGAGAGAGTGCCTCTTCCAACCCAAGTTCCTTCAAACGTTTAACATTGGGAACTTTTCATCACGGAGATAGACAATCTCCTGTCAAAGGAAAGATCGACGTCATCAAGAACATTCATTTAGTGGGATTTTATTCCTGCCTGTTCTTGGTGGCGAAGAAGGATGGTCGACTCCGACCGGTTATCTATCTGAGTATCCTGAACCAGTCTATGATTGCTCCCATGTTCAGCATGGAGATTTTCAGGTCAGTTCCATTTCCCAGGGAGATTTCACTTCCAGCATCGACCTGCGAGTTGCTTACTTTCATGTTCCAATTCATCGGACATCTCAAAAGTATCTCAGGTTGGCTTTTCTAAGGCGAGTTTAGCAGTTCAAGATCATGCCTTTCAGCCACATCCTGGCTCTTTGGGCCTTCACCTGACTGATGTCGCATGTGATAGCCTTCCATTGCACACAGTCCAAGGTGACTACTTCGCCATATCTGGATGATATCCTCCAGAGACACTTAAATGCCGCTCTTCTGGAGTCAGATGTTAACACACTGTTGAGCCCGCTCATGTCGCTGGGGTTCCGAGTCAGCGAGGAGAAGTCGGACCTGGTCCCTTCTTAGTCATTGTGTCATCTGAGGACGGACTTTTACACACAGCTGAATATGGTGGCAGTTCCCCAGGCGAGGGCTGTGATTCTCGCAGCTTTCGCCCTGACTCTGACCCAGTCCATGATCGCGACAACTCTGAGTATTCTCCGGCTGCTCAGTCTCTGCAGTTCGGTGACGGATCTTATTCCTCTAGGTCGGCTGCATGTCATAACTCTCCAACACTTTCTGCTCAGTCGTTGGAGGCCAGTTGTTGATCCTCTAGATCTGGTGCTTCAATTACTAGCATCTGCACAGATGTTCAGTGAATTATGCAGGAAGTTCTGTTGGACTTGCCCATATCCAATCGTGTTCTGTTGGCGGATACCAGTGATCTTGGATGGTGTTTGGGACCAGAATCAAGCAGCTCTTCACATCAATCAGAAGGAGCTTCTTGCTCTCCTTCAGAGTTTCTGGCAGTGGATCCCCCACCTTTCGAATTGTCAGTCCTTCTGTTGTTCGACAATTCAACAATGGTCACTTACATTCGGAACCAGTGCGGCACGCACACGGTTCTCATGTACGAATTGGCTCGGGATGTTCTAGCGCTAGCTCAGGATGTCAATGCCGGGGTGGTGGTTTGACACATTCCTGGTCGTCTGAATGTCCTAGCCGACCCCCTGTCCCGACATGTGACATGATCATTTCCACTGAGTGGATGCTTTACAGTGCAGTGTTCCAGTCACGTTGCGATCTCTGGGGTTGTCCCCACATCAATCTTTTTGCAACAAATTGGAACCATCAAGTGGACACTTTCGTGTCCCTGTGTCCAGATCCTCTGGCTTTTGCCATAGACACTCTGTCAATTGATTGGAACAGTCTTGTCGGCTATGCCTTCTCGCCAGGGCCACCGATTCTGCCTCAGGTTCTCGCCAAGATACGAACCTGCAGTTGTCGAATCATTCTGTTCGATCCCCTGTTGCCTCAGCGGGTGTGGATCAATTTCCTCTGCTCTCTCTTGCTGTTGGTTCTGACACATCTCCCTCTACGTCACGACCTTCTTTGTCAAGGTCACACGAGGAGGTTTCATGTCGACCTGACTTCATTGTGCCTCCACACATATCTTTGTTGGGTCCTGTCTCTCTTCATAAAGGTTTTTCGAGACGAGCAGTGGAGCACATTTCTTCTTCAAGGCGGCACTCCACTGGTTTAGTCTAGGTGGCTAGGTGGAAGGTCTTCTGTCGATGGTGTGCTGATCACTCTGTTGATTATGCTGATCCTTTGGTAACACAGATTGGAGAGTTTCGGGTATATCTGTTTGATTCTCAGAGTCTCCAACTTGTTACCGTCAAAGGGTACATGTTCATGCTTTTGGATACCTTTTCGTATGTGGGAAAGCTTCAAATCGGCACTAATCCATACATCTCCAAGCTTAGTTGGCACTTTTCTTTGAAAAGGTCTAGGATTTTGCAGCTTACCCCAAGATGGAATCTTTCTTGGGTGCTGCTTTGCTTGGTGGCAGGGAGGGGGAGGTGCCATTCAAACCTGTTATCCCAGGTGTATATGTGTTTTTTTCACATACAAGACGGCTTTTCTGATGGCGTTTGCCTCAGCCAGAAGGGTTAGTCAGCTTCACACCCTCTCGGTTGATCCGTCCTTTTTCAGGAGCTCCGCCAACAGTGTTATTTTTACCACTGATTGTTCCTTTCAGGTCAAGAATCAGATGCCAGAAACTACTCCACCTCCTATATATATCAGGGCTCTTCCTTCTGCTGAAGGTAATTGCTCTTTGTTCTGTCCAGTTCGTGCAAAATCGTATTTATCTCAACCGACGCAGTGCATTAGGAAAGGCAGGAAACAATTTTTTCTGTCTCTTATTCCTGGTCGACAGAGTATCTCTCCTCAATCCATTTCTCGATGAATTTGTCTTGCTATTCATGCATCCTACACCCGTCTAGCGACTAACAATTGTATTACCAATCTTATTTTTGCCCAAGAGGTATGTGCCTTGTCTACCTTCTGGGCGTATGCTAACTCTGTCAAGTTGTTGGATGTTATGCAGGCAGCCCATTGGAGAAATGCTTCTACTTTCTCCACCTTCTATCTGTGTCAGTTGCAGGAGAAGTCTGAGGACCTTTTTTCCTTGGGCCCTCTTTCTTCTGCTCAGTCTGTTGTCTACCCTAGCCATCAGACTTCTTACGAGGTCAGTTCCAGCCATGTTCTTGGTTACTGTCGTTTCTGCCTGTGTGTCACACAGAGCCATATTCCTTATATCTGATTGTCTTTTACTAATGTTTGTGATGCTATGGTTTTATAGGCCTAGGGAACTTCTCTTCTGTCCACAGTTCCAGCACAGGTGTGTTGTGGGGGGTTTGGTTATGTGATTCCCTCCTCCTATTGTCTATTCAGCCTGTTGCAAACAATTGTAAGGTAGGTTGATAAGAAATTTAAACTTTATAGTAAATTTCCTTTCTTATTATACCTACCATAATTGTTTACGTGGAGACCCTCCGTCTTCTTATTCGGGTAAGACTCCTTCCTCATCGCTGATCTCATAACTCCAATGTTGGCGGATTCAAACAGAATGACACATTGGTTATGTGTCTGTGCACTGGTTGTGGAAGCCGTGGATTAGTACAAGGAGAAGAGTGTCCTGTACTGGGTGTGTGCCGTCACACACGACTCAGTTTTGGCTTTTTTTTCATGGTGCTTTTACACCACTCTTCTTTCCCAAATCGCTTGGGATAGAAGAAAATATACAGTATTTTCCCGAGTTACGGACTTCCACTGTAGTGCAAGCATGTGCTTAAATGCTAGTGCACAATGTGTCACATTGTGCCTTTTCACATAAGCACATATCAGCACATCCAGCATGTGACGATGTACTAGTGCACAATGTGTCACTTTGTGCCATTTCACATAGGCTAGCGGTCCTAAAAAGGATTTGGGTGGTTTGGAGGGATTGTCGGGTGTATTTGGGTAATTCTATGAATCGGGGACTACTCTTTTACAAAGGAACATTTCCTCCGAACATACCCTCCGAACATATCCCTATCCTATAAGAAGTCTTTGGGTAACATAGTAACCACCACATGCTACCATAGAAACCAAGATGGCTGCCTCCAGTATACAAATGGACTACAGAAAGACATATCACCCTAACAACATGTGTTGTGTATGTGCACTTGCGCCACCTATCACTATGGGGATGACATCACAACATGCCCACTCACACGGGTTACCATGACAACACAACATGATGCAGCTGGGTCATGTGACTATGATGTCACATAAGATTCGGCCAATGTGGGGTGAAACATGAGACATACTACTCCTGACTGATCATTGGGAAGCTCTCTCAGAGAGCTTAAGGGTCAGGTGCAGGTGATAATGGTCTGGGTTAGAATGGTTAACGGGCCTGTATACAATCACTGTAGATAACGAAAATAGTTTTGGACAAAAGTGGAAAAGTGCTTGAGAATTGTCAGTACATGTCCTTGACAGTCCAGGATTTTTTCCTCCAGAGCTACATGAACCCTGTCAGTAGGAACTTTTGGACCCACATGTAATATGATGACCTGTCATCCATCAGCATGAAATTTCCTTGTTGGTTCCTTATATTTTTACTTGACTAGCAAGTGGGGGTATGCACAGATGCACATCCTTTGTGAGACTATGCACCTTGTAATTCAGTTAATGTCACAAAACATGCTTAAATGGCGATTTATGTCAAAAATGTCAAAATGTATACTTTGACCAAGGGGAGCTTTATTAATCACTTTCCGTCCTGTGTTAACTTTACATTTAACACTACTTTTATCCCAAACCACTGCTCCAAAAACTTTCAAATTTCACATATAACATCTTTGGAAGATTGTTTCACAGGTTTATTGAAATCAATTCCCTGGGTCCATATTTGGGCTCTATATGGGAGCCCAAATGTTTAAATTAGTGCTGTATGAGGAATATTTTTTAAAAATCTTCTTTTTCAGATCTACCAATTAGAATATTTTGATATTTGGTATGCAGCATGCTTAGGGTGTTGAAATTCAAGTTTGTTCAAGCCAAGTCCCTGGGTGTATATTTGGGCTCACTGTGGAAGCCCGAATTATAACTTAGTTCAAAATGAGGAATTTTCTTAAAAAAAAAATCTTCTTCAGATCCAGCAGTCGGAATATTTTGATATTTTGTGTGCAGCACCTTGGGGGGGGGGATTCAAGTTTGTTAAATCCAAGTCCTTGGGTTCATATTTGGGCTCCCTGCGGGAGCGCGAATTATAACTTAGTTCAATATGAGGATGATTCTTCAAAAATCTTCTTCTTCACATCCACCAGTCAGAATCTCTTGATATTTGGAAAATGGCATCCCACTGGAGGTGAGGTTCAAGTTTGTTCAAGCCATGTCCCTGGGTTCATATTTGGGCTTCTTATGGGAGGCCGAATTATAACTTAGTTCAATATGAGGAATATTCTTTAAAAAAATTTTTTTTTACATCCTCTGGTGTGAATGTTTAGATATTTTGGTATAAGCTTTTCTAAGGAGGGGCAGATGCAACTTGTTGAAATCAATTCCTGGGTTTTATATTCAGGCTACCATGTCAGGTGAGCGCCCTCATGCCCCCGGGGCCCCTTGTTTGAAAAACTGATTGGTGAGGACCCATAGACAACTAACTGTAACAGAAGAAATCAAGATTAAGAAAACATAATGCCTCTGAATGAAATGCACATACAATTGTTTACAGAGTTATGTCTCTTTTCATGAAACTTATCAATTGCATTCAGGTTTGAATTTGAATCACCAGTTCAGACTAAACATACACTAATTTCCCCCTCCTCACTCCCTGCCCCCAAGCAAAGCAGCACCCAAGAAAGATTCCATCTTGTGGTAGGCTGCAGAATAATAGGCCTTTTCAAAGAAAAGTGCTGAATAAGCTTGGACAGGTACAGATTAGTGCCGATACGATGCTTTCCCACATATGAAAAGGTCTCCAAAAGCATGGACCAGTACCCTTTGATGATAACAGGTTGGAGACCCCAAGAATCAAACAGATTTACCAGAATCTCTCCAATCTGTGTTATCAAAGGATCAGCTTAATCAACAGAGTGATCAGCACACCATCGACAGAAGCCCTTCTACTTACCCGCATAGGCTAAACCAGTGGAGTGCCGCCTTGAAGAAGAAATGCACTCCACTGCTCATCTCAAAAAACCTCTACGAGGAGACAGGTCCCGACAAAGATGTGCGTGAAGGTACAATGAAGTCAAGTGAACATGAAACATCCTCCTGTGACCTGGACAAAGAAGGTTGCGATGTAGTGGGGGGGGGGGGGGGGGGGAGACGTGTCAGAGCCGCCGCCAACAGAGAGCGGAGCTGATTAATCCATTCCTGCTGAGGTGACAGCGAAGAATGAAGTCTACATACCCTTGGAACTGGAGCTTTGAGTCGCATGCTGCAAAAGCTTCGACCGCTTGTACCAACTGGTCAAGTCAAGTCGATATGAAACATCCTCCTGTGACCTGGACAAAGAAGGTTGCGATGTAGTGGGGTGGGGAGACGTGTCAGAGCCGCCGCCAACAGAGAGCGGAGCTGATTAATCCATTCCTGCTGAGGTGACAGGGGAGTGATCAGAATGCAGGCTTGGCAATTTCAGGAGAGCGATTTTTTAGCTCTCCTTACTGCCCTCCTGAAAGAATTAAGGAGAGCGAAAAATTGCCCTCCTAAATATTTTGGTCTGGGATGATTGAGATTACATGTATTATGCTCACATTAAATTTTTGTTGTAAAGCAAATATGTAATTTAACTTCGAAGTCATATAACATTACGTAATTTCAGAGTCAGGGCGAAAGCCGTGAGAATCACAGCCCTCACCCGGGGAACCGCCACCATATTCAGCTGAGTGCGGAAATCCATCCTCAGATGACAAAACGACTGAGAAGTGACCAGGTCCGACTTCTTCTTGTTCACTCGGAACTCCAACGAAGTGTGCAGGCTCAATAGTGTGTTGACATCCTTGGGCCTTCACCCGGAATCGTAGGAACGATAATGCACAGGAGGCAAAAAGGTATCGGCCCAGCGAAGAATCAAGTCAACATAGCCTTGGAACTCAGCTTTGAGTCGCATGCTGCAAAAGCTTCAACCGCTTGTACCGACTGGTACGGTCGAAGGCACCCAGAAGTATCCTGAACCAGTCTATCATTGCTCCCAAGTTCAGCATGGAGATCTTCAGGTCAGTTCCATTTCCCAGGGAGATTTCACTTCCAGCATCGACCTGCGAGTTGCTTACTTTCACATTCCGATTCATCGGACATCTGGAAAGTATCTCAGGTTCACTTTTCTGGGATGAGTTTACCAGTTCAGGTTCATGCCTTTCAGTCACATCCTGGCTCCTTGGGCCTTCACCCGACTGATATCGCATGTGGTAGTCTTCCATTGCACACAGTCCAAGGTGACTACTTCGCCGTATCTGGACGATATCCTCCAGAGGCGCTTCAGTGCTGCTCTTCTGGAGTCAGATGTCAACACACTGTTAAGCCTGCACATGTCGCTGGGGTTCTGAGTCAACTAGGAGAAGTCGGACCTGGTCCCTTCTCAGTCGTTTTGTCATCTGAGGATGGACTTCTGCACACAGCTGAATATGGTGGTGGTTCCCCAGGTGAGGGCTGTGATTCCCCCGGCTTTCGCCCTGACTCTGACCCAGTGCACGACCGCAACAGCTCGGGTTATTCTCCGGCTGCTCGGTCTCTGCAATTCGGTGACGGATCTTATTCCTCTAGGTCGGCTGCATGTCATGACTCTCCAACACTTTCTGCTCAGTTGTTGGAGGCCGAATGTCGATCCTCTAGATCTGGTTCTTCAATTACTAGCATCTCTGCATCGTCACCGTCTTCCCTGGACAGATGTTCAGGGAGTTTTGTTGGACTTGTCTATATCCGATCGTGTTCTGTTGGCAGATGCCAGTGATCTCGGATTGGGCACGACGTTTGATACTCTAGGTCTTTCCCTTCTTGGTGTATGGGATCAGAATCAAGCAGCTCTTCACATTAAGGCTTCCACGTTTACACGTGTAAACGTGAACGTTTCGTTTATGGGCATTAAACGTTTACAGTTCTGGTAAACGCGTACACGGAATGAAGTTTTAATAGAGTAATTTCAGAATTGCAGATTAATGCAGAAAGTCAAAGAAACCAAAAAATAATTTCCAACTTTGTAATGCAATATTTTGGTAATGCTTCAGAAAAACTGTGTACTGGTTCCGACTGGCACCGCCGCCACAGTAACCGAACGAAGTCATCTTCAAATCATGTGATATCATATGTGACACAGTCACGTGAGCCGCATGGCACGTGCTTATCTTTGGTGTTTCCTTCGAAACATGTGTGGAATGTTTTAGTTTATTCGGATTTACATGTATATTCCTAAAGTGATACACAGTTGTTCTCGATCATTTCGTTCACCTGACATGGATTATTAATTTATTATTCACACATGGGATGATCTTAGGATCGATTTATGGAGTTTGACAGACAGACTGGCACTTGCGGTGTTTGAAAATTTGGATTCCCCTGCATGGTTTGTAGACTTTGTTTATTTTTGCGACATTGCATTCCACTCTCAAGTCCGGTATTGTCACTATTGTGTGCCATGGCAACTCGCTCCAACATTACTGTTTGAAAAAATACAAGGAATTTCACCCCGAACCCACCAGAAGACCAGAGACCCCCATAAATTTCAAAATTTACCTGGGGGAATATCCCCCCCCCCCCCCCCCCCAGACCGAGCAACTTTGCCTTCAGCATCTGCATGCTGTGATCGTTCGTCTACGTCGTTTTTGGACGAACTGTAAATCGGCTGTCTCAATAACATAAATTGTATGCCCTGTACGCAAAGATATGATGAACTTACTGTGTATTATTACACACTTCTATCAAATATTGACTACTTGCATTGTTACTGTTAGTACGTGTAAACGTTTACGTTTCGTTTACAGACAGTCGTTTAAACGTTTACAATTTTGTCTAAACGTGGAAGCCTTACTTCACATCAACCAGAAGGAGTTTCTTGCTCTTCTTCATAGTTTCCGGCAGTAGATCCCCCACCTTTCGAATCGTCAGGTACTTCTGTTGATCAACAATTCGACAATGGTCGCTTACATTCGGAACCAGGGCGGCACGCACATGGTTCTCGTGTACGAATTGGCTCGGGATCTTCTACTGCTAGCTCAGGATATCAACGCCGGGGTGGTGGTTCGACACATTCCTGGTCGTCTGAATGTCCTAGTCTACTCCCTTTCCCGACTAAACAGGGTCATTTCCACTAAGTGGATGCTTTACAGAACAGTGTTCCAGTCGCTTTTTGATCTCTGGGGTCGTCCCCACATCGATCTTTTTGCAACCCTTTGGAACCATCAAGTGGACACTTTGGTGTCCCTGTATCGAGATCCTCTGGCTTTTGCGGTAGACACTCTGTCAATTGATTGGAACAGTCTTGTCGGTTACGCCTTCTTGCCAGGGCCGATTCTGCCTCAGGTTCTCGCCAAGATACGAACCTGCAGTTGTCGAATCATTGTGTTCGCTCCCCTGTCGCCTCAGTAGTTGTGGATCAATCACCTCCACTCTCTGTTGCCGGCGGTTCTGACACATCTCCCTCTATGTCGCATCCTTCTTTGTCAAGGTCACACGAGGAGGTTTCATGTCGACCTGACTTCATTGTGCCTTCACGCATATCTTTGTTGGGTCCTGTCTCTCTTCATAGAGGTTTTTCGAGACGAGCAGTGGAGCGCATTTCTTCTTCAAGGTGGCACTCCACTGGTTTAGCCTATGTGGCTAGGTGGAAGGTCTTCTGTCGATGGTGTGCTGATCACTCTGTTGATTATGCTGATCCTTTGGTAACACAGATTGGAGATTTTCTGGTATATCTGTTTGATTCTCGGAGTCTCCAGCCTGTTACCGTCAAAGGGTTCATGTCCATGCTTTTGGATACCTTTTCGTATGTGGGGAAAGCGTCATATCGGCACTAATCCATACATCTCCAAGCTTATCCATACATCTCCAAGCTTTGTTGGCACTTTTCTTTGGAAAGGCCTAGGATTTTGGAGCTTACTCCAAGATGGAATCTTTCTTGGGTGTTGCTTTGCTTGGTGGCAGGGAGGGGGAGGTGCCATTCAAACCTTTATCCCAGGTGGATATGTGTTTTTTTCACATGCAAGACGACTTTTCTGATGGCGTTTGCCTCAGCCAGAAGGGTTAGTGAGTTTCACGCCCTCTCGGTTGGTCCGTCCTTTTTCAGGAGCTCCGCCAACAGTGTTACTTTTACCACTGATTGCTCCTTTCTGGTCAGGAATCAGATGCCAGAAACTACTCCACCCCCTATCTGTATCAGGGCTTTTCCTTCTGCTGAAGGTAATTGCCCTTTGTTCTGTCCAGTTCGTGCAAAATCGTATTTATCTCAACCGACGCAGTGCATTAGGAAAGGCAGGAAACAATTTTTTCTGTCTCTTATTCCTGGTCGACAGAGTATCTCTCCTCAATCCATTTCTCGATGAATTTGTCTTGCTATTCATGCATCCTACACCCGTCTAGCGACTAACAATTGTATTACCAATCTTATTTTTGCCCAAGAGGTATGTGCCTTGTCTACCTTCTGGGCGTATGCTAACTCTGTCAAGTTGTTGGATGTTATGCAGGCAGCCCATTGGAGAAATGCTTCTACTTTCTCCACCTTCTATCTGTGTCAGTTGCAGGAGAAGTCTGAGGACCTTTTTTCCTTGGGCCCTCTTTCTTCTGCTCAGTCTGTTGTCTACCCTAGCCATCAGACTTCTTACGAGGTCAGTTCCAGCCATGTTCTTGGTTACTGTCGTTTCTGCCTGTGTGTCACACAGAGCCATATTCCTTATATCTGATTGTCTTTTACTAATGTTTGTGATGCTATGGTTTTATAGGCCTAGGGAACTTCTCTTCTGTCCACAGTTCCAGCACAGGTGTGTTGTGGGGGGTTTGGTTATGTGATTCCCTCCTCCTATTGTCTATTCAGCCTGTTGCAAACAATTGTAAGGTAGGTTGATAAGAAATTTAAACTTTATAGTAAATTTCCTTTCTTATTATACCTACCATAATTGTTTACGTGGAGACCCTCCGTCTTCTTATTCGGGTAAGACTCCTTCCTCATCGCTGATCTCATAACTCCAATGTTGGCGGATTCAAACAGAATGACACATTGGTTATGTGTCTGTGCACTGGTTGTGGAAGCCGTGGATTAGTACAAGGAGAAGAGTGTCCTGTACTGGGTGTGTGCCGTCACACACGACTCAGTTTTGGCTTTTTTTTCATGGTGCTTTTACACCACTCTTCTTTCCCAAATCGCTTGGGATAGAAGAAAATATACAGTATTTTCCCGAGTTACGGACTTCCACTGTAGTGCAAGCATGTGCTTAAATGCTAGTGCACAATGTGTCACATTGTGCCTTTTCACATAAGCACATATCAGCACATCCAGCATGTGACGATGTACTAGTGCACAATGTGTCACTTTGTGCCATTTCACATAGGCTAGCGGTCCTAAAAAGGATTTGGGTGGTTTGGAGGGATTGTCGGGTGTATTTGGGTAATTCTATGAATCGGGGACTACTCTTTTACAAAGGAACATTTCCTCCGAACATACCCTCCGAACATATCCCTATCCTATAAGAAGTCTTTGGGTAACATAGTAACCACCACATGCTACCATAGAAACCAAGATGGCTGCCTCCAGTATACAAATGGACTACAGAAAGACATATCACCCTAACAACATGTGTTGTGTATGTGCACTTGCGCCACCTATCACTATGGGGATGACATCACAACATGCCCACTCACACGGGTTACCATGACAACACAACATGATGCAGCTGGGTCATGTGACTATGATGTCACATAAGATTCGGCCAATGTGGGGTGAAACATGAGACATACTACTCCTGACTGATCATTGGGAAGCTCTCTCAGAGAGCTTAAGGGTCAGGTGCAGGTGATAATGGTCTGGGTTAGAATGGTTAACGGGCCTGTATACAATCACTGTAGATAACGAAAATAGTTTTGGACAAAAGTGGAAAAGTGCTTGAGAATTGTCAGTACATGTCCTTGACAGTCCAGGATTTTTTCCTCCAGAGCTACATGAACCCTGTCAGTAGGAACTTTTGGACCCACATGTAATATGATGACCTGTCATCCATCAGCATGAAATTTCCTTGTTGGTTCCTTATATTTTTACTTGACTAGCAAGTGGGGGTATGCACAGATGCACATCCTTTGTGAGACTATGCACCTTGTAATTCAGTTAATGTCACAAAACATGCTTAAATGGCGATTTATGTCAAAAATGTCAAAATGTATACTTTGACCAAGGGGAGCTTTATTAATCACTTTCCGTCCTGTGTTAACTTTACATTTAACACTACTTTTATCCCAAACCACTGCTCCAAAAACTTTCAAATTTCACATATAACATCTTTGGAAGATTGTTTCACAGGTTTATTGAAATCAATTCCCTGGGTCCATATTTGGGCTCTATATGGGAGCCCAAATGTTTAAATTAGTGCTGTATGAGGAATATTTTTTAAAAATCTTCTTTTTCAGATCTACCAATTAGAATATTTTGATATTTGGTATGCAGCATGCTTAGGGTGTTGAAATTCAAGTTTGTTCAAGCCAAGTCCCTGGGTGTATATTTGGGCTCACTGTGGAAGCCCGAATTATAACTTAGTTCAAAATGAGGAATTTTCTTAAAAAAAAAATCTTCTTCAGATCCAGCAGTCGGAATATTTTGATATTTTGTGTGCAGCACCTTGGGGGGGGGGGGGGGGGGGGGGATTCAAGTTTGTTAAATCCAAGTCCTTGGGTTCATATTTGGGCTCCCTGCGGGAGCGCGAATTATAACTTAGTTCAATATGAGGATGATTCTTCAAAAATCTTCTTCTTCACATCCACCAGTCAGAATCTCTTGATATTTGGAAAATGGCATCCCACTGGAGGTGAGGTTCAAGTTTGTTCAAGCCATGTCCCTGGGTTCATATTTGGGCTTCTTATGGGAGGCCGAATTATAACTTAGTTCAATATGAGGAATATTCTTTAAAAAAATTTTTTTTTACATCCTCTGGTGTGAATGTTTAGATATTTTGGTATAAGCTTTTCTAAGGAGGGGCAGATGCAACTTGTTGAAATCAATTCCTGGGTTTTATATTCAGGCTACCATGTCAGGTGAGCGCCCTCATGCCCCCGGGGCCCCTTGTTTGAAAAACTGATTGGTGAGGACCCATAGACAACTAACTGTAACAGAAGAAATCAAGATTAAGAAAACATAATGCCTCTGAATGAAATGCACATACAATTGTTTACAGAGTTATGTCTCTTTTCATGAAACTTATCAATTGCATTCAGGTTTGAATTTGAATCACCAGTTCAGACTAAACATACACTAATTTCCCCCTCCTCACTCCCTGCCCCCAAGCAAAGCAGCACCCAAGAAAGATTCCATCTTGTGGTAGGCTGCAGAATAATAGGCCTTTTCAAAGAAAAGTGCTGAATAAGCTTGGACAGGTACAGATTAGTGCCGATACGATGCTTTCCCACATATGAAAAGGTCTCCAAAAGCATGGACCAGTACCCTTTGATGATAACAGGTTGGAGACCCCAAGAATCAAACAGATTTACCAGAATCTCTCCAATCTGTGTTATCAAAGGATCAGCTTAATCAACAGAGTGATCAGCACACCATCGACAGAAGCCCTTCTACTTACCCGCATAGGCTAAACCAGTGGAGTGCCGCCTTGAAGAAGAAATGCACTCCACTGCTCATCTCAAAAAACCTCTACGAGGAGACAGGTCCCGACAAAGATGTGCGTGAAGGTACAATGAAGTCAAGTGAACATGAAACATCCTCCTGTGACCTGGACAAAGAAGGTTGCGATGTAGTGGGGGGGGGGGAGACGTGTCAGAGCCGCCGCCAACAGAGAGCGGAGCTGATTAATCCATTCCTGCTGAGGTGACAGCGAAGAATGAAGTCTACATACCCTTGGAACTGGAGCTTTGAGTCGCATGCTGCAAAAGCTTCGACCGCTTGTACCAACTGGTCAAGTCAAGTCGATATGAAACATCCTCCTGTGACCTGGACAAAGAAGGTTGCGATGTAGTGGGGTGGGGAGACGTGTCAGAGCCGCCGCCAACAGAGAGCGGAGCTGATTAATCCATTCCTGCTGAGGTGACAGGGGAGTGATCAGAATGCAGGCTTGGCAATTTCAGGAGAGCGATTTTTTAGCTCTCCTTACTGCCCTCCTGAAAGAATTAAGGAGAGCGAAAAATTGCCCTCCTAAATATTTTGGTCTGGGATGATTGAGATTACATGTATTATGCTCACATTAAATTTTTGTTGTAAAGCAAATATGTAATTTAACTTCGAAGTCATATAACATTACGTAATTTCAGAGTCAGGGCGAAAGCCGTGAGAATCACAGCCCTCACCCGGGGAACCGCCACCATATTCAGCTGAGTGCGGAAATCCATCCTCAGATGACAAAACGACTGAGAAGTGACCAGGTCCGACTTCTTCTTGTTCACTCGGAACTCCAACGAAGTGTGCAGGCTCAATAGTGTGTTGACATCCTTGGGCCTTCACCCGGAATCGTAGGAACGATAATGCACAGGAGGCAAAAAGGTATCGGCCCAGCGAAGAATCAAGTCAACATAGCCTTGGAACTCAGCTTTGAGTCGCATGCTGCAAAAGCTTCAACCGCTTGTACCGACTGGTACGGTCGAAGGCACCCAGAAGTATCCTGAACCAGTCTATCATTGCTCCCAAGTTCAGCATGGAGATCTTCAGGTCAGTTCCATTTCCCAGGGAGATTTCACTTCCAGCATCGACCTGCGAGTTGCTTACTTTCACATTCCGATTCATCGGACATCTGGAAAGTATCTCAGGTTCACTTTTCTGGGATGAGTTTACCAGTTCAGGTTCATGCCTTTCAGTCACATCCTGGCTCCTTGGGCCTTCACCCGACTGATATCGCATGTGGTAGTCTTCCATTGCACACAGTCCAAGGTGACTACTTCGCCGTATCTGGACGATATCCTCCAGAGGCGCTTCAGTGCTGCTCTTCTGGAGTCAGATGTCAACACACTGTTAAGCCTGCACATGTCGCTGGGGTTCTGAGTCAACTAGGAGAAGTCGGACCTGGTCCCTTCTCAGTCGTTTTGTCATCTGAGGATGGACTTCTGCACACAGCTGAATATGGTGGTGGTTCCCCAGGTGAGGGCTGTGATTCCCCCGGCTTTCGCCCTGACTCTGACCCAGTGCACGACCGCAACAGCTCGGGTTATTCTCCGGCTGCTCGGTCTCTGCAATTCGGTGACGGATCTTATTCCTCTAGGTCGGCTGCATGTCATGACTCTCCAACACTTTCTGCTCAGTTGTTGGAGGCCGAATGTCGATCCTCTAGATCTGGTTCTTCAATTACTAGCATCTCTGCATCGTCACCGTCTTCCCTGGACAGATGTTCAGGGAGTTTTGTTGGACTTGTCTATATCCGATCGTGTTCTGTTGGCAGATGCCAGTGATCTCGGATTGGGCACGACGTTTGATACTCTAGGTCTTTCCCTTCTTGGTGTATGGGATCAGAATCAAGCAGCTCTTCACATTAAGGCTTCCACGTTTACACGTGTAAACGTGAACGTTTCGTTTATGGGCATTAAACGTTTACAGTTCTGGTAAACGCGTACACGGAATGAAGTTTTAATAGAGTAATTTCAGAATTGCAGATTAATGCAGAAAGTCAAAGAAACCAAAAAATAATTTCCAACTTTGTAATGCAATATTTTGGTAATGCTTCAGAAAAACTGTGTACTGGTTCCGACTGGCACCGCCGCCACAGTAACCGAACGAAGTCATCTTCAAATCATGTGATATCATATGTGACACAGTCACGTGAGCCGCATGGCACGTGCTTATCTTTGGTGTTTCCTTCGAAACATGTGTGGAATGTTTTAGTTTATTCGGATTTACATGTATATTCCTAAAGTGATACACAGTTGTTCTCGATCATTTCGTTCACCTGACATGGATTATTAATTTATTATTCACACATGGGATGATCTTAGGATCGATTTATGGAGTTTGACAGACAGACTGGCACTTGCGGTGTTTGAAAATTTGGATTCCCCTGCATGGTTTGTAGACTTTGTTTATTTTTGCGACATTGCATTCCACTCTCAAGTCCGGTATTGTCACTATTGTGTGCCATGGCAACTCGCTCCAACATTACTGTTTGAAAAAATACAAGGAATTTCACCCCGAACCCACCAGAAGACCAGAGACCCCCATAAATTTCAAAATTTACCTGGGGGAATATCCCCCCCCCCCCCCCAGACCGAGCAACTTTGCCTTCAGCATCTGCATGCTGTGATCGTTCGTCTACGTCGTTTTTGGACGAACTGTAAATCGGCTGTCTCAATAACATAAATTGTATGCCCTGTACGCAAAGATATGATGAACTTACTGTGTATTATTACACACTTCTATCAAATATTGACTACTTGCATTGTTACTGTTAGTACGTGTAAACGTTTACGTTTCGTTTACAGACAGTCGTTTAAACGTTTACAATTTTGTCTAAACGTGGAAGCCTTACTTCACATCAACCAGAAGGAGTTTCTTGCTCTTCTTCATAGTTTCCGGCAGTAGATCCCCCACCTTTCGAATCGTCAGGTACTTCTGTTGATCAACAATTCGACAATGGTCGCTTACATTCGGAACCAGGGCGGCACGCACATGGTTCTCGTGTACGAATTGGCTCGGGATCTTCTACTGCTAGCTCAGGATATCAACGCCGGGGTGGTGGTTCGACACATTCCTGGTCGTCTGAATGTCCTAGTCTACTCCCTTTCCCGACTAAACAGGGTCATTTCCACTAAGTGGATGCTTTACAGAACAGTGTTCCAGTCGCTTTTTGATCTCTGGGGTCGTCCCCACATCGATCTTTTTGCAACCCTTTGGAACCATCAAGTGGACACTTTGGTGTCCCTGTATCGAGATCCTTTGGCTTTTGCGGTAGACACTCTGTCAATTGATTGGAACAGTCTTGTCTGTTACGCCTTCTCGCCAGGGCCGATTCTGTCTCAGGTTCTCGCCAAGATACGAACCTGCAGTTGTCGAATCATTGTCTTCGCTCCCCAGTCGCCTCAGTGGGTGTGGATCAATAACCTCCACTCTCTGTTGCCGGCGGTTCTGACACATCTCCCTCTACATCGCATCCTTCTTTGTCAAGGTCACACGAGGAGGTTTCATGTCGACCTGACTTCATTGTGCCTTCACACATATCTTTGTTGGGTCCTGTCTCTATTCATAGAGGTTTTTCGAGATGAGCAGTGGAGTGCATTTCTTCAAGACGGCACTCCACTGGTTTACCTATGTGGCGAGGGGGAAGATCTTCTGTCGATGGTGTGCTTATCACTCTGTTGATTATGCTGATCCTTTGGTAGCACAGATTGGAGAGTTTCGGGTATATCTGTTTGATTCTCGCAGTCTCCAACCTGTTACCGTCAAAGGTTTCATGTCCATGCTTTTGGATACCTTTTCATATGTGGGAAAGCATCATATCGGCACTAATCCATTCATCTTCAAGCTTAGTTGGCACTTTTCTTTGGAAAGGCCTAGAATTTTGCAGGTTACCCCAAGATGGAATCTTTCTTGGGTGCTGCTTTGCTTGGTGGCAGGGAGGGGGAGGTGCCATTCAAACCTTTATCCCAGGTGGATATGTGTTTTTTCACATACAAGACGGCTTTTCTAATGGCATTTGCCTCAGTCAGAAGGGTTAGTGAGCTTCCCGGCCTCTCGGTTGATCCGTCCTTTTTCAGGAGCTCTGCCAACAGTGTTACTTTTACCACTGATTGCTCCTTTCTGTTCAAGAATCAGATGCCAGAAACTACTTCACCTCCTATCTGTATGAGGACTCTTCCTTCTGCTGAAGTTCATTGCCCTTTGTTCTGTCCAGTTAGTGCAAAATTGTATTTATCTCAACCGACGCAGTTCATTAGGAAAGACAGGAAACAATTTTTTCTGTCTCTTATTCCTGGTCAACAGAAGATCTCTCCTCAATCCATTTCTCGATGAATTTGTCTTGCTATTCATGCATCCTACACCTGTCTAGCGACTGACAACTGTATTACCAATCATATTTTTGCTCACGAGGTATGTGCCTTGTCTACCTTCTGGGCTTATGCTAACTCTGTCAAGTTGTTGGATGTTATGCAAGCAGCCTTTTGGAGAAATGCTTCTACTTTCACCACCTTCTATCTGTGTCAGTTGCAGGAGAAGTCTGAGGACCTTTTTTCTTTGGGCCCTCTTTCTTCTGGTCAGTCTGTCGTCTACCCTAGCCATTAGACTTCTTACAAGGTCAGTTCCAGCCATGTGCTTGGTTACTGTCCTTTCTGCCTGTGTGTCACACAGAGCCATATTCCTCATATCTGATTGTCTTTTACTAATGTTTGTGAAGCTATGGTTTTATAGGTCTAGGGAACTCCTCTTCTGTCCACGGTTCCAGCACAGGTGGGTTGTGTGGGGTTTGGTTATGTGATTCCCTCCTCCTACTGTCTATTCAGCCTGTTGCAAACAATTGTAAGGTAGGTTGATAAGAAATTTAAATTTTATAGTAAATTTCCTTTCTTATTATACCTACCACAATTATGGTAAGACTCCTTCCTCCTTGCTGATCACATAACTCCAATGTTGGCGGATTCAAACAGAATGACACATTGATTTTGTGTCTGTGCTTTGGTTCCGGAAGCCGTGAATTAGTACAAGGAGAAGAGTGTCCTCTACTGGGTGTGTGCCGGTCTTACACAACTCAGTTTTGGCTTTTTTTTCTTGGTGCTTTTACACCACTTTTCGTTCTCAAATTTCTTGGGAAAGAAGAAAATATAGAGTATTTTCCAGAGTTTCGGACTTCCACTGTAGTGCAAGCATGTGCCTAAATGCTAGTGCACAATGTGTCACATTGTGCCGTTTCACATAAGCACATATTGGCACATCCAGCATGTGCTTTTCTGTAGCATGTAATGTGTACAATAGAAGATAAACACGTTAATGGAAGTCAGAATGAATAGAACAAAGAAGTCATAACAGCTTGTAGTTACATAGGTAGAAACCGAGAATTTACTTGGAAATCTGAGCCAAGTAAACAATTATGGGTATTGTTTTTTTGTGGTAATTCTACGAAATAAATATGGATTCTGTGAAAATCTGGCCCTGAAAAACTACTCTAGTTCAATCGAACTTACCCGAGGCCCCACCACGGGCTGGCGGTCCTAAAAAGGATTTTGGTGGTTTGGAGGGATTGTCGGGTCTATTTGGGTAATTCTATGAATCGGGGACTACTCTTTTACAAAGGAACATATCCTCCGAACATACCCCTTTCCTATAAGAAGTCTTTGGGTAACATAGCAACCACATGCTACCATAGAAACCAAGATGGCTGCCTCCAGTATACAAATGGACTACAGAAACACATATCACCCTAACAATATGTGTTGCGTATGTGCACTTTTGCCACCTATCACTATAGGGATGACATCACAAGATGCCCACTCACACGGGTTACCATGACAATATAACATGATGCAACTGGGTCATGTGACTATGATGTCATATGAGACATACTACTCCTGACTGATCATTGGGAAGCTCTCTCAGAGAGCTTTAGGGTCAGGTGCAGGTGATAATGTTCTGGGTTAGAATGGTTAACAGGCTTGTATACAATCACTGTAGATAACGAAACTGGTTTTGGGCAAAAGTGGGGAAGTGCTTGAGAATTGTCAATACATGTCCTTGACAGTCCAGGATTTTTTCCTCCAGAGGTACATGAACCCTGTCAGTAGGAACTTTAGGACCCCACATGTAATATGATGACTTGTCATCCATCAGCATGAAATTTCCTTATTGGTTCCTTATATTTTTACTTGACTAGCAAGTGGGGGTATGCACAGATGCACACCCTTTGTGAGACTATGCACCTTGTAATTCAGTTAATGTCACAAAACTTGCTTAAATGGCGATTTACGTCAAAAATGTCAAAATGTATACTTTGACCAAGGGGAGCTTTACTAATCACTTTCCGTCCAGTGTTAACTTTACATTTAACACTACTTTTATCCCAAACCACTGCTCCAAAAACTTTCATATTTCACATATAGCATCTTTGGAAGATTGTTTCACAGGTTTATTGAAATCAATTCCCTGGGTCCATATTTGGGCGCTGTATGGGAGCCCAAATGTTTAAATTAGTGCAGTATGAGGAATATTCTTTAAAAATCTTCTTCTTCAGATCTACCAATTAGAATCTTTTGATATTTGGTATGCAGCATGCTTAGGGTGTTGAAATTCAAGTTTGTTCAAGCCAAGTTCCTGGGTTTATATTTGGGCTCACTGTGGGAACCCGAATTATAACTTAGTTCAAAATGAGGAATTTTCTTAAAAAATCTTCTTCTAAAGATCCAGCAGTCGGAATGTTTTGATATTTGGTATGTAGCATCATTGGAGGGGGGGGGGGGGATGTGAGATTCAAGTTTGTTCCAGCCATGTCCCTAGGTTCATATTTGGGCTCACTGTGGGAGCCCGAATTATAACTTAGTTCAATATGAGGATGATTCTTCAAAAATCTTCTTCTTCACATCCACCAGTCAGAATCTCTTGATATTTGGAACATGGCATCCCACTGGAGGTGAGATTCAAGTTTGTTCAAGCCATGTCCCTGGGTTCATATTTGGGCTTCTTATGGGAGCCCGAATTATAACTTAGTTCAATATGAGGAATATTCTTTAAAAATATTTTTTTTTACATCCACTGGTGTGAATGTTTGGATATTTTGGTATAAGCTTTTCTAAGGAGGGGCAGATGCAACTTGTTGAAATCAATTCCTGGGTTTTATATTCAGGCTACCATGTCAGGTGAGCGCCCTCATGCCCCCTGGGGCCTCTTGTTTGAAAAACTGATTGGTGAGGACCCATAGACAACTAACTGTAACAGAAGAAATCAAGATTAAGAAAACATAATGCCTCTGAATGAAATGCACATACAATTGTTTACAGAGTTATGTCTCTTTTCATGAAACTTATCAATTGCATTCAGGTTTGAATTTGAATCACTAGTTCAGACTAAACATACACTAATTTCCCCCTCCCCACTCCCTGCCCCCAAGCAAAGCAGCACCCACGAAAGATTCCATCTTGGGGTAGGCTGCAGAATCCTAGGCCTTTTCAAAGAAAAGTGCAGAATAAGCTTGGACAGGTACAGATTAGTGCCGATACGATGCTTTCCCACATATGAAAAGGTCTCCAAAAGCATGGACCTGTACCCTTTGACGATAACAGGTTGGAGACCCCAAGAATCAAACAGATACACCAGAAACTCTCCAGTCTGTGTTATCAAAGGATCAGCTTAATCAACAGAGTGATCAGCACACCATCGACAGAAGACCTTCTTCTTAGCCGCATAGGCTAAACCAGTGGAGTGCTGCCTTGAAGAAGAAATGCACTCCACTGCTCATCTAAAAAAACCTCTACGAGGAGACAGGACCCAACAAAGATGTGCGTGAAGGTACAATGAAGTCTGGTTGACTTGAAACATCCTCGGGTGACCTGGACATAGAAGGTCTTGATGTAGTGGGGGACCTCTCAGAACCGCCGCCAACAGAGAGTGGAGCTGATTGATCCATTCCTGCTGAGGTGACAGGGGAGTGATCATAATGATTCAACAACTGCAGGTTGGTATCTTGGCTAGAACCTGAGGCAGAATCGGACCCGGAGGGAAGGTGTAGCCGACAAGCCCATTCCAATCGAGTGACAGAGCATCCATGGCGAAAGCCAGAGGATCTGGACACAGATACACGGAAGTGTCTACCTGATCATTCCAATGGGTCACAAAAAGATCTATGTGGGAATGACCCCAGAGATTGCAAAGCGACTGGAACACAGCCCTGTGAAGCATCCACTCAGTGGAAAGGACCCTGTCCCGTCGGTTCAGAGAGTCGGCTAGGACATTCCGTCGACTGGGTATGTGACAAACCACCGCACCAGCATTGACATCCTGAGCTATCAGTAGAAGATCCCGAGCCAATTCGTACATGAGAACCGAGTGCGTGCCACCCTGATTCCTAATGTTGGAGACCATTGTCGAATTGTCAAACAACAGAAGGACCTGACGATTTGAAATGAGGGTGATTCACTGCCGGAAACTCAGAAGAAGAGCAAGAAGCTCCTTCTGGTTGATGTGAAGAGCTGCTTGATCCTGGTCCCCTACACCATGAAGGGAAAGACCGAGAGGATCCAATGTCGAGCCCCATCCGAGATCGCTGGCATCTGCCGTCAGAACACACTCGGATATGGGCAAGTCCAATGGAACTCCCTGCACATTCCACTGAACATTTGTCCAAGCAAGAAGGTGACGATGAAGAGATGCTGGTAACAGAAGACCCAGATGCAGAGGATCGACACTCGGCCTCCAATGACGGAGCAGAAAGTATTGGAGAGGTATGACATGCAGCCGACCTATATGAATGAGATCCATCACCAATCGGCAGAGACCAAGCAGCCGGAAAATACTCCTAGCTATCGTGGACGTGGTCTGGGTCATAGTCAGGGCAAAAGCCGAGGGAATCACAGCCCTCACCCGGGGAACCGCCACCATATTCAGCTGAGTGTGGAAATCCATCCCCAGATGATAAAACATCTGAGAAGGGACCAGGTCTGACGTCTCCTCGTTCACTCGGAACACCAACGCTGTGTGCAGGCTCACCAGTGTGTTGACATCCTTGGGCCTTCACCCAGAATTGTAGGAACGATAATGCACAGGAGGCAAAAAGGTATCGGCCCAGCGAAGAATGAAGTCTACATAGCCTTGGAACTCAGCTTTGAGTCGCATGCTGCAAAAGCTTCGACCACATGTACCGACTGGTACGGTCGAAGGCACCCAGAAGTATCCTGAACCAGTCTATCATTGCTCCCAAGTTCAGCATGGAGATCTTCAGGTCAGTTCCATTTCCCAGGGAGATATCACTTCCAGCATCGACCTGCGAGTTGCTTACTTTCACATTCCGATTCATCGGACATCAGGAAAGTATCTCAGGTTCGCTTTTCTGGGGTGAGTTTACCAGTTCAAGTTCCTGGCTCCTTGGGCCTTCACCCGACTGATGTCGCATGTGGTAGCCTTCCATTGCACACAGTCCAAGGTGACTACTTCGCTATATCTGGATGATATCCTCCAGAACCGCTTCAATGCTGCTCTTCTGGAGTCAGATGTCAACACACTGTGGAGCCTACACATGTCGCTGGGGTTCTGAGTCAATTAGGAGAAGTCGGACCTGGTCCCTTCTCAGTCGTTTTGTCATCTGAGGATGGACTTCTGCACACAGCTGAATATGGTGGTGGTTCCCCAGGCGAGGGCTGTTCTTCCCCCGGCTTTCGCCCTGACTCTGACCTAGTGCACGACCGTGACAGCTCGGAGTATTCTCCGGCTGCTCGGTCTCTGCGGTTCGGGGACGGATCTCATTCCTCTAGGTCGGCTGCATGTCATAACTCTCCAACACTTTCTGCTCAGTTGTTGGAGGCCGAATGTCGATCCTCTAGATTTGGTTCTTCAATTACTAGCATCTCTTCATCATCACCTTCTTCCCTGGACAGATGTTCAGTGAATTATGCAGGGAGTTTTGTTGAACTTGTTCATATCCGATCGTGTTCTGTTGGCAGATGCCAGTGATCTTGGATTGGGCACGACGTTTGATTCTTTAGGTCTTTCCCTTCTTGGTGTATGGGATCAGAATCAAACAGCTCTTCACATCAACCAGAAGGAGCTTCTTGCTCTTCTTCATAGTTTCCGGCAGTAGATCCCCCACCTTTCGAATCGTCAGGTCCTTCTGTTGATCAACAATTCGACAATGGTCGCTTACATTCGGAACCAGGGCGGCACACACATGGTTTTCGTGTACGAATTGGCTCGGGATCTTCTACTGCTAGCTCAGGATGTCAATGCCGGGGTGGTGGTTCGACACATTCCTGGTCATCTGAATGTCATAGCCAACTCTCTGTTCCGACTTGACAGGGTCATTTCCACTGAGTGGATGCTTTACAGGACAGTGTTCCAGTCGCTTTGTGATCTCTGGGGTTGTCCCCACATCGATTATTTTGCGACCCATTGGAACCATCAAGTGGACACTTTGGTGTCCCTGTATCCAGATCCTCTGGCTTTTGTGGTAGACACTCTGTCAATTGATTGGAACAGTCTTGTCGGTTACGCCTTCTCACCAGGGCCGATTCTGCCTCAGGTTCTCGCCAAGATACGAACTTGCAGTTGTCGAATCGTTGTGTTCGCTCCCCAGTCGCCTCAGTGGGTGTGGATCAATCACCTCCACTCTCTGTTGCCTGCGGTTCTGACACATCTCCCTCTATGTCGCATCCTTCTTTGTCAAGGTCACATGAGGAGGTTTCATGTCGACATGACTTCGTTGTGCCTTCACGCGTATCTTTGTTGGGTCCTGTCTCAATTCATAGAGATTTTTCAAGACGAGCAGTGGAGCGCATTTCTTCTTCAAGGCAGCACTCCACTGGTTTAGCCAATGTGGCTAGGTGGAAGGTCTTCTGTTGATGGTGTGCTGATCACTCTGTTGATTATGCTGATCCTTTGGTAGCACAGATTGGAGATTTCCTGGTATATCTGTTTGATTCTTGGAGTCTCCAACCTGTTACCGTCAAAGGGTTCATGTCCATGCTTTTGGATACCTTTTTGTATGTGGGAAAGCACCATATCGGCACTAATCCATACATCTCCAAGCTTAGTTGGCACTTTTGTTTGGAAAGGCCTAGGATTTTGCAGCTTACCCCAAGATGGAATCTTTCTTGGGTGCTGCTTTGCTTGGTGGCAGGGAGGGGGAGGTGCCATTCAACCCTTTATCCCAGGTGGATATGTGTTTTTTCACAAACAAGACGGCTTTTCTGATGGCGTTTGCCTCAGCCAGAAGGGTTAGTGAGTTTCACGCTCTCTTGGTTGATCCATCCTTTTTCAGGAGCTCCGCCAACAGTGTTACTTTTACTGCTGATTGCTCCTTTCCGGTCAAGAATCAGATGCCAGAAACTACTCCACCTCCTATCTCTATCAGGGCTCTTCCATCTGCTGAAGGTAATTGCCCTTTGTTCTGTCCAGTTTGTGCAAAATTGTATTTATCTCAACCGACGCAGTGCATTAGGAAAGGCAGGAAACAATTTTTTCTGTCTCTTATTCCTGGTCGACAGAAGATCTCTCCTCAATCCATTTCTCGATGGATTTGTCTTGCTATTCATGCATCCTACACCCGTCTAATGACTGACAATTGTATTACCAATCATATTTTTGCCCACGAGGTATGTGCCTTGTCTACCTTTTGGGCTTATGCTAACTCTGTCAAGTTGTTGGATGTTATGCAGGCAGCCCATTGGAGAAATGCTTCTTCTTTCTCCACCTTCTATCTGTGTCAGTTGCAGGAGAAGTCTGAGACTTTTTTCCTTGGGCCCTCTTTCTTCTGCTCAGTCTGTTGTCTACCCTAGCCATTAGACTTCTTACGAGGTCAGTTCCAGCCATGTTCTTGGTTACTGTCCTTTCTGCCTGTGTGTCACACAGAGCCATATTCCTCATATCTGATTGTTTTTTACTAATGTTTATGATGCTATGGTTTTATAGGCCTAGGGAACTCCTCTTCTGTCCACGGTTCCTGCACAGGTGGGTTGTGTGGGATTTGGTTATGTGATTCCCTCCTCCTATTGTCTATTCAGCCTGTTGCAAACAATTGTGAGGTAGGTTGATAAGAAATTTAAATTTTATAGTAAATTTCCTTTCTTATTATAGCTACCACAATTGTTTACGTGGAGACCCTCCGTCTTCTTATTCGGGTAAGACGCCTTCCTCATCGCTGATCATATAACTCCAATGTTGGCAGATTCAAACAGAATGACACATTGGTTATGTGTCTGTGCACTGGTTCCGGAAGCCGTGGATTAGTACAAGGAGAAGAGTGTCCTCTACTGAGTGTTTGCCGGTCACACATGACTCCGTTTTGGCTTTTTTTTTCGTGGTGCTTTTGCACCACTTTTCGTTCCCAAATCTCTTGGAAAAGAAGAAAATATAGAGTATTTTCCCGAGTTTCGGACTTCCACTGTAGTGCAAGCATGTGCCTAAATGCTAGTGCACAATGTGTCACATTGCCTTCTCACATAAGCACATATCAGCACATCCAGCATGTGACGATGTACTAGTGCACAATGTGTCACATTGTGCCATTTCACATAAGCACATATTGGCACATCCAGCATGTGCTTTTGTGCTGCATGTAATGTGTACAATAGAAGATAAACACGTCTATGGAAGTCAGAATAAATAGAACAAAGAAGTCATAACAGCTTGTAGATACATATGTTGAAACCGAGAATTTACTTGGAAATCTGAGCCAAGTAAACAATTATGGGTATTGTTTTTTTGTGGTAATTCTGCGAAATAAATATGGATTCTGTGAAAATCTGGCCCTGAAAAACTACTCTAGTTCAATCGAACTTACCCCAGGCCCCACCACGGGCTGGCGGTCCTAAAAAGGATTTTGGTGGTTTGGAGGGATTGTCGGGTCTATTTAGGTAATTCTATGAATCGGGGACTACTATTTTACAAAGGAACATATCCTCCGAACATACCCCTATCCTATAAGAAGTCTTTGGGTAACATAGCAACCACATGCTACCATAGAAACCAAGATGGCTGCCTTCAGTATACAAATGGACTACAGAAACACATATCATTCTAACAACATGTGTTGCATATGTGCACTTACGCCACATATCACTGGGGATGACATCACAACATGCCCACTCACATGGGTTACCATGACAATACAACATGATGCACCTGGGTCATGTGACTATGATGTCACATAAGATTCGGCCAATGTGGGGTGAAACATATGAGACACACTACTCCTGACTGATCATTGGGAAGCTCTCTCAGAGCTTAAGGGTCAGGTGCAGGTGATAATGGTCTGGGTTAGAATGGTTAACAGGCTTGTATACAATCACTGTAGATAACGAAACTAGTTTTGGGCAAAAGCGGGAAAGTGCTTGAGAATTATCAGTACTTGTCCTTGACAGTCCAGGATTTTTTCCTCCAGAGGTATATGAACCCTGTCAGTGGGAACTTTAGGACCCCACATGTAATATGATGACCTGTCATCCATCAGCATGAAATTTCCTTGTTGGATCCTTATATTTTTACTTGACTAGCAAGTGGGGGTATGCACAGATGCACACCCTTTGTGAGACTATGCACCTTGTAATTCAGTTAATGTCACAAAACTTGCTTAAATGGCGATTTACATCATAAATGTCAAAATGTATACTTTGACCAAGGGGAGCTTTACTAATAACTTTCCGTCTGGTGTTAACTTTACATTTAACACTACTTTTATCCCAAACCACTGCTCCAAAAATTTTCATATTTCACATTTAACATCTTTGGAAGATTGTTTCACAGGTTTATTGAAATCAATTCCCTGGGTCCATATTTGGGCGCTGTATGGGAGCCCAAATGTTTAAATTAGTGCAGTTTGAGGAATATTCTTTAAAAATCTTCTTCAGATCTACCAATTAGAATCTTTTGATATTTGGTATGCAGCATGCTTAGGGTGTTGAAATTCAAGTTTGTTCAAGCCAAGTCCCTGGGTTTATATTTGGGCTCTCTGTGGGAGCCCGAATTATAACTTAGTTCAAAATGAGGAATTTTCTTAAAAAATCTTCTTCTTCAGATCCAGCAGTCGGAATGTTTTGATATTTGGTATGTAGCATCCTTGGGGGGCGGGGGGATGTGAGTGTGAGATTCAAGTTTGTTCCAGCCATGTCCCTAGGTTCATATTTGGGCTCACTGTGGGAGCTCGAATTATAACTTAGTTCAATATGAGGATGATTCTTCAAAAATCTTCTTCTTCACATCCACCAGTCAGAATCTCTTGATATTTGGAAAATGGCATCCCACTGGAGGTGAGATTCAAGTTTGTTCAAGCCATGTCCCTGGGTTCATATTTGGGCTTCTTATGGGAGCCCGAATTATAACTTAGTTCAATATGAGGAATATTCTTTAAAAATATTTTTTTTTACATCCACTGGTGTGAATGTTTGGATATTTTGGTATAAGCTTTTCTAAGGAGGGGCAGATGCAACTTGTTGAAATCAATTCCAGGGTTTTATATTCAGGCTACCATGTCAGGTGAGCACCCTCATTCCCCCTGGGGCCTCTTGTTTGAAAAACTGTTTGGTGAGGACCCATAGACAACTAACTGTAACAGAAGAAATCAAGATTAAGAAAACATAATGCCTCTGAATGAAATGCACATACAATTGTTTACAGAGTTATGTCTCTTTTCATGAAACTTATCAATTGCATTCAGGTTTGAATTTGAATCACCAGTTCAGACTAAACATACACTAATTTCCCCCTCCCCACTCCCTGCCCCCACGCAAAGCAGCACCCACGAAAGATTCCATCTTGGGGT
The DNA here is from genome assembly GCA_031216915.1 of Pictodentalium vernedei. Classification (NCBI taxonomy): domain Eukaryota; kingdom Metazoa; phylum Mollusca; class Scaphopoda; order Dentaliida; family Dentaliidae; genus Pictodentalium; species Pictodentalium vernedei. The sequence continues at coordinate 345,545,783 of CM062290.1, read as the reverse complement.
AGGCTGCAGAATCCTAGGCCTTTTCAATGAAAAGTGCAGAATAAGCTTGGACAGGTACAGATTAGTGCCGATACGATGCTTTCCCACATATGAAAAGGTCTCCAAAAGCATGGACCTGTACCCTTTGACGATAACAGGTTGGAGACCCCAAGAATCAAACAGATATACCAGAAACTCTCCAGTCTGTGTTATCAAAGGATCAGCTCATTCAACAGATGATCAGCACACCATCGACATAAGACCTTCTTCTTAGCCGCATAGGCTAAACCAGTGGAGTGCTGCCTTGAAGAAGAAATGCACTCCACTGCTCATCTCAAAAAACCTCTACGAGGAGACAGGACCCGACAAAGATGTGCGTGAAGGTACAATGAAGTCAGGTCGACTTGAAACATCCTCGGGTGACCTGGACAAAGAAGGTCTTGATGTAGAGGGGAACGTCTCAGAACCGCCGCCAACAGAGAGCGGAGCTGATTGATCCATTCCTGCTGAGGTGACAGGGGAGTGATCAGAATGATTCAACAACTGCAGGTTGGTATCTTGGCTAGAACCTGAGGCAGAATCGGACCCGGTGGGAAGGTGTAGCCGACAAGCCCATTCCAATCGAGTGACAGAGCATCCACGGCGAAAACCAGAGGATCTGGACACAGGTACACGAAAGTGTCTACCTGATCATTCCAATGGGTCACAAAAAGATCTATGTGGGAATGACCCCAGAGATTGCAAAGCGACTGGAACACAGCCCTGTGAAGCATCCACTCAGTGGAAAGGACCCTGCCCCGTCGGTTCAGAGAGTCGGCTAGGACATTCCGTCGACTGGGTATGTGACAAACCACCACAACAGCATTGACATTCTGAGCTATCAGTAGAAGATCCCGAGCCAATTCGTACATGAGAACTGTGTGCGTGCCACCCTGGTTCCTAATGTAGGAGACCATTGTCGAATTGTCGAACAACAGAAGGACCTGACGATTTGAAATGTGGGGGATTCACTGCCGGAAACTCAGAAGAAGAGCAAGAAGCTCCTTCTGGTTGATGTGAAGAGTTGCTTGATCCTGGTCCCCTACACCATGAAGGGAAAGACCGAGGGGATCCAATGTCGAGGCCCATCCAAGATCGCTGGCATCTGCCGTCAGAACACACTCAGATATGGGCAAGTCCAGTGGAACTCCCTGCATATTCCACTGAACATTTGTCCAGGCAAGAAGGTGACGATGAAGAGATGCTGGTAACAGAAGACCCAGATGCAGAGGATCGACACTTGGCCTCCAATGACGGAGCAGAAAGTATTGGAGAGGTATGACATGCAGCCGACCTAGATGAATGAGATCCATCACCGATCGGCAGAGACCGGGCAGCCGGAAAATACACCTAGTTATCGTGGACGTGGTCTGGGTCATAGTCAGGGCAAAAGCCGAGGGAATCACAGCCCTCACCCAGGGAACCGCCACCATATTCAGCTGAGTGTGGAAATCCATCCCCAGATGACAAAACGTCTGAGAAGGGACCAGGTCCGACGTCTCCTCGATCACTCGGAACACCAACGCTGTGTGCAGGCTCAACAGTGTGTTGACATCCTTGGGCCTTCACCCGGAATCGTAGGAACGATAATGCAAAGGAGGCAAAAAGGTATCGGCCCAGCGAAGAATGAAGTCTACATAGCCTTGGAACTCAGCTTTGAGTCACATGCTGCAAAAGCTGCGACCACTTGTACCGACTGGTACGGTCGAAAGCACCCAGAAGTATCCTGAACCAGTCTATCATTGCTCCCAAGTTCAGCATGGAGATCTTCAGGTCAGTTCCATTTCCCAGAGAGATTTCACTTCCAGCATCGACCTGCGAGTTGCTTACTTTCACATTCCGATTCATCGGACATCAGGAAAGTATCTCAGGTTAGCTTTTCTGGGGTGAGTTTACCAGTTCAAGTTCCTGGCTCCTTGGGCCTTCACCCGACTGATGTCGCATGTGGTAGCCTTCCATTGCACACAGTCCAAGGTGACTACTTCGCTATATCTGGATGATATCCTCCAGAGGCACTTCATTGCTGCTCTTCTGGAGTCAGATGTCAACACACTGTTGAGCCTGCACATGTCGCTGGGGTTCTGAGTCAACTGGGAGAAGTCGGACCTGGTCCCTTCTCTGTCGTTTTGTCATCTGAGGATGGACTTCTGCACACACCTGAATATGGTGGGGGTTCCCTGGGCGAGGGCTGTGATTCCCTCGGCTTTCGCCCTGACTCTGACCCAGTGCACGACCACGACAGCTCGGAGTATTCTCCGGCTGCTCGGTATCTGCGGTTCGGTGACGGATCTCATTCCTCTAGGTTGGCTGCATGTCATAACTCTCCAACACTTTCTGCTCAGTTGTTGGAGGCCGAATGTCGATCCTCTAGATCTGGTTCTTCAATTACTAGCATCTCTTCATCATCACCTTCTTCCCTGGACAGATGTTCAGTGAATTATGCAGGGAGTTTTGTTGGACTTGTCCATATCCGATCGTGTTCTGTTGGCAGATGCCAGTGATCTCGGATTGGGCATGACCTTGGATTCTCTAGGTCTTTCCCTTATTGGTGTATGGGATCAGAATCAAGCAGCTCTTCACATCAACCAGAAGGAGCTTCTTGCTCTTCTTCATAGTTTCCGGCAGTATATCCCCCACCTTTCGAATCGTCAGATCCTTCTGTTGATCAGCAATTCGACAATTGTCGCTTACATCCGGAACCAGGGCGGCACGCACATGGTTCTTGTGTACGAATTGGCTCGGGATCTTCTACTGCTAGCTCAGAATGCCAACACCGGGGTGGTGGTTCGACACATTCCTGGTCATCTGAATGTCCTAGCCGACTCCCTGTCCCGACTTGACAGGGTCATTTCCACTGAGTGGATGCTTTTCAGGACAGTGTTCCAGTCGCTTTGTGATCTCTGGGTTCGTCCCCACATCGATCTTTTTGCGACCCATTGGAACCATCAAGTGGTCACTTTGGTGTCCCTGTATCCAGATCCTCTGGCTTTTGCGGTAGACACTCTGTCAATTGATTGGAACAGTCTTGTCGGTTATGCCTTCTCGCCATGGCCGATTCTGCCTCAGGTTCTTGCCAAGATACGAACCTGCTGTTGTCGAATCATTGCGTTCGCTCCTCTGTTGCCTCAGTGGGTGTGGATCAATCACCTCCACTCTCTGTTGGTGGTGGTTCTGACACATCTCCCTCTACGTCGCATCCTTCTTTGTCAAGGTCACACGAGGAGGTTTCATGTCGACCTGACTTCATTGTGCCTTCACGCATATCTTTGTTGGGTCCTGTCTGTCTTCATAGAGGTTTTTCGAGACGAGCAGTGGAGTGCATTTCTTCTTCAAGGCGGCACTGCACTGGTTTAGCCAATGTGGCTAAGTAGAAGGGCTTCTGTCGATGGTGTGCTGATAACTCTGTTGATTATGCTGATCCTTTGGTAACACAGATTGGAGATTTTCTGGTATATCTGTTTGATTCTCGCAGTCTCCAACCTGTTACCCTCAAAGGGTTCATGTCCATGCTTTTGGATACCTTTTCGTATGTGGGAAAGCGTCATATTGGCACTAATCCATACATCTCCAAGCTTAGTTGGCACTTTTCTTTGGAAAGGCCTAGGATTTTGCAGCTTACCCCAAGATGGAATCTTTCTTGGGTGCTGCTTTGCTTGGTGGCAGGGAGGGGGAGGTGCCATTCAAACCTTTATACCAGGTGGATATATGTTTTTTTTACATACAAGACGGCTTTTGTGATGGCGTTTGCCTCAGCCAGAAGGGTTAGTGAGTTTCACGCCCTCTCGGTTGATCTGTCCTTTTTCAGTAGCTCCGCCAACAGTGTTACTTTTACCACTGATTGCTCCATTCTGGTGAAGAATCAGATGCCAGAAACTACTCCACCTTCTATCTGTATCAGCTATCTGCTGATGGTAATTGCCCTTTGTTCTGTCCAGTTCGTGCAAAATCGTATTTATCTCAACCGACGCAGTGCATTAGGAAAGGCAGGAAACAATTTTTTCTGTCTCTTATTCCTGGTCGACAGAAGATCTCTCCTCAATCCATTTCTCGATGGATTTGTCTTGCTATTCGTGCATCCTACACCCGTCTAGTGACTGACAATTGTATTACCAATCATATTTTCGCCCACGAGGTATGTGCCTTGTCTACCTTCTGGGCTTATGCTAACTCTGTCAAGTTGTTGGATGTTATGCAGGCAACCCATTGGAGAAATGCTTCTTCTTTCTCCACCTTCTATCTGTGTCAGTTGCATGAGAAGTCTGAGACTTTTTTCCTTGGGCCCTGTTCTGCTCAGTCTGTTGTCTACCCTAGCCATTAGACTTCTTACGAGGTCAGTTCCAGCCATGTGCTTGGTTACTGTCCTTTCTGCCTGTGTGTCACACAGAGCCATATTCCTCATATCTGATTGTTTTTCACTAATGTTTGTGATGCTATGGTTTTATAGGCCTAGGGAACTCCTCTTCTGTCCACGGTTCCTGCACAGGTGGGTTGTGTGGTGTTTGGTTATGGGATTCCCTCCTCCTATTGTCTATACAGCCTGTTGCAAACAATTGTAAGGTAGGTTGATAAGAAATTTAAATTTTATAGTAAATTTCCTTTCTTATTATACCTACCACAATTGTTTACGTGGAGACCCTCCGTCTTCTTATTCGGGTAAGACTCCCTTCCTCATCGCTGATCACATAACTCCAATGTTGGCGGATTCAAACAGAATGACACATCGGTTATGTGTCTGTGCACTGGTTCTGGAAGCCATGGATTAGTACAAGGAGAAGAGTGTCCTCTACTGGGTGTGTGCCGGTCACACACGACTCAGTTTTGGCTTTTTTTTTCGTGGTGCTTTTACACCACTTTTCTTTCCCAACTCGCTTGGGAAAGAAGAAAATATAGAGTCTTTTCCCGAGTTACAGACTTCCACTGTTACAGTAGTGCAAGCATGTGCCTAAATGTGCCGAAGACCTTGAATTGTCTATACCGTCGTCTATGTCAATTCAAACCACGACGTTGGAAACAACAATATTGTCTAACAGGACTAGCTTAGACGCATTATCGTACGTAGATCACCTTACCAGAGTGTTATCATTACGTATCGAAGGAAAAGAATTCCAGGATGTACAAACCTCATTAAGAGTTCTTTCGAGGGCCATAGCATTCTCCACGTATAACTCCGCCCATTCAGTCGCAAATCTGGAGTTGGTTAGACGTGACGCGGCCCTGGCTACATCCACGCGCGTGGATAGTAAGGTGAAAAACTCTCTGAGTCGCTCCGGTCTCCGGAGAGCTTCTCTTCGACGGCAAGCTTTCCTCAATCTATGATCAGGTTACTAAGAAAGCTTCAGATTCTGCTATTTAAATCCGCTTCCAAAAAGTCGGATTCAGCAGAGAAGAGTAAGATAGGCACTTCTGGGGCGAATACGTCCAAGGGAAGTTCCTATAGAGGTTCCTATGCAGCCTCTAGGTCTTACTCCAGAGACCGTCAAGACAGCGACTCAGGTAGGGGCCATTGTACTGGCGGAGACAACCGGTCAGACGCCCCTAGGTTGACTGGGTGAGGTGCGGGCCGTGGAGGACGTGGTTTCTCGTTCCGCAAGCCTCGCAGGTCCAGGGGGTGAGGTAAATACCTCTATCGTGTTCCAGTGGACGGAAGACTGCCGAGTTTCTCAACCAATTGGGAGTCGATTACGGACGACCCTTGGGTTCGAGAGGTGATTTCGGAAGGACTAAAACTGTCCTTCAAAGGAAAACCACCATTAACTCGAAGTCCAAGATGGACTCAGCATCCGTCAAATCCGTAGAAGAGAGGCTCGCTTCTATCAGAAGTCCAGTCTCTTCTGGAGAAGAACGCGATAGAGGTCGTAGAAAGCCAGGAATCTCCAGGTTTCTACAGCCATCTTTTTTCTGGTTTACGAAACCAGACGGCTCGTTCCATTCAGTCATAGATCTGAGCTGGATAAACAAGCTGATCATGGCTCCAAAATTCTATATGGAGCCCATCCGATCGGTCAGAGCGAGCATTCGGGTGAACGACTATGCTACGAGCATAGATCTCGAGGATGCGTACTTTCACGTCTTGGTACATCCGGCGTTCAGAAAGTATCTTTGCTTTGCCGTCCTAGGAGTCGTGTATCAGTTCCGAGCAATGTGCTTAGGTCTGAATCTAGCACCCTGGGCTTTCACTCGAATAATGAACTCGGTAATGACTCATTTCCGAGCTCATTTATCTGCGGTAATGTCGACCTACCTGGACGACATTCTTCAGAGGTACGGCAACGAGTTAACGCTTCAGAACGATGTGCAGAATCTGCTTCTATTGCTCCGACGTCTCGGTTTCATAGTAAACGAGGAGAAGTCGGATCTGGTGCCGTCCAAGTCATTCACCTACCTGGGAATGAGCTTCGAGACGCACAACAATCTCGTTCATCTGCTGTTAACCAGAGCGAAATTAATCAGTTTCAGTTATGCTGCAAAAGCTTTGACCACTTGTACCGACTGGTACGGTCGAAGGCACCCAGAAGTATCCTGAACCAGTCTATCATTGCTCCCAAGTTCTGCATGGAGATCTTCAGGTCAGTTCCATTTCGCAGGGAGATTTCACTTCCAGCATCGATCTGCGAGTTGCTTACTTTCACATTCCGATTCATCGGACATCTGGAAAGTATCTCAGGTTCGCTTTTCTGGGGTGAGTTTACCAGTTCAAGTTCCTGGCTCCTTGGGCCCTCACCCGACTGATGTCGCATGATGTAGCCTTCCATTGCACACAGTCCAAGGCGACTACTTCGCCATATCTGGACGATATCCTCCAGAGGCACTTCATTGCTGCTCTTCTGTAGTCAGATGTCAACACACTGTTGAGCCTGCACATGTCGCTGGGGTTCTGAGTCAACTAGGAGAAGTCGGACCTGGTCCCTTCTCAGTTGTTTTTTCATCTGAGGATGGACTTCTGCACCCAGCTGAATTTGGTGGTGGTTCCCCGGGCGAGGGCTGTGATTCCCTCGGCTTTCGCCCTGACTCTGACCCAGTGCACGACCACGACAGCTCGGAGTATTCTCCGGCTGCTCGGTATCTGCGGTTTGGTGACGGATCTCATTCCTCTAGGTTGGCTGCATGTCATAACTCTCCAACACTTTCTGCTCAGTTGTTGGAGGCCGAATGTCGATCCTCTAGATCTGGTTCTTCAATTACTAGTATCTCTTCATCATCACCTTCTTCCCTGGACAGATGTTCAGTGAATTATGCAGGGAGTTTTGTTGGACTCGTCCATATCCGATGGTGTTCTGTTGGCAGATGCCAGTGATCTCAGATTGGGCACGACGTTGGATTCTCTAGGTCTTTCCCTTCTTGGTGTATGGGATCAGAATCAAGCAGCTCTTCACATCAACCAGAAGGAGCTTCTTGCTCTTCTTCATAGTTTCCGGCAGTAGATCCCCCACCTTTCGAATCGTCAGATCCTTCTGTTGATCAGCAATTCGACAATGGTCGCTTACATTCGGAACCAGGGCGGCACGCTCATGGTTCTCGTGTACGAATTGGCTCGGGATGTTCTACTGCTAGCTCAGGATGCCAACAACGGGGTGGTGGTTCGACACATTCCTGGTCATCTGAATGTCCTAGCCGACTCCCTGTCCCGACTTGACAGGATCATTTCCACTGAGTGGATGCTTTACAGGACAGTGTTCCAGTCACTTTGTGATCTCTGGGGTCGTCCCCACATCGATCTTTTTGCGACCCATTGGAACCATCAAGTGGTCACTTTGGTGTCCCTGTATCCAGATCCTCTGGCTTTTGCGGTAGACACTCTGTCAATTGATTGGAACAGTCTTGTCGGTTATGCCTTCTCGCCATGCCAATTGTGCCTGAGGTTCTTGCCAAGATACGAACCTGCTGTTGTCGAATCATTGTGTTCGCTCCTCTGTTGCCTCAGTGGGTGTGGATCAATCACCTCCACTCTCTGTTGGCGGTGGTTCTGACACATCTCCCTCTATGTCGCATCCTTCTTTGTCAAGGTCACACGAGGAGGTTTCATGTCAAGCTGACTTCATTGTGCCTTCACGCATATCTTTGTTGGGTCCTGTCTGTCTTCATAGAGGTTTTTCGAGACGAGCAGTGGAGCGCATTTCTTCTTCAAGGCGGCACTGCACTGGTTTAGCCAATGTGGCTAAGTAGAAGGGCTTCTGTCGATGGTGTGCTGATCACTCTGTTGATTATGCTGATCCTTTGGTAACACAGATTGGAGATTTTCTGGTATATCTGTTTGATTCTTGCAGTCTCCAACCTGTTACCATCAAAGGATTCATGTCCATTCTTTTGGATACCTTTTCGTATGTGGGAAAGCGTCGTATTGGCACTAATCCATACATCTCCAAGCTTAGTTGGCACTTTTCTTTGGAAAGGCCTAGGATTTTGCAGCTTACCCCAAGATGGAATTTTTCTTGGGTGCTGCTTTGCTTGGTGGCAGGGAGGGGTAGGTGCAAATTCAAACTTTTATCCCAGGTGGATATATGTTTTTTCACATACAAGACGGCTTTTCTGATGGTGTTTGCCTCAGCCAGAAGGGTTAGTGAGTTTCACGCCCTCTCGGTTGATCTGTCCTTTTTCAGTATCTCCGCCAACAGTGTTAGTTTTACCACTGATTGCTCCTTTCTGGTGAAGAATCAGATGCCAGAAACTCCTCCACCTTCTATCTGTATCAGCTATCTGCTGAAGGTAATTGCCCTTTGTTCTGTCCAGTTCGTGCAAAATCGTATTTATCTCAACCGACGCAGTGCATTAGGAAAGGCAGGAAACAATTTTTTCTGTCTCTTATTCCTGGTCGACAGAAGATCTCTCCTCAATCCATTTCTCGATGGATTTGTCTTGCTATTCGTGCATCCTACACCCGTCTAGTGACTGACAATTGTATTACCAATCATATTTTTGCCCACGAGGTATGTGCCTTGTCTACCTTCTGGGCTTATGCTAACTCTGTCAAGTTGTTGGATGTTATGCAGGCAACCCATTGGAGAAATGCTTCTTCTTTCTCCACCTTCTATCTGTGTCAGTTGCATGAGAAGTCTGAGACTTTTTTCCTTGGGCCCTCTTTCTTCTGCTCAGTCTGTTGTCTACCCTAGCCATTAGACTTCTTACGAGGTCAGTTCCAGCGATGTGCTTGGTTACTGTCCTTTCTGCCTGTGTGTCACACAGAGCCATATTCCTCATATCTGATTGTTTTTCACTAATGTTTGTGATGCTATGGTTTTATAGGCCTAGGGAACTCCTCTTCTGTCCACGGTTCCTGCACAGGTGGGTTGTGTGGTGTTTGGTTATGTCATTCCCTCCTCCTATTGTCTATACAGCCTGTTGCAAACAATTGTAAGGTAGGTTGATAAGAAATTTAAATTTTATAGTAAATTTCCTTTCTTATTATACCTACCACAATTGTTTACGTGGAGACCCTCCGTCTTCTTATTCGGGTAAGACTCCCTTCCTCATCGCTGATCACATAACTCCAATGTTGGCGGATTCAAACAGAATGACACATCGGTTATGTGTCTGTGCACTGGTTCTGGAAGCCATGGATTAGTACAAGGAGAAGAGTGTCCTCTACTGGGTGTGTGCTGGTCACACACGACTCAGTTTTGGCTTTTTTTTTCGTGGTGCTTTTACACCACTTTTCTTTCCCAACTCGCTTGGGAAAGAAGAAAATATAGAGTCTTTTCCCGAGTACAGACTTCCACTGTAGTGCAAGCATGTACCTAAATGTGCCGAAGACCTTGAATTGTCTATACCGTCGTCTATGTCAATTCAAACCACGACGTTGGAAACAACAATATTGTCTAACAGGACTAGCTTAGACGCATTATCGTATGTAGATCACCTTACCAGAGTGTTATCATTACGTATCGAAGGAAAAGAATTCCAGGATGTACAAACCTCATTAAGAGTTCTTTCGAGGGCCATAGCATTCTCCACGTGTAACTCCGCCCATTCAGTTGCAAATCTGGAGTTGGTTAGACGTGACGCGGCCCTGGCTACATCCACGCGCGTGGATAGTAAGGTGAAAAACTCTCTGAGTCGCTCCGGTTGTCCGGAGAGCTTCTCTTCGACGGCAAGCTTTCCTCAATCTATGATCAGGTTACTAAGAAAGCTTCAGACTCTGCTATTTAAATCCGCTTCCAAAAAGTCGGATTCAGCAGAGAAGAGTAAGATAGGCACTTCTGGGGCGAATACGTCCAAGGGAAGTTCCTATAGAGGTTCCTATGCAGCCTCTAGGTCTTACTCCAGAAACCGTCAAGACAGCGACTCAGGTAGGGGCCATTATACTGGCGGAGACAAACGGTCAGATGCCACCAGGTTGACTGGGTGAGGTGCGGGCCGTGGAGGACGTGGTTTCTCGTTCCGCAAGCCTCGCAGGTCCAGGGGGTGAGGTATAAACCTCTATCGTGTTCCAGTGGGCGGAAGACTGCCGAGTTTCTCAACCAATTGGGAGTCGATTACGGACGACCCTTGGGTTCGAGAGGTGATTTCGGAAGGACTAAAACTGTCCTTCAAAGGAAAACCACCGTTAACTCGAAGTCCAGGATGGATTCAGCGTCCGTCAAATCCGTAGAAGAGAGGCTCACTTCTATCAGAAGTCCAGTCTCTTCTGGAGAAGAACGCGATAGAGGTCGTAGAAAACCAGGAATCTCCAGGTTTCTGCAGCCATCTTTTTTCTGGTTTATGAAACCAGACGGCTCGTTCCGTTCAGTCATAGATCTGAGCTGGATAAACAAGCTGATCGTGGCTCCAAAATTCTATATGGAGACCATCCGATCGGTCAGAGCGAGCATTCGGGTGAACTACTATGCTACGAGCATAGTACTCGAGGATGCGTACTTTCACGTCTTGGATACATCCGGCATTCAGAAAGTATCTTCGCTTTGCCGTCCTAGGAGTCGTGGATCAGTTCCGAGCAATGTGCTTCGGTCTGAATCTAGCACCCTGGGCTTTCACTCGAATAATGAACTCGGTAATGACTCATTTCCGAGCTCATTCGTCTGCGGTAACGTCGACCTACCTGGACGACATTCTTCAGAGGTACGGCAACGAGTTAACACTTCAGAACGATGTGCAGAATCTGCTTCTATTGCTCCGACGTCTCGGTTTCATAGTAAACGAGGAGAAGTCGGATCTGGTGCCGTCCAAGTCATTCACCCACCTGGGAATGAGCTTCGAGACGCACAACAATCTCGTTCATCTGCCGTTAACCAGAGCGAAATTAATCAATTTCAGTTATGCTGCAAAAGCTTTGACCACTTGTACCGACTGGTACGGTCGAAGGCACCCAGAAGTATCCTGAACCAGTCTATCATTGCTCCCAAGTTCAGCATGGAGATCTTCAAGTCAGTTCCATTTTGCAGGGACATTTCACTTCCAGCATCGACCTGCGAGTTGCTTACTTTCACATTCCGATTCATCGGACATCTGGAAAGTATCTCAGGTTCGCTTTTCTGGGGTGAGTTTACCAGTTCAAGTTCCTGGCTCCTTGGGCCTTCACCCGACTGATGTCGCATGTGGTAGCCTTCCGTTGCACACAGTCCAAGGTGACTACTTCTCCGTATCTGGACGATATCCTCCAGAGGCACTTCATTGCTGCTCTTCTGGAGTCAGATGTCAACACACTGTTGAGCCTGCACATGTCGCTGGGGTTCTGAGTCAACTAGGAGAAGTCGGACCTGGTCCCTTCTCAGTCGTTTTGTCATCTGAGGATGGACTTCTGCACACAGCTGAATATGGTGGTGTTCCCCGGGCGAGGGCTGTGATTTCCTCGGCTTTCGCCCTGACTCTGACCCAGTGCACGACCACGACAGCTCGGAGTATTCTCCGGCTGCTCGGTATCTGCGGTTCGGTGACAGATCTCATTCCTCTAGGTTGGCTGCATGTCATAACTCTCCAACACTTTCTGCTCAGTTGTTGGAGGCCGAATGTCGATCCTCTAGATCTGGTTCTTCAATTACTAGCATCTCTTCATCATCACCTTCTTCCCTGGACAGATGTTCAGTGAATTATGCAGGGAGTTTTGTTGGACTCGTCCATATCCGATGGTGTTCTGTTGGCAGATGCCAGTGATCTCAGATTGGGCACGACGTTGGATTCTCTAGGTCTTTCCCTTCTTGGTGTATGGGATCAGAATCAAGCAGCTCTTCACATCAACCAGAAGGAGCTTCTTGCTCTTCTTCATAGTTTCTGGCAGTAGATCCCCCACCTTTTGAATCGTCAGGTCCTTCTGTTGATCAACAATTTGACAATGGTCGCTTACATTCGGAACCAGGGCGGCACGCACATGGTTCTCGTGTACAAATTGGCTCGGGATCTTCTACTGCTAGCTCAGGATGCCAACCCTGGGGTGGTGGTTCGACACATTCCTGGTCATCTGAATGTCCTAGCTGACTCCCTGTCCCGACTTGACAGGGTCATTTTCACTGAGTGGATGCTTTACAGGACAGTGTTCCAGTCGCTTTGTGATCTCTGGGGTCGTCCCCACATCGATCTTTTTGCGACCCATTGGAACCATCAAGTGGTCACTTTGGTGTCCCTGTATCCAGATCCTCTGGCTTTTGTGGTAGACACTCTGTCAATTGATTGGAACAGTCTTGTCGGTTATGCCTTCTCGCCATGGCCGATTCTGCCTCAGGTTCTTGCCAAGATACGAACCTGCAGTTGTCGAATCATTGTGTTCGCTCCTCTGTTGCCTCAGTGGGTGTGGATCAATCACCTCCACTCTCTGTTGGTGGTGGTTCTGACACATCTCCCTCTACGTCGCATCCTTCTTTGTCAAGGTCACTCGAGGCGGTTTCATGTCGACCTGACTTCATTGTGCCTTCACGCATATCTTTGTTGGGTCCTGTCTGTCATCATAGAGGTTTTTCGAGACGAGCAGTGGAGCGCATTTCTTCTTCAAGGCGGCACTGCACTGGTTTAGCCAATGTAGCTAAGTAGAAGGGCTTCTGTCGATGGTGTGCTGATCACTCTGTTGATTATGCTGATCCTTTGGTAACACAGATTGGAGATTTTCTGGTATATCTGTTTGATTCTCGCAGCCTCCAACCTTTTACTGTCAAAGGGTTCATGTCCATGCTTTTGGATACCTTTTCGCATGTGGGAAGGCGTCACATTGGCACTAATCCATACATCTCCAATCTTAGTTGGCACTTTTCTTTGGAAAGGCCTAGGATTTTGCAGCTTACTCCAAGATGGAATCTTTCTTGGGTGCTGCTTTGCTTGGTGGCAGGGAAGGGGAGGTGCCATTCAAACCTTTATCCCAGGTGGATATATGTTTTTTCACATACAAGATGGCTTTTCTGATGGCGTTTGCCTCAGCCAGAAGGGTTAGTGAGTTTCACACCCTCTCGGTTGATCTGTCCTTTTTCAGTAGCTCCGCCAACAGTGTTACTTTTACCACTGATTGCTCCATTCTGGTCAAGAATCAGATGCCAGAAACTACTCCACCTTCTATCTGTATCAGCTATCTGCTGAAGGTAATTGTCCTTTGTTCTGTCCAGTTCGTGCAAAATCGTATTTATCTCAACCGACACAGTGCATTAGGAAAGGCAGGAAACAATTTTTTCTGTCTCTTATTCCTGGTCGACAGAAGATCTCTCCTCAATCCATTTTTCGATGGATTTGTCTTGCTATTCGTGCATCCTACACCCGTCTAGTGACTGACAATTGTATTACCAATCATATTTTTGCCCACGAGGTATGTACCTTGTCTATCTTCTGGGCTTATGCTAACTCTGTCAAGTTGTTGGATGTTATGCAGGCAGCCCATTGGAGAAATGCTTCTTCTTTCTCCACCTTCTATCTGTGTCAGTTGCAGGAGAAGTCTGAGACTTTTTTCCTTGGGCCCTGTTTCTTCTGCTCTGTCTGTTGTCTACCCTAGCCATTAGACTTCTTACGAGGTCAGTTCCAGCCATGTGCTTGGTTACTTTCCTTTCTGCCTGTGTGTCACACAGAGCCATATTCCTCATATCTGATTGTTTTTTACTAATGTTTGTGATGCTATGGTTTTATAGGCCTAGGGAACTCCTCTTCTGTCCACGGTTCCTGCACAGGTGGGTTGTGTGGGGTTTGGTTATGTGATTCCCTCCTCCTATTGTCTACACAGCCTGTTGCAAACAATTGTAAGGTAGGTTGATAAGAAATTTAAATTTTATAGTAAATTTCCTTTCTTATTATACCTACCACAATTATTTACGTGGAGACCCTCCGTCTTCTTATTCGGGTAAGACTCCCTTCCTCATCGCTGATCACATAACTCCAATGTTGGCAGATTCAAATAGAATGACACATCGGTTATGTGTCTGTGCACTGGTTGTGGAAGCCATGGATTAGTACAAGGAGAAGAGTGTCCTCTACTGGGTGAGTGCCGGTCACACACGACTCAGTTTGGGCTTTTTTTTTCGTGGTGCTTTTACACCACTATTCTTTCCCAACTCGCTTGGGAAAGAAGAAAATATAGAGTCTTTTCCCGAGTTACAGACTTCCACTGTAGTGTAAGCATGTGCCTAAATGTGCCGAAGATCTAGAATTGTCTATACCGTCGTCTATGTCAATTCAAACCACGACGTTGGAAACAACAATATTGTCTAACAGGACTAGCTTAGATGCATTATCGTGCGTAGATCACCTTACCAGAGCGTTATCATTACGTCTCGAAGGAAAAGAATTCCAGGATGTACAAACCTCCTTAAGAGTTTTTTCGAGGGCCATGGCATTCTCCACGTATAACTCTGCCCTTTCAGTGGCAAATCTGGAGTTGGTTAGACATGATGCGGCCCTGGCTACATCCACGCACGTGGATAGTAAGGTGAAAAACTCTCTGAGTCGCTCCGGTCTCCAGAGAGCTTCTCTTCGACGGCAAGCTTTCCTCAATCTATGATCAGATTACTAAGAAAGCTTCACACTCTCTGCTATTTAAATCCGCTTCCAAAAAGTCGGATTCAGCGGAGAAGAGTAAGATAGGCACTTCTGGGGCGAATACGTCCAAGGGAAGTTCCTATAGAGGTTCCTATGTGTCCTCTAGGTCTTACTCCAGAGACCATCAAGACAGTGACTCAGGTAGGGGCCATTATACTGGCCGAGACAACCGGTCAGATGCCCTAGGTTGACTGGGCGAGGTGCGGGCCGTGGAGGACGTGGTTTCTCCTTCCGCAAGCCTCGCTGGTCCAGGAGGTGATGGTATAAACCTCTATCGTGTTCTAGTGGGCGGAAGACTGCCGAGTTTCTCAACCAATTGGGAGTCGATTACGGACGACCCTTGGGTTCGAGAGGTGATTTTGGAAGGACTAAAACTGTCCTTCAAAGGAAAACCTCTGTTAACTCGAAGTCCAAGATGGACTCAGCGTCCGTCAAATCCCTAGAAGAGAGGCTCGCTTCTATCAGAAGTCCAGTCTCTTCTGGAGAAGAACGCGATAGAGGTCGTAGAAAACCAGGAATCTCCAGGTTTCTACAGCTATCTTTTTCTGGTTTACGAAATCAGATGGCTCGTTCCGTTCAGTCATAGATCTGAGCTGGATAAACAAGCTGATCGTGGCTCCAAAATTCTATATGGAGACCATCCGATTGGTCAGAGCGAGCATTCGGGTGAACGACTATGCTACAAGCATAGATCTCAAGGATGCGTACTTTAACGTCTTGGTGCATCTGGCGTTCAGAAAGTATCTTCGCTTTGCCGTCCTAGGAGTCGTGTATCAGTTCCGAGCAATGTGCTTCGGTCTGAATCTAGCACCATGGGGTTTCACTCGAATAATGAACTCGGTAATGACTGATTTCCGAGCTCATTCGTCTGTGGTAACGTCGACCTACCTGGACGACATTCTTCAGAGGTATGGCAACGAGTTAACGCTTCAGAACAATGTGCAGAATCTGCTTCTATTGCTCCGTCGTCTCGGTTTCATAGCAAACGAGGAGAAGTCGGATCTGGTGCCGTCCAAATCATTCACCCACCTGGGAATGAGCTTTGAGACGCACAACAATCTCGTTCATCTGCCGTTAACCAGAGCGAAATTAATCAGTTTCAGTTATGCTGCAAAAGCTTCGACCACTTGTACCGGCTGGTACGGCCAAAAGCACCCAGAAGTATCCTGAACCAGTCTATCATTGCTCCCAAGTTCAGCATGGAGATCTTCAGGTCAGTTCCATTTCGCAGGGAGATTTCACTTCCAACATCGACCTGCGAGTTGCTTACTTTCACATTCCGATTCATCGGACATCTGGAAAGTATCTCAGGTTCGCTTTTCTGGGGTGAGTTTATCAGTTAAGTTCCTGGCACCTTGGGCCTTCACCCGACTGATGTCGCATGTGGTAGCCTTCCATTGCACACAGTCCAAGGTGACTACTTTGCCGTATCTGGACGATATCCTCCAGAGGCACTTCATTGCTGCTCTTCTGGAGTCAGATGTCAACACTCTGTTGAGCCTGCACATGTCGCTGGGGTTCTGAGTCAACTAGGAGAAGTCGGACCTGGTCCCTTCTCAGTCGTTTTGTCATCTGAGGATGGACTTCTGCACACAGCTGAATATGGTGGTGGTTCCCCGGGCGAGGGCTGTGATTCCCTCGGCTTTCGCCCTGACTCTGACCCTGTGCACGACCACGACAGCTCGGAGTATTCACCGGCTGCTCGGTATCAGTGGTTCGGTGACGGATCTCATTCCTCTAGGTTGGCTGCATGTCATAACTCTCCAACACTTTCTGCTCAGTTGTTGGAGGCCGAATGTCGATCCTCTAGATCTGGTTCTTCAATTACTAGCATCTCTTCATCATCACCTTCTTCCCTGGACAGATGTTCAGTGAATTATGCAGGGAGTTTTGTTGGACTTGTCCATATCCGATCGTGTTCTGTTAGCAGATGCCAGTGATCTCGGATTGGGAACGACGTTGGATTCTCTAGGTCTTTCCCTTCTTGGTGTATGGGATCAGAATCAAGCAGCTCTTCACATCAACCAGAAGGAGCTTCTTGCTCTTCTTCATAGTTTCCGGCAGTAGATCCCCCACCTTTTCGAATCATCAGATCCTTCTGTTGATCAGCAATTCGACAATGGTCGCTTACATTCGGAACCAGGGCGGCACGCACATGGTTCTCGTGTACGAATTGGCTTGGGATCTTCTACTGCTAGCTCAAGATGCCACCCCCGGGGTGGTGGTTCAACACATTCCTGGTCATCTGAATGTCCTAGCCGACTCCCTGTCCCAACTTGACAGGGTCATTTCCACTGAGTGGATGCTTTACAGGACAGTGTTCCAGTCTCTTTGTGATCTCTGGGATTGTCCCCACATCGATCTTTTTGCGACCCATTGGAACCATCAAGTGGTCACTTTGGTGTCCCTGTATCCAGATCCTCTGGCTTTTGTGATAGACACTCTGTCAGTTGATTGGAACAGTCTTGTCGGTTATGCCTTCTTGCCAGGGCCGATTCTGCCTCAGGTTCTTGCCAAGATACAAACCTGCAGTTGTCGAATCATTGTGTTCGCTCCTCTGTTGCCTCAGTGGGTGTGGATCAATCACATCCACTCTGTGTTGGCGGTGGTTCTGACACATCTCCCTCTACATCGCATCCTTGTTTGTCAAGGTCACACGAGGAGGTTTCATGTCGACCTGACTTATTGTGCCTTCACGCATATCTTTGTTGGGTCCTGTTTGTCTTCATAGAGTTTTTTCGAGACGAGCAGTGGAGCGCATTTCTTTTTCAAGGCGGCACTGCACTGGTTTAGCCAATGTGGCAAAGTAGAAGGGCTTCTGTCGTTGGTGTGCTGATCACTCTGTTGATTATGCTGATCCTTTGGTAACACAGATTGGAGATTTTCTTGTATATCTGTTTGATTCTTGCAGTCTCCAACCTGTTACCGTCAAAGGGTTCATGTCCATGCTTTTGGATACCTTTTCGTATGTGGGAAAGCGGCATATTGGCACTAATCCATACATCTCCAAGCTTAGTTGGCACTTTTCTTTGGAAAGGCCTAGGATTTTGCAGCTTACCCCAAGATGGAATCTTTCTTGGGTGCTGCTTTGCTTGGTGGCAGGGAGGGGGAGGTGCCATTCAAACCTTTATCCCAGGTGGATATATGTTTTTTCACATACAAGACGGCTTTTCTGATGGCATTTGCCTCAGCCAGAAAGGTCAGTGAGTTTCACGCCATCTCGGTTGATCTGTCCTTTTTCAGTAGCTCCACCAACAGTGTTACTTTTACCACTGATTGCTCCTTTCTGGTCAAGAATCAGATGCCAGAAACTACTCCACCTTCTATCTGTATCAGCTATCTGCAGAAGGTAACTGCCCTTTGTTCTGTCCAGTTCGTGCAAAATCGTATTTATCTCAACCGACGCAGTGCATTAGGAAAGGCAGGAAACAATTTTTTCGATCTCTTATTCCTGGTCGACAGAAGATTTCTCCTCAATCCATTTCTCGATTGATTTGTCTTACTATTCGTGCATCCTACACCCATCTAGTGTCTGACAATTGTATTACCAATCATATTTTTGCCCACGAGGTATGTGCCTTGTCTACCTTCTGGGCTTATGCTAACTCTGTCAAGTTGTTGGATGTTATGCAGGCAACCCATTGGAGAAATGCTTCTTCTTTCTCCACCTTCTATCTGTGTCAGTTGCAGGAGAAGTCTGAGACTTTTTTCCTTGGGCCCTCTTTCTTCTGCTCAGTCTGTTGTCTACCCTAGCCATTAGACTTCTTACGAGGTCAGTTCCAGCCATGTGCTTGGTTACTGTCCTTTCTGCCTGTGTGTCACAAAGAGCCATATTCCTCATATCTGATTTTTATTTACTAATGTTTGTGATGCTATGGTTTTATAGGCCTAGGGAACTCCTCTTCTGTCTACGGTTCCTGCACAGGTGGGTTCTGTGGAGTTTGGTTATGTGATTCCCTCCTCCTATTGTCTATACAGCCTGTTGCAAACAATTGTAAGGTAGGTTGATAAGAAATTTAAATTTTATAGTAAATTTTCTTTCTTACTATACCTACCACAATTGTTTACGTGGAGACCCTCCGTCTTATTCGGGTAAGACTCCCTTCCTCATCGCTGATCACATAACTCCAATGTTGGCGGATTCAAACAGAATGACACATTGGGTATGTGTCTGTGCACTGGTTCCGGAAGCCATGGATTAGTACAAGGAGAAGAGTGTCCTCTACTGGGTGTGTGCCGGTCACACACGACTCAGTTTTGGCTTTTTTCTTCGTGGTGCTTTTACACCACTTTTCTTTCCCAACTCGCTTGGGAAAGAAGAAAATATAGAGTCTTTTTCCAAGTTACAGACTTCCACTGTAGTGCAAGAATGTGCCTAAATGTGCCGAAGACCTAGAATTGTCCATACCGTCGTCTATGTCAATTCAAACCACGACGTTGGAAACAACAATATTGTCTAACAGGACTAGCTTAGACGCATTATCGTACATAGATCACCTTACCAGAGTGTTATCATTACGTCTCGAAGGAAAAGAATTACAGGATGTACAAACCTCCTTAAGAGTTTTTTCGAGGGCCATAGCATTCTCCACGTATAACTCCGCCCTTTCAGTAGCAAATCTGGAGTTGGTTAGACGTGATGCGGCCCTGGCTACATCCACGCGCTTGGATAGTAAGGTGAAAAACTCTCTGAGTCGCTCCGGTCTCCGGAGAGCTTCTCTTCGACGGCAAGCTTTCCTCAATCTATGATCAGATCACTAAGAAAGCTTCAGACTCTCTGCTATTCAAATCCGCTTCCAAAAAGTCAGATTCAGCGGAGAAGAGTAAGATAGGCACTTCTGGGGCGAATACGTCCAAGGGAAGTTCCTATAGAGGTTCCTATGCGTCCTCTAGGTCTTACTCCAGAGACCGTCAAGACAGCGACTCAGGTAGGGGCCATTATACTGGCCGAGACAACCGGTCAGACGCCCTAGGTCGACTGGGCGAGGTGCGGGCCGTGGAGGACGTGGTTTCTCCTTCCGCAAGCCTCGCAGGTCCAGGAGGTGATGGTATAAACCTCTATCATGTTCCAGTGGGCGGAAGACTGCCGAGTTTCTCAACCAATTGGGAGTCGATTGCGGACGACCCTTGGGTTCGAGAGATGATTCCGGAAGGACTAAAACTGTCCTTCAAAGGAAAACCTCCGTTAACTCGAAGTCCAAGATGGACTCGGCATCCGTCAAATCCGTAGAAGAGAGGCTCGCTTCTATCAGAAGTCCAGTCTCTTCTGGAGAAGAACGCGATAGAGGTCGTAGAAAACCAGTAATCTCCAGGTTTCTACAGCCATCTTTTTCTGGTTTACGAAACCAGACGACTCATAACGTTCACTCATAGATCTGAGCTGGATAAACAAGCTGATCGTGGCTCCAAAATTCTATATGGAGACCATCCGATTGGTCAGAGCGAGCTTTCGGGTGAACGACTATGCTACGAGCATAGATCTCAAGGATGCGTACTTTCACGTCTTGGTACATCCGGCGTTCAGAAAGTATCTTCGCTTTGCTGTCCTAGGAGTCGTGTATCAGTTCCGAGCAATGTGCTTCGGTCTGAATCTTGCACCCTGGGCTTTCACTCGAATAATGAACTCGGTAATGACTCATTTCCGAGCTCATTCGTCTGCGGTAACGTCGACCTACCTGGACGACATTCTTCAGAGGTACGGCAACGAGTTAACGCTTCAGAACGATGTGCAGAATCTGCTTCTATTGCTCCGACGTCTCGGTTTCATAGTAAACGAGGAGAAGTCGGATCTGGTGCCATCCAAGTCATTCACCCACCTGGGAATGAGCTTCGAGACGCACAACAATCTCGTTCATCTGCCGTTAACCAGAGCGAAATTAATCAGTTT
The DNA here is from genome assembly GCA_031216915.1 of Pictodentalium vernedei. Classification (NCBI taxonomy): domain Eukaryota; kingdom Metazoa; phylum Mollusca; class Scaphopoda; order Dentaliida; family Dentaliidae; genus Pictodentalium; species Pictodentalium vernedei. The sequence goes on along the minus strand of CM062290.1, from coordinate 345,524,944 downwards.
CAGTTATGCTGCAAAAGCTTCGACCACTTGTACCGACTGGTACGGTCGAAGGCACCCAGAAGTATCCTGAACCAGTCTATCATTGCTCCCAAGTTCAGCATGGAGATCTTCAGGTCAGTTCCATTTCACAGGAAGATTTCACTTCCAGCATCGACCTGCAAGTTGCTTACTTTCACATTCCGATTCATCGGACATCTGGAAAGTATCTCAGGTTCGCTTTTCTGGGGTGAGTTTACCAGTTCAAGTTCCTGGCTCCTTGGGCCTTCACCCGACTGATGTCGCATGTGGTAGCCTTCCATTGTACACAGTCCAAGGTGACTACTTCGCCGTATCTGGACGATATCCTCCAGAGGCACTTCATTGCTGCTCTTCTGGAGTCAGATGTCAACACACTGTTGAGCCTGCACATGTCGCTGGGGTTCTGAGTCAACGAGGAGAAGTCGGACCTGGTCCCTTCTTAGTCGTTTTGTCATCTGGGGATGGACTTCTGCACACAGCTGAATATGGTGGTGGTTCCCCGGGCGAGGACTGTGATTCCCACGGCTTTTGCCCTGACTCTGACCCAGTGCGCGACCACGATAGCTCGGAGTATTCTCTGACTGCTCGGTCTCTGCGGTTCGGTGACGGATCTCATTCCTCTAGGTTGGCTGCATGTCATAACTCTCCAACACTTTCTGCTCAGTTGTTGGAGGCCGAATGTCGATCCTCTAGATCTGGTTCTTCAATTACTAGCATCTCTTCATCATCACCTTCTTCCCTGGACAGATGTTCAGTGAATTATGCAGGGAGTTTTGTTGGACTTGTCCATATCCGATCGTGTTCTGTTGGCAGATGCCAGTGATCTCGGATTGGGCACGACCTTGGATTCTCTAGGTCTTTCCCTTCTTGGTGTATGGATCAGAATCAAGCAGCTCTTCACATCAACTAGAAGGAGCTTCTTGCTCTTCTTCATAGTTTCCGGCAGTAGATCCCCCATCTCCAAGCTTAGTTGGCACTTTTCTTTGGAAAGGCCTTGGATTTTGCAGCTTACCCCTAGATGGAATCTTTCTTGGGTGCTGCTTTGCTTTGTGGCAGGGAGGGTGAGGTGCCATTCAAACCTTTATCCCAGGTGGATATATGTTTTTTTTCACATACAAGACAGCTTTTCTGATGGCGTTTGCCTCAGCCAGAAGGGTTAGTGAGTTTCACGCCCTCTCGGTTGATCTGTCCTTTTTCAGTAGCTCCACCAACAGTGTTACTTTTCCCACTGATTGCTCCCTTCTGGTCAAGAATCAGATGCCAGAAACTACTCCACCTTCTATCTGTATCAGCTATCTGCTGAAGGTAATTGCCCTTTGTTCTGTCCAGTTCGTGCAAAATCGTATTTATCTCAACCGACACTGTGCATTAGGAAAGACAGGAAACAATTTTTTCTGTCTCTTATTCCTGGTCGACAGAAGATCTCTCCTCAATCCATTTCTCGATTGATTTGTCTTACTATTCGTGCATCCTACACCCGTCTAGTGTCTGACAATTGTATTACCAATCATATTTTTGCCCACGAGGTATGTGCCTTGTCTACCTTCTGGGCTTATGCTAACTCTGTCAAGTTGTTGGATGTTATGTAGGCAGCCCATTGGAGAAATGCTTCTTCTTTCTCCACCTTCTATCTGTGTCAGTTGGAGGAGAAGTCTGAGACTTTTTTCCTTGGGCCCTCTTTCTTCTGCTCAGTCTGTTGTCTACCCTAGCCATTAGACTTCTTACGAGGTCAGTTCCATCCATGTGCTTGGTTACTGTCCTTTCTGCCTGTGTGTCACAAAGAGCCATATTCCTCATATCTGATTGTTTTTTACTAATGTTTGTGATGCTATGGTTTTATAGGCCTAGGGAACTCCTCTTCTGTCTACGGTTCCTGCACAGGTGGGTTGTGTGGGGTTTGGTTATGTGATTCCCTCCTCCTATTGTCTATACAGCCTGTTGCAAACAATTGTAAGGTAGGTTGATAAGAAATTTAAATTTTATAGTAAATTTCCTTTCTTATTATACCTACCACAATTGTTTACGTGGAGACCCTCCATCTTCTTATTCGGGTAAGACTCCCTTCCTCATCGCTGATCACATAACTCCAATGTTGGCGGATTCAAACAGAATGACACATTGGTTATGTGTCTGTGCACTGGTTCCGGAAGCCATGGATTAGTACAAGGAGAAGAGTGTCCTCTACTGGGTGTGTGCCGGTCACACACGACTCAGTTTTGGCTTTTTTTTTCGTGGTGCTTTTACACCACTTTTCTTTCCCAACTCGCTTGGGAAAGAAGAAAATATAGAGTCTTTTCCCAAGTTACAGACTTCCACTGTAGTGCAAGCATGTGCCTAAATGTGCCGAAGACCTTGAATTGTCTATAGCGTCGTCTATGTCAATTCAAACCACGACGTTGGAAACAACAATATTGTCTAACAGGACTAGCTTAGACGCATTATCGTACGTAGATCACCTTACCAGAGCGTTTTCATTATGTCTCGAAGGAAAAGAAATCCAGGATGTACAAACCTCCTTAAGAGTTCTTTTGAGGGCCATCGCATTCTCCACGTATAACTCCGCCCTTTCAGTGGCAAATCTGGAGTTGGTAAGACGTGATGCGGCCCTGGCTACATCCATGCGCGTGGATAGTAAGGTGAAAAACTCTGAGTCGCTCTGGTCTCCGGAGAGCTTCTCTTCGACGGCAGGCTTTCCTGAATCTATGATCAGATTACGAAGAAAGCTTCAGACTCTCTGCTATTCAATTCCGCTTCCAAAAAGTGGGATTCAGCGGAGAAGAGTAAGATAGGCACTTCTAGGGCGAATACGTCCAAGGGAAGTTCCTATAGAGGTTCCTATGCATCCTCTAGGTCTTACTCCAGAGACCATCAAGACAGTGACTCAGGTAGGGGCCATTATACTGGCCGGGACAACCGGTCAGACACCCTAGGTCGACTGGGCGAGGTGCTGGCTGTGGAGGACGTGGTTTCTCCTTCCGCAAGCCTCGCAGGTCCAGGAGGTGATGGTATAAACCTCTATCGTGTTCCAGTGGGCGGAAGACTGCCGAGTTTCTCAACCAATTGGGAGTCGATTACGGATGACCCTTGGGTTCGAGAGGTGATTTCGGAAGGACTAAAACTGTCCTTCAAAGGAAAGCCTCCGTTAACTCGAAGTCCAAGATGGACTCAGCGACCGTCAAATCTGTAGAAGAGAGGCTCGCTTCTATCAGAAGTCCAGTCCTTCTGGAGAAGAACGCGATAGAGGTCATAGAAAACTAGGAATCTCCAGGTTTCTACAACCATCTTTTTCTGGTTTACGAAACCAGACGGCTCGTTCCGTTCAGTCATAGATCTGAGCTGGATAAACAAGCTGATCGTGGCTCCAAAATTCTATATGGAGACCATCCGATCGGTCAGGGCGAGCATTCGGGGTGAACGACTATGATACGAGCATAGATCTCAAGGATGCGTACTTTCACGTCTTGGTACATCCAGCGTTCAGAAAGTATCTTCGCTTTGCTGTCCTAGGAGTCGTGTATCAGTTCCGAGCAATGTGCTTCGGTCTGAATCTTGCACCCTGGGCTTTCACTCGAATAATGAACTCGGTAATGACTCATTTCCGAGCTCATTCATCTGCGGTAACGTCGGCCTACCTGGACGACATTCTTCAGAGGTACGACAAAGTCGGATCTGGTGCCATCCAAGTCATTCACCCACCTGGGAATGAGCTTCGAGACGCACAACAATCTCGTTCATCTGCCGTTAACCAGAGCGAAATTAATCAGTTGTTACGCTCGCTATTGTCTTCACTCAGACAAAGTTACAGCGAGAGAATTCATGAGACTGATAGGTTTGTGCCGAGCCACCGTGGATCTTATTCCGATGGGGTGGCTATGCACTCATCCTCTCCAAATCTTTCTGACTCAAAATTGGAGGGTGAAGATTCATTCGCTCGATACGAACATCCTCTTGTCAAATCATGTGAAACAAGTGATTCAGACTTGGGCAGATGTTCAGTGGTTAACTCAGGGAGTTCCACTGCAATTGCCGGATCCTAGTTTTACGATTATGACGGATGCCAGTCAAACAGGTTGGGGCGCAACATTGAGCCCAACGGATTCGAAGTGCCAGGGTCTTTGGGATCCGCAGTTCCTAAACAAGCACATAAACATCAAAGAAATGATGTCAATTTGGCTTGCGCTACGTCATTGGATGAACGTTATTCAGAATGCACACATGCAAATTCTGTCCGACAATACGGCGGTAGTAGTGTATAGTGTATATTCGGAACCAGGGAGGCACTTATTCCATTCCGTTATTCAACTTAACGGAAAGAATCCTTCTGTTTGTATTAGAACATCAAGTCCTCCTATCAGTCCGTCATATTGTGGGTCGTCTGAACGTATTAGCAGACTCCCTTTCACGGAGGAGTCGCTTGTTGCCGTCAGAATGGACTCTCAACAAACGAGTATTCAATCAGATTTGCTACCAATGAGAGCGGCCAATGATAGACTTATTTGCGACGCATCTCAACAATCAGTTGCAGATGTATGTGTCGCCATGTCTGGATCCTCGAGTGTTTGCAGTAAACGATCTATCGATCTCGTGGGACGGAATGATAGGATATGCGTATCCTCCAGCGCCGTTGATTCAGCAGATATTGCTCAAGATAAAACAATCTCAATGCAAAATTCTGTTGGTAGCATCTCCGTCTCCACAGAGACCGTGGATAAATCTACTCAGGTGTCTGTTGTGAGACATGCCGCGGAAGCTTCCTCCACAGGAGGATCTTCTTTCGCAGGGGAAATCGCGCAGGCTGCATCACAACCCGCAAGGTCTCAACCTTCACGTATTTCCGTTGTGCAGTCCTTCTTGCACGGCAAGCATTTTACAGGACGAGCAGTGGATGTGATTTCTAACTATAGGAGGACCTCCTCTTCGCTAAACTATACTGCTAAGTGGAAGGTCTTTTGTCGTTGGTGTAGGGATCATTCTCTAGATATTTATGATCCCTCCATTCCAGACATTGCAAATTTTCTAGTCTACTTGTTTGATGAGATCAAACTGCAGCCTGTTACCATTAAGGGTTATAGGTCTATGCTATCTGATACCTATGCACACCATGATAGTTTACTGATTGGATCTAATGTCTCTTTATTAGCTCACCTGACTTTCAGTCAGGAGAGCTATAGTGATCACTCACCGTCCGTCTCCGTGAACATGGTGTTTGCGTCTTCTCCTCCCAAACCGCTGAACCAATTTAATTGATATTTGAGATAATAGTTTGTTATGACATCGCAATTTTCTTTTGTTCAAATCAAGTTGCCTCGCCTGTGGGTAGGGCCACACCCAAAAAGTGTGCTGAAATCTTAAAAAATCTTCTTCTCATGAACCAGCAGTAGCAGAGACTTGATATTTGGATTGCAGCTTTCTTTTGAGGTGTAGACTCAGATTTGTTCAAGAGAAGTTTGTGGGGCTATACTTGGCGTCGTTATGGGAGGGGCAAAATTTTTGGCCCCGCCCAAAATTTCTATTTTCCAAACCGAGAGGCTGATTTGAACCAAATTTTATGTGAGGGCTTATTGGGTCATAAGTACCTAATTATTGCTGATTTTTTTTTTCCCGTAGCCCCATGGGAACCGCAGGAGCTAAAAATAGAAAAAAATTAAAACGCCCATATCTCCAAAACTGCACGGCACCGAGAATTTTTATTTGGTGTGAAGCTTCCTTAGGACCAACAGAAAGAATTGGTAAAAAAAAATTGCCATCGGTTTTATCATAGGGTACAGTTTCGGGACTTTGAAAAAGTGCTGAGTCAGCACTTTTTAACACTGTAGGCAATGGGAAAAACATTAAAAAATCTTCTTCTCCAGATCCAGCAGGCAGAATCTTTTGATATTTGGTATGCAACATTGGAGGGTGGATCTGATTCAAGTTTGTTCAAATCGGCCCCCTGGGTTCATATTTGGGCTCAGTATAGGAGCCCGATTTCGAACTTAGTGCATTTCAGGCAAATTTCTTAAAAAATCTTCTTCTCCAGATCCAGCAGGCAGAATCTTTTGATATTTGGTATGCAACATTGTGGGGGGGGGGGGGGGGGGGGGGGGGGAGGGGGATCTGATTCAAGTTTGTTCAAATCGGCCCCTTGGGTTTATATTTGGGCTCAGTATAGGAGCCCAAATTTGAACTTACTGCATTTCAGGCAAAATTTCTTTGAAAATCTTCTTCTCCAGATCCAGCTGGCAGAATCTTTTGATATTTGGTATGCAACATTGTGGGGTGGATCTGATTCAAGTTTGTTCAAATCGGCCCCTTGGGTTTATATTTGGGCTCAGTATAGGAGCCCAAATTTGGACTTAGTGCATTTCAGGCAAATTTCTTTGAAAATCTTCTTCTCAAGATCCAGCAGGCAGAATCTTTTCATATTGGGTATGCAACATTGTGGGGTGGATCTGATTCAAGTTTGTTCAAATCAGCTCCCTGGGTTTATATTTGGGCTCAGTGTAGGAGCCCAAATTTGAACTTAGTGATTTTCAGGCAAATTTCTTAAAAAATCTTCTTCTCCAGATCCAGCAGGCAGAATCTCTTGATATTTGGTATGCAACATTGTGGGGTGGATCTGATTCAAGTTTGTTCAAATCAGCTCCCTAGATTCATATTTGGGCTCACTATAGAAGCTCGAATTCGAACTTAGTGCATTTCAGGCAAATTTCTCTGAAAATCTTAAGACCCAGCAGGCAGAATCTTTTGATATTGGGTATGCACCATGCTTAGGGGGGTGAGATTCAAGTTTGTTCAAGCCAAGTCCCTGGGTTCATATTTGGGCTCACTGTGGTAGCCTGAATTATAACTTAGTTTAAAATGAGGAATTTTCTTTAAAAATCTTTTTCAGATGCAGTAGTTGGAATGTTTTGATATTTGATATGCAGCATTCTTAGGGGGTGAGATTCAAGTTTATTCAAGCCATGTCCCTAGGTCCATATTTGGACTCACTGTGGGAGCTTGACTTGTAACTGACTTCAAAATGAGGAATTTTCTTTAAAAATCTTTTTCAGATCCAGCAGTCAGAATGTTTTGATATTTGGTGTGCAGCATCCTTAGGGGGTGAGATTTAAGTTTGTTAAAGCCAAGTCCCTGGGTTCATATATGGGCTCCATGTGGAAGCCCGAGTTATAACTTAGTTCAATATGAGGAATATTCTTTAAAAATCTTCTTTTTTTTTAGCTCACTGAAGGGAGCTTAACTTATCACTTGCCGTCTGTCGTCGTCCGTCGTGAACTTTACATTAACGACTACTCCTCACAAACTACTGGATCAAATTGAACCAAATTTGGTGTGCATGTTCCCCCTCATATGTCAATTCAAACTTTTAGAAAGAAACCTGTCGTACCCACAGGTGGCACCACAAGGGGCATAACTCTGATAGCACCCATGAATTTCTTTCCAAAATTCAAAAAAATTCTTCTTCAGATCCCCCAGGCAGAATCTTTTGATATTTGGTATGCAACATTGTGGGGTGGATCTGATTCAAGTTTGTTCAAAATCGGCCCCCTGGATTTATATTTGGGCTCAGCATAGAAGCTCGAATTCGAACTTAGTGCATTTCAGTCAAATGTCTTCAAAAAACGTCTTCTCCAGATCCAGCAGGCAGAATTTCTACCAATTAGAATCTTTTGATATTTGGTATGCAGCATTAGGGTGGAGAAATTCAAGTTTGTTCAAGCCAAGTCCCTGGGTTTATATTTGGGCTCACTGTGGGAGCCTGAATTATAACTTAGTTCAAAATGTGGAATTTTCTTAAAAAATCTTCTTCTTCAGATCCAGCAGTCGGAATGTTCTGATATTTTGTGTGCAGCATCCTTATGGGTGTGTGATTCATATTGGTTAAATCCAAGTCACTGGGTTCATATTTAGGCTCCCTGTGGGAGCCTGAATTATAACTTAGTTCAATATGAGGAATTTTTCTTTAAAAATCTTCTTCGTCAGATTCAGCAGTCGGAATGTTTTGATATTTGGCATGCAGCAACCTTAGTGGGGTGAGATTCAAGTTTGTTCAAGCCATGTCCCTAGTTTCATATTTGGGCTCACTGTGGGAGCCTGAATTATAACTTAGATCAATATGAGGATGATTCTTCAAAGATCTTCTTCTTCACATCCACCAGTCAGAATCTCTTTATATTTGGAAAATGGCATCCCACTGGAGGTGAGATTCAGGTTTGTTCAAGCTATGTCCCTGGGTTCATATTTAGGCTTCTTATGGGAGCCTGAATTATAACTTAGTTCAATATGAGGAATATTCTTTAAAAAAAATTTTTTTTTTAGATCCACTGGTGTGAATCTTTGGATATTTGGTATAAGCTTTTCTAAGGAGGGGCAGATGCAACTTGATGAAATCAATTCCTGGGTTTTAGATTCAGGCTACCATGTCAGGTGAGCGCCCTCATGCCCCCGGGGCCTTTTGTTTGAAAAAACTGATTGGTGAGGACCCATAGACACCTACTGTAACAGAAGAAATCAAGATTAAGAAAACATAATGCCTCTGAATGAAATGCACATGCAATTGTTTACAGAGTTATGTCTCTTTTGATGAAACTTATCAATTGCATTCAGGTTTGGATTAGAATAACCAGTTCAGATTAAACATACACTAATTTCCCCCTCCCCTCTCCCTTTCCCCAAGCAAAGCAGCACCCAAGAAAGGTTCCATTTTGGGGTAGACACCAAAATCCTAGGGCTTTTCAAAGAAAAGTGCCGAATAAGCTTGGACAGGTATGGATTAGTGCCGATACGATGCTTTCCCACATACCAAAAGGTGTATCCTATGACGATAACAGGTTGGAGACCCCAAGAATCAAACAGATATACCAGAAACTCTCCAATCTGTGTTATCGAAGGATCAGCTTAATCAACAGAGTGATCAGCACACCATCGACAGATGACCTTTTACTTAGCCGCATAGGCTAAACCAGTGGAGTGCCGCCTTGAAGAAGAAATGCACTCCACTGCTCATCACGAAAAACCACTATGAGGAGACAGGACCCCACAAAGATGTGCGTGAAGGCACAATGAAGTCGGTTAACATGAAACATCCTCGGGTGACCTGGACAAAGAAGTTTGTGATGTAGTGGGAGACGTGTCAGAACCGCCACCAACAGAGAGCGGAGCTGATTGATCCACTCCCCCTGAGGCAACAGGGGAGTTATCAGAATGATTCAACAACTGCAGGTTCGTATCTTGGCTAGAACCTGAGGCAGAATCGGACCCGGTGGGAAGGTGTAGCCGACAAGCCCATTCCAATCGAGTAACAGAGCATTCACGGCAAAAGCCAGAGGATCTGGATACAGGTACACGAAAGTGTCCACCTGATCATTCCAATGTGTGGCATAAAGATCTATGTGGGGGATGACCCCAGAGATAGCAAAGCAACTCGAATACGGTCCTGTGAAGCATCCACTCAGTGGAAATGACCCTGACCCGTCTGTTCAGGGATTCGGCTAGGACATTCCGACGACCGGGTATGTAATGAACCACCACACTGGCATTGACATCCTGAGCTAGCAGTAGAAGATCTGGAGTCAATTCGTACATGAGAACCCAGTGCGTGCTGCCCTGGTTCCAAATGTAAGAGACCATTGTCGCATTGTCAAACAACAGAAGGACCTGACGATTCGAAATGTAAGGGATCCACTGCCAGAAACTCAGAAGAAGAGCCAGAACTCCTTCTGGTTGATGTGAAGAGCTGCTTGATCCTGGTCCCATACACCATGAAGGGAAAGACCTAGAGGATCCAATGTCGCGCCCCATCCGAGATTGCTGGCATCTGCCGTCAGAACATGATCGGATATGGGCAAGTCCGGTGGAACTCCCTGCATATTCCACTGAACATTTGTCCAGGCAAGAAGGTGACGATGAATAGATACTGGTAACTGAAGACCCAGATGCAGAGGATCGACATCCAATGACTGAGCAGAAACTGTGGAAGAGGTATGACATGCAGCCGACCTAGATGAATGAGATCAGACACCGAATTGCAGAGACCGAGCAGCCGGAAAATACTCCGAGCTGTGGTGGACGTGGACTGGGTCAGATTCAGGGCGAAAACCAAGGCAATCACAGCCCTCACCCGGGGAACCGTCTCCATATTCAGCTCAGTGCGGAAATCCATCCCTAGATGGCAAAACGACTGAGAAGAGACCAGGTCTGACTTCTCCTCGTTCACTCGTAACTCCAGCAACATGAGCAGGCTCAACAGTGTGTTGACATCTGACTGCAGAAGAGCAGCATTGAAGTGCCTCTGGAGAATATTGTCCAGATACGGGGAAGTAGTCACCTTGAACTGTGTGAAATGGAAGGCTATCATATGTGACATCAGTCGGGTGAAGTCCCAAGGAGCCAGGTTGTGGCCAAGAGGCATGACCTTGAACTGGTAAACCTTCCCTAGAAAAGCGAACTTGAGATACTTTTGAGATGTCCAGTGAATCGGGCCTTGAAAGTAAGCGACTCGCAGGTCAATGCTGGAAGCAAAATCTCCCTGGGAAATGCAACCAACCCGAAAGTCTCCATGCTGAAGCTGGGACCAACGATAGACTGGTTCAGGATACTTCTGGGTGCCTTTGACCGTACCAGTCTGTACAAGTGGTCAAAGCTTTTGCAGCATGCAACTCAAAGCTGAGTTCCGAGGCTACTATGAAGACTTCATTCTTCCCTGGGCCGATACCTTTTTGCCTCCTTGCATTATCGTTCCTACGATTCCGCCAATCTGTCAGCCTGCCAGAGTTTGACGGTCTTGGATCAGAACTCCTCTCTCAGACTTTCCAAGCCCAAGTCATTCCAATGGTGACTTTATAGTCCATGTTGGGCTTATCCAGAGAGATGCTAGTCATGCTTTCTCTCCCAGATCACATCGTCTCTGCCTTGGCTGCTTATCTGCATCAAGATAGGTTTGACAACATTCAGGCTTTTTTGGTGGGCCCACGACTATTCCATAATTGCATGGCAATGGTCCGCGATGACGTCCTGTGTCATTTCAAAGATCAGCTGCTGCTTCCCCAGCTTGATCCACCTTCTGTTGGAGGCTGTGGCCATTCCAAGCCCTACAAACGCCCTTCTGCTTCGTTTGTGAAGCCATGGGCTGATCCTTCTGCTACCGCTTCTTCTTACTCACTTGGTAAGGGGAAGCATCGGCAGACCAGAGAGATGTCTCTGGATCCGTCCTCTAGCAGAGGAGATGGTTTCTCCTCTCACAGGCCTCACTGGGGCTCGAAATGAAGGTCTTCACCTCGATTCGTCCCAGGTTGGAGGAAGGTTATCAGAGTTTGCAGACCGTTAGGCCACTATCACATCCGATCCTTGGGTGTTAGATGTTGCTCGTTCTGGTCTGCGGATATCATTTCAGTGCCTCTTCCAACCCAAGTTCCTTCAAATGTTTCACATCGGGAACGTTTTATCACGGAGATGGACAATCTCCTGTTAAAGGGAAGATCAAGGTCATCAAGAACATTCATTTAGTGGGATTTTATTCCCACCTGTTCTTGGTGGCAAAGAAGGATGGCCGACTGCGACCGGTTATCTATATGAGTATCCTGAACGAGTCTATGATTGTTCCCAAGTTCAGCATGGAGATTTTCAGGTCAGTTCCATTTCCCAGGGAGATTTCACTTCCAGCATCGACCTGCGAGTTGCTTACTTTCACGTTCCGATTCATTGGACATCTCGAAAGTATCTCAGGTTGGCTTTTCTGGGGTGAGTTTACCAGTTCAAGATCATGCCTTTCAGCCACATCCTGGCTCCTTGGACCTTCACCCGACTGATATCGAATGTGATAGCCTTCCATGGCACACAGTCCAAGGTGACTACTTTGCCGTATCTGGACGATATCCTCCAGAGGCACTTCAATGCTGCTCTTCTGGAGTCAGATGTCAACACACTGTTGAGCCTGCGCATGTCGCTGGGGTTCCGAGTCAACGAGGAGAAGTCTGACCTGGTCCCTTCTCAGTCGTTTTGTCATTTGAGGATGGACTTCTGCACACAGCTGAATATGGTGGCGGTTACCCGGAAGAGGGCTGTGATTCCCCCGGCTTTCACCCTGACTCTGACCCAGTCCACAACTGTGACAGCTCGGAGTATGCTCCAGCTGCTCAGTCTCTGCAGTTCGGTGATGGATCTCATTCCTTTAGGTTGGCTGCATGTCATAACTCTCCAACACTTTCTGCTCAGTCGTTGGAGGTCGATTGTCGATCCTCTAGATCTGGTTCTTCAATTACTAGCATCTCTTCATCATCACCTTCTTCCCTGGACAGATGTTCAGTGGATTATGCAGGGAGTTCTGTTGGACTTGCCCATATCCAATCGTGTTCTGACGGCAGATGCCAGCGATCTTGGAAGTCTTTCCCTTCATGGTGTATGGGACCAGAATCAAGCAGCTCTACACATCAACCAGAAGGAGCTTCTTGCTCTTCTTCATAGTTTCTGGCAGTAGATCCCCCACCTTTCGAATCGTCAGGTCCTTCTGTTGTTCGACAATTCGACAATGGTCACTTACATTTGGAACCAGGGCGGCACACACACGGTTTTCATGTACGAATTGGCTCAGGATCTTCTACTGCTAGCTCAGGACGTCGAAGCCGGGGTTTCTCCTCTCACAGGCCTCACTGGGGCTCGAAATGAAGGTCTTCACCTCGATTCGTCCCAGGTTGGAGGAAGGTTATCAGAGTTTGCAGACCGTTGGGCCACTATCACATCCGATCCTTGGGTGTTAGATGTTGTTCGTTCTGGTCTGCGGATATCCTTTCAGTGCCTCTTCCAACCCAAGTTACTTCAAACGTTTCACATCGGGAACGTTTTATCACGGAGATAGACAATCTCCTGTTAAAGGGAAGATCGAGGTCATCAAGAACATTCATTTAGTGGGATTTTATTCCCACCTGTTCTTGGTGGCAAAGAAGGATGGCCGACTGCGACCGGTTATCTATATGAGTATCCTGAACGAGTCTATGATTGTTCCCAAGTTCAGCATGGAGATTTTCAGGTCAGTTCCATTTCCCAGGGAGATTTCACTTCCAGCATCGACCTGCGAGTTGCTTACTTTCACGTTCCGATTCATAGGACATCTCGAAAGTATCTCAGGTTGGTTTTTCTGGGGTGAGTTTACCAGTTCAAGATCATGCCTTTCAGCCACATCCTGGCTCCTTGGACCTTCACCCGACTGATGTCGAATGTGATAGCCTTCCATTGCACATAGTCCAAGGTGACTACTTTGCCGTATCTGGACGATATCCTCCAGAGGCACTTCAGTGCTGCTCTTCTGCAGTCAGATGTCAACACACTGTTGAGCCTGCGCATGTCGCTGGGATTCCAAGTCAACGAAGAGAAGTCTGACCTGGTCCCTTCTCAGTCGTTTTGTCATCTGAGGATGGACTTCTGCACACAGCTGAATATGGTGGCGGTTACCCGGGCGAGGGCTGTGATTCCCCCGGCTTTCGCCCTGACTCTGACCCAGTCCACAACCGTGACAGCTCGGAGTATGCTTCAGCTGCTCGGTCTCTGCAGTTCGGTGATGGATCTCATTCCTTTAGGTTGGCTGCATGTCATAACTCTCCAACACTTTCTGCTCAGTCGTTGGAGGTCGATTGTCGATCCTCTAGATCTGGTTCTTCAATTACTAGCATCTCTTCATCGTCACCTTCTTCCCTGGACAGATGTTCAGTGGATTATGCAGGGAGTTCTGTTGGACTTGCCCATATCCATTCGTGTTCTGACGGCAGATGCCAGCGATCTTGGAAGTCTTTCCCTTCATGGTGTATGGGACCAGAATCAAGCAGCTCTTCACATCAACCAGAAGGAGCTTCTTGCTCTTCTTCATAGTTTCCGGCAGTAGATCCCCCACCTTTCGAATCGTCAGGTCCTTCTGTTGTTCGACAATTCGACAATGGTCACTTACATTCGGAACCAGGGCGGCACACACACTGTTCTCATGTACAAATTGGCTCGGGATCTTCTACCGCTAGCTCAGGACGTCGAAGCCGGGGTGGTGGTATGACACATTCCTGGTCGTCTGAATGTACTAGCCGACTCCCTGTCACGCTGTGACAGGGTCATTTCCACTGAGTGGATGCTTTTCAGAGCAGAGTTCCAGTCGCTTTGCGATCTCTGGGTTTCATCCCCACATCAATCTTTTTGCGACCCATTGGAACCATCAAGTGGACACTTTCGTGTCCCTGTGTCCAGCTCCTCTGGCTTTTGCTGTAGACACTCTGTCAAACGATTGGAACAGTCTTATCAGCTACGCCTTCTCGCCAGGGCCGATTCTGCCTCAGGTTCTCGCCAAGATACGAACCTGCAGTTATCGAATCACTCTGTTCGCTCCCCTGTTGCCTCAATGGGTGTGGATCAATCTCCTCCGCTCTCTGTTGGCGGAGGTTCTGACACGTCTCCCTCTACGACGCGACCGTCTTTGTAAAGGTCACACGAGGAGGTTTCATGTTGACCAGACTTCTTTGTGTCTTCACGCATATCTTTGTTGGGTCCTCTTTGTAGAGGTTTTTCGAGAGGTGCAGTGGAGCGCATTTCTTCAAGGCGGCACTCCTCTGGTTTAGCCTATGTAGCCAGGTGGAAGGTCTTCTGTCGATCACTCTGTTGATTATGCTGATCCTTTGGTAACACAGATTGGAGAGTTTCTGGTATATCTGTTTGATTCTCGGAGTCTCCAACCTGTTATCGTCAAAGGTTACAGGTCCTTGCTTTTGGATACCTTTTTGTATGTGGGAAAGCGTCATACTGGCACTAATCCATACCTCTCCAAGTTTAGTCGGCACTTTTCTTTGGAAAGGCCTAGGATCTTGCAGCTTACCCCAAGATGGAATCTTTCTTAGGTGCTTCTTAGCTTGGTGGCAGGGAGGGGGAGGTGCCGTTCAAACCTTTAGCCCAGGTGGATATGTGTTTTCACACATACAAGATGGCTTTTCTGATTGTGTTTGCCTCAGCCAGAAGGGTTAGTGAGCTTCACGCCCTCTCGATTGATCCGGCCTTTTTCAGGAGCTCCGCCAACAGTGTTACTTTTACCACTGATTGTTCTTTTCTGGTCAAGAATCAGATGCCAGAAACTACTCCACCTCCTATCTGTATCAGGGCTCTTCCTTCTGCTGATGGTAATTGCCCTTTGCTCTGTCCTGTTCGTGCAAAATCGTATTTATCTCAACCATATGCGCTTCATTAGGAAAGACAGGAAACAATTTTTTCTGTCTCTTATTCCTGGTCGACTGAAGATCTCTCCTCAATTCATTTCTCGATGGATTTGTCTTGCTATTTGCACATCCTACACCCGTCTAGTGACTGACAATTGTATTACCAATCGTATTTTTGCCAACGAGGTATGTGCCTTGTCTACCTCCTGGGCTTATGCTTACTCTGTCAAGCTGTTGGATGCTATGCAGGCAGCCTATTGGAGAAATGCTTCTACTTTCTCCACCTTCTATCTGTCAGTTGCAGGAGCAGTCTGAGGACCTTTTTTTCTTGGGCCCTCTTTCTTCTGCTCAGTCTGTTGTCTACCCTAGCCATTAGACTTCTTACAAGGTTAGTTCCAGCCATGTGCTTGACTGTACTGTCCTTTCTGTTTGTGTGTCACACAGAGCCATATGCCTCATATCTGATTATCTTTTACTAATATTTGTGATGCTATGGTTTTATAGGCCTAGAGTACTCCTCTTCTGTCCACTGTTCCAGCACAGGTGGGTTGTGTGGGGTTTGGTTTTGTGATTCCCTCCTATTGTCTATTCAGCCTGTTGTAAACAATTGTCAGGTAGGTTGGGAAGAAATTTAAATTTTATAGTAAATTTCCTTTCTAAAACCTACTACAATTGTTTACGTGGAGACCCTCCATCTTCTTATTCTGGTAAGAATCCTTCCTCATCGCTGATCACATACCTCCAATGTTGGCAGATTCAAATAGAATGACACATTGGTTATGTGTCTGTGCACTGGTTCTGGAAGTCATGGATTAGTACAAGGAGAAGAGTGTCCTCTACTGGGTGTGCGCCAGTCACACACTACCCAGTTTTGGCTTATTTTTTCTTTGTGCTTTTACACCACTTTTCTTTCCCAAATCACTTGGAAAAGAAGAAAATAGAGAGTATTTTTCCGAGTTACGGACTTCCACTGTAGTGCAACCATGTGCCTAAATATGTTAGTGCTCAATGTGTTACATTGTGCCTTTTCACATAAGTACCTATCAACACACATCTAGGGAAGTCAGAATAAATAGAACAAAGAAGTCATAACAGCTTGTAGATACATTGGTAGAAACCGAGAATTTACTGGGAAATCAGAACCAAGTAAACAATTATGATTATGGGTTTTTTTGTGGTAATTCTATGAAGTAAATATGGATTCTGTGGAAATCTGAACCAGAAAAACTACTCTAGTTCAATCGAACTTACTCCAGGCACAACCACGGTATGGCGGTCCTAAAAAGGATTTTTGTGGTTTGGAGGGATTGTCGGGTCTATTTGGGTAATTCTATGAATCGGGGACTACTCTTTTACAAAGGAACATATCCTCCAAACATACTGTCCTATAAGAAGTCTTTGGGTAACATAGCAACCACATGCTACCATAGAAACCAAGATGGCTGCCTCCAGTATACAAAATGGACTATGGAAACACATATCACCCAAACAACACGTGTTGCGTATGCGCACTTATGGCACGTATCACTATGGAGATGATGACAACATGGCCACTCACACAGGTTTCCATGACAACAAAAGATGATGCAACTGGTTCATGTGACTATGATGTCGCATGAGATCTGGCAAATGTGGGGTGATACATATGAGACATACTGCTCCTGACTGATTTGGGAAGCTCTCTCAGAGAGCTTAACAAGAGTCAGGTGCAGGTGTTAATGGTCTGGGTTAGAATGGTTAACAGGCTTGTATACAATCACCGTAGATAACGAAAATAGTTTTGGACAAAAGTGAGAAAGTGCTTGAGAATTCTCAGTACATGTCCTTGAATGTCCAGGATTTTTTTCCTCCAGAGGTACATGAACCCTGTCAGTAGGAACTTTAGGACCCCACATGTAGTATGATGACCTGTCATCCATCAGCATGAAATTTCCTTATTGGTTCTTCATATTTTTACTTGACTAGCAAGTGGGGGTATGCACAGATGTGTACCCTTTGTGAGACTATGCACCTTGTAATTCAGTTAATGTCACAAAACTTGCTTAAATGGCGATTTACGTCAAAAATGTCAAAATGTATACTTTGCACCATCCAAAGGAATATTCGAGCAGTTTCCACAGGCCTGTAATGCAGGAAACTACAAAACATGTTGCAAACAAGATCCCTTTTTTGCTATCAGTTTTCTTAAATATTGAATGCTTAAATATTGAATGTTTTTTATTACAAATATGAATGATCAGTGTTGAATGGCAAAGGAAAGTCTAATAATCTTGAAAGGTTTCACTGATTGAACCAACAGGCTCAACTCAGATGGCATTACGTGTACACTCCATATAAAAAATTATTCCAATGTCGACTGAGTGCGTTATGTATGATTATATAACAGCAGGTATTTACTCATTAATCAGTGTTGATTGGGAAAACATCTCGCATTTTACATAATACGTTTTCTTCACTAAATCCTTTTTCTGTGCCTGAAATATTTTTGGAGAGAATTTTCTGGATCAAAAGAATCCTTTAAATGTGAAAATCGGTCCAATAATTCACGTTTTGTGTTCTAATAAATCTTTTAAAAAATGTGAATTTTGACGATCCCGTGAAGCAGTGTGGCTCTTCCATCTATTGGATTTACATGATATAAAATAGTCTGAACTCGCTTAATCGAGGTCATTGTTGTTGAAAAAAACATTCTGACTCTCAACCGAAATGGACGGGTACAGATAACTACACATTTTTCTTTTGGAACATACTGGCAATTTATCTGCTTTTCGCCCGGGATATAACATGATAATTCGCCCAAATGTTAAATTAAAACACATTTTTTATTCCATCTGACAGCCGCTATGGAACTCCAGACACGGGGGAGATTATCTTCAAAACACGGATCAGATCCAATTTGGGTAAACCCGATCCGTGCTTCTCTCATCTTTTTCCTGGAGCTACTTCAAAACACGGTATCATAATTCAACTCGAGACCATTCCGATCGATGAAGTGTGTCCCCACGGGAACGAAATGACGCCACCCAGGAATACATTACTTGAGTTTATGGTCATGAGAACAACGTCGTGACATCTTATTCAACCCGGGGAATCGGTCATATCAGCGGTGACTGATATTGGTGATAAAACGAGTTTTGGCTCCCATTCTTTTTTTTTCTTTTTTTTTTTTGGAGGGGGAGGGGGGCTGATTTTGAAAGGATTAGGGCCAAAACGCATGCTCTATTCAATTCGGCGAAACTCAAACCGTTCTCACCCTAACTCGGTGGTAGTGTTGCGGCATCATACTATGATGTGGATAATGAAACAGTCCACCAATAATATTAGCAACAAATAATAAAAAATAAATAGAGCTTGATGAGACGCGTGTTCATAGCTAATATTATTGGACTACTTGATCAAGACATCGTGTTAAGCACTAAATATCCAAAGTTTCAACTAATGAAGTCTCTTATTTGTAGTTAATATCATTGGACTCGAGACCGCACAAGCACTAAATTTCAGAAGATTTTAAAAATGTTTCCTGTGAATATTTTTATATTTGGGGGATGTGATATGATGAAACATAGCAAGTGTTTCGTTTCTTTTAACATTTTCTTGGGGATTAACAACAAACAAAGGATTTAATTTAACACGCCACTGAACAGAAGTAACTAATTGAGCATAATTGTATACTGGTATGTCATATGTTCAACACCTTTTCTAAGACTAATTTACTTATTAATCTGTCAAAGGGCCGAAGCATTTGAAGCATCTATTGAAAAGAAACCCATGCTAGCTGGGGAGAATTATTATTACCAAAACACCAACATACAGACGACAGCGTCTGGCCAAAATGTTATCAGTCTACCCAGTTTCCAGCCACGAAAATAAACATATTATTTCCAAGAAAAAACGTACCAAATGCTAGGAAGATAAATCCGGTGATCCAATAGTCTCCACCTGCCTACAGGACCAGGTGGCACTTGCAAGATAAATTCTTTAATAACAACTAAAAATTTGAATTTTTTTGTCTCAAAACAAAGCTTGGGACCCCTCAATGGAAAGACTCAAAATCCACTAGCTCGTTCCAATGAAGGGTCATAAGCTATGTTTTTGAAACAAAAACTTAAACATAATAAAATTTAAATGCAGATTTTTGTTTCGCCTGAATGCTGGCCAAATTCGGCCATTGGCGTTGTGAATTTAGTGAATTTCCATATTTTGTTTCAGTCACATAGTTTATGGTCCCTCGTTGGAATGCTCCCCTCCCCCGTTAATGAGGGCCACAAGCTGTAAAAAAAGGAAAATATATAAAATTTTAAGGGAGAATTTTTCCAGGCACGGCGGATCAGATTTAAAAGTGGAGAGATTATACTGTCGATCGTTGACTCACGGGAGGCGTGAATATGCCATGGTTAAGGGGTGGGGTGGGGGTGGGGGGTGGGGGCAGAGACAGAGAGAGAGTTTGTGTGTGTGTTATGGACGTGGAAAGCAAATGTGGGCAAAATCTGCGTTTAAGGGGCAAATACCTACCCCTCCCCCGGCCCCCAGTGGCGCCACCAATTTTTTATTCCTTTTTCAGATATTGGAAGTTGACAAGAAAATCCCATTGTGGGTGCCTTCCACTTCCTAAACTGCACTATAAATTTGTTTACCGTAGGCCATGATTCGTATGTCTCTTGCTTCTAAAATTTCATGATTCCGAAGACTTAACTTAATTTGAAAAATACACCCGAGTTGTTACGAAAATGACCGGAAGGAGTAGATGGATTTATTTATTAATTCTGTTTCATTCTCAATTTAGTTCGTCAAAAATAATTACTGAGGTAAACGTGAAGCAGCTTATCTGCAATGATATTAAATCATATGCCGAGTTCGTAATGATCCCGAGTCTGAAAAATAGGGTCCGCACTTCGTAAAGACAGGATGTATCGCCGAGACTGTCACATTATTGTTCTAAAAAACATAGCAACGCACAGAATTTGTTTTATTTTAAAATACTTCCTCTATTTGGTAATTTTATTTAAAAATGTCTCGATGAAATGTTTCGAGAATGAAGGTGGACAAGATCATGTTCGATGGCGATAAACTTACCTTTAATTATACAGGGGGGAATCCAAATGACATATCGGCAAAACATTTTATTTTAACACGGAAACAAGTTAAATATCTCAAAAAATATTGGGCGAATTATTTAAAAGCGGACATTATTCCGGGGTACAATGATCTGGAAAAGACAGATATAATATTTTTATGTAATTATTTTATGAAATGCAGGTTTTAGAAATTCACTGACTGAAGACTAATATTGCTAATCAGGTTCAGACTCTGGAAGAAATTTCTCGTTGAGCACTAATTGATTATGTAATGCTTCTCTCCTAACCGCACTTGGGTACCCCACTTTTCTACACAAAAAGTGGGGTACGCGAAGTGCGGTTTTATATGGAGTGTACACGTAATGGCAACATCAATCAGTCATTCTCTAATGTCTGACTTGTTTGGAGCTACATTAATTTAAGTCATCAGAATTTAATTACAAAATGTATTTATCAATAGGTTTTTTTAGCTCACCTGAGCGAAACTCAAGGGGAGCTTTACTAATCACTTTCCGTCCGTTGTGACGCTCACTTTTGTAGTAGAAAACGCCCACTTTTATGGTAGCTCACCACTTTTGTAGTAGAAAACGCCCACTTTTGTGGTAGCTCACCACTTTTATAGTAACGCCGCCCACTTTTGTAGTAAAATGAGGTCTCCACTTTTGTAGTAACCGTCACCCACTTTTGTCATAAAAAAACAAAGTCACCACTTTTGTAGTAAAATATTTCCCAGTTTTCAAATGCTAAAATTATTCGCGCGATATGATCAGAGTTAAATCATAGAATTTGCCCTTTCTCACTGATGGAACTGTGTATAATTCTGATTGAGATAATTGTATAATGCTAATTGAGATTATTAAATTTCGTATTTTTTCCAGTCAAAGTTCCACCTATTTTCAATGAAACTACACATTGTATACACATTTGGAAATCATTAGAACCCAAAAAAACGATTCTGATAATATCCAAATTTCAATAGGTCTGCGAGAAATTTTGGAGATATTTAAGGCTATTTTAGGCTTAATGTGGTCAATGTTCGGGCCGTTTTCGTCATTATGTTGGGTAAGTGGTCAGCGTTTGACGCCTTTAGTCCGGTGGCAGCATATCCATTCTATAAAACGCATTTTCAGTCGGTATATTCCTCCCAGTCAGTCTGCAAGTATGCATGAATACTTGAATATTGCATTATACTGTAAATATTGCTTGTGCGTATATTTTAGGGGCAACTCTGTTTTATGCGTCTTGTTATGGCTTCTGTAAATAGGGGGGGGGGGGGGGGGGGGGTCTTGAGGCTTGCGATTTTAGAATACGGTTTTAGCTTTAAGCTCATCTAAAAATTTAAATCTTCGAATTTATCTTTTTCCCGTTCCTTACACAAATGTCGACAAAGGAATACACATTGTTAGTACGCATCGCTGGCTGTCTGAACTCGCTTGCTCATGTGGGTCACAATGACACTGTGCATTAAGGCGCACTGCATGTTGATTGTGTACATCTTGATGTTGTAGGGCTGATAGCTGCTTGTCCGTGCTCACCACGACGTTGTCTCTGAGGGTGGGGATGGGAAGAGAGGCTTGGGGGACTCCGATTTCCCCCTCTTGTAGAGCTTTTATCGACACTGAACGATTCTGCTGTTGAAGTGTCTTTAAATTCAGACGAGTTTCTCTATAAAACAAAGTTTGTTTTTTTTCTGAAATCACTACCTGATGGCCCTACATACAAATCCCAAGTTTCGGCCTGATAGCCCCAGTAGTTTCCGAGATCGTTACTGCTCATGCTCGAAGACGACCCCCACCCCAGGTCCGATGGATGGAAAACCTTTCCAGGACCGAACTACATACACATGCTAAGTTTCATCCCGATCGGCCCAGCCGTTTTCAAATCTATAACGAAAACACACACAGACACACAGCGGCATATTAAAAGGAAAAAAAACGTTTCAGTAGGAAATGTCTGTGCCAGTGCGATTTTTTAACCTCAAACACACACCCTCACACACACACACACACACAGACACACACACAGACACACACAGACACACACACACACACACACACACACACACACACACACACACACACACACACACACACACACACACACACACACACACACACACACACACACACACACAGAGTCTTGTTTTCCCTACATACCGAGGTACCCCATTGTTTGTCCTTTGTGTGGACTAACGGTTTCAACCTCGTTTTGCCGGTACAGTTCTGGGAAAACAACCGAGGTAAAGGGTTTCTTTTGTCTTTTGTACCTCGGTAAGGCGAAACACGCAAACTCTTTTGTCTAGTTACCTCGTCAAGTTGGTAAGACAAACCCACACACACACACACGCATACACCCTCTCTCTCACAGACACACACCCTCACCCTCACCCTGACACACACACACACACCCTCACATGCCCACACACACTCACACAGAGACACACAAGCTCAAATATATAGTAGACTAGCTGGGGTGCCCGACTCAGTCCGGGCTACAGAGATCGTCACTGCGCATGAGCATAGATTGGCTAACACGCAAATCACTACCCAGTGGAACGTACATACAAATTCTAGGTTTCGTCCCAATCAGATTTGTAGTTTCCGAGATCGTCATTGTGCATGCACAAAAATAGGCTGTCAGCTCATAGCCGACAGAGGTCAGGTAATTCCCGGCATACAAATCCCAGGTTTCGCTCAAATCGCGCCAGTAGTTACCGAGATCGTCATAGCGCATACGCGAGGATAGGTCCCCACTCCAGAACCGATGGTGGCATATCACTACCCGATAGACCATACATCCAAATCCCAAGTTTTGTCCTGATCGGCCCAGTAGTTTCCGAGATCGTTACTGCGCATGCGCGAAGACAGGTCTCCACCCCCATACCCGACGGTTGCAAATAATTAACCAATCACCCTACATACAAACACCAAGTTTTGTGCCGATCGGCCCAGTAGTTTTCGTAATAGACTCAAAATCGAATGGGTTGATTGGGACGGAACTTGGCAGGCATATATATTCCGGTCCCGGGAAGCTTTTCCACCCATCGGACCCAGGGTGGGGGCCCGTCTTCGTGCATGTGCAGTGACAATCTCGGAACTACTTTTGCGATCGGGACAAAACCTGGGATTTGTATGTATGGTCCATCGGGTAATCATTTGCCATTATAGGGTATGGTCATGGGAGCTAATCTTTGCGCATGCGCAGTGACAAAAACTCATTCGCTATCGTCGGGTGTGTGTACGGTCAATTGGGTAATGATTTGCAGGGCTGGGAGCCAATCTTTGCGCATGCGCAGTGACAATTTCGGGCCCCCATCTAGTCTATCTATATATTTGAGTAATCTTGCTTGTCTATTTGTCTGTCTGTAGTTATAGACTCGAAAACGTCCGGGTTGATCTGGGAAGAAATTTGGCATGGGTGTGTGGTTCGGGCCCGGGAGGGTTCTACGCTACTCGGACGTGGGTGGGGGCCCATCTTCGCTCATGCGCAGTGACGATCTCGGAAACTACTGGACCGATCGGGATGAAACCTTGGATTTGTATGTGCTGGTCCATCATGTAATCATTTTCCATTGTCGGGCCCAGGAGGGTTCTACGCTACTCGGACGTGGGTGGTGCCCGGCTTCGCGCATGCGCAGTGACGATCTCGGAAACTCCTGGACCGATCGGGATGAAAACTGGCATTTGTATGTATGGTCTTTCGGCTGTGGGGTGGGAGCCAATCTTTGTGCATGCGTAGATGCGCAGTGACAAAAGCCCGGACAAAGTCGGGCACCCAGCTAGTTGTCTGTCTGTCTGTCTGTCTGTCTGTCTGTCTGTCTGTCTGTCTGTCTGTCTGTCTGTCTGTCTGTCTGTCTGTCTGTCTGTCTGTCTGTCTGTCTGTCTGTCTGTCTGTCTGTCTGTCTGTCTGTCTGTCTGTCTGTCGCTATAGACTCTAAATGGCTAGGCCGATTGGAACGAAACTTGGCATGCGTATGTAGTTCGGTCCTGGAAAGGTTTTCCACCCATCGGACCGGGGGTGGGGATTGGGGGAACCGTCTTTGCGCATGCGCAAGTAACGATCTCGGAAACTACTGGGCCTATCGGGACGAAACTTGGGCTTTGTATGTAGGGAATATCGGGTAATGATTTGCCACCGTCGGGTGTTTATGTGGGGCCGTCTTCGCGAAGGCGCAGTGACGATTTCGGAAACTACAGGTCCGATCGGGATGAAACCTGGGATTTGTATGTACGTTCCACCGGGTAGTGTTTTACCACCGTCGGCTATGGCATGTTAGCCAATCTTTGCGCAGTGACTATCTCTGTAGCCCAGACGAATTCGGGCACCCCCAACTAGTCTATATATATATTTGAGTAATCTTGTTTGTTTGTTTGTTTGTTTGTTCTTTATAGACTCAAAAATGGCTGGGCCGATCGGGACGAAATTCGGCATGGTTGTGTGGTTTGGGCCAGGGAAGGTTTTAGACTACTCGGACATGGGGAGGGGGGGGGGGGGGGGGGCGTCTTCGCGCATGCGCAGAAGCGATTTTGGAAATTACTGGGCCGACCGGACGAAACCTGAGATTTGTATGTAGGGTCCGTCGTGTAGTCATTTGCCATCAGCGGGTATGGGGTGGGTGTCCATCTTGCGCATGCGCAGTGACGATCTCGGAAACTACCGAACCGATCGGGACGAAACTTGGGATTTGTATGTAGGGTCCATCGGGTAGTGATTTTCCCCTGTCAGATATGGGGTGGGGCCGTCTTTGCGCATGCGCAGTGACGATCTCGGAAACTATTTTGCCGATCGGGACGAAACCTGGGATTTGTATGCATGGCCCATCGGGTAATCATTTGCCATTATAGGGTATGGGGTGGGAGCTAATCTTTGCGCATACGCAATGACAAAAAACTCATTTGCCATCGTCGGGTGTGTGTACGGTCAATCGGGTAATGATTTGCAGGGCTGGGAGCCAATCTTTGCGCAAACGCAGTGTCAAAAGCCCGGACGAAGTCGGGCACCGAGCTAGTCTACTATGTATTTGAGTTCGTTTGTGTGTGTGTGAGTCTGTTCGCTATAGACTCGAAAACGGCTGGGCCGATCGGGACAAAACTTGGCATGTGTATGTAGTTCGGTCCTGGAAAGTCTTTCCACCCATCGGACCAGAGTGGGGAGGGGAGGGGGGGGTGGTGTCTTCGTGCATGCGCAGTAACGATCTCGGAAACTACTGGGCCGATCGGGACAAAAGTTGGGATTTGTATATAGGGACCATCAGTAGTGATTTGCCATCGTTGGTTGTGGGGTGGGTGCCTGTCTGTCTTTGCGCATGCACAGTGAAGATCTTTGTAGCCCGGACGAAGTCGGGCCCCCCGTCTAGTCTGTCTGTCTGTCTGTCTGTCTGTCTGTCTGTCTGTCTGTCTGTCTGTTCACTATAGACTCAAAAACGACTTGGCCGATCGGAACGCAACTTGGCATGCGACTGTAGTTCGGCCCGGGAAGGTTTTCCCCCATCGGACCGGGGGGGGGGGGGGTGGGGGGCGTCTTCGCGCATGCGCAGTGACGTTCTCGGAAACTACTGGGCCGATCCGGACTAAACTTAGGACTTGTATGTAGGGTCCATCGGGTAGTGATTTGCCATCGTCGGGTGTGAGGTGTGTTCCCGTCTTCATGCATGCGCAAGGAAACTACTCGGCAGTTTTGACAAAATGTTGCCTTACGTATAATTTTCATCAGTTAGTCTTCTGGGCACTCCAGTTGTGCATGTTCAACACACCTGCCCATTTAATTCGTTCTCGGACGAAGGCGGACCCCAGCTTATATATATATATATATATATATAAAAAATATAACTTCGTCAATTTGCCGTCATGCTCGGAAGTTTACTTCCTTCTAAGCGGCTTTCATTATTGACTAATTCTTATTAAAAAAGCCGCTTAGAAGGAAGTAAACTTACGAGAATGACGGCAAATTGACGAAGTTATATAAAATATTTGATGAAGTGTATAAAAAATATAGACAGATATATTACATGGAGTGCCCGACTTTGCCGGGCTGGATTGAGTTCAGTTGGATTGTATGGAAGCAAACATGTGCCACATACAAAAAAAAATGCCTGACACTAAGTCCAAATTGGGAGATAATAACTCATGATTAGGAGTTACTAAGTCCTAATTAAGAAATAATAACTCTTAGTTAGGACATATGATCTCTAAATTGGGAGATAATGACTTCTACTGAGGAGTAATTATTTCCTAATTAGGGGACAATACTTCTAATTAGGACCTAGTATCTCCTATTTAGGAGATAATAAGCCCCAACTAGGAGAAAATAAGTTCTTATTAGGGGATAATAGCCCTAATTAGGAGACAATAACTCCTAAATAGGACATAGTATCTCCTAATTAGGAAATAATGGGATCTGTTAGTCCCTAATCTTCTCCTCAAACACAGTTTGTTGGTGTCCTGTCGGCGCTGTGCTCTGCTTGTTACCTTAACACAAGCCGCCAGGCATTCTATATGAAACCTGCCACTTACATTTGTACCTCTGAAATAAATTATCCCCCCCCCCCCCCATAAAAAATAGCTAAAATAAAATCATATTGGAAGCGCTCTGTTTCCATTCTATATCTTGCTGTACAAACATTGGCTAGGCGAATTCTCATGACTCCGGCCTGACTTCAAACACCAGAGCCGACTTCTCCTGACCTCGGGACAGACATCTCACGCCATTATCAACTTCTCCTCACCTCGCAAGGCCGACTTTTGCGGGCGACTTCTTTGAAATCGATTTCACCGATTCCCCGGACCAACTTCTTCAGGTCGACATCTTTTATTAGGATGGGGGTTTTAAGATACAGCTTTTTAGGGCTGACCATAGTAATGGTTTGAATTCCCTATTGACATCACGAAGTCGCTTTGCTACCTACACCCCAGTTTAGTACAGGGGGTATGTACTAGACACAATTCAAGTACATATGAGTACGTTCCGGTAGTGTAGTAGTGCTATAAAAAGCCTGACCTCGCCTTATTTTCCTTGCTTTGATGAAATGATGTCCGCAATATTGGTTTCCCCGGTAACCGCATTTCACACTGCGGCCTAAAGGTCTGTACTAGTACAGGCGAATGATTTCAGGCCCCGTCCCATTAACTTCGACCACAATCAATTACCCCAAAGAGCTCAAAATTGGTTATTTTTCCGTACTTTGTCAAAGAAGAACCTACCTCTCCTTTCTCTCATTTGATAACTTTTAGGCTGAACATGGTTGCTAACCAAGATATAATTGTTTGTCAAATACAGGAGTACCGAAAATAGTATTGCTTAATTCAATGGTAGTATAATAAACCCATAAGAGACACAAATACAAATAATCCCCTTTCACCCACTCCCTCCGGCTCTTTTTTGATGAAGAGCCACTATTTCCAAGTTTCCTGTATAATAATGTTTGATTTGGTGATACTATAACCAAGTAATAACGTGCCAATGCAAATAATATCACTGCCCCTCCCTCTCAAATGAGTCAAAAAGACGGTTTGTCTTTTTTCCAGTATTTGAATTGCTGCAAAATTTCTAATTTTGGGTATTTATCCAGTCACTGTTCTCAGTAACCCCAATCCCAACGCCCTATGTTAGCGCCCCATTGCTAAACATCAGGCAGGACCCTGGCGGCCCAAAATGAGTCTGTGGAAGCTATTAGGATGTGCGCACAATGCTCTCTTTTTTCATACTACTCTTTGACTCATTTCGCTATTTTGGTGTCCCAGCGCCCCATTTCAACTATTTGTATCTATGTCCCAATTTTAGCACCTCCTTTTAGCGAGGGATTTATAAGCGTCAGGCTTTTTTGTGTCCGCAGTTGAGTCCATGAGACCGATGAAAATTAACGCAATGTTCTATTTTCCATACGTCTCAAAATGAGGGGTATGAAAATGAAAGCATTGCGCCCATTTTCATAGCTTTCACAAACGCATTTTGGGTGTCAAAGTTAAAGAAACGGGACCTAAAAACATTACCTCGTACTATAATACAAACCTTTGGGCTACAAAGGGAAATAGAGTACTGTAGTGAACCCATACTACGGGCAACGAAGTCAAAGTAGGTAAAATAGGATCATAGGTATACGAGTAATTGGGTTTTTTTTCCGGGGGAGCGGCCAGTGGTTTGTGGTCTTTGCTTTTAATGCCCTATGTATAGAGTTGTCTGTACCAATCCTGACGCGCCGACGACTCCTGTGTATACCTGTGTCTGCCACAGTAGATAGAATTTCTCGAGATATTTGAACTATTGGCGCCATCCTACGACCTAAAAGTGAAGGAGATGGGCTACTCAAACTTGCCCAAAGCAATACAAGGGGTTGGCAACGACGAGGGTGTAGGCCTTAGGCTTTTGTCGTTGTCGTTGATGTTCTTTATATAGAACTGCCCAGTCGCCGTAGGCCACCTATGTATACTCATACTCAACCCAACAAAATAGCCCCCCGGACCACTTATATTTTTCCAGACTTATGCACCTACACCTATTTCTGTAGATTTCTATACAGAGTCTCCCAGACAGCCCAAGCCATTACCACAGTCGTCAGTGCCAGATATTAAAAGGTACTCCTCGACCATTTCTATGAATTTAATTCACACATCAATACCCATATCCCTAGAGAAGTTCTGTGTATATAGAAACAATTGCCAATACTGGCGCGCTATATGTCTCCCGCATGTATTCATACTAGAGTCTAAAATTGGGACCCTCTTATGACGTCATAACGTCGGCGCCGTCAGAACGTTTCCAAATTCCCTTCATATTCTAGAACATTTTTGTGGACATGTCTTGTGGGACAAACGTGTTCTATTGACACCCGTGTTACTACTCGCGTCTATCATGAAAGGATGGCTGTGTGAATACAGAAGATCTACCCCACCCCCACCCCTTTCACCCATTCCAGAAGACGTCGGTCTGAAAAAGTTGGTTCTGAGAAATCGGTCCCAAAGAAGTCGCACTGGAAAAATTGGCCCGCACTTGTCGGCCCGAGAGGTCAGGAGAAGTCGGTCCTGGAGTTAGAAGTCTGCCTGAGGTCAGAACTCGACTCTGAGTACGTCAGACTGAGGTAAGGAGGAGTCAGTCTGGAGTTATAAGTCACCCCGGCAAAATTTATACTTCGAAAGAAATAAATGGAAACAGGGTGTTTCTAATACAATTTTATTTTTACTAATTTTTGGAGAGTTTCTGGTGTATCTGTTTGATTCTCGGAGTCTCCAACCTGTTACTGTCAAAGGTTACAGGTCAATGCTTTTGGATACCTTTTCGTATGTGGGAAAGCGCCATATCGGCACTAATCCATACCTCTCCAAGCTTAGTCAGCACTTTTCTTTGGAAAGGCCTAGGATTTTGTGATGCTATAGTTTTATAAGCCTAGGGTACTCCTCTTCTGTCCACGGTTCAAGCACAGGTGGGTTGTGTGGGGTTTGGTTATGTGATTCCTCCTATTGTCTTTTCAGCCTGTTGTAAACAATTGTAAGGTAGGTTGTTAAGAAATTTAAATTTTATAGTAAATTTCCTTTCTTATTATATCTTCCACAATTGTTTACGTGGAGGCCCTCTGTCTTCTTATTTGGGTAAGAATCGTTCCTCATCACTGATCACATAACTCCAATGTTGGTGAATTCAAATAGAATGACCCATTGGTTATGTGTCTGTGCACTGGTTCCGGAAGGCGTGGATTAGTACAAGGAGAAGAGTGTCCTCTACTGGGTGTGTGCCGGTCGCACACGACCCAATTTTGGCTTATTTTTAGCTCAACCTGACAAAGTCAAGCTGAACTTTTGCCATCGCTTCTCGCCCGTTGGCGTATGTATGTATGTATGTATGTATGTACGTAAATCCAGGCGTATGTACATACATCCACAATTTCCTTTGGCACACCTCACAGGTCGCACTTTTTATCAGATTGCTTTGAAACTTGCATTATGTCTTTGGGGTGACCTCTAGATGGGCGCTATCAATTTTCTTCAATTTCCGTTAAAAAATGTTGCTGCGGCCATCGTTCTTAGAACTTAGTTTAGTCAGACCTCAATATGTTCCCTTTGGCACACCCTACAGGGCACATTTATGATCAGTTTGATATGAAACCTGGCATGCTTGTTTGGGTTGACCTTTTGATGGGAGCTATCGATTTTCTTCCATTTCCATCAAAAAATGTTGCCGCTGGCAACAACCTCTGAACTTAGTTTAGTAAGGCATCAATATATTCCTTTGGCACGCCATACAGGGCACATTTTTGATCAGATCGGTTTGAAACTTGGTATGCTTGTTTGGGATTACCTCTAGATGGGAGCTATCGATTTTCTTCCATACCTTCCAAGAAATGTTGCCGTTGGCAACGACTTTGATGAACTTAGTGCAGTTACGCATCAAAATTTCCCCTTGGCACACCCTGCAGGTCACATTTATTATCTGATCACTTTGAAACTTTTTTAGCTCACCTGATTTTCAGTCAGGAGAGCTATAGTGATCACTCACCGTCCATCGTCCGTCATCGTCCGTGAACATGGTGTTTGCATCTTCTCCTCCCAAACCGCTGAACCAATTTAATTGATGTTTGAGATAATAGTTTGTTATGACATCGCAATTTGATTTTGTTCAAATCAAGTTGCCTCGCCCATTGGTAGGGCCACACCCAAAAAGTGTGCTGAAATCTTAAAAAATCTTCTTCTCATGAACCAGCAGTAGCAGAGACTTGATATTTGGTGTGCAACTTCCCTTTAAGGTGTAGAGTCAGATTTGTTCAAGAGAAGTTTGTGGGGCTATATTTGGCATCGTAATGGGAGGGGCAAGAATATTTGCCCCTCCCAAAATTTCTATTTTCCAAACCGAGAGGCAAATTTTGACCAAATTTGATATGAGGGCTTATTGGGTCACAAGTACTTAATTTATGCAAAAAAAATTTCTCCTGTCACCCAATGGGAACCGCAGGAGCTAAAAATAGAAAAAAATTAAAACACCCATATCTCCAAAACTACACGGCACTGAGAATTCTTATTTGTTGTGAAGCTTCCTTAGGATCAACAGAATGGAATGGTAAAAAGAAAATTGCCATCGGTTTTATCATGGGGTACTTTTTGGGGACTTTGAAAAAGTGCTAAGTCAGCATTTTTTACCACTGTGGGTAATGGGAAAAACATTTAACACTACTTTTCTCCCAAACCACTGCTTCAAAAGCTTTCAAAATTCACATATAACATCTTTGCAAGATTGTTTCACATGTTTATTGAAATCAATTCCCTGGGTCCATATTTGGGCTCTCTATGGGAGCCCAAATTTTTATACCCCCGCAAACAAAGTATATAGGAATCACCCTGTCCGTCCGTCTGTCCAAATTTTCATGAAACTTTACACAATGGAAGAACTCCATATGGGGATGTGCATGAAGCAATATAATTCCGTTCTGACATTTCCAAGGGGAGATAATCTGTCCGTCTGACCATCCTTGTAAGCGCAACTCCTCCTAAACCGTTTGAAGAATTTTCATGAAACTTTACACAATGGAAGAACTCCATATGAAGATGTGCATGAAGCAATATAATTCCGTTCTGACATTTTCAAGGGGAGATAATCTAACTTATACCGTCTGTCCATCCTTGTAAGCGCAACTCCTCCTAAACAGTTTGAAGAATTTTCATGAAACTTTACACAATGGAAGAACTCCATATGAAGATGTGCATGAAGCAATATAATTCCATTCTGACATTTCCAAGGGGAGATAATCTAACTTATACCGTCTGTCCATCCTTGTAAGCGCAACTCCTCCTAAACCATTTGAAGAATTTTCATGAAACTTTACACAATGGAAGAACTCCATATGAAGATGTGCATGAAGCAATATAATTCCGTTCTGACATTTCCAAGGGGAGATAATCTAACTTATACATTTCAGGCACAGGGGTATCACTTTGTGAGTTTGCTCACAGTACCTCTTGAGTTAAATTAGTGCAGTATGAGGACTATTTTTTTAAATTCTTCTTCTTCAGATCTACCAAAAAGAATATTTTGATATTTGGTATGCAGCATCCTTAGGGGGGTGAGATTTCAAGTTTGTTCAAGCCAAGTTCCTGGGTTGATATTTAGGCTGAAAATTTGGGGTCCCGTTGCCAACTTAGAAATTTTGGACCAAAATCCGAAAAATTTTTTTTGGTTTTTTATGCGTTTCGGTCAATTTTAAGACAAAAAAAAAAAATTTTCTTTTTTTACACTGAAAATTTGGGGTCTGGGTGGGACTTACAAAATTTTGGACCAAAATTCGGAAATTAGTTTTTTTGTTTTTAATGCGTTTTAAGAAGAAAAAAAAATTTAGGCTGAAAATATTTTGTTTGGGAAAAAATTCTGTTTTTTATGTGTTTATCTCAATTTGGGGACGTAAAAGTGCAGGAACTGAAAATAGAAGGAAAATCCTGTGTATTGTGTGGGCACAATCGCTTCATCTAGTTGGTATATGTTTTTCTTAGGAGGGGGCGTATGCAGCTCATTCAACTCCCTGGTTTGAAATTTAGACTACCATGTCAGGTGAGCATCCGCAGGCCCCCTGGGGCCTCTTGTTTTTTTTTTTTGTTTTTGTTTTTTTTATTGGCATCCTTAGAAGAATAGTACATTCTAAAAGATTACAACAGAATTGAATTTTTACAGCATAATATATATACATACAGAGCAGTTCTCCAATTATTAAAAAAATGCATCAGTTAGGTAGTTCCATTTTTCCTTAATACGCACAGCCTTGCTGATTGAGTACATGTATAGAGAATACATTTCAATATTTTTGTAGAATTTTACTGCTCGACCTGAGAAAACAGGGATGATATCACTTCGGCTGCAGGTGTAAATACACTTTTTGTAGATGAGGAGACAGGTATTCCAGATATTTAGATATGCATGCTAGGAAGTTGCACCTAAAATTATTTCTCTTTTATTTATGTTTAGTAGAAGGTTAACCTTTTCCACTAGTGAAAGTAAAACTGTTTTTGAGAAAGAACAATCGTAAAACAGATGTTCGATCGTTTCCTTTGTATTTCCACAGAAAGAGCACAGCTCTGCTTCTGAAAACCCACATTTAAAGAGTTTAGATTTTGTAAATAGGATTTTGTGGTTAATCTTATATTGTAAACTTTGTAGATATGTATCATCTGTTTCCCTAAAAGTTTGTTTGTAAATGAGTTGCCAATCATTATGGTCAAGATTTTCATCTAATGTGGTGTTCCATTTCTCTTGGGTATGTGTGGGTTTTTGTGATACTTTATGAAGAAATATTGGATAGAAATGGTGGTTGGCTTTAGTGCAAGATATGATGTCACTTACCAAGGGATCAGAAACATTTTCAAGTTTTGTCCTATTGGATATTGTATTTTTCCATGACCTTGGTATTGGATTCATCACACCAAGGTAGTTGGTGAATGGTATATCTAGGTCATATTTCAACTTAAATTCTTGAAAGTCAATAATGGCTCCAGAAGCGCTAAGTATATCGTTTATGAAGAAAACGCCCTTTGTGCACCACCGTCTCTAAAGAAAGGATTCATTGTTAATTTTTATATAATTATTATAAAATAGTGGTTATGAGAGGATCTCGGTCGGGGTTGTGGGATCACTATTTTTTAAGAGAGCCCATGAATTAAGCATGTTTTTCCAGAAAGGGTCCATATAATTTGAAACTCTAAGTATACCATGTTTATTCAAAGACCACATTTTGCTCCCCCCAAAAGTTTCAAAATTATCGACTACGAGCATTTTCCATTGGGCCATTGTTTTTGAATCTAGTAACTTTTTGATCCATATCATTTTTAAAGAGCAACACAGTGTTTTTACGTAGGGTAGTTTGAGCCTGCCATCTTCGATTAAATTGATTATAATGTCACATTTAATTTTGTTAATTTTATTCGACCATAGAAGTTTAAAAATTATACTTTGAATTTCGTCTAGTATTCTATAAGCTGGATCAGGGAGAACAGTAAGAGAGTGTATTAGGATGGGAATTGCTAACGTTTTAATAACTGTAACTTTGCCGACTAGTGTAAGATTTCAGAGGGACCAATCTGATAAGAGTTTTCGCATTTTGTTTATTTTTTCTGAAAAATGTTTATAGAAGTAAATGTCTGAATTTAGTTCAAATTTTATGCCAAGGATGGTAAACGTTCTGTTATGATTCCACTTTATACATTTTTCTGTTTCCAGTACGAACCCACAACCACGCCGAGATCCTATCCAAACGATATGAGTTTTATCAAAGTTAATGCTTAATCCATAAATCCGGATATCACAGCGAAATTGTCGAGAGCATTTGGGGCCTCGTTTAGGGAATCTTGGTCATCATCTAAGATTAGAGTACTGTCGTCAGCGTATTGGTTGATTACATACTCTGAATCATTAATTTTGATTTCGTTTATTTTGGGGTTGAATTTAAGGAATGCGCTAAGTATTTTGACACACAGAATAAACAGGTAAGGGGACAATGGGTCCCCTTGACAAACTCCCCTCTGAATATTAAAACAATCTGAACAATTCCCCTTGTTTATAATGCAGCTAGAAACCTCATTGTAGAAGGTGTTGAACCACTGGATTAAAGATTCGCCAAAATTTAAAAAATTCAGAGTTTTTCTGATAAAAGACCATTCAGGTGAGTAGGATCACTTTGAAACTTGGTATGCTTGTTTGGGGCGACCTCTAGATGGGAGCTATCGATTTTCTTCAATTTCTTTCAAAAAATGTTGCCGCGGCCAACGTTCTTAGAACTTAGTTTAGTCAGACCTCAATATTTCCCTTTGGCACACCCAACAGGGCACATTTATGATTGGATTGCTATGAAATTGAAATCTGGCATGCTTGTTTGGAGTGACCTCTAGATGGGAGCTATTGATTTTCTTCCATTTCCATCAAAAAATGTTGCTGCTGGCACTGACCTTTGAACTTAGTTTAGTCAAGCATCAGTATCTTCCTTGGGCATGCCCTACAGGACACATTTATGATCAGATCAGTTTGAAACTTTGTATGCTTGTTTGGGTTACCTCTAGATGCGAGCTATCGATTTTCTTCGATTTCCGTAAAAACAATGTTGCCACTGGCAATGACCTTCAATGAACTTAGTGCAGTTATGCATCAATATTTCGCTTTTGGCACACCCTGCAGTGTACAGTTTTGACCAGATCACTTTAAAACTCGGTATGCTTGTTTGGGGTGAGCTCTTGATGGGATCTATCGATTTTCTTCCATTTCCATCCAAAAATGTTGCTGGTGGCAATGTTCTCGGAACTTAGTTAAGTCAGACCTCAATATTTCCCTTTGTCACACCCTTCAGGGCACATATATGATCAGATTGTTTTGAAACCTGGCATGCTTGTTTGGGGTGACCTCTACATGGAAGCTGTCGACTTTCTTCCATTTTCGTCAAAAAATGTTGCCACTGGCAACGACCTTTGAACTTAGTTTAGTCAGGCATCAATATATTCCTTTGGCACGCCATATAGGGCACATTTATGATCAGAATGGTTTGAAACTTTGTATGTTTGTTTGGGGTTACCTCTAGATGGGAGATATCGATGCTGCTGCTGGCAATGATCTTCATGCAGTTATGCATCAATATTTCCCTTTGGAGCAGCCTGCATTTCACATTTTTGACCGGATTACTTTGAAACTTGGTGTGCTTGTTGAGTGACCTCTAGATGGGAGCTATTGATTTTCTTCCATTTCCATCACAAATAGTTGCCATTGGCAATGACCTCTGATGAACTTATTAAAAACTTAGTGCAGTTAAGCATCAATATTTCGCTTTGACACACCCTGCAGGGCACATTTATGATTGGATCACTTGCAAACTTGGTGTGCTTGTGTGGGGTGACATCTATATGGGAGCTGTCGATTTTTTTCCGTTTCTGTCAAAAATGTTGTCGCTGGCCTTTGAACTTAGTTTAGTCAGACCTCAATATTTCCCTTTAACACACCCTTCAGGGCACATTTATGATTGGATCACTTTGAAACTTGGTATGTGTGTTCGGGGTGACCTCTAGGTGTGAGCTATTGCTTTTTTTCATTTCCAGAAAATATTGTTGTTATCACCAGCCTTTGAACTTACTGCATTTGTGCATCATCAACTTATCCATTTTGCACTCTCTGCAGGGTATATTTATGAATTTCCATAAAAAAAACAAAAAACATTGCCACAAGCAACGACCTTCAAACTTGGTGCATTTGTGCATTAACATCTTCCTTTGGCATGCCTCAGAGGGCACATTCATTATCAGGTTGTTTTGAAACTTTGTATGCTTATGCAGTGTGACAAAGATAGGAGCTATTGATTTTCTTTTCATTTCCATAAAAACTGTTACTGTTAGCAACAATCTTTGAATTTATTGCATGTGTGCATCAACATTCTTCTTTGACATGGCCTATAGTCCACATTTATCATAGAATTGTTTTTATACACCCTTTTTGAAAAAAACGGTTGTATTATGGTTTGCCGCTGTGCATCCGTCCATCTGTTCGTCCGTCCGTCCATCCACACAACGTACAATAACTCAAAAATGTTTGGAGCAATTTTTGTGATTTTTTGGTGGAAAGTATATGTTGATGGAAGGAAGCTTTCAATTTGTGTCGCTGTCCGATTTGTCACTCCAGAGTTATGGGACTTTATTCGTCAAAATATAGGCAATTTTCCACATGTCAGACAATAACTTGAAAATGCTTTGAGCAATTTTCATGATTGTTTGCTGGCAAGTATATGTTGATGGAAGAAATCTCCTTTTCTATTTGTGTTGCCATCTGATTGTTATTCCAAAGTTATGGGACTTTATTCGTCAAAATATAAGCAATTTTCCACATGTCGAACAGTAACTTGAAAATGCTTAGAGCAATTTTCATGATATTTTGGTTGCAACTATATGTTGATAGAAGGAATCTCCCTTTTGATTTGTGTCACTGTCCGATTTGTCATTCCAGAGTTATGGGACTTTATTCGTCAAAATATAGACAATTTTCCACATGTCGGACTTTGAGCAATTTTCATGATTTTTTGGTGGCAAGTATATTTCCCTGACAAGTACACATGTATACTCATATTGTGTGCTTCTCTCTGGTAATTAATAACTGGCATATCATGGTCTCATGCCGCAGCTGTTTATTGAACTTGGTGTGCTTTAGATAAAAGTTATTGATTAGCATTCATTTCTGTGAAAAAAGCTGCCATTTACAATAACCTCTGAACTTACTGCATTTGTGTATCAACATTCTTCTTTTAGCCAGTCTTACAGTTTACATTTAAAAATTCATGGATTACTCTGATGTTGTGCACACACAAAGCTGTTTCGTTGAAATTTCACCAAATAACATTGGTACCAATGATCTTCAATTTTGCCATTTCACTTATAACTTACCAAGTTCAAGTTTGTCAAGTTGAGCTACAGTGTCATTGATACATTCATTTCTTGGTGCTTTTACACCACTTTTCTTTCCCAAATCGCTTGGAAAAGAAGAAAATAGAGAGTATTTTTCTGAGTTAACTTCCACTGTAGTGCAAACATGTACCTAAATGCTAGTGCACAATGTGTCAGATTGTGCCTTTTCACATAAGCACATTTTAGCACATCCAGCATGTGTCGATGTGCTAGTGCACAATGTGTCACATTGTGTCTTTTTGCATAAGCACATATTGGCACATCCAGCATGTGCTTTTGTGCTGCATGTAATGTGCACAATAGAAGATAAACACGTCTAGGGAAGTCAGAATAAATAGAACAAAGAAGTCATAACGGGTTGTAGATACATAGGTAGAAACCGAGAATTTACTGGGAAATCAGAGCCAAGTAAACAATTATGGGTATGGTTTTTTGTGGTAATTGTACGGAGTAAATATGGGTTCTGTGGAAATCTGAACCAGAAAAACTACTCTAGTTCAATCAAACTTACCCCAGGCCCCAGGTCCCACCAGGGTATGGCGGTCCTAAAAAGGATTTTGGTGGTTTGGAGGGATTGTTGGGTCTATTTGGGTAATTCTATGAATCAGGGACTACTCTTTTACAAAGGAACATATCCTCCGAACATACCCCTATCCTATAAGAAGTCTTTGGGTAACATAGCAACCATGTGCTACTATAGAAACCAAGATGGCTGCCTCCACTATACAAAATGGACTACCAAAACACATATCACCCTAACAACACGTGTTGCATATGTGCACTTATGCCACCTATCACTATGGGGATGACATCACAACATAGCCACTCATACGGGTTACCATGACAACACAGCATGATGCAACTGGGTCATGTGACTATGATGTCACATGAGATCCGGAAAATGTGGGGTGAAACATATGAGGCATACTACTCCTGACTGATCCTTGGAAAGCTCTCTCCGAGAGCTTAACATGGATCAGGTGCAGGTGTTAATGGTCTGGGTTAGAATGGTTAACAGGCTTTTATACAATCACCGTAGATAACAAAAATAGTTTTGGACAAAAGTGGGAAAGTGCTTGAGAATTCTCAGTACATGTCTTTGAAAGTTCAGGATTTTTTTCCTCCAGAGGTACATGAACCCTGTCAGTAGGAACTTTAGGACCCCACATGTAGTATGATGACCTGTCATCCATCAGCATGAAATTTCCTTATTGGTTCTTCATATTTTTACTTGACTAGCAAGTGGGGGTATGCACAGATGTACACCCTTTGTGAGCCTATGCACCTTGTAATTCAGTTAATGTCACAAAACTTGCTTAAATGGCGATTTACGTCAAAAATGGCAAAATATATACTTTGCACCATCCAAAGGAACATCCATGCAGTTTACACAGGCCTGTGATGCAGGAAACTACAAAACCTGTTGCAAACAAGATCCATTTTTTGCTATCAGTTTTTAGCTCACCGAAGGGAGCTCAACTTATCACTTGCTGTTCGTCGTCGTCCGTCGCCGTGAACATTTTTCAAACGACTTCTCCGCTGAAGCCAGTGGTCCGATTTTCACGAAACTTCATGTGGATGTTCATTACTATATGGCAATTCATGTTTGTTCAAATGAAATGGCCACGTCCCTTGGGGGCTCTGTATGGGGCATAACTCTGATAGCACCGTATGAATTATAGAAAAATTATTAAAAAATCTTCTTCTCCAGAACCATTGGGCAGAATCTTTTGATACTTGGTATGCAGCATCTTGGTATGGGTCTGATTCAGGTGTGTTCAAATCGGCCCCCTGGATTCCTATTCGGGCTCACTATAGAAGCCCAAATTCGAACTTAGTGCATTTCAGGCAAATTTCTTAAAAAAATCTTCTTCTCCAGATCCAGCCAGCAGAATCTTTGGATATTTGGTATGCAACATTGTGGGGTGGATCTGATTCAAGTTTGTTCAAATCGGCCCCCTGGATTTACATTTGGGCTCAGTATAGAAGCCCGAATTCGAACTTAGTGCATTTCAGGCAAATTTCTTAAAAAATCTTCATCTCCAGATCCAGCAGGCAGAATCTTTTGATATTTGGTATGCAACATTGTGGGGTTGATCTGATTCAAGTTTGTTCAAATCGGACCCTGGATTCATATTTGGGCTCAGTATAGAAGCCCGAATTTGAACTTAGTGCATTTCAGGCAAATTTCTTAAAAAATCTTCTTCTCAAGATCCAGCAGGCAGAATCTTTTGATATTTGGTATGCAGCATTGTGGGGTGGATCTGATTCAAGTTTGTTCAAATCAGCCCCCTGGGTTCATATTTGGGCTCAGTATAGGAGCCCAATTTGAACTTAGTGCATTTCAGGCAAATTTCTTTAAAAATCTTCTCAAGATCCAGCAGGCAGAATCTTTTGATATTGGGTATGTAGCATGCTTAGGGGGGTGAGATTCAAGTTTGTTCAAGCCAAGTCCCTGGGTTCATATTTGGGCTCACTGTGGTAGCCCGAATTATAACTTAGTTCAAGTGAGGAATTTTCTTTAAAAATCTTCTTCTTCAGATCCAGCAGTAGGAATGTTTTGATATTTAGTATGCAGCATCCTTAGGGGGTGGGGGGGGGGGGAGATTCAAGTTTGTTCAAGCCATGTCCCTAGGTCCATATTTGGGCTCACTGTGGGAGCCCGAATGATAACTTAGTTCAAAATGAGGAATTTTCTTTAAAAATCTTCTTCTTCAGATCCAGCAGTCGGAATGTTTTAAAATTTGGTATGCAGCATCCTCAGGGGGGTAAGATTCAAGTTTGTTCAAGCCATGTCCCTAGGTCCATATTTGGGCTCACTGTGGGAGCTTGAATTGTAACTTAGTTCGAAATGAGGAATTTTCTTAAAAAACCTTCTTCAGATCCAGCAGTCGGAATGTTTTGATATATGGTGTGTAGCATCCCTAGGGGGGTGAGATTCAAGTTTGTTAAAGCCAAGTACCTGGGTCCATATTTGGGCTCCCTCATCCGTCGTCCGGCATTAACTTTACATTATCGACTTCTTCTCACAAACTACTCAACCAAATTGAACCAAATCTGGTGTGCATGTTCCCTATCACATGTCAATTCAAATTTGTTCAAATCAATTTGACCTGCCCCTCGGTAGGGCCACGCCCCAAAAGTGTGCTTAAATCTTAAAAAATCTTCTCATGAACCAGCAGTAGCAGAGACTTGATATTTGGTGTGCAGCTTCCTTTTGAGGTGTAGACTAAGATTTGTTCAAGAGAAGTTCGAGGAGCTATATTTGCCTTCGTTTTGGGAGGGGCAAGAATTTGCACCCCGCCCAAAATTTCTATTTTCCAAACCAAGAGGCAGTTTTGAACCAAATGTGATATGAGGGCTTATTGGGTCTTAAGTACTTCATTTATGCCATAATTTTTTTCCCGTTGCCCCATGGGAACTGCAGGAACTAAAAATAGAAAAAAATTAAAACGCCCATATCTCCAAAACTACACGGCACTGAGAATTCTTATTTGATGTGAGGCTTCCTTAGGACAAACAGAATGGAATGGTCAAAAAAAAATTGCTATCAGTTTTATCATGGGGTATTTTTTTGGAACTTTGAAAAAGTTCTGAGTCAGCATTTTTTAACACTGTGGGTAATGTGAAAAACATTTAACACTATTTTTCTCCCAAACCACTGCTCCAAAAGCTTTCAAATTTCACATATAACATCTTTGGAAGATTGTTTCACATTTATTGAAATCATTTCTCTCTGTGGGAGCCCAAATGTTTAAATTAGTGTAGTATGAGGAATATTTGTTCAAGCCAAGTCCCTGGGTTCATAATTGGGCTCACTGTGGGAGCCCGAATTATAACTTAGTTCAAAATGAGGAATTTTCTTTAAAAATCTTCTTCAGATCCAGGAGTCGGAATATTTTAATATTTGGTATGCAGCATCCTTAAGGGAGGGGGGGGGGGGGGGTGAGATTCAAGTTTGTTGAAGCCAAGTCCCAGGTTCGAATTATAACTTAGTTCAGTATGAGGAATTTTTGTTTAAAAAGTCTTCTTCTTCAGATTCCGCTTTCGGAATGTTTTGATATTTGGCATGCAGCATCCTTAGGGGGGAAAGGGGGGGGGGATTCAAGTTTGTTCAAGCCAAGTCCCTGGGTTGATATTTGGGCTCCCTGTTGGTGCCTGAATTATAACTTAGTTCAGGATGAGGATGATTGTTCAAAAATCTTCTCCTTCATATCCACCAGTCAGATTCTTTTGATATTTGGAAAACGGCATCCCACTGGAGGTGAGATTCAAGTTTGTTCAAGCCAAGTCCCTGGGTTCATATTTGGACTTCCTATGGGAGCCCGAATTATAACTTAGTTCAATATGAGGAATATTCTTTAAAAATATTTTTTTTTTAGATCCACTGGTCTGAATCTTTGGGTACTTGGTGTAAGCTTTTCTAAGGAGGGGCAGATGCAACTTGTTGAAATCAATTCCCTGGGTTTTATATTCAGGCTACCATGTCAGGTGAGCGCCCTCAGGCCCCCTGGTGCCTCTTGTTTGAAAAACTGATTGGTGCGGACCCATAGACAACTAACCGTAACAGAAGAAATCAAGATTAGGAAAACATAATGCCTCTGAATGAAATGCACATACAATTGTTTACAGAGTTATGTCTCTTTTCATGAAACTTATCAATTGCATTCAGGTTTGAATTTGAATCACCAGTTCAGACTAAACATACACCAATTTCCCCCTCCCAACTTCCTGCCCCCCAAGCAAAGCAGCACCCACGAAAGATTCCATCTTGGGGAAGGCTGCAAAATCCTAGGCCTTTTCAAAGAAAAGTGCCGAATAAGCTTGGAACAGGTACGGATTAGTGCCGATACGATGCCTTCCCACATACGAAAAGGTCTCCAAAAGCATGGACCTGTACCCTTTGACGATAACAAATTGGAGACCCCAAGAATCAAACAGATATACAAGAAACTCTCCAGTCTGTGTTATTGAGGGATCAACATAATCAACAGAGTGATCAGCACACCATCGACAGAAGACCTTCCACTTAGCCACATAGGCTAAACCAGTGGAGTGCCGCCTTGAAGAAGAAATGCACTCCACTGCTTGTCTCGAAAAACCTCTACGAGGAGACAGGACCTGACAAAGATATGCATGAAGGCACAATGAAGTCGGGTCGACAAAAACCTCCACAGGTGACCTTGACAAAGAAGGTCGCGACGTAGGGGGAGACATGTCAGAACTGCTGCCAACAGAGAGCGGAGCTGATTGATCCACACCCATTGAGGAGTGATCAGAATGATTCATCAACTGCAGGTTTGTTTCTTGGCTAGAACCTGAAGCAGAATCAGACCTGGCGGGAAGGTGTAGCTGACAAGCCCATTCCAATCGAGTGACAGAGCATCCAAGGCAAAAGCCAGAGGATCTGGACACAGGTGCACGAAAGTTACACCTGATCATTCCAATGGGTCGCAAAAAGATCTGTGTGGGGATGACCCCAGAGATCGGAAAGCGACTGGAACATTGCCCTGTGAAGCATCCACTCAGTGGAAATGACCCTGCCCCGTCGGTTCAGGGAGTCGGCTATGACATTCCGACAACCGAGTATGTGAAGAACCACCACACCGGCATTGACATCCTGAGCTAGCAGTAGAAGATCCCGAGCC
The DNA here is from genome assembly GCA_031216915.1 of Pictodentalium vernedei. Lineage (NCBI taxonomy): Eukaryota > Metazoa > Mollusca > Scaphopoda > Dentaliida > Dentaliidae > Pictodentalium > Pictodentalium vernedei. Next base: position 345,481,646 of record CM062290.1, on the reverse strand, counting down.
AATTCGTACATGAGAAGCGAGTGCGTGCCATCCTGGTTCCGAATGTAAGAGACCATTGTCGAATTGTCGAACAGCAGTAGGACCTGATGATTTGAAATGTGGGGGATCCACTGCCGGAAACTCAGAAGAAGAGCCAGAATATCCCTCTGGTTGATGTGAAGAGCTGCTTGATCCTGGTCCCATACACCATGAAGGGAAAGACCTAGAGGATCCAACATCACGCCCCATCCGAGATCGCTGGCATCTGCCGTCAGAACATGATCGGATTTAGTCAAGGCCAATGGAACACCCTGCATAATCCACTGAACATTTGTCCAGGCAAGAAGGTGACGATGAAGAGATGCTGGTAACTGAAGACCCAGATGCAGAGGATCGACATTCAGCCTCCAATGACTGAGCAGAAAGTGTTGGAGAGGTATGATATGCAGCTGACCTAGATGAATGAGATCCGTCACCGAGCCGCAGAGACCAAGCAGCCAGAGAATACTCAGAGTCAGGGCGAAAGCCAGGGGAATCACAGTCCCCGCCAAGGGAACCGCAACCATATTCAGCTGTGTGTAGAAATCCATCCCCAGATGACAAAACGACTGAGAAGGGACCAGGTCCAACTTCTCCTCGTTGACTCGGAACCACAGCAACATGACTTGCCCATATCTGATCGTGTTCTGTCGGCAGATGCCAGCGACCCCGTATGGGGCATGACATTGGATTCTCTAGGTCTTTCCCTTCATGGTGTATGGGACCAGAATCAAGCAGCTCTTCACATCAACCAGAAGGAGCTTCTTGCTCTTCTTCAGAGTTTCCGGCAGTGGATCCCCCACCTTTCGAATCATCAAGTCCTTCTGTTGTTCGACAATTCAACAATGGTTGCTTACATTCGGAACCAGGGCGCCACGCACATGGTTCCTGTGTACGAATTGGCTCGGGATCTTCTACTGCTAGCTCAGGATGTCAACACCGGGGTGGTAGTTCGGCACATTCCCAGTTGTTTGAATGTCCTAGCCGACTCCCTGTCCCAACATGACTGGGTCATTTCCACTGAGTGGATGCTTTACAGGGCAGTGTTCTTTGCGATCTCTGGTGTTGTCCCCACATCGATTTTTTTGTGACCCGTTGGAACCATCAAGTGGGCACTTTCGTGTCCCTGTGTCCAGATCCTCTGGCTTTTGCCTAGACACTCCGTCAATCAATTGGAACAGTCTTGGCTACGCCTTTCACCAGCGCCGATTCTGCCTCAGGTTCTTGCCAAAGATACAATCCTGCTGTTGTTGAATCATTCTGATCGCTTCCCTGTCGCCTCAGCGGGTGTGGATCAATCAGCTCCGCTCTCTGTTGGCGGTGGTTCTGACACATCTCCCTCTATGTCACGACCTTCTTTGTCAAGGTCACCCGAGGAGGTTTCATGTCAACCCGATTTCATTGTGCCTTCACGCATATCTTTGTTGGGTCCTGTCTCTCTCTGTAGAGGTTTTTCGAGACGAGCAGTATCAGGGCTCTTCCTTCTGCTGATGGTAATTACCCTTTGCTCTGCCTGGTTTGTGCAAAATCGTATTTATCTAAACCAAACCCAGTTCATTAGGAAAGGCAGGAAATGATTTTTTCTGTCTCTTATTCCTGATCGACAGAAGATATCTCCTCAATTCATTTCTCGGTGGATTTTTCTTACTATTCGTGCATCCTACACCCATCTAGTGGCTGACAATTGTATTAACAATCATATTTTTGCCCATGACGTATGTGCCTTGTCTACCTCCTGGGCTTATGCTAACTCTGTCAAGTTGTTGGATGTTATGCAGGCAGCCTATTGGAGAAATGCTTATACTTTCTCCACCTTCTATCTGTGTCAGTTGCAGGAGCAGTCTGAGGACCTTTTTACCTTGGGCCCTCTTTCTTCTGCTCAGTCTGTTGTCTACCCTAGCCATTAGACTTCTTACAAGGTCAGTTCCAGCCATGTGCTTAGTTACTGTCCTTTCAGTCTGTGTGTCACACAGAGCCATATGCTTCATATCTGATTGTCTTTTACTAATGTTTGTGATGCTATGGTTTTATTGGCCTAGGAAATGCCTCTTCTGTCCACGTTTCCAGCACAGGCGGGTTGTGTGGGGTTGGTTATGTGATTCAGTTTATGTCACAAAACTTGCTTAAATGGCGATTTACATCAAAAATGTATACTTTGCACCATCCTAAGGAGCATTCATGCAGTTTCCACAGGCCTGTGATGCAGGAAACTACAGAACATGTTGCAAACAAGATCCATTTTTAGCTCAACTTTGACGCAAGTCAAATTTGTGCTTATGCCATGGCCAGTCGTCCGTCTGTCCATCAACATTTCAATACTGCTCGGGCCAGAGGCCGCATATATGAACTGATCTTTGCAAAACTTCTTGGGTACCTCTGTTATCACCGTGGGACGAGAACATGTTTTTTGGGGTCCGGTCTGAAGTTCAGGATGGCCGCTGGCAGTCCAAAATTTAAGACGGCTGCTGGCAATCAGATTTTTGCGCAGAACTTCCATATGAAAGCTCCAATTTGAATAATTTTTTTGTATGAATGTTTAGTACCATGGGATACATCACATATAATACGGGTTTTTTTCTCGTGCGTAAATTATGCAAATTAGACTAACCTAGATTTATTTAGTGTTACTTTCAGCACTGTGAGTGCAAATGCCAATACGGTTCGGGCTAGAGGTTGTATTTATGAACCGATCTTTACGAAACTTCTTGAGTACCTTTGGTATCACCGTGGGACGAGAACGAGTGTTTTTGTGTGCGGTCCAAAATGCAAGATGGCCACCAGCAGCCATTTTGTACTTTAGTTAGTGTAATCAGTTTTCTGTACAGAACTTCTGTATGAAAGTTCTGATGTGAATACATTTTTGTATGAATGTTTAATAACAGGAATACATCATATATAATATGGGTTTTTTTCTCGTGCAAAAATTATGCAAATTAAATGACCTTTGATTTATTCAGTGCTACTTATACACAGTAAGTGCACATGTCAATACGGCTGAGGCTAGAGGCCGTATTTATGAACTGATCTTTATAAAACTTCTTGGGTACCTTTGTTATCACTGTGGGACGAGAACAAGTGTTTTTGGGTGCAGTCCGAAATTCAAGATGGCCATCAGCAGCCATTTTGTACCCAAATTAGTGCAATCAGTTTTTTGTACAGAACTTCTGTATGAAAGTTCTAATTTGTATAAATTTGTGTATGAATGTTTAGTAACACGGAATACATCACATATAATACAGGTTTTTGTCTCGTGCAGAAATTATCCAAATTAAATGAACTTTGTGATTTATTTAGTGCAACTTATACACAGCAAGTGCACACGTAAATACGACTAGGGCTGGAGGCTGTATTTATGAACCGATCTTCATGAAACTTCTTGGGTACCTTTGTTATCACCTTGGGACGAGAACGAGTGTTTCTGGGTGTGGTCCAAATTCAAGATGGCTGCCAGTGGCCATTTTGTACCAAAATTAGGTCCAATCAGTTTTTTGTACACATCTTCTATACGGCTCAGGCTAGAGGCCGTATTTATGAACCGATCTTCACAAAACTTCTTGGGTACCTTTGTTATCACCTTGGAACAGGAACGAGTGTTTTTGGGTCCCTTTGTTATCACTGTGCTATGAGAACAAATATTTTGGGGTTCAGTCAGACCCACTCTGGGACTCAAAGATTTCTTTTCTAGTTTAGCATCTGACTGTCACCCACTTTTACAATACTTTACCTATACATTTGTTACAGGCTATGGTCAGTATTTATGTACAGACCGTTACAATACTTTATATGTACCTTTGTTATCAGGTCATTGCCTAGATGTTTGTCATTGCTGTGTCACATACTATACATGTACATGTCTTAACAAGTTGAGCTACAGTGTCATTGCCACTTTCATTTGCTATCAGTTTTCTTAAATATTGAATGCTTAAATATTGAATGTTTTTTATATTACAATTATGAATGCACGGTGTTGCATGGCAAAGGAAAGTCAAATCTTGAATGGTTTCACTGATTGAACCAACAGGCCCAACTCAGATGGAAAGACCAATCAGTCATTCTCTAATGTCTGACTTGTTGGGAGCTACATATTAATTCAAGTCGTCAGAATTTAATTACAAAATTTGTTTATCTATAGGTTATTTTTAGCTCACCTGAGCGAAGCTCAAGGGGAGCTTTACTAATCATTTTCTGTCCATCCGTCCGTCCATGTTACCATTCGGGAGTTACGGGGAAAAAGATTCGTCCGTCCGATGATTATGGGCTAAGCCCGGATTATGAGCTAAGCTCATAACTTTTTTTAAGGGTTAGGGCCTGCCTAGGGTAGAGTTAGGGTCAGTGGTTGGGTGGGGTTAGGGGTAGCCCCAGAGTAGGGCTTTAGGTTGGGGGGGGGGTTAGGTTCCAGGGGGTGGGGGTTAGGGTCAGGGGTGGGGCTTTAGGGTCAGGGTGGGGTTGGGTTAGGGTTAGGGTGTGGTTTTGGGGGTGGGGTTAGGCTCAGATAAAAGTTCTAGGGTGGTGAGGGTGGGGTTCTGGGTAAATTAAGGTTTTGGGGGGGTTGGGGCATTTCCTAAGAGCTCATAAGTCCGAGTCCGTCCGTCGTAAACTTTACATTATCGACTTCTCCTCACAAACTACTGGATCAAATTCAACAAATTTTGCTGTGCATGTTCCCTATCATATGTCAATTCACGTTTGTTAGCTCACCTGACTGAAAGTCAGGGTGAGCTATTCTGATGACTTTTGGTCCGTCGACCGCCGTCCGTCGTCTGTCGTCCGGCGTCCGGCATGAAGGTGGTGTTTGGGCATTTTTCTCCCAAACCACTGGCCGCATATTAATGAAATTTCATGTGAGTAGGGGTTATATAAGGGCATTTTGATTTTTTGTCAAATAAGGTTTCGGCTCACATTGAGCAGAGGGATGGGGCAAAAATGCTCCAATTCTTAAAAAATCTTCTTCTCAAGAACCAGGAAAAGCAGAGACTTGATATTTGGTATGCAGCTTCCTTTTTAGGTGTAGACTCAAGTTTGTTCAAGAGAAGTTGGAAGGGTTATATTTGACGTTGTTAAAGGAGGGGCAAAAATTTTGGCCCCGCCCCAAATTTCTATTTTCCAAACCGCGAGGCCGATTTGAACCAAATTTTATGTGAGTGCTTATTGGGTCATAAGTACCTAATTTATGCAGAAATGTTTTTCCCCATAGCCCCGTGGGAACCACAGGTGCTAAAAATAGAAAAAAAATTAAAATGCCCATATCTCCAGAACTACACGGCACTGAGAATTTTTATTTGTTGTGAAGCTTCCTTAGGACGAACAGAATGGAATGGTCAAAAAAAATTGCCATCGGTTTTATCATGGGATACTTTTTGGGGACTTTGAAAAAGTGCTGAGTCAGCATTTTTTAACACTGTGGGTAATGGGAAAAACATAAGACTACTTTTCTCCGAAACCACTGCTCCAAAAGCTTTCAAATTTCACATATAACATCTTTGGAAGATTGTTTCACAGGTTGAAATCAATTGTCTGGGTCGATATTTGGGCTCTCTATGGGAGCCCAAATGTTTAAATTAGTGCAGTATGAGAAGTATTTTTTAAAAATCTTCGTTTTCAGATCTCCCAATAAGAATCTTTTGATATTTGGTATGCAGCATCGTTAGGGGGGTGAGATTCAAGTATGTTGAAGCCAAATCCCTGGGTTCATATTTAGGCTGAAAATTTGGGGTCCCGTTGCGGACTTCGAAATTTTGGACCAAAATCCCCAAAATTTTTTTTTTGTTTTTTCTGCGTTTTGGTCAATTTTAAGACAAAAAAAAAAAAAAAATTTCCCCTGAAAATTTGGGGTGTGGGTGGGACTTAGAAAATTTTGGACCAAAATCCTAAATTTTTGTTGTTGTTTTTTTCTGTGTTTCGGTCAATTTTAAGACAAAAAAAAAAAAAATTTTTTCCCCTGAAAATTTGGGGTCTGGGTAAGGACTTAGAAAATTTTGGACCAAAATCCGAAAAAAATTTTTTTTGTTTTTTTCCGCGTTTCGGTCAATTTTAAGACAAAAGAAAAAAAAAAAATTTTTTCCCCTGAAACTTTGGGGTGTGGGTGGGACTTAGAAAATTTTGGACCAAAATCCGAAAAAAAATTTGGTTTTTTTTCTGCATTTAGGTAAATTTTAAGACAAAAAAAAAAAAAAATTTTTTCCCCTGAAAATTTGGGGTCTGGGTAGGACTTGGAAAATTTTTGACCAAAATCCGAAAAATTTTTTTTTTTTTTTTTATGCGTTTTGGTCAATTTTAAGACAAAAAAAAAAAAAAAAAATTTTCCCCTGAAAATTTTGGGTCCGGGTAGGACTTCTAAAATTTTGGACCAAAATCCGAAAAAAATTTTTGTTTTTTCTGCGTTTCGATCAATTTTAAGACAAAAAAAAATAAAAAATTTTCCCCTGAAAATTTGGGGTGCGGGTGGGACTTAGAAAATTTTGGACCAAAATCCAAAAAAAAAATTTGGGGGTTTTTTCTGCGTTTTGGTCAATTTTAAGACAAAAAAATTTTTTTTTTTTTCACAGCCAAAATTTGGGGTCCGGGGGGTACTTCGAAAATTTTGGACCAAAATACGTAATTTTTTGTTTTTTTTGTTTTTTATGCGTTTCTGTCAATTTTAAGACCAAAAAAATTTTTTTTTTACACCGAAAATTTGGGGGCCGGGTGGGAAATTTTGGACCAAAATCTGGAAATTTAGTTTTATCATTTTTTATGCATTTTAAGAAGAAGAAAAAAATTTAGGCTGAATGTATTTTGTTTGGGAAAAAAATCTGTTTTTTATGCGTTTATCTCAATTTTGAGACGTAAAAGTGTAGGAACTGAAAATAGAAGGAAAATCCTGTGTATTGTGTGGGCACAATCGCTTCATCCAGTTGGTATATGCTTTTCTTGGGAGGGGGCGTATGCAGCTTATTCAAGTCAAGTCCCTTTTTTGATATTTTGACTACCATGTCAGGTGAGCGCCCTCAGGCCCCCTGGGGCCTCTTGTTCAAATAAAGTTGCCACGCTCACAGCGGGCACCACAGGGGGTATAACTCTGATAGCACCCATGAACTTCTTTTCCAAAATCAAAAAAAAATCTTCTTCTTCGGATCCACCTGGTAGAATTCTTTAAATTTGGTATACAACATCTCTAGGGGCGGCAGATTCATGTTTGTTCAAATCGAGTCCCTGGGTTCATATTTGGGCTCCCTATGGGAGCCCTAATTTTAAGTTAGTGCAATATGAGGATTATTCTTTAAAAATCTTCTTCTTCAGATCCACCAGGCAGAATTCTTTCATATTTTGTATACAACATCTCTAGGGGGATCAGATTCAGGTTTGTTCAAATCGAGTCCCTAGGTTCTTATTTGGGCTCCCTATGGGAGCCCGAATTTTAACTTAGTGCAAAATGAGGGTTATTGTTTAAAAATCTTCTTCTTCAGATCCACCAGGCAGAATTCTTTCATATTTGGTATGCAACATCTCTATGGGTGTCAGATTCAAGTTTGTTCAAATCGAGACCCTGGATTCATATTTGGGCTCCCTATGGGAGCCCGAATTTTAACTTGGTGCAATATGAGAATTATTCTTTAAAATCTTCTTCAGATCCACCAGGCAGAATTCTTTCATATTTGGTATACAACATCTCTAGGGCGGCCAGATTCAAGTTTGTTCAAATTGAGTCCCTGTGTTGATATTTGGGCTCCCTATGGGAGCCTGAATTTTAACTTAGTGCAATATGAGGATTATTCTTTAAAAATCGTTTTCTTCAGATCCACCAGTCAGAATCCTTTCATATTTGGTATACAACATCTCTAGGGGGGGTCAGATTCAAGTATGTTCAAATTGAGTCCCTGGGTTCATATTTGGACTCCCTATGGGAGCCCGAATTTTAAAACTTAGTGCAGTATTAGGACTATTCTTTAAAAATCTTCTTCTTCAGATTCACCAGTCAGAAACATTTCAGTTTTGGTATACAACATCTCTAGGGGGGTAAGATTCAAGATGGTTCAAATTGAGTTCCTGGGTATATATTAGGGCTTCCTATGGGAGCCCGAACTTTAACTTAGTGCAATATGAGGACTATTTTTTAAAAAAGTCTTCTTCTTCAGATCCATCATTCAGAATTTTTTCCTATTTGTAAACACAACATCTCATTGGAGGACAGATTCAAGTTTGTTCAAATCGAGTTCTTGTGGTCATATTTCGGCTCCCCGTAGGAGCCTGAATTTGAACTTAGTGCAATATGAAGACTATTCTTTAAAAAATCTTCTTCAGATCCAACAGCTAGAATTCCTTCATATTCAGTATAGAACATCTCTGGGGAATCAGATTCAAGTTTGTTAAAATCGAGTCGCTGGATTAATATTTGGGTTACCTATGGGAGCCCAAATTTTAACTTAGTGCAATATGAGGAGTATTTTTTTAAAAAATCTTCAGATCTATCAGTCAGAATTTTTTCATATTTGGTGTATAAAATCTCTAGGGAGGTCAGATTGAAGTTTGTTCAAATCGAGTCCCTGGGGTCATATTTGGGCTCTCTATGGGAGCCCGAATTTTAACTTAGTGCATTATGAGGAATATTCTCAAAAATTCATCTTCGGTTTCACCAATAAAAATCTTTTGATATTATGCAAAAAACAGTTTTACCCGTATGAATCCACAAGGTACCACAAGGTACTCCAAAATGTAATATCCTTAACTGGTTGAGTTCTAAATTATTTTTCAAAGGTGATTTGAAACATGGGTATTTTTTTTCAAAGATACCACACTACAGTAGCCTTAGTTTAGCAGGATTTTGTTCACAAATAATTGTTTGGTTACAATTTATTGGAGAGCGCCATTAAAATGCAACGAAAAATTTTTAGATAAGAAATCTTTCTTCTACTACTGAGCAAACATCAAGCTAATACATACAGTTGAAAGCCACTAAAATGGCTTCCAGCACTTTTCAGTGGAGCCATGATAGTGGCTTCTAGCACTCAACCAGTTAAATAGGCAGATTCAAGTTTGTTCAAATCCATTCCTCGGTGTTCTTCCCTCAAAACTGCAATGGAATAACACCCCTTGGAAGTTTGGTAGTACTGTCTTGAGCTGGTAGAATTGAACCAGTCAGCAAGACATATGATAATAATCATCTGACATGGCACCAGAGTTATAAATAATTTCATGACTTCTTTACTATGAATGTTGATAAGCCTTAGCCATGGCTAGCTAATTTTGATCCCAAATACTTCTTTGAACTACTTTGTCAGTTGAGCGATTAAAGGCCCCTTGGGGCCTCTTGTTTAAAAACTAATTGGTGAGGACCCATAGAAAACTAACTGTAACAGAAGAAATCAAGATTAAGAAAACATAATGCCTGTGAATGAAATGCACATACAATTGTTTGCAGAGTTATATCCCTTTTCATGAAACTTATCAATTGCATTCAGGTTTGGATTTGAATCACCAGTTCAGACTAAACATGCACTAATCCCCTCTCCCTGCCCCCAAGCAAAGCAGCACCCAAGAAAGATTCCATCTTGGGGTAAGCTGCAAAATCCTAGGCCTTTTCAAAGAAAAGTGCCAAATAAACTTGGACAGGTACAGATTAGTGCCGATACGATGCTTTCCCACATAAGAAAAGGTCTTCAAAAGCATGGATCTGTACCCTTTGACGATAACAGGTTGGAGACCCCAAGAATCAAACAGATATACCAGAAACTCTCCAATCTGTGTTATGAAAGGATCAGCATAATCAACAGAGTGACCAGCACACCATCCTGGCTCCTTGGGCTAAACCAGTGGAGTGCCGCCTTAAAGAAGAAATGCACTCCACTGCTCTTCTCGAAAAACCTCTACGAGGAGACAGGACCCGACAAAGATATGTGTGAAGGCACAATGAAGTCGGGTCGACATGAAACCCCCTCGGGTGGCCTTGACAAAGAACGTCGCGACGTAGTGGGAGATGTGTCAGAACCGCCGCCAACAGAGAGCGGAGCTGATTGATCCACACCCGCTGAGGCGACAGGGGAGTGATCAGAATGATTCAACAACTGCAGGTTCGTATCTTGACTAGAACCTGATGGAGAATCTGACCCAGCGGGCAGATTTAGCCGACAAGCCCATTTCAATCGAGTGACAGAGCATTCACGACGAAAGCCAGAGGATCTGGACATAGGGACACGAAAGTGTCCACCTGATCATTCCAGTGGGTTGCAAAAAAGGTCTATGTGGGGATGACCCCAGAGATTGCAAATCGACTGGAACACTGCCCTGTGAAGCATCCACTCAGTGGAAATGACCCTGCCCATCGGGACAGGGAGTCGAATAGGACATTCGAATAGGACATTCAGACGACCAGGTATGTGACAAAACAGCACACCTGCATTGACATCCTGAGCTAGCAGTAGAAGATCCCAAGCCAATTCGTACATGAGAAGCGAGTGCGTGCCGCCCTGGTTCCGAATGTAAGAGACCATTGTCGAACAACAAAGGACCTGATGATTCGAAATGTGAGGGATCCACTGCCGGAAACTCAGAAGAAGGGCCAGAAGCTTCTTCTGGTTGATGTGAAGAGCTGCATGGTACTGGTCCCCTACACCATGAAGGGAAAGACCTAGAGGATCCAACATTGTGCCCCATCCGAGATCGCTGGCATCTGCCGTTGCAACATGACCGGATATGAGCACGTTCAATTGAACTCCCTGCATTATCCACTGAACATTTGTCCAGGCAAGAAGGTGACGATGAAGAGATGCTGGTAACTGAAGACCCAGATGCTGAAGGTCGACATTTAGCCTCCAACGAGTGAGCAGAATTTGTTGGAGAGGTATAACATGCAGCCGACCTAGATTAATGAGATCCGTCACCGAACCGCAGAGACCGAGCAGCCGGAAAATACTCCGAGCTGTCGTGGACATGAGCTGGGTCAGAGTCAGGGCAAAAGCCAAGGGAATCAGCCCTCACCCGGGGAACTGCCACCATTTTCAGCTGAGTGTGGAAATCCATCCCCAGATGACAAAACGACTGGGAAGGGACCAGGTCCAACTTCCCGTTGACTCGGAACCCCAGCGACATGAACAGGCTCAACATTGTGTTGATATCTGACTCCAGAAGAGCAGCATTGAAGTGCCTCTGGAGGATATCGCCCAGCTGAAGTAGTCACCTTGGACTGTGTGCAATGGTAGGCTGTCACATGCGAAATTAGTCAGGTAAAGGCCCAAGGAGTCGGTTTGCGGCCGAGAGGCATGACCCTGAACTGGTAAACTCCCCCCAGAAAAGCGAACCTGTGATACTTTCGAGATGTCCAATGAATCGGAACATGAAAGTAAGCGACTTGCAGGTCGATGCTGGAAGCGAAATCTCCCTGGGAAATGCAACCAACCTGAAAGTCTCCATGCTGAACCTTGGAGCAATGATAGACTGGTTCAGGATACTTCTTGGTGCCTTTGACCGTACCAGTCGGTACAAGTGGTCGAAGCTTTTGCAGCATGCAACTCAAAGCTGAGTTCCAAGGCTATGGAGACTCATTCTTCTCTAGGCTGACACCTTTTTGCCTTCTGTGCGTTATCATTCCTACGATTCCGTCACTCTGTCTGCCTGCCGGAGTTTGACAGTCTTGGATCAGGTCTCCTCCCTCGGGCTTTCCAAGCGTCGGCCATTATTCCAATGGCGAGTTTGGAATCCATGTTGGGCTTATCCAGAGAGATGCTAGGCATGCTTTCTCTCTCAGATCACATCGTCTCTGCCTTGGCTGCTTATCTGCCTACAGATAGGTTTGACAACATACAGGCTCCTTTGCATGTGATCTCTAAGGTGCTCATGCTTCTCACTCACATGCATGCCTGTAACACGGCTAATTTGGAATTAGTTTGCCGGGATGCTGTGTTGGACACAAGCCACTCCCTTCCTGAAGGGCAGCGCTCTGCTCTTCAATCCGATTCTTTGGTGGGTCCGCAACTATCCCATGATTCCGTGGTAGTGGTCCGCGATGACATCCTTTGTCATTCCAAAGATCAGCTGCTGCTTCGCCAGCTTGATCCACCTACTGTTGGAGGCTGTGGCCATTCCAAGCCTAACAAATGCCCCTCTGCTTCCTTAGTGAAGCCATGGGCTGATCCTCCTGCCGCCGCTTCTTACTCACGTGGTAAGGGTAAGCATCGCAGAGGAGATGGTTTCTCCTCTCACAGGCCTCGCTGAGGCTCGAAATGGTCCTCACCTCGATTCGTCCCAGATTGGAGGAAGGATATCTGAGTTTGCAGACTGTTGGGCCACGATCACATCCGATCCTTGGGTGTTAGATGTTGTTCGGTCCAGTCTGCGGATATCCTTTCAGAGGCACCCCACTCTCGAGAGAGAGTACCTCTTCCAACCCAAGTTCCTTGAAACGTTTCACGTCGGGAACTTTTGGTCACAGAGATAGACAATCTCCTGTCAAAGGGAAGATCAAGGTCGTCAAGAAGATTCATTCAGTGGTATTTTATTCCTGCCTGTTCTTGGTGGCGAAGAAGGATGGCCAACTCTGACCGGTTATCTATCTGAGTATCCTGAACCAGTCTATCATTGCTCCCAAGTTCAGCATGGAGATTTTCAGGTCAGTTCCATTTCCCAGAGAGATTTCACTTCCAGAATCGACCTGCGAGTTGCTTACTTTCATGTTCTGATTCATCGGACATCTTGAAAGTATCTCAGGTTCGCTTTTCTTGGGCAAGTTTACCAGTTCAAGATCATGACTTTCAGCCACATCCGGGCTCCTTGGGCCTTAACCCGACTGATGTCGCATGTGGTAGCCTTCCATTGCACACAGTCCAAGGTGACAACTTCGCCATATCCAGACGATATCCTCCAGAGGCACTTCAGTGCTGCTCTTCTGGAGTCAAATGTCAACACACTGTTGAGCCTGCTCATGTCTCTGGGGTTCCAAGTCAATGAGGAGAAGTCGTTCCTGGTCCCTTCTCAGTCGTTTTGTCATCTGGGGATGGATTTCTGCACACAGCTGAATATTCCCCGGGCGAGGGCAGTGATTCCCCCAGCTTTCACCCTGAATCTGACCCAGTCAACGACTGCAACAGCTGCAAGGTCGGCTGCATGTCATACCTCTCCAACACTTTCTGCTCAATCGTTGGAGGCCAATTGTCGATCCTCTTGACCTGGTGCTTCAGTTACTAGCATCTTTTCATCATCACCTTCTTCCCTGGACAGATTTTCAGTGGATTATGCAGGGAGTTCTGTTGGACTTGCCCATATTCGATCGTGTTTTGTCGGCAGATGCCAACGATCTTGGATGGGGCACGATGTTGGATCCTCTAGGTCTTTCCCTTCATGGTGTATTGAACCAGAATCAAGCAGCTCTTCACATCAATCAGAAGGAGCTTCTTGCTCTTCTGCAGAGTTTCCGGCAGTGGATCCCCCACCTTTCGAATCGTCAGATCCTTCTGTTGTTCGACAATTCGACAATGGTCGCTTACGTTCGGAACCAGGGCGGAACGCTCTCGGTTCTTGTGTATGAATTGGCTCGGGATCTTCTACTGCTAGCTCAGGATGTTAACGCTGGGGTGGTGGTTCGACACATTCCCAGTCGTCTGAATATCCTAGCCGACTCCCTATCCCAACGTGACAGGGTTATTTCCACTGAGCGGATGGTTTACAGAGCAGTGTTCCAGTTGCTTTGCAATCTCTGGTGTCGTCCCCACATCGATCTTTTTGCGACCCGATGAAACCATCAAGTGGACACTTTCGTGTCCCTGTGTCCAGATCCTCTGGCTTTTGCCGTAGACACTCTGTCAATCGATTGGAACAGTCTTGTTGGCTATGCCTTCTCACCAGGGCCGATTCTGCCTCGGGTTCTTGCCAAGATACGAACCTGCAGTTGTTGAATCATTCTGTTCACTCCCCTGTCGCCTCAGCAGGTGTGGATCAATCACAGACCGCTCTCTGTTGTCGGGGTTCTGATATGTCTCCCTCTACATCGCGACTTTCTTTGTCAAGGTCACCTGGGGAAGTTTCATGTCGACCCGACTTCATTGTGCCTTCACGCATATCTTTGTTGGGTCCTGTCTCTATCCGTAGAGGTTTTTTGAGATGAGCAGTGGAGTGCATTTCTTCTTCAAGGCGGCACTCCACTGGTTTAACCATGTGGCTAGGTGGAAGGTCTTCTGTCGATGGTGTGCTGATCACTCTGTTGATTATGCTGATCCTTTGGTACCACAGATTGGAGAGTTTCTGGTATATCTGTTTGATTCTCAGAGTCTCCAACCAGTTACCGTCAAAGGGTTGAGGTCCATGCTTTTGGAGACCTTTTCGTATGTGGGAAAGCATCACATCAGCTCTAATCCATACCTCTCCAAGCTTAGTCGGCACTTTTCTTTGGAAAGGCCTATGATTTTGCAGCTTAAACCAAGATGGAATCATTCTTGGGTGCTGCTATGCTTGGTGGCAGGGAGGGGAAGGTGCCAGTCAAACCTTTATCCCAGGTGCATATGTGTTTTCTCACATACAAGACGGCTTTTCTGATGGCGTTTGCCTCAGCCAGAAGGGTTAGTGAGCTTCACGGTCTCTCGGTTGATCTGGCCTTTTTCAGGAGGTCCACCAACAGTGTTACTTTTATCACTGATTGCTCCTTTCTGGCCAAGAATCCGATGCCAGAAACTACTCCAGCATATCCAGCATGTGTCGATGTGCTAGTGCACAATGTGTCACATTGTGCCTTTTCCCATAAGCACATATCGGCACATCCAGCACGTGCTTTTGTGCTGCATGTAATGTGTACGATAGAAGTCTAGGGATGTCAGAATGAATAGAACAAAGAGGTCATAACAGCTTGCAGATACATAGGTCGAAACTGAGAAATCAGAGCCAACTAAACAATTATGTCTTTTTTTGTGGTAATTCTACGAAGTAAATATGGATTCTGTCGAAATCTGAACCAGAAAAACTACTCTAGTTCAATCGAACTTTCCCCGGACCCCACCACAGTATGGCAGTCCAAAAAAGGATTTCAGGTACATTTTGGTGGTTTGGAGGGATTGTCAGTCTATTTGGGTAATTCTGTGAATCGGGGGACTACTCTTGTACAAAGGAACATATCCTCTGAACATATCCCTATCCTATAAGAAGCCTTTGGGAAACATAACCATAGAAACCAAGATGGCGGCCTCCAGTATACAAAATGGTCTACAGAAACACGTATCACCCTAACAACATGTGCTGCGCATGCACACAAAATGGACTACAGAAACACGTATCACCCTAACAACATGTGCTGCGCATGCACACTTACTCCACGTATCACTAGCTGGATGATGTCACAACATGGCCACTCACACGGGTTACCATGACAACACAACATGATGCAACTGGGTCACGTGACTAGGATGTCACATGAGATCTGGCAAATGTGGGGTGAAACATATGAGATATCTGACTCCTGACTCTGATCCTTGGAAAGCTCTCTCAGAGAGCTTAACAAGAGTCAGGTGCAGGTGTTAATGGTCTGGGTTAGAATGGTTAACAGGCTTGTATACAATCACCATAGATGACGAAAATAGTTTTAGACAAAAGTGGGAAAGTGCTTGAGAATTCTCTGTACATGTCCTTGAAAGTCCAGGATTTTTTTCTTCCAGAGGTACATGAACCTTGTCAGTAGGAACTTTAGGACCCCACATGTAGTATGATGACCTGTCATCCATCAGCATGAAATTTCCTTGTTGATTCCTCATATTTTTACTTGACTAGCAAGTGGGGGTATGCACAGATGTACACACTTTGTGAGACTATGCACCTTGTAATTCAGTTATAATGTCGCAAAACTTGCTTGAATGGCGATTTACATAAAAAATGTCAAAATGTATGCTTTGCACCATCCAAAGGAACGTTCAAGCAGTTTCCACAGGCCTGTGATGCAGGAAACTACAAAACATGTTGCAAACAAAGATCCATTTTTTGCTATCAGTTTTCATAAATATTGAAGGTTTTTTATTACAAATATGAATGATCAATGTTGCATGGCAAAGGAAAGTCTAATCTTGAATGGTTTTACTGATTGAACCAACTGGCCTAACTCAGATGGAAACATCAATCAGTCATTCTCTCATGTCTGACTTGTTGGGAGCTACATTAATTTAAGTCGTCAGAATTTAATTACAAAATGTATTTATCAATAGGTTTTTTTGAAAAACTGATTGGTGAGGACCCATAGACAACTAACTGTAACAGAAGAAATCAAGATTAAGAAAACATTATGCCTCTGAATGAAATGCACATACAGTTGTTTATAGAGTTATGTCCCTTTTCGTGAAACTTATCAATTACAATAGGGGTTAAAATAGAAAAATCAAATAAACTTAACCTTTTATTTTGCCGTGAAAACATCGATCGGGACCTGAGATTACAATAGGACAGAAATACATGAACAGTGACATGCAATCATGCTTGGAACATACAATAAACAAACATTGATACACAAAACAGATAATCATGTACACACTCATGCACATAACATGCTCTACCTTTAAATGTGTGAATGAATATGGTAATGACTGGGACTAAATTGACTGAATCAATGATTGTAAGAGAACAGACTCAAATCGCTATCATGATGTGATGAAACACTTTCCAAAGAATAAGAGCCACAAAAGTCTATTTTTAAAATCCCCCAAAATATTTATATATAAAAAAAAAATAGAATAAAAATGAAACTCAAGGTTGATGAAAAAGGGAAAGTGGGGTGAGAAAAAGAAAATTTCATATTTTCAACCGTCCCGATCAAAATATTTTCAAAAATGAAGAATAATGTTCGATTGTTACTTTGTATGGGTAGGTTACACTCAATTGGAGGGGAGTAAGAATCGAAGAACGGCAAACCTTGAATAAAGCCAATACAGCCCCATTGTAATTAACCTATTTGAAGACAAATGAGACCAATTACAATTGGGGTTAAAATAGAAAAATCAAATAAACTTAACCTTTTATTTTGCCGTGAAAACATCGATGGGGACATGAGATTACAATAGGACAGAAATACATGAACAGTGACATACAATCATGCTTGGAACATACAATAAACAAAACTTGATACACAAAACAGATAATCATGTACACACTCATGCACATAACATGCTCTACCTTTAAATGTGTGAATGAATATGGTAATTACTGGGACTAAATTGACTGAATCAATGACTAAATTGACTGAATCAATGGTTGTAAGAGAACAGACTCAAATCGCTATCATCCATTGGAGAGTGATGAAACACTTTCCAGAGAATAAGAGCCACGAAAGACTATTTTTAAAATCCCCCAAGCTAAAGGCCACCAAACATTAAAAAAAAAAAATTAATAAATAACTAAATTAAGAAGTACCTAAATGGAGAAATGGATATAGAGCTTGTTATAAGAAATAAATGAAAAATAAGAAAATATATACCAACTGAAATAGAAATGAGTTGTAGCCATGCAGATGGAACATAAAATGAAGACACCACTCACTGAGAAAGACACAAGAAAATTAATAAAGAAATTGTACATACCCATCCTCAAAAACATTTTCACCAAAAAACCCCAATTTTTTGGAGTTAGGGAACAAATAACCAAGGCCCCTCTCTCCAAAAGACCCATGGAAACCGAAGCGACCATGTAAGTCAAACGGTGAAATCTGTAAAAGAAGAAAAAATTTAATATTTAAACAATGTTGAATCAGAGTTATGATAGTCTGTTGATAATTTGGATAAAGTAGGAACGCAAAAGTCTTGTTCCTTCAAAATTTAAATGAAGAGCATATATCTTTCTCAGCGAATAATTCCCTTTTTGGTTTACAACATTTTAAAAAGGTCTGTAAGATTTCAAAAACTGTACTGTCTCTCTAAACTGAGCTCACCTAATTTTAAATTGACTTGAATTACTTTTTTACCCAGGGTGTCAAAATCCTTTGGCCGAGGTAATATAGCTGAAAAAATTAATTTGGCTGAAGAATGTCCCCTAGAAACAGTTATTAAATTATTAAAAGCAGCGGCAATTATCTCTGTAGGTTTCTTTTCAATGTCATTAGTGCCAACACGGTAAATAATATGTGAAAAAGTGTCAATCTTGAGCTTCCCTGAACTGATCAAATAAGTAATACCAGAAATAGAGATTCCTGGATATGATATCACTCGGGGGTCAGCCTGGCAGCTGATTTTAGGGAGAAGTGACTTCTCCCTCTAGAGACTTTAGGGAGAAGTCAGGGGACAAGAGGGAGAAGTCAATGGACATGAGGGAGATGTCAGAAAAAAACATAAAACATATATGACATCGTGACAAAATAAATGTACATAGAGGACACAATTATGGAGAAAAAAATAAATAAATGTTATACAAACATACACAAAACTAAGTCATGTAGGTTAAAATCCTCCCTCTCCCCTACAAAAAGTGTGTCGTTCATGGTTTCTGAATACCCGAACTCTTTCCCTAACAGTGATGACTAGAGTTACCATGCAGTTGATTTTGAATTTATCTCAATGCAGTGGATTTGAAATTAGCATTACCCATGGTGAGAGTGTTCTTTGTTATAGAAGGTATATTCTTTTAAAAAAAAATATTGAAAGTATTTAAAATAAATTTCAAGTTCACATAAGAAGCTGTGTCATTCATGGTTTCTGAATGTCCTTATTGAATTGAAATACGTAGTTAAAAATGTTTTCGATATCCTTCGTAAATTAAGCGTCATTAACAGTTTGAGTTAATTTATTTCTCTAAGGTAAATGACAAAATATATCAGTTGTCTCCCTTACCTGGTGCGCTGTGTGATGATGCACTGTTCAGAAAAATGACAATTTCTGCGAACCATCTTACATTGACACGTGCGATTGGTGCTGTAAGGCCTGCCATTTTTATCCATCCTAATATGTGTGATTTCCATCGTAGCCTTATTGCATTTAATCCCTTCCAACACAAGTTTTCAAAGAAAAACTTTCCAATGCAAATTGTGGGGCGAATTTCAATGCAACCAATGTTTCAGTAGAAAAGAGCGTAACCGTAAGCAATTTCGACATTTTTATGGATGAACTGTCTCCTACACATTTTTTTTTGGTTTTGAAACGGTGGTTAACTTTAATAAATTCTAATTAACACGATGCGTGTCATGTGTGATTCGTTGTTGTTGCTGGCACTTTTGTTTTTAAATAGCATTTTGTGCTGGTTGCTATCAGTTGGGGCGTATTGTTCGGACGACTTTGCCATTACAACTCGTTTCAGAAATATAAAATTGGGCTAGTTTAGGCTATTTTCAGAGCAGTATGACGGATTTTAACAAAAAAAAAACGCTTCCGCATTCACAAAAAAAAGTAAACACGGCTGTTTACTTTTTTTGTGAATGCGGAAGCATTTTTTTGGGGGAAATAAAACATAAGAAAATACAGTAAACTGCCATGTCTCCCAAGGAAGTTTTGGAGGGCGACTTGAATTTTGCCCCCAATATAAGCCAAGGCGACTTCTTCGCCCCAGTCACCCACTCGGCTGACCCCTGGTATCACTTGAGTATCATGAATATCCGTCACATATTTGCAAATGTAGTCGGAAATAATGGCTACATTTCTGGAGTTTTAGCGGAAATATACAAAAAAGGAAAGTGAGAAAAAAGGTCACATATCTGTATCTAAAATTAAGTCTCTCATTCTCTTTGCAACAAAAAATTTATCATTTAGAGTATAATATAAATAATTTTTGTATGCATCACTGCACCAGTCACCCAAAAGTTGGATTAATTCACCTGGAACTTTTGCCTGAAAGGCCCATGAGGCACCACCTCTCCTAAAACTATGTAACGAATATAAAGAGCTGTCTCTACCGATGCTACTGATGACAAATGGAATGAAAGACTGTAACTGCGAATAAGTGATAGGCCTCAGAGTAGATTTGTGAAAGAAAACTGGATCTGAAGATTTACCCAGAACCAATTGTATCATGTTTTTATAAGCTTTAACCAGACATAAAGCAGAATGAGGAATAGCCAAAATTGGAATTTTAAGAATTTTTTTACCAAATTGAATTGTTTTGGACCATTTGATAATTACTAATAGTAGTTCATCACTGTAAATTATATCCCCTCTTGTTAATTGACGATTAGGATTAAAAGAGGAGGCAGTATCAGGTACCAAATTTGATTCTTTTTCACTAATCCTGAAGGCTTCTCGGGTTGCAATAGCATTTCGCTTTGCACGCACCACACGCAATTCTCACCTTGAAAGTATCAAAGTGTGAGATTGATTACAGTATTCATACACTGTATAAAATGCCACACTGTCCAGTGACATCATCTTTTTCGCTTTGAGCATGCTGCTTAGTAGTAGACTAGAAATATTGGGGACATCTCTGAAATTTCTAAATCCTTATTTAAATGGCAAGGACTAACCTTTTGAATTCGGGTTCAGTCTCGGAGTCTGATGTCAGTACTGAATCTGATTCCGATTCCAGTCAGACAACTTCGGAATCAGTTCGAACTAGTGATATCTCACTGCCGTCCACTTCCACCATGAATACGGAAGATAGGAGTCGGGCCTTAAAAATTTTAATTTCTGATGATGGCACTTCATCATTTTCTGGATATCGTAATCCAAAAACAAATGACCACAAACAGGCCGAGAGTATAGGTAAAACAACCTGTTGTCAATACTGCGAAAACAAGGATGCAGAAACTGACACAGTCAGTAAAAATCGGACAGTGGAGGTTAGCAATAAAAAATCTAAAACTGCCTTCCCAAATACACATGTCACTAAAAAGAGATGTGATAAGTCAAGTAACATGGTTACTCACAATTTACAAATTCGAGTTCAGAATTTAACTGCCTCGAGTAGCATAGCTACCGAGAGTGGAAATGAATCATTTCCTGAGTCTTGTCAGCCCAAACACAAATCAAAAAAGGGGGCTAAACAGTCGAGTAGCATGGCTGCCGACAATTTACAGGCTCAAAAGGCACATAGCTCATCCATCCAATGATGTTCAAATTTCCCGTCCAGACTTAGAGTCAGATAAGAACATTCCTTCTGTGTCGGATTCTTTGATTCTGATGACAACTTGTCACATGATGATGACTTTAATTTCCCCACCAATTTCGTTGATGAGGGTAATTTTGGGGACAATATCAAAGAGTCTCTTGCTGAATTTGCAAATAAATCTTCCACATGCAAATCGAATATGGATGCATTGCTCAGCAATCATCTCATTCCTGGGAATGCAAAATTGACACAACCTCCTAAAGTGAATCCTGAATTATAAGATCAATTAGAGACACACGAAAAATTTCGCGATGTTCAGATTCAGGAAATTCAAAGAGGCATAGCTTCATCTGCAGTGCCATATTTTACAATTTTGAAAAATCAGATGAAATCAGGAAATTAAATCAAGCTCGACAAAAACTGATTAAAAAGAACAAAAGCAAAGAAAAGATTTTAGAAATTGAAAAGAAAATTGAGGATATTATGGGGGAAATTAAAACTCTCTCCGTGGTTGGCATCTCCCTGGCAGGAGGGGCAAATTTAGTACCCTCCACCAAACGTAAATTCCTTTTGAAGCCTAGTTTTAAGCCTCAATTTAGGACGCTCTGTTCTCAAAAACAGGCTGTCTCTGATTTACTGTTTGGAAAGGACATCAATCAGTCACTTAAGGCTTACAATGACCCAGTCAGAATTACCTCCAATTTTTCAAGGGGCTCCTATAAGAAACAGAGCCACAGATTTGGGCCTTCATCTCGACCAAATGATCGTCGGGCTTACAACCCTGACAGAAAGTCAGAGGGTATTTTAAGAGGCGGCCACAGTCAGGGTTTTCGCCCAAGAGGAGGGAGAAACAGAGGCAACTGGCAACGTCGCAACAGATGGCCCCGTCAGTAAAGGTGAGTATAGTTTATCCTAAACAACAAAAGTTTGCGGCAGGTTCATTTTCCCAGAACATTGATGAATGGGAGAAAATTACTTCTGACAAATAGATTCTCGATACTTGCGAGGTCACAAACTTGAGTTTGAGTCTACACCTGTTCAAAAAATTACACCAATGCCTTTAAGCTTCTCCAAAACAGAAGAAATAGCACGACCACGAAATAAAACAATTAATATCCAAAGGAGCAATTTCAAAATCCAAACCTGAAAAAACCCAATTTGTTTCAAATATTTTTGCTAGACCAAAGAAAAATGGAGAGCTTCGACCGGTTATCAACCTTCGTCGACTTAATAAATTCATACAGTACCACCATTTCAAAATGGAAACATTAAGTTCCGTTCAGAAAATGATCCACAAAAACAAATTTTCACATCCATTGACATGAAAGACGCATATTTTAGTGTCTCCATTCACAAGAGATTCAGACGATATCTTAAATATTTCTGGAAAGAATACTTTATGCATTTAACGGTCTTGCTTTTGGCCTGTCTTCTGCGCCACGGGTGTTCACAATATTACTGAAACTCATTTGCTAATCGCAGACAAGATGGCACTAGGTGCTCACACTATATTGATGACTCTTTGGTTTTCAACAAGTGTAAAGAAAGGTGTCAGACTCAAACTCAACAACTTTGTGACCTATTACATCAGTTAGGGTTCACGGTCAATCTGAAAATTTTTTCGACTTATTCCAAAACAAACCATTACATATTTGGGATTCGAGTTAAATTCCAAAACTTTTCGGATCAGACTCTCAAAAGAAAAGGTGCACAACATCATTGCCACTTCTAAAAAGGACTTATCAGCAAGGAAACCTACAATACGGATGTTGGCTCAATTAATTGGGTTATATATCGCCTCCTTTAAGGCAGTCAAACCTGGGCCGCTATATTACCGCCGATTTGAACAGGAGAAGAATGCCGCTTTAAGTAAACACAAGTCCTATAACAGGAATCTTATTTTGTCCAGTAACGCTAAAGCTCAAATCAATTGGTGGATAATGAATGTCACTAAAAACAATGGTGCTCCAATTCGAGAGCAAGAGGCCAGTGCCTACCTCGAAACAGATGCTTCCTTAACTGGATGGGGAGCAGTTTTCGGACAGGCAAGTGCCAGTGGTATCTGGGATACCGCTGAACAGCAATATCACATTAACATTTTAGAACTCTTGGCAATAAAATGAGGATTAGAAACATTTTGCAATAAATCATCAAACTGTCACATCACCATCAAAACAGATAATACAGTGGCAGCTAGGTACATAAATAAAATGGGTGGCAGACGGAATTCCTTACTCTCCATCACGAAACAAATGTGGCAATTTTGTTTTTCAAAGCATTTACATAGCTCCGCTATCCATATCCCTGGCAAAAGCAACACTGTGGCTGATCGACTGTCTCGACAAATA
The DNA here is from genome assembly GCA_031216915.1 of Pictodentalium vernedei. NCBI lineage: Eukaryota > Metazoa > Mollusca > Scaphopoda > Dentaliida > Dentaliidae > Pictodentalium > Pictodentalium vernedei. The sequence goes on along the minus strand of CM062290.1, from coordinate 345,458,322 downwards.
CAGTCCAACACTGAATGGATGTTGAATCCATACATTTTCTCCAAAATTACAAACTGTTTTGTTCACACCAACTGTTGATCTGTTTGCATCAAGTGTTAATGCCCAAATGTCAACTTATGCCTTATGGTTCCCTGATGTTAATGCGATTGGCATTAATGCCTTTTCGTTTTCATGGGCAAATCACTTACCATATATTTTTCCTCCTTTCAGCCTCATGAATCGAATCCTCACAAAGATAGTAGCAGACAAGGTAATAAAAGCTATCCTCATAGTGCCATTTTGGCCAACGCAAGATTGGTTTCTGGCATTGTTGCACACTCTAGCCGATTTACCAATAAAACTGCCTGAAACACAGGAACTTATCACAAATCTCGTAAACGGGGGTAAGCATCCTCTGTACCAAAAGTTACACATGATCACTTGCGTTGTATCAGGCGACACCTCAAAGGTAAAGGGTTTTCAACATTGGCGTCAAAAATAATTACTTAGTCTTGAAGGGAATCTACAAATCGACAATACAACTATGCCTGGGGGAAGTGGATTACTTGGTGTTGTAAACGACATCACGATCCCATTCAAACATCTAAAACTGTGATAGTTCACTACCTTTCACATTTACTCAAACAAGGGAAATCCTATAGTCTTATTAATACACATAAATATAGCTATGCATCTGCAGAATGTGCTATTATTGGGCTCTGATTTCTCCTGAACACCAATAATTACAAGATTCATGAAAGGGGTGTCAAATCTTCGACCTCCGCAGCCTAAATATACAGGTACCTGGTATGTATCAGAAGTTTTGAATTATCTTGGAACTCTTCATCCATTGACATGACTGTCATTGGAAACATTAACCAAAAAATTAGCCCTCCTCATGGCACTAGTTTCAGTTCAGAGATATAGCACTCTCAAGTCATTGGACATAACACAAATGACTGAACAGAAAAATAAAATTCAATTTATTACCCAGAAATCTCAAAAAACTTCCACTTGAAGGAAATTCAGTTATACAATTGAACTCTTCCCTTTCAGGAATGACAAAAATTGTGTCTTTACTACACTCAAGGAATATTTAAAAAGAACTCAACAAATTCGTAAAAGTACAGATTTATTTATTTCATATAAAACAAAGAAATCAGTAAAAACTTCCACCATTGCCAAAAGATCCAAAGATTTTGGATCTTTTGAAACAATCAGGCGTCAACACTGCCCACTTCAAGGCTCACTCGGTTCGAAGTGCTTCCAGCTCATCTGCAATGATAAAGGGCATAACATTGAATTGCATATTAAAAACAGCTAATTGGCAGTCTGCTAACACATTTTACAAATTTTATTTTAGACATGATTCAAGTACAGTCCAGTGGAAGAAGTTTGCAAAGGCTGTGTTACAGAATGGTAAACGCTGAAGATGTACAGACATTCATGTAACACTTTTTGAACATTAAATATACACAGTATCTTGATGTGTTGTTCTTTGTTATAATGGAACAATCACTCTGGGGATCTCATTCAGTAGTAAATGATCATTGATCTTTGAAGTTGCTAACTCAACCCGAGAAGCCTTCAGGATTAGTGAAAAAGAATTCCCCCCTCTCATGCCAGCATCTGATAAGATGCGCAGCGATGAGAGGGATTCTTTAAGATAAGCCTGAAGGCTTAGAGGGTATCACCCACCCCTATCATCAGTTGGGGTGCTTAACATCTCTATCACCCAACCCATTCAGGATCGATTTCAACAATACTTTTCCTGATTATGATACCCGCAATGATTATTTACCCATTTATTTTATGATAGGTCTTTGGAAAAAGATGCTGTCACTGGACAGTGTGGACTTTTATACGGTGTATGAATACCTTAATCAATCTCACACTTTGATACTTTCAAGGTGAGAACTGCGTGCAGTGCATGCAAAGCAAAATGCTAACTCAACCCTCTAAGCCTTAAAGAATCCCTCTCATCGCTGCACATCTTATCAGATGCTGGCATGAGAGGAGGAAATTTTCTAATCACTAAGAAAAAAGCCAGAAGGAACAAAGACCAAAATGAAGAATGCTGAGCATTTTGGTGATCTAAAATTGCAGTGATTTCTAGTAAAATACTTGGGGTGATGGGCAATGCTTGATGAATAGTGTGCAGTTTTATTCGTCTTAGACCACGAAGCAGCAGTTTGAGCTATGAATTGAAGCAATCAGTATTGCAATCAAAAGGAATATGTAACATTTTAACATCACTGAGATAATTTCTAATAGAATCAACCGAGGAGAAGGAATGACTCAAAAATTGTGCAAATAACTGAACAGTTGTTAATTCCGCTGGAAGTGGGGTTAATGCAAAATATGTACAAAATAAAAAGTAAGCCTTCCACTGTAATTTTAAATTTTTATCCGTTCCTTCAGAAAATGCTTTCGATAATGAAATTTAACATTTTTCTTCAACTGTTCGAGTTCCAAATCTGAAAAAGTAAGAAATTACCAATCATGATCAAACCTGAAATATTTCTCAGGTACTGTTAAATCAATCATATTAGTAACATCCACTGACCGAAAAAATTTAAATGAAGCATCAGAACTTGCATACCACCGAGAAAGATAATCTGAAAACCTATTTTCACTACCTTTAATATGACATGCTCGAATTTCAAACTGGTTAAGGGTAGCAATGAAACAAATTTCTCTCAAACAATCTTGTAAGAAAGATTTCCTTGTAGCACCTCCATTGGTAACTGATACAGAAGTCATGTTATCACAGTTAAAAATCACCCTTTTCCCTACAAATTGTTTGGCCCAAATTTTCAAAGACACCACAATAGTAAGAAGTTCTAAATCAGTAATGTGTAATTTCTTTGTTCTAATAAAAGAAGGGAATGAAGAGTGAAAAAATTCCTGTCCATAAATACCACCACAACCAGAATTTGAGGCATCTGAAGCAATAACCGAATCTGGACTGGACCAGTCTACAAAATTCATCATTGTATTTCCATTGTATAAGGGTAGATAATGTAACCACCACAATACATCTTCAGGGCTTGATTTAATCTGAAAATTTTGAATAGCAATTTACTATTCACCCTGGAAAATTGATTAGCAGTTGATCCAAAAGCACTTGAAACTAATAAATCTTGAATAGCAAAATTCAGAAATTGGAGAGCAAAGTGCTATGCTAATCCAGTTAAATCGAGCCCTGTACATCTTTGTGAACATAAGAAGGAACTTCTAAAAATAGGTCTGCATTATGATGAAAGGATCTTAGCCAACAGAGAATTCTGGATACAAAAATACCAGGGCGTACACAATGAGCAACAAAGTGGAGTTTTCCCAACAATGACTGCACTTCCCTTAAAGAGGCTTTATCTTTGGATAACCAATTTTTTTGTTATTTCAAAGATTTCTTGAATCCGTTCTGAGGTAATCTGAAGAGTCAATGAAACTGTATCGAATAAAATGCAAGAAAAACCATTTGGGTGGAAGGAGGACAAGATTTACTTTCAGACTCAGCTAAACCACAATTGTCCAAAACAGATTTTAGTTCCTTAAAAGCCAAAAGAGCATCACCAGAACATTCAGAACCAGCAAAATCATCCAAATAATTGTTTACAGACAAACCCGACTATTTACAAATGAAAGCTACTGCATTGGTGCCCCTTTGACAATATATGCAGCTGACCTAAGGCCCATAGACAAAACTGAATCAAAATATAATAACCCTTTCCAAGTAAATCCTACTAAATGCATATCACCTGGGTCAGTAGGAATTTGTCTTTTTGCTCTACTCAAATCTCATTTGAAAATAAGACAATTTTTTCCTTTTTTACCATTCAGACTAACCAAATCGTCAACTGATGGATACTTTAAGGACATTTTCTTTCCAAGATAAGAAGTTTTAGAAATACCATCATTAACCGAGGTACCCCTAGGATAACTTAAATCCAAAATAAATCTTCATTCATCTGAATTCTTTTTGGGGACAGAGTTAACTGGACTCAAATGCACATTAGCTGAGAAAGGATTGTCTGAGAAAGGGCCTAAAATAGCATGTTTACCAAGTTCAGAATCAATATAATTATCGAGATGCGCAGAAAAATTTATCGCACCTTTGTGATTGGATCTTGATTTAACTTGATAAACATTATTTTTCTCATAATTAATTGGAAAACCATATTCCAAAAACTGACAAATGTCTCTGTCTGAATAGTCGACAAGGGAATTTTTAAAGAATGGAATATTCAGATTGGAAGGAGCTGGATGTAACTGAAGCTCATAATTATGAAATCCAGAATTGCAAACAATATCATGAAGTTCAATCATTTTCTTTGAAAAAGAATTCAATTTAATATTAAAATTGGTATCAGGCACATAAGACTGCTTTTCCAATTTTTTAGAAGAATGTGTAAAAGTTAGAGGATCATCATCCAAAATGTTTGTACAAAGAGAAAATTCAATATCATTATCAGAGATAACATTCGATACTTTCAGAAATTCAACATCAGTAAAATTTACATCCTCAAAGTCAGTACAGCTTTCGCTAGTACTTATATTTGAATCGGATTCATGATCATTGCTCAAATTGGCCTTTCTGCTAACTGGGTTATGAGGATTATTGTGAACATTTTCTACAAAATCAGATTTCAGATACTCGGGATAAAAAATATCAGCTAGAGGGTCTAAATTTTTAATACTTAACAGAGTTTCCATGCCCAATGATAGTCATCTTATATAAGGACAAGCCGAAGATGATTCAGGGTGGTACAATTTTTCTATTATCTTTTGCCAAGAGGTGGCACTAACATGTTCGACCAAATGTGTCTGTCCGCGAACAGTAGTTTTGTGTGGAGCAGTTAACATACATTTATTTCTTTGATAAGCTGAGCAGAACCAAAGTGTGTCAGCTTTCTCATCCAATTTTGAGAAACCAAAAGATTTGGGCCTGGAAACTCTGACATGTTTCGCTAAAATGGCTGTTTCAATTTGTGATGGATCATCATCCCAAGTGTTGATTCCCAACTCAATCCGTCGTAACCAGTCGCTATAAAACTTAAGCAATGCAGCCCAATGATAAATTGAATAAAAATAAGACATTTTTTTGAGAAAATTAAGTCTACCACATCTTTCTGATTTATGAATTCCTTTGCGAGTCAGAATTTCGAGCTCACCAGCAACAAACTGTTGGAAGCTCAAATCCCTGAACTTAACGTCAGAACCTGAATACTCAAACTGCAAAGCGGCATGTGGGAATAGAACCCGATCACTGCCTCTGGCCTCTATTCCTGATTTGAGCTGGGAACCAGATTTGATTTTCGATTTGTACCTGCTTACATTACTCACATTGGAAAGATCAGAAGAAGAATCTTCATCTGAACTTGAAAGTACTAGGTGCAAATTTTTGTCAGATTGTCTTTTTGATTTGGATTTTTTGTGAGAAACTTAATCATCTGATTCACCTTCTGAATCCGAAGATGAAGATGTCAGTCCTAAATGACTCATCTTTTTGTTTACTGTCCGATTCAAATCAATTTTTTAGCTCAACTTGACAAAGTCAAGCTGAGCTATTGCCATCACTTCTTGTCCGTCAGCGTTAGTATAAAGTATGTATCTACGTCCACAATCTCCTTTGGCACACCTCACAGGACGCATTTATCATCAGATCGCTTTGAAACTTGGTATGCTTATTTGGGGTGACCTCTAGATGGGAGCTATCGATTCTTCCATATCTGTCAAAAAATGTTGCCGCGGCCAACGTTCTTAGAACTTAGTTTAGTCAGACCTCAATATTTCCTTTTGGTACACCCTACAGGGCACAGTTATGATCAGATTGGTTTGAAACCTGGCATGCATGTTTGGGGAGACCTCTAGATGGGAGCTATTGATTTTCTTCCATTTCCGTCAAAAAATATTGCTGCAGCCAACGTTCTTAGAACTTAGTTTAGTCAGACCCCAATATTTCCTTTTGGAACACCCTACAGGGCACATTTATGATCGGATTGCTTTGAGACCTGGCATGGGCCTCAGAGGGCACATTCATTATCAAGCTGTTTTGAAACTTTGTATGCTTATGCAGGGCGACAAAGATAGGAGCTATGGATTTTCTTTTCATTTCCATCAAAAACTGTTGCTGTTATCTTTGAATTTTTTGCATTTGTGCATCAACATTCTTTGACATGGCCTACAGGCCACATTTATCATAGGATTGTTTTTGAACTTGGTGTGCTCATTAGTCAAGACCTTTAGATAAGAGCTATTGATTAGCATTCATTTCTGTGAAAAAAGTTGCCATTTACAATAACCTCTGAACATACTGCATTTGTGTATCGACATTCTTCCTTTAGCCAGTCTTACAGTTTACATTTAAAAATTTGTGGATTACTCTGACGATGTGCACACACAATGCTGTTATGTTGAAATTTCATCAAATAACAGTGGTACCAATGATCTTCAATTTTGCCATTTCATTTATAACTTACCAAGTTCAAGTTTGTCATGTTGAGCTACAGTGTCATTGACACTTTCGTTCTTAGTGTTCTCAAGTCAATTTCATTCATGCATTTTTTTGGAAAGAACTGAAATTTTGTCGTTCATGGAAACAGTTTTAGGATTGGCTCTGGACATTTTACTCACAGACACAGATGGGCCTTTACCTTTCAGCCTTGTTACTTCTTTTTTTGGATTTCTTGATGTCTTGAATTAGTTTCTTCTTGAGTAACAGCTCTTCTTGTGCTACCTTCTGCTTGTTGACATTGGCCAATTCTTCCTGGAGCTGTTCGATTGACAATTGAGATAGATCATCAGCTTCAATATTATCAGGTACAAAAACTTGGACATCCGAAACATTGTCATTGCAAGAAATTTCATTTTTGTCAACTGCGCTATTCTCTGTACCTGAAGAACTTGCGTCATCCGAAAGTTTGCCTTCATTCATGGCTTTATAGTCTATATTTTTTACTGCACGACAAGGCCTGTTACAATTCAAATTTTCTGCCATTAAGCTTCAATGGAGACAACACCAACACTGTCAGTGTCAATAAACTGAAACGAAATGTCAGAAACTATTTTTTGATTAATAAAGTTCTAAAACGAAGATGTTGTAATCAACGATGAAGACATAATTCATTTCAAAGGACTCAAAATCAATAATTCACATTCAAACAATCAAATCAAAAGAAAATTTTATATTTTCAACCGTCCCGATCAAAATATTTTCAAAAGTGAAGAATAATGTTCGATTGTTACTTTTTATGGATAGGTTACGCTCAGTTGGAAGGGAGTAAGAATCGAAGAATAGCAAACCTTGAATAAAGCCAACGCAGCCCCATTGTAATTAACCTATTTGAAGACAAATGAGACCAATTGCATTCAGGTTTGGATTTGAATCACCAGTTCAGACTAAATATGAACTAAATTTCAATGAATTTTAACAGAGTTATACCAGTTTTCATACTGTCCATCCCTATATCTGTCCATTCAGATTGTCATGTAAGTGCTTTAACTAAGAATCATGATTTATTTATTTATTTATTAGCTCAACTTTGACGTAAGTCAAATTTGAGCTTTTGCCATGGCCTGTTGTCCATCTGGCCGTCTGTCTGTAAACAATTCAATATGGCTCGGGCTAGAGGCCACATTTATGAACCGATCTTTACGAAACTTCTTGGGTACCTTTGTTATCACCGTGGGACGAGAACGAGTGTTTTGGGGTCCGGTCCAAAATTCAGGTTGGCCGCTGGCAGCCATTTTGTACAAAATTAGGTGCAATCAGATTTTTGCGCAGAACTTCCATATGAAAGCTCTGATTTGAATAATGTTTTGTATGAATGTTTAGTACCATGGGATACATCACATATAATACGGGTTTTTTTTTCTCGTGTGTAAATTATGCAAATTAGACTAACTTTGATGTGTTTAGTGTTACTTTTAGCACTTAAGTGCAAATGCCAATACGGCTCGTGCAAGAGGCCGTATTTATGAACTAATCTTTATGAAACTTCTTGGGTACCTTTGTTATCACCGTGGGATGAGAATGAGTGTTTTCGGGTCCGGTCTTAAATTCAAGATGGCCACTGGCAGCCATTTTGTACAAAATTAGGTGCAATAAGATTTTGGTGTAGAACTTCCATATGAAAGCTCTGATTTGAATAATTTTTTGTGTGAATGTTTAGTACCATGGGATACATCACATATAATACGGGTTTTTTTCTCGTGCATAAATTATGCCAATTAGACTAACTTTGATCTTTTAGTGTTACTTTCAGCACTGTAACTGCAAATGCCAATATGGCATTTTGTACTTCACTTAGTGCAATCAGTTTTTAGCTCAACTTGACAAAGTCAAGCTGAGCTATTGCCATCACTTCTCGTCCGTCGGCGTACGTACGTTAGTACGTACGTCCACAATTTCCTTTGGCACACCTCACAGGTCGCATTTATGATCAGATCACTTTGAAACTTGGTATGCTTGTTTGGGGTGACCTCTAGATGGGAGCTATCGATTTTCTTCAATTTGTGTCAAAAAATGTTGCCACGGCCAACATTCTTAGAACTTAGTTTAGTCAAACCACAATATTTCCCTTTGGCACCCCCTACAGGGCACATTTATGATTGGATTGCTTTGAAACATGGTATGCTTGTTTAGGGTGAGCTCTAAATGGGAGCTATCGATTTTTTTCAATTTCTGTCAAAAAATGTTGCCACGGCCAACGTTCTTAGAACTTAGTTTAGTCAGACCTCAGTATTTCCCTTTGGCACACCGTAGAGGGCACATTTATGATCGGATTGCTTTGAAACCAGGTATGCTTGTTTGGGGAGACCTCTAGATGGGAGCAATCGATTTTCTTCAATTTTCGTCAAAAAATGTTGCCGCGGCCAACATTCTTATAACTTAGTTTAGTCAGAGGACCTCAGTATTTCCCTTTGGCACACCCTACAGGGCACATTTATGATCAGATTGCTTTGAAACCTGGTATGCTTGTTTGGGGAGACCTCTAGATGGGAGCTATTGATTTTCTTTAATTTCTGTCAAAAAATGTTGCTACGGCCAATGTTCTTAGAACTTAGTTTAGTCAGACCACAATATTTCCCTTTGGCACACCCTACAGGGCACATTTATGATTGGATTGTTTTGAAACCTGGTATGCTTGTTTAGGGTGACCTCTAGATGGGAGCTATCGATTTTCTTCAATTTCTGTCAAAAAATGTTGCCATAGCCAACGTTCTTAGAACTTAGTTTAGTCAGACCTCAATATTCCCCTTTGGCACACCCTACAGGGCACATTTGTGATCGGATTGCTTTGAAACCTGGTATGCTTGTTTGGGGAGACCTCTATATGGGGGCTGTCGATTTTCTTCAATTTCCGTCGAAAAATGTTGCCGCTGCCAACGTTCTTAGAACTTAGTTTAGTCAGACCTCAATATTTCCCTTTGGCACACCCTACAGGGCACATTTATGATCGGATTGCTTTGAAACCAGGTATGCTTGTTTGGGGAGACCTCTAGATTGGAGCTATCGATTTTCTTCAATTTCCGTTAAAAAATGTTGCCGCGGCCAACATTCTTAGAACTTAGTTTAGTCAGACCACAATATTTCCCTTTGGCACACCCTACAGGGCACATTTATGAATGGATGGCTTTGAAACCTGGTATGCCTGTTTAGGGTGACCTCTAGATGGGCGCTATGGATTTTGTTCAATTTCTGTCAAAAAATGTTGCCATAGCCAACGTTCTTAGAACTTTGTTTAGTCAGACTACAATATTTCCCTTTGGCACACACTACAGGGCACATTTATGATTGGATTGCTTTGAAACCTGGTATGCTTGTTTGGGGTGACCTCTAGATGGGAGCTATTGATTTTTTTTCCATTTCCGTTAAAAAATGTTGCCACGGCCAACGTTCTTAGAACATAGTTTAGTCAGAAGACCTCAATATTTCCCTTTGGCACACCCTACAGGGCGCATTTATGATCAGATTGCTTTGAAACCTGGCATGCTTGTTTGGGGAGACCTCTAGATGGGAGCTATCGATTGTCTTCCATTTCCGTCAAAAAATGTTGCCACGGCCAACGTTCTTAGAACTTTGTTTAGTCAGACCACAATATTTCCCTTTGGCACACCCTACAGGGCACATTTATGATTGGATTGCTTTGAAATCTGGTATGCTTGTTTGGGGTGACCTCTAGATGGGAGCTATTGATTGTTTTCCATTTCCGTCAAAAAATGTTGCCACGGCTAATGTTCTTAGAACTTAGTTTAGTCAGAAGCCCTCAATATTTCCCTTTGGCACACCCTACAGGGCACATTTATGATCAGATTGCTTTGAAACCTGGTATGCTTGTTTGGGGAGACCTCTAGATGGGAGCTATCGATTTTTTTCCATTTCCGTCAAAAAATGTTGCCACGGCCAACGTTCTTAGAACTTAGTTTAGTCAGACCTCAATATTTCCCTTTGGCACACCCTACAGGGCACATTTGTGATAGGATTGCTTTGAAAACCTGGTATGCTTGTTTGGGGAGACCTCTGGATGGGAGCTATCGATTTTCTTCAATTTCCGTCGAAAAATGTTGCCGCGGCCAACGTTCTTAGAACTTAGTTTAGTTAGACCTCAATATTTCCCTTTGGCACACCCTACAGGGCATATTTATTAGCTCAACTTGACAAAGTCAAGCTGAGCTATTGCCATCACTTATCGTTCGTTGGCGTACATACATCCACAGTTTCCTTTGTACACCTCACAGGTCGCATTTATTTTCATTTCCTTTAAAAAATTATTGTCGTTTTCACCAGCCTTTGAACTTACTGCATTTGTGTAGCAATTTATCACTTTTGCACTCTCTGCAGGGTATATTTATGAATTTCTACAAAAAAAATCCCCCAAAACCATTGCCATAAGCAATGACCTTCCACTTCGTTCATTAGTGCATTAACATCTTCCTTTGGCATGCCTCAGAGGGTGCATTCATTATGAGGTTGTTTTGAAACTTTGTATGCTTATGCATGATGGCAAAGATAGGAGCTATCGATTTTCTTTTCATTTCCATCAAAAACTGTTGCTGTTCGCAACAATCTTTGAATTTATTGCATTTGTGCATCAACATTCCTAACTTTGTGTGCTCATTGGGCGAGACCTTTAGATAAGAGCTATTGATTAGCATCCATTCCTGTGAAAAAAGCTACCATTTACAATAACCTCTGAACTTTTTGCATTTGGGTATCAACATTCTTCCTTTAGCCAGTCTTACAGTTTACATTTATAAATTCAAGGATTACTCTTGACGTTGTGCACACACAATGCTGTTATGTTGAAATTTCACCAAATAACATTGGTACCAATGATTTTCAATTTTGCCATTTCACTTATAACTTACCAAGTTCAAGTTTGTCAAGTTGAGCTACAGTGTCATTGACACTTTCATTTGTACAGAACTTCTGTATGAAAGTTCTGATTTGAATAAACTTTTGTATGAATGTTTAGTAAACATGGAATACATCACATATAATACGTTTTTTTTTTCTCGTGCAGAAATTATGCAAATTGGATGAACTTTGATTTATTCAGTGCTACTTATACACAGTAAGTGCACATGTCAATACGGCTTGGGCTAGAGTCTGTATTTATGCACCGATCTTCACGAAACTTCTTGGGTACCTTTGTTATCACCTTGGGACGAGAACGAGTGTTTCTGGGTGCTGTCCAAAATTCAAGATGGCTGACAGTGGCCATTTTGTACCGAAATTAGGTCCAATCAGTTTTTTGTACACAACTTCTATAAGCTCTGGCTAGAGGCTGTATTTATGAACCAATCTTTACAATACTTTACATGTACCTTTGTTATCAGGTCATTACCTAGATGTTTGTCATTGCTGTGTCATATACTATACATGTACATGTCTTAAACAAGTTGAGCTACAGTGTCATTGACACTTTCATTTATTTATTTATTTATTTATTTATTTATTTATTTATTTATTTATTTATTTATTTATTGGTGTTTAAGGTTACATACTTATGCACAATGGCTAATCATGACCGTGACAGTTTGGTGGAGGAAGCTGGAGTACCCGGAGAGAACCACAGAGACAATCATGATTGAATGCACACAAACTTTTGTATGTATCTGACATAAACATCTTTGTGAATATATTACAACAATATTGGACAGTTAACCTCTTTTCATGACAATAAACATTGTTAGCACCACAACTTAGCCCTTTACATAACATAATGGTGCAAAATGCCCGGATTTATTCACGAAAATAGCCAGTCTAATATTATTTTTTCGATTTAGCCTTTAATGATGCCTCATTGGAACATGATTGTTATGTTTATTCCAGTGTGTTTGGGGGGGGGGGGGGGGGGGGGGGGGAATGGAACTGTTTAGTTATTCGAGATTTTTTGTGTGCAGGTGTCATCTTGATTATTGCCTTTTTAGCTCCCCTGACTGAAAGTCAAAAGGAGCTTTTATAAAAAAAAGTGATTACTTTCTGTGAACTTTACATTATTGACTTCTCCTCCTAAACCCCTGGGCCAAATTGAACTGAATTTGATATGCATGGTCCTTATCAAATGTCAGTTAAAGTTTATTCAAATAAAGTTCCCATGGAGGGGTTGTGGAAAATGCTCCAGATTCACATTTGTTCAAATCGAGCACCTGGGTTTGGGCTTCCTATAGTAGCCCGAATTTTGACTTGGTACTATATGAGGAAATGTTTTTAAAAATCTTCTTCAGATTTATGAGTCAGAATGCTTTCATATTTGGTGTACAACATCTCTAGGAGGGTCAGATTCAAGTCAAATCAGGTTCCTGGGTTAATATTTGGGCTTCCTTTGGTAGCCTAAATTTTGACTTAGTGCAATATGGGTGATAATCTTTAAAAATCTTCTTCAGATTTGCCTGTAAGAATGCTTTCATATTTGGTATACAACATTTCTAGGGGAGTGGGGGGGGGGGGGGGGGGGGGGGGGTTAGCAAATTAAAGTTTGGTTTGTTCTTCTTCAGATCCACCCGTTAGAATCTGTTGATATTTGGTATACAGCATCCTTGGGGAGGTCAGATCTAAGTTTGTTCAAATTAAGTCCCTGGGTTATTTATTTATTTATTTATTGGTGTTTTAAGGTCTCATATTTCTGCACAATGGCTAACCATGACCGTGACAGTTTTACGGGTGGAGGAAGCCGGAGTACCTGGAGAGAACCACCGAGTAATGGCAAGCAACTGTCAGCTCCCCAACATTCCAACTCCACGCAAGCAGGGTTAGCATTGGTTGAAGACAGGTGCACTATCGACGTGCAGTACGCCTTAGTACACAACGTCACCGTGCCCCCACGTGGGCAATGGGGGTGAAGTGTCTTGCCCAAGGACACAACACGGTTGCCGCAGGTGGGATTCGAACCGAGGACCTCTCGGCTTGCAGCCTGCAACTCTACCAACTGAGCCACACCGCCCCTAAGTCCCTGGGTTAACATTTGGACTACCTATTGGAGCCTGAATTTTAACTTAGTCCAATGTGAGGAACAATCTTTAAAAATCAGCATCTTGAGATACAATCAGAATCTTTAGATGTTTGGTATACAGCATCATTTGAGGGTTCAGATTCAGTTTGTTCAAATAAAGTCCCTGGGTTGATATTTGTGTTCCCTATGGGGGAGGGGGCAAATAGTGCAAAACTTGTAATATTCTCGAAATTTTCTTATCCAAAACCACCAGTCAGAATCTTTGGATATTTGTATACAACATCCTTCAAGTTTGTTTCAGTCAAGTCTATTGGTTGATATTTGGCCTCCCTAGTTTTCCATTACTGAAAATCTGGGCATTATTTCTGTGGTAGCATCCCAATACCAGAAAAAATATCATCTTGCATGAACAGCAGAGATAAAAAATAATTAAATAACTTCATTCCTCTGTTGTGTTAACAAGCCATAAATGGTAATTAAATCCTTCTATAACACCCTGTACTCTGATGTCAAAAAGGTAAAGTTTTGAGCAGCAAATATTTCCCATAATCAAATATGATATTGAACCAAATATACCTTGTTTGACAGAGCTCACAGAGTTCTGTTAAACAAGATATAATTGGTTAAATTAATAGTTAAACAAGAGAAAAACAGAATGACTGGAGAAAATTCTGTTGCACAACCAGAGTGCTAGGTGTTAAACAACTTTGGTCAGGTGAGTGCCTCAGGCCCCATGGAGTCTTTTGTTTTAACCCTCTAATGTCGAAATATCGAAATTTCAAGAATCAAAGTTTTTCCATAATACAACCAGGAATGTAGTCAATTCAGTCTTGTTTAACAGAGCTAATGGAGATCTTTCAAACAAAAATGAATTGGTTAAATTCCAGGTTGCATTATGAGAAAAAGTTGCAGCTTGAAACTTTGATATTTTGACATCAGAGTACAAATGATTAATTTAACTTAACATATTTATGGCCCAGATCTGCAAATGTGTACCTGTTAGCTTATAGCAAAAACACAAAATCAGTGATCCATTACAAAGAGACCTTACAGGTGACAATTTAACATTTTCATTCTAAATGTGACTTCATGTTATAGGTTTCTGAATTCTGTCAATAACCATTGACAGATTATTTTTCCACCTGACATGATGGATCCATCAAAAGAACTAAACTCCACTTATTTTTGCAATCGGCAAATTGAAACATTGCATTCTGACGAAGATCAGTGTAGAAGCTGCAGTGACGACTGATAAATGAAATGTCAATTGGAAAATACTTTTATTCAAATTCACCAAAATTAAACTTATTATATAAATTGGGAGTGATTTTATATAATACTCAAGTTCTGACTTTGAAGCGAATGTCTCTCGGATAACGGCAGTTAATTTCTTAAAAACAGGAATAAATAACGTATCGATCTGTCACACATGTTTACCAATCACACCTGAGTATTGTTTTTGTTTCTATTTCAAGCAGACGATCAATAAATAAAAAGAGTTTTTAAGTTTCAAATTTTCTGTGTGTAATGTTTGAATTCTTAAATTAATGGATTCCATATCATAGATAAACACAGAATGCCACGATGTGTGAATGCGTTCGTCAATATGGCACTCATGTCATTGCAGAAGAATTGAATTTGAGGCTGTGCTTCTCGTATCCTTTTGTGCTGGTCCTTGTGCCATATTGACAAACACATTCACCCATCAAGGCGTTCTGTGTGTGTAGTAGGCAAAGCAACCACCAGTTTACATTTGGACTAAGAAGTCAGGACCCACCAGACTGGTTGGTAAGTAATAAGCTTTTGTACCTCAACTACATTGTTCTTTTAAGATTCACTGCCAGTGAATTTCATTCCAGATTCCTCCTCAGTGTGTTCAAAATACCTACAGTGCCACAAACTATTGAATGCTGGGCCAACAGATCAAGAGAGAAGCTGGTGCAGAAGCTATGTTTCAAACACAGGCCCTCTAGTACACAAAGCATACAACGAAACTAAGAAATCTGGGTCATCCAATACTGATCTTTAATCCGTTTCTCCTGTAAGTGATCTTCATACCTCAGCCACACCCTCAACTTTAATATTTTCTTTTTTACTCAACAATTTTCTTTATTAATCAAACAACTGTACTTTTCTTTTTGAATACACATGTGTCAATAGTTTATATCATCATTTGTATGTTTGCATGATTTATGTCAATTCACTTTCAGCCATGGTACACAGACATTTCCCAATGCAGACATCTCCCCATGCAATTTAGGCTGGACTTTCCCCCATCGGACATTTCCCTATGCTGTTTAATCAAAAAATGTACATTTCCCCATGTGGAAATTTCTCTGTCCATTACGTGTATGCTCCATTTAAAACCTGTCTGTCAAACCCGGTGGTCACTCTGTAATATGCAGGTCCACCCCCCCGCCTATCGAGGCTAATTATAGATGAGTGGGAAAACCAGACTTCAAACAGAACGCCAATGACATGCATCAACGGATAGTAGCGAGTGGTGCAGTGATATAATATAGTTACGCAAATAACCTCCTGATCGCAAACTTGACCAATAAACAAAAAAAATATGTTTGAAAACACAACATTATTCCATTACAATGACGTTACTACATTCATTTGTATTTTTCTTACAAGAAATGGCCCATGAAACGAGCATTTAAGAGAGCGGATAGACACATTCCTTCCACTTCATAGCCAACCAATGAAACTGAAGCCCGAACTATTCCGTAAAAAAAGTTTTCTTTTCTTTATTGTTTTCGTTCCTCCTGGTTGTTTGATTGACTGTTGGTGTACGCTGACCATACCCTCCTTCAGATTTGCTGTTGAAAACAATAAAAATTCACTGTATGCGTGTTTGTGTGAAGGTGTGTGTGTGTGGCGGGGGTGAATATATTTATTTTTTTATTTGAGTGCATGGGGACACTCAATGAAGCAGGATGGTGAGGTAGGGAAGTGGGATACAAGCCTGTTTTTCGAGGGTCGACCATCTCCTATAGTGCCACCCATGCCCAGAGCCTCATTCTGTAAAATGTCAGTAAACTCAGTGTGAAGACATCCGGGCATGTTTTAAGGCATTTTCAATTGCTGCATACTTTTCATTTTTTCTCAATATGAAAAACATTGTGGGGTGGATGAACATGCAGGTAGGTATATAGTAGAAGTGGGCTTAAAGGAAGAGGTTGTTGCACAACAAATAAACATTATAAAAAGGAAACGTTAAAAAATTAAGACGTCCAAACAGCATGGGAATATTGCCTTTTTTCCCATGTAGTGCTTGCATTAGGCCTATGCTTTTTCTAGGGGATTGTTATGGTGATCATGGGTATGAATCGGTGACGTAGCCAGGAGGATGGGGCAAGGGAGCACCTGCCCCTCCCCCCCCTCCAAAAAAAATGGACCCCCATATTAACCAATATAGGGAACATGAGGCAAGCAATTTTAATATCTAGATATTTATACTTGTAAGATGTATGAGGTGTGTCATCCCAACAAGGCGAATGGCTGAAATATCCCAACAAGACGAATCCCAATGGGACAAAAACATCTTTTTTCATTAACTACAGTGGTAATTCCTGAAAAGAGCTTTATAAAGTGTATGATTACGCTCTTTTGAGGGGGGGGGGGGGTTATTTCACATTTCAGTAGTTGCTGAGCTTTTCATCTCTTGATCGCCCACATTCACTGTCTGACTTGAACAAGAGTTTATTTCAGCAGTGAGTTCATTGGTTGTTACCTTAAGTCTTACTTTGTCAGGCAACCGCGTTGTATCCTTGGGCAAGACACTTCGTCCCCATTGCCCATGTGGAGGCACGGTGGCGTTGTGTACTAAGGTGTACCGCATGTCGATGGTGCACTTGTCTTCAACCAATGCTAACTCTGCATGTGTGGAGTTAGTATGTTAGGGAGCTGACAGTTGCTCACCATTGCTCAGTGGTTCTCACTGGGTAGTCTGGCTTCCTCCACCCATAAAACTATTGCGGTCATGATTAACCATTGTGCAGAAATGTGTGACCTTAAACACCATTAAATAACTTACTTTGTCAATACTTTGTGTTCGTGAAATATGTCATAATTTATTCGGATTCTATTTGGTGGTAATGTGGCATAATTATTGATGCCTTTCGCAACTTATAAATTATGGACACAAATGAACAGAGTCAAGGAAATTGTGTTTTTTTGTTCTTTGTGGATTTAAAAAATTATTCCCCAAGGAAGGCATTGTGCCCCGTCCAACAAGAAGGGGGGGAGGAGGGAGGGGGGGGGGGCAATACCTCTCATGGTAGCCCTCATTTTGCTGCTACGCGGCTTGGACGATGCTGCGCATCATATTCTGTACGCCCCTGATGCAGATGCTAAAGGCGATGAGCGATAATAAGTGGTTTGGGTCGAGGGGAAGCCCCATCCCCCCCCCCCCCCCCCCCCCCCCCCAAAAAAAAAAAAAAAAAAATGGAAATCATTTATTAAATGGAGACTTCTGGTGGCTTTTGGGATGAAAAATCACATTTTTTAACCGTCAGAATAAAGTTTTTAGCCGGGGAGAGGTGTGTCGATTGCCTAATTGATCCAAAGCTGGTCATTATTGAATAAGAAAAACATAATTGTTTTCTGTTGAATTTGAGCTCTACATGTGGTTATAATTACAATTAGGCCTAAAATATTAATAAAAATAATTGAAATTGTTCATTGCCGTCTCTTGTTTTTCCTCAACCATGTCATGTGCAGAGATGTTAAAACAGATGTTTTTTTGGAGGAAAAAAGCTTCTGTCGCTTTGTCGTGCCACCCAAATGTTATTTCATATCTTATGCAAGTAGTGGTAAATTAAACCTACATGTACTTTAATTAATCCCTTCAATTAGGATTAGTTTAATTGCATAGACCAACAACCAAACAATTCAGTTAAGTGATTTGTTACCAGAGAGAGAGAGAAGATTGTAATTAAGTTTATATCTGATTTGTTTTTGTTTAAGTAATCACCGTGGTGAAAAAGTTCCAGCACAGTCAATCAGACTGGTTAGTCTATTTTAGCACAACTGTTACATAACAGCAGTCAGCAATTATTTATTTATTTATTGGTGTTTAAGGTCACATACTTATGCACAATGGCTAATCGTGACCGTGACAGTTTTACGGGTGGAGGAAGCCGGAGTACCCGGAGAGAACCACCGAGCAACGACGAGCAGCTGTCAGCTCTCCAACATCGTAACTCTGCACCGCAGCACAGGCAGGGTAAGATTGGTTGAAGACATGCGCACCATCGACGTGCAGTACGCCTCAGTACACAGCGTCATCGTGCCCCCATGTAGGCAATCGGGGTGAATTGGCTTGCCCAAGGACACAACGCGGTTGCCGCAGGTGGGATTCGAACCAAGGACCTCTCGGCTTGCAGCCTGCACCTCTACCAACTGAGCCACCGCACCCCCCTCAATCAGCAATACTGGTGTCAGTTTTAAATGAGAAGTACACATAATGCCATGTCATTTAAAAAATGGACATTTCCCCATTCTCATTTTACATCAATGGCTTGGTTAATTATACTTTCTAAAAAAGGAGTACCGGTAGGCAGTATTGTTTTTAGCTCACCTGACTGAAAGTCAGGGTGAGCTTTTCTGATCACTTTTCGTCCATCGTCCGTTGTGAAGGTGGTGTTTGGGCCTTTTTCTCCCAAACCACTGACCGCATATTAATGAAATTTCATGTGAGTAGGGGTTATATAAGGGCATTTTGATTTTTTGTCAAATTAGGTTTCGGCTCATATTGAGCAGAGGGATGGGGCAAAAATGCTCCACTTCTTAAAAAATCTTCTTCTCAAGAACCAGCAATAGCAGAGACTTGATATGTGGTATGCAGCTTCCTTTTGAGGTGTAGACTCAAGTTTGTTCAAGAGAAGTTCGAGGGGATATACATGACGATGTTAAAGGAGGGGCAAAAATTTTGGCCCCACCCCAAATTTCTATTTTCCAAACCGCGAGGCCGATTTGAACCAAATTTTACGTGAGTGCTTATTGGGTCATAAGTACCTAATTTTTGCAGAATTTTTTTTCCCATAGCCCCGTGGAACCACAGGAGCTAAAAATAGAAAAAAAATCAAATCGCCCATACCTCCAAAACTGCACGGCAGTGAGAATTTTTATTTGGTGTGAAGCTTCCCTGGGACTAACAGAAAGGATTGGTCTGTACCAACCACTTTTGTAATACAACCACTTTTGCAATAAAATTTATTACAAAAGTGGTTAACGCTCAGTTGGTAGAGGTGCTGGCTGCAAGCCGAGAGGTCCTCGGTTCGAATCCCACCTGCGGCAACCGTGTTGTGTCCTTGGGCAAGACACTTCACCCCAATTGCCTACATGGGGGCACGATGACGCTGTGTACTGAGGCGTACTGCACATCGATGGTGCGCATGTCTTCAACCAATCTAACCCTGCCTGTGCTGCGGTGCAGAGTTACGATGTTGGAGAGCTGACAGCTGCTCGGTGGTTCTATCCGGGTACTCCGGCTTCCTCCACCCGTAAAACTGTCATGGTAACGATCAGCCATTCTGCATAAGTATGTGACCTTAAACACCAATAAATAAATAATAATAAATAAGTGGTTAACACGTACCAACCACTTTTGTAATAAAACCACTTTTGTAATAAACTAACCATTATTGTAATAAACTCATTTCGGTGATAAATCACGGACGTCCATTTTATAGTCGGACATTGGGGGGGTGACGGCCTAGTTTACCTAAACATGTTTGTGTGTCGATCGATGGAATAACGTGTCCATTCACCAGTTAAAACATGGTAGTGACTGGAGAAAGTATGCAACCACTTTTGCAATAAACTTTATTACAAAAGTGGTTATCTCATACCAACCACTTTTGTAATAAACTAACCATTATTGTAATAAACTCATTTCGGTGATAAATCACGGACGTCCATTTTATAGTCGAACATTTGGGTGGGGTGAGGGACTAGTTTACCTAACATGTTTGTGTGTCGTTCGATGAAATAACGTGTCCATTCACCAGTTAAAACATGGTAGTGACTGAAGAAAGTACGCAACCACTTTTGCAATAAACTTTATTACAAAAGTGGTTACCGCGTACCAACCACTTTTGTAATAAAACCACTTTTGTAATAAACTAACCATTATTGTAATAAACTCATTTAGGTGATAAATCACGGATGTCCATTTTATTGTCGGACATTCGGGTGGGGTGAGGGACAAGTTTACTTTAACATGCTTGTGTGTCTTCCAGTGGAATAACGTGTCCATTAACCTGTTGAAACTTGGAAGTGACTGAAGAAAGTAAGCAACCACTTTTGCAATAAACTTTATTGTACAATAGGTTAGGTTTGTCATTCAACGTAACCGACGACGACGTAATAAATTTATTGCACAATAGGTTAGGTTTGTCACCCAAAGCAACCGACAATTTAATAAATTTACTGCATAATAGGTTAGATTTGTCATCCAAAGCAACTGATAATGTAATAAATTTACTGCATAATAGGTTAGGTTTGTCATTCATTGTAACCGATGATGTAATAAATTTATTGCATAATAGGTTAGGTTTGCCATCCAACGCAACCGATAATGCAATAAATTTACTGCATAATAGGTTGGGTTTGCCATCCAATGCAACCGATAATGTAATAAATTTACTGCATAATAGGTTGGGTTTGCCATCCAACGCAACCGATAATGTAATAAATTCATTACATAATAGGTTAGGTTTACCATCTTACGCAACCGATAATGTAATAAATTTATTGCATTTGCAGTTAGGTTTTCCATGCAAGACAACCGCTGATGTATTAAGTTTATTGCATTATAGGTTAGGTTTGCCATCCAACGCAACCAATAATGTGATAAATTTATTGCATAATAGGTTAGGTTTGCCATCCAACGCAACCGATAATGCAATAAATTTATTGCATAATAGGTTGTATTACATTACCGGTTGTAACAGTGCTTATCGAGTGGATTGTGTGGGTAATTCAAAAGCGTGCAGCTCATGATACATGGTAAAGTAGACTGCTGTATTGTTGGGTCAGAGGGGGTATGTCTGCCACAGCATATGTCTGACGGTGTAATTCCTATTACGAAAAAAAAACAAGTTACACAAGTTATCACAATCTGTTTAATAGGTCACTCGAAAAAGACAGGACGTTTACATCAGTTGGACAAAACTTCAGTGTACAGCTGACTGGCTTGCTCGACTAAACATTCCATGTCAGCAGGATTGGCACACAAGGAGCTTTGTGTTGCCAAATGTGGCAATGAAAGCGTTAATAATATTAATCTAAAATGGAATAAACATCTTTTTATATCTGGTCACGGGTTTTGATGCGCTGATCCACTTTGCATTCGGGGGTCAATGTCCCATGTAAAGCAAGATATTCAATTGGTTGGTAGCACATGGAGGGATCACGTCAGATTGACCATGAGTGGTCACTGTTACTATTCTGCATTAAGCATAGGTTTTTTCTTTTCAAGAACGATGAAAGTTCAGACACGATTATTGCTACGGATAAGTTAACAGTTGCGCAGTCCGTCTATGTGGCACAAGATCAGGGGTATGCGTAACTGGTTTCGTGTTATGTGGAAGGACTAGATCAGAGTAAATAATTTTCTTTTGACTACTATACATTTGCCAACTGTTATATTGCCAACTGAAACACTCATCCTTCCGGTATGGCAATATACCAATCGCCCGTAGTCAATTGTTACAGTGCCAAATTAGGCTCATGAAAGTTCAGACTCGGATGTTTGATAAGATTACGTGTGCGACTGCACGTAATTTATTACTCTGTTTCAGAGCGAGCAATCGGGCCAGTGGTAAATCCTTTTCATGGATGCAAAGGGATCAAAGTTGAATCCAGTTTATCACCAGCGTCCAAGTTGCGCCATTCTTTCGTGTACCAAAAGGCAAAGGGCCATGTTTTACTTGTCTTGTGGCACGCGGAGAGACAAGACCAGAGGGATAACGTGCAGTTGAGTTTACTACCGAATACTCAATATTTGTTATATTTGTTATGTTCATTCAAAAAAAACAAACAAAAAAACAAAACGGCGAAAGTTTAGATTCATGTGTCAGAAGTGATATGATGTGAGCCCCTTTTCACGGTTGCAGAGTCAGACCTGCTATCACATCCCTAAGAGCAGCCGTTTTGTACAACAGTACAACAGACCAGCCAAAGACGCCCTCTTGTAATTTAGATGGATCTTGGAATTCCTGTCATGTCACGTGACTGCGGGCGCCCATGTTGTGTTGACATGTAACCAATGTGCGTAGTTATGTTGTGACGTCATTGCCATAGCGATACGAGGTTTGAGTGCGCATGCGCAGCTTGGGTGTATATGGGGACACGTGTTTTGGTCGTCCATTTTGTGTATAGGGGCGCCATCTTGATTTCTCAAATGTCACGTGGTTGCCTGGTGACGAAACCTTACCTCTTGGTATAAGATCGGGGGTATGTTTTGAGGGTATGTTTGATTCGAGGGGAGTATGTTCCAGTAGTATAGAATTACACAAATGAACCCTACTTTCGTGTATTTTAGTGGATTTTACTCTGGTAACCATGTTAATGTTGTAGCTGGGACGTGGAAATGTTCCGGATCCAATGTTTGTACGGAGTGTGTTTTGGGAAAACATGGAATTACCCCAAACAACCGATATTAAATATAGAATTACCCACAACAGCTTGACAATGTCTAAAAAACTATCCATGGATGGAAATTTTTCAGAAAATATTGCGTCTTCCAGACACGATGGATGGCAGCGGCAGGGGCAAAGGGGACCAGGAGCTCTCGGGATGAGACGGCGGGGAACCAGAAGCTCTTGGGGTATGGGCGGCAAGGGGCAGGGGCGGTCAGGTAGCAGAAACCGGGGTGCTAGGGGCACTAGAAGCGGATGAGGCTTCTCTTCTTCCATTTTCCCTCTCAGTTTATTGTTTAAAAAAATAACAAGAGTTATCTCCATTGAAAGCAGAAAGTGCCTGTATGTAAAATGATTTTTCCTTAGAATCCATTTAATGAGACCTAGTTAGTGACTCGGTGGATCCAAAAATATCGAAAAGAGGCTCTGATACATATGATTTTGCACGCATTGAACTCATTTTCATAATCTTCATTTTGAGACATATGATTTTGCATGCAATGTGCTCATTTTCACAGCATTCATTGTTCCATTCGACGAAAAACGGTATTCAGTGGGTCTATTCATTTATTTATTTATTTATTTATTTATTTATTTATTTATTTATTTATTTATTTATTGGTGTTTTACAACACTTATATAGTCTGAGTCATTTTGTGTCGGTGACAGTTTTATGAGTGGAGGAAGCCGATGTACCAGAAGAGAACCACCAAGCAGCGACGAGACTCTATAATCTCTTCAACATCACAAAAGCCAAGACTGCACTACGCACTGTACATCAGTACGTCGCACTGCACAACACAGTCAGGATAATTAAGGTTAAGACGCGTGCACCCCAGTCCATCTCAGAACACCGTCAGCTTCCCCACCCGCTCCACATGCGAGCAGTCGAGGTAAAGTACCTTACCCAAGGGCACGAAGTGTTAAACCAAATCAATCACTGAATGGTCACCCCATCAATAGACTAACCGGGTTCAACGGAGCTTATCTTCAGCTATGTTGGTGGCTGATGCACGTCCACCTGTATTGTGATAATTTACTAACACCAGTCAATAGTGTGTAATAAAATTTCTAATTTTCTCACCTCATTTGGGGTTAACAGTGTGCGGAAGAATTCAACCCAACCTATAAAAAGGGACAACAAGATCGATAGGAACTACGGGGTTTAAGACAAACTGTGCCCGTGGGATGAATTCGGGCAGACATATCAAAAGCGATAGACGCCAAACCCAGCTTTCCCCATCAATCCGTGTGCAGTAAGATTTTAGTGCCCACCAAATTTGGGAATAGATTTGACGCTACTTTGTGGTACTCCCTCTCCAAACAAACACACCGTCCAGCCATAAAATGGATGTCCGTGCTTCATCACAAAAATAGGTGTAGTGATTAGTTTATTACAAAAGTGGTTTTATTACAAAAGTGGTTGGTACGCGATAACCACTTTTGTAATAAAGTTTATTGCAAAAGTGGTTGCGTACTTTCTCCAGACACTGCCACGTTTCAACTGGTGAATGAACACTTTATTCCATTGAACGACACACAAACATGTTTAGGTAAACTAGCTCTCAACCCACCTCAATGTCCAACTATAAAATGAACGTTAGTTATTCATCACAAAAATAGGTGTGTTACAATAATGGTTAGTTTAGTACAAAAGTGGTTGGTACGCGATAACCACTTTTGTAATAAAGTTCACTGCAAAAGTGGTTACTTCAGTCACTTCCAAGTTTCAACAGGTGAATGGAATGGACACGTTATTCCATTGAACGACATACAAACATGTTTAGGTAAACTTGTCCCTAACCCCACCCCAATGTCCAACTATAAAATGGATGTCCGTGATTCATCACCAAAATGAGTTTATTACAATAATGGTTAGTTTATTACAAGAGTGGTTTTATTACAAAAGTGATTGGTACGCAATAACCACTTTTGTAATAAGGTTTATTGTAAAAGTGGTTGCGTACTTTCTTCAGTCACTACCAAGTTTCAATAGGTGAATGGACACATTATTCCATTGAACGACACACAAACATGTTTAGGTAAACTAGTCCCTCACCCCACCCCAATGTCCGACTATAAAATGGACGTCCGTGATTTATCACTGAAATGAGTTTATTACAATAATGGTTAGTTTATTACAAAAGTGGTTTTATTACAAAAGTGATTGGAATGTGATAACCACTTTTGTAATAAAGTTTATTGTAAAAGTGCTTTCGTACTTTCTTCAGTCACTACCAAGTTTCAATAGGTGAATGGACACGTTATTCCATCGAATGACACACAAACATGTTTACGTAAACTAGTCCCTCACCCCACCCCTATGTCCGACTATAAAATGGACGTCTGTGATTTATCACCGAAATGAGTTTATTACAATAATGGTTAGTTTATTACAAAAGTGGTTTTATTGCAAAGGTGGTTGGTACGCGTTAACCACTTTTGTAATAAATTTTATTGCAAAAGTGGTAGTATTACAAAAGTGGTTGGTACATTGGTCAAAAACATTGCTATTGGTTTTATCATAGGGTACTTTTTCGGAACTCTGAAAAAGTGATGAGTCAGCATTTTTTAACACTGTGGGTAATGGGAAAAACATGTAAGACTACTTTTCTCCCAAACCACTGCTCCAAAAGCTTTCAAATTTCACATACAACATCTTTGGAAGA
This sequence comes from Pictodentalium vernedei, assembly GCA_031216915.1. Classification (NCBI taxonomy): domain Eukaryota; kingdom Metazoa; phylum Mollusca; class Scaphopoda; order Dentaliida; family Dentaliidae; genus Pictodentalium; species Pictodentalium vernedei. The sequence goes on along the minus strand of CM062290.1, from coordinate 345,432,561 downwards.
TTGTTTCACCTTTTTATTGAAATCAATTCCCTGGGTCAATATTTGGGCTCTCTATGGGAGCCCAAATGTTTAAATTAGTGCGGTATGAGGAATATTCTTTAAAAATTTTCTTCTTCAGATCTACCAATAAGAATATTTTGATATTTGGTATGCAGCATCTTTAGGGGGGGGGGGGGGGGGGGGGGGAGGGGGGGGGGGAAGAGGTGAGATTCAAGTTTGTTCAAGCCAAGTCCCTGGGTTTATATTTAGGCTGAAAATTTGAGGCTCCGTTCTGGACTTAGAAATTTTGAACCGAAATCTGGAATTTTTTTTTTGTTTTTTATGTGTTTCTGTCAATTTTAAGACAAAAAAAATTTAATTTTTTTTTACACCGAAAATTTGGGTTCTGGGTGGGACTTCGAAAATTTTGGACCAAATCCGGAATTTTTGTTTTTGTTTTTTATGCATTTCTGTCAATTTTAAGACAAAAAAAATTTATTTTTTTTACACCGAAAATTTGGGGGTCCCGGTGGGACTTAGAAAATTTTGGACCAAAATCCAGAATTTTTGTTTTTTTTTGTTTTTTATGCATTTCTGTCAATTTTAAGACAAAAAAATTTTTTTTTTTTTTTTTTTTACACTGACAATTTGGGGCCGGGTGGGACTTCGAAAATTTTGGACCAAAATCCGGAATTTTTTTTGTTTTTGTTTTTTATGCATTTCTGTCAATTTTAAGACAAAAAAATTTTTTTTTTTTTTTTACGCCGAAAATTTGGGGCCGGGTGGGACTTTGAAAATTTTGGACCAAAATCTGGAAATTAGTTTTATCGTTTTTTATGCTTTTTAAGAAGAAGAACAAAATTTAGGCTGAAAGTATTTTGTTTGTGAAAAAAATCTGTTTTTTATGCATTTATCTCAATTTTGGGACGTAAAAGTGCAGGAACTGAAAATAGAAGGAGTATCCTGTGTATTGTGTGGGCACAATCGCTTCATCTAGTTGGTATATGCTTTTCTTCGGAGGGGCATATGTAGCTTATTCAAGTCAAGTCCCTGGTTTGATATTAAGACTACCATGTCAGGTGAGCGCCCTCAGCCCCCCCTGGGGCCTCTTGTATTAATAACCTGTTCTATTGTTGGGTATTTCTCCCTTTCTTTTAAGCCGACTTTCATATTGTGATTAGAATTGCTCGCTTTACTCATGCCTACATTATTAAAATTTTGATTATGAGGTGCAAATAGATTTAAGTGTTTATGGCATAATAAGTTGAAGGATAATCCTAATCAAGACTCACATCATATGGATGTTTTCTTTGCAATTTCAGTATTTATTCAACTCTGAATAAACCCTTATTGGTGTTATTAATTAGTTGTGAACAACAATTGTTCATTATTTGTTCTGGCAAGTTGTTTTCATCAAAAGTTTCTGTTGAGATGTCTCACAAACAATGATGGCTTCATTGAATTGAAATTCAATGAATGCATCATTGTTTATCAAACAACTCGAAACCAGGAAGTGTAGTGCCATTGGAAATAAGTCACTCCAAATACACAAAAAAAAACTAGACTGCTATACAAAAAAAAAACAACTTAGAAAATACTTTAGTCAAAATAATTCTTGTGCAACTAAATAAAAATTTTAATTTTTAGCACAACTTTGGCGAAGCCAAATTTGAGCTTTTGTCATGGCCCGTCATCCGTCTGTCCGTACGTCAACAATTAGATACGGCTGGGGCTAGAGGCCGTATTTATGAACCGATCTTTACGAAACTTCTTGGGTACCTTTGTTATGACCGTGGGACGAGAACGAGTGTTTTTGGGTGCGGTCTGAAATTCAAGATGGCTGCCAGCCGCCATTTTGTACCGACGATGCAGAAATCTGTTTTTTGTACAGAACTTCCATATGAAAGCTCTGATTTGAATAATTTTTTGTATGAATGTTTAGTACCATGGGATACATCACATATAATACGGGTTTTTTTCTCGTGCGTAAATTGTGCAAATTAGACTAATTTTGAATTTTTGGTGTTACTTTCAGCACTGTAAGTGCAAATGCCAATACGGCTCGGGCTAGAGGCCGTATTTATGAACCGATCTTTACAAAACTTCTTGGGTACCTTTGGTATCACCGTGGGACGAGAACGAGTGTTTTTGGGTCCGGTCCGAAATTCAAGATGGCCGATGGCAGCCATTTTGTACAAAATTAGGTGCAATCAGATTTTTGCACAGAACTTCCATATGAAAGCACTGATTTGAATAATTTTGTGTGTGAATGTTTAGTACCATGGGATACATCACAGATAATACAGGTTTTTTTCTCGTGCAGTAATTATGCAAATTAGATGAACTTTGATTTTTTTCAGTGCGACTTACACACAGTAAGTACACATGTCAATACGGCTCGGGCTAGAGGCTGTATTTATGAACGGATCTTCACGAAATGTCTTGGGTCCCTTTGTTATCACCTTGGGACGAGAATGAGTGTTTCTGGGTGCGGTCTAAAATTCAAGATGGCTGCCAGTGGCCATTTTGTACCGAAATTAGGTCTAATCAGTTTTTTGTACACAACTTCTGTACAGCTCAGATTAGAGGCCATATTTATGAACCAATCTTTACGAAACTTCTTGGGTACCTTTGGGATGAGAGTGAGTGTTTTTGGGTGTGGTCCAAAATTCAAAATGGCCACCAGCAGCCATTTTGTACCAAAATTAGTGCAATCAGTCTTTTGTACAGAACTTCTGTATGAAAGAAAGTTCTGATTTGAATAAATTTTTGTATGAATGTTTAGTAACATGGAATACATCACATATTGTAAGGTTTTTTTTTTTTCGTGCAGAAATTATGCAAATTAGATGAACTTTGATTTATTCAGTGCTACTTACACAATGTAAGCACACATGTCAATACGGCTCAGGGTAGAGGCTGTATTTATGAACCGATCTTCACAAAACTTCTTGGGTACCTTTGTTATCACCTTGGGACGAGAATGAGTGTTTCTGGGTACGGTCTAAAATTCAAGATGGCTGCCAGTGGCCAATTTGTACCGAAATTAGGTCCAATCAGTTTTTTGTCACAAGTTCTATACAGCTCGTATTTATGAACTGATCTTCACAAAACTTCTTGGGTACCTTTGTTTTCACCTTGGGTCAGGACCGAGTGTGTTTTGGGGTGCCTTTGTTATCACTGTGCTATGAGAACAAATATTTTGGGGTTCAGTCAGACCCACTCTGGGACTCAAAGATTTCTTTTCTAGTTTAGCATCTGACTGTCACCCACCTTTACAATACTTTACCTATACATTTGTTACAGGCAACGGTCAGTATTTATGTACAGACCGTTACAATACTTTATATGTACCTTTGTTATCAGGTCATTACCTAGATGTTTGTCATTGCTGTGTCACATACTATACATGTACATGTCTTTGTCTTGACAGGTTGAGCTACAGTGTCATTGACACTTTCATTTTGGTTCCAAAACATTGATTATCACCCTTCATAGGAGTGTCTCTGCGACCCCACTGAGATTGAAATCTAAAAATGAAAATTTTTATTTAGTTGTATGAGAAATATTCTGCAAGTGTAAAATGTGAGACAAAGTTAGAAAATAGAAAGAAATTTACGTGGTAACATGGCGGCCAAAACTGCCCAGTACTATACACGAAAATAGACATATACTTTTTGGGTGTTTTTATACAAAACATCTCGTATAACTGAATAAAAACTTTCATTCACAAAACCAACATTTATGTCCGATGGGGAAATGTCTGATGGGGAAATGACCGCACCATGTGGAAATGTCCACTCCCCCCCCCCCCCCCCCCCCCCCCCCCCACTCCCCTCCAATGGCAAAATATCCTGGATTCTACAGCCACAAATGGAGTTTCTGACACTGCAGTATATGGGGGAAAATAAGTGTGTTGTTTACAAAAAAATTCTATCTACTGTTGTGAGTAAATTATTTTATGAAAAGAATTTAATAATAATGTTACTTGAAGCTAAGCAGACTGTATTATTATTATATTAGATGAGTTATATATAAATGAACTCCTTCCCTCATGATATCCTACTTCAGCCAGGGAAGTAGTGTAATGCAGCATTCTGTTGGCCTACCAACCCATCGATCTATTTGAAGAGGATTTCCAAAAAGAGCATTAGTTTATGTTGGAACGGAATTTGCAAAACGAGTTTAGAAAAGTAGGTCAGAACCAAACATTTGGCAAGGCCAAGACCCAATCAACTGGACAGGTTTTACAAATTTCACTATATACACAGAGGGGACAAGGTGAAGATTTGATTTATCACTTGATCCAAAACCCACTAACAGATGCCCAGGTGGATCGAAAAACAAACCTTGCTTCCCCTAAGACCAGGCCCAAAGCTGGGATGGGGGGGGGGGGGGTGGGGGTGGGGGGAGATGTCCCCTCATAACTATGCCTCTCGGAAGTTTTTGTTGTCCATAGGAAAAATGGTTGGTTGCCAACACTTTCTCTGAAAACCGCTAAATTTGACCCCGAGAAATGTCACATGCAGTCCGACTGTCCCAGCAATGCTTTGACACAAAATAGTCAGAGCCAATTTTTGTTAACAGTTTACCTAACGAATCTGCCATATCTGCACTCGTGATATACAAAATTTGCTATTCAAATTTTATTTTTTCATTTCTCTACTCCAGAACGTACCTCATGACCTATTAATGGAACAAGCTTGATGAGCTTATTCCAATAAGGACTAATAAGCCATGGTTAGAAGGAAAAAATGAAAAAATCTGATGTTTCAGAAAAACTAGAACTATCACTGAAGGTGATTAATACCCCCGCTTTGGGTTTTTAGAGGAATGCACTTCTGATAATGTAGGCAAAGGCCATAAGGAAATGTATACATAAAGATCATTTTTTGTTGTTGAAATTTGTATTTGCATGTGGCCTTCCACAGAACAGCACTGAATACTTAAAGAGCCCACACATATATGGTTTACATTTGGAAAAACACATTTACAATGTGCAACATGTATTCAAAATCGGTTCATTAATGTAGGAGGAGTTGCACACACAAGAATCCCATTTGAAAACCCATAATAAATCCAAGTTAAAGGGAGATAACCTAGTTAAAATTGCCGCAGATCAAAAATTTGGGAATATGCGTATGTTCACTTAGTTGTGATAATGTTTGAAAGGTTTCGTCAAATTGATTGATAAATGTAGGAGGAGTTGCACGCACAAGAATTTCATGTAGAAACCCATAATAAATCTAAGTTAAAGGGAGATAACCAAGTTAAAATTGCCACAGCTCAAAAATTTTGGAATATGCGCATGTTTACTTAGTAGTGATGATGTCTGTAAACTTTTGTCCAAATTGATTGATAAATGTAGGAGGAGTTGCGCACACAAGAATTTCATGCAGAAACCCATTTTAAATCAAAGTTCAAGAGAGATAACCTGGTTAAAATTGTCGCAGATCAAAAAGTTTGGAATATGCACATGTTCACTTAGTAGAGATGATGTTTGAAAGGTTTCATCAAAATCGGTTCATTAATGTAGGAGGAGTTGCACACACAAAAATTTGTTCGAATGGAAAGACATAATAAATCTAAGTCAAAGGGAGATAACCTGGTTAAAATTGTCACAGATCAAAAATCTTGGAATATGCGCATGTTCACTTAGTAGTGATGATGTCTGAAAAGTTTTGTCCAAATTGATTGATAAATGTAGGAGGTGTTGCACGCACAAGAATTTCATGTAGAAACCCATAATAAATCTAAGTTAAAGGGAGATAACCTAGTTAAAATTGCCACAGCTCAAAAATTTTGGAATATGCGCATGTTCACTTAGTAGTGATGATGTCTGTAAACTTTCGTCCAAATTGATTGATAAATGTAGGAGTTGCGCACACAAGAATTTCATGCCGAAACCCATACTAAATCAAAGTTCAAGAGAGATAACCTGGTTAAAATGGTTGCAGATCAAAAAGTTTGGAATATGCACATGTTCACTTAGTAGAGATGATGTTTGAAAGGTTTCATCAAAATCGGTTCATTAATGTAGGAGGAGTTGCGCACACAAGAATTTGTTCGAACGGAAAGACATAATAAATCTAAGTCAAAGGGAGATAACCTGGTTAAAATTGTCGCAGATCAAAAATCTTGGAATATGCGCATGTTCACTTAGTAGTGATGATGTCTGAAAAGTTTTGTCCAAATTGATTGATAAATGTAGGAGGAGTTGCGCACACAAGAATTTCATGTAGAAACCCATATTAAATCAAAGTTCAAGAGAGATAACCTGGTTAAAATTGTCGCAGATTAAAAAGTTTGGAATATGCATATGTTCACTTAGTAGAGATGATGTTTGAAAGGTTTCATCAAAATCGGTTCATTAATGTAGGAGGAGTTGCGCACACAAGAATTTGTTTGGATGGAAAGACACAATAAATCTAAGTCAAAGGGAGAAAACCTGGTTAAAATTGTCGCAGATCAAAAATCTTGGAATATGCGCATGTTCACTTAGTAGTGATGATGTCTGAAAAGTTTTGTCCAAATTGATTGATAAATGTAGGAGGAGTTGCACGCACAAGAATTTCATGTAGAAACCCATAATAAATCTAAGTTAAAGGGAGATAACCTAGTTAAAATTGCCACAGCTCAAAAATTTTGGAATATGCGCATGTTCACTTAGTAGTGATGATGTCTGTAAACTTTCGTCCAAATTGATTGATAAATGTAGGAGTTGCGCACACAACAATTTCATATAGAAACCCATATTAAATCAAAGTTCAAGAGAGATAACCTGGTTAAAATTGTCGCAGATCAAAAAGTTTGGAATATGCACATGTTCACTTAGTAGAGATGATGTTTGAAAGGTTTCATCAAAATCGGTTCATTAATGTAGGAGGAGTTGCGCACACAAGAATTTGTTTGAACGGAAAGACATAATAAATCTAAGTCAAAGGGAGATAACCTGGTTAAAATTGTCACAGATCAAAAATCTTGGAATATGCGCATGTTCACTTAGTAGTGATGATGTCTGAAAAGTTTTGTCCAAATTGATTGATAAATGTAGGAGTTGCGCACACAAGAATTTCATGTAGAAACCCATATTAAATCAAAGTTCAAGAGAGATAACCTGGTTAAAATTGTCGCAGATTAAAAAGTTTGGAATATGCACATGTTCACTTAGTAGAGATGATGTTTGAAAGGTTTCATCAAAATCGGTTCGTTAATGCAGGAGGAGTTGCGCACACAAGAATTTGTTCGGATGGAAAGACACAATAAATCTAAGTCAAAGGGAGAAAACCTGGTTAAAATTGTCGCAGATCAAAAATCTTGGAATATGCGCATGTTCACTTAGTAGTGATGATGTCTGAAAAGTTTTGTCCAAATTGATTGATAAATGTAGGAGGAGTTGCGCACACAAGAATTTCATGTCTGGAAAGACGTACGGACGGACGTACAGGGCGATTCCTATATAGCCCCCACTTCTTCGAAGCGGGAGTATAATAATTTGTACTGTTGGCTTCAACTTGTGTTAGGTAAAGGATTAAAGATGCAGTACATAAAGCAATGTTGGGCTATAGGAGTCAATTTTCTTTTTTGCATGTAATAACTCCCAATCCTTCAAAATGCATTTTGTGAATAATTGCCAAAGTGACACACGTGTGTGTATGTGTGTGGTGAGTGGGGGAGGGGGGGGGGGGGTACTTTCAGTTTTATACCATTGGTGACACATAACAGGAGGATGAAGCACGTCAAAAATTTGTGAAAAAATTCAAGATGGCAAACTGGCGGCCATTTTTGTCATCATTTTTTGCTTCATTTGATGTTACCACCTGTATCTTAGACATGTTTTGATATATTTGCTTCAGGTTTCTATCATTATTCATAGATGCTATGAGGATGATGCATGTCAAAACTGTTTGAAAAAAAAATTCAAGATTGCCGAATGACATCTATTTTTATTCATTTTTTGCATTCTCAAGTTACCCGTACCTTAGAGATGTTTTGAGATATTAGTTTTAAATAATCAACATTTGTCAGACATCATAGGAGGATGATGCATGCCTTTTTCTTTTGAAAAAAAAAATTCAAGATGGCCGAATGGCAGCCATTTTTGTTGTCATTCTTTTGCTATATTTGACATTACCCTCTGTATCTTAGTTTATGTTACCCCCTGTATCTCATAGATGCTTCGACGCTGTACTTTCATTTTTATGCCATTGGTGACACATAATGGGAGGACAATGCACGTCGAAACTTTTTTTTTTTGTCCATTTTTGTCATAATTTTTTGCTTCATTTGATGTTACCACCTGTATCTTAGACATGTTTTAATATATTTGTTTCAGGTTTCTAACATTGTTCATGGATGCTATGAGGATGATTCCTGTCAAAATGTTTTGAAAAAAAAATTCAAGATGGCCAGGCCATGTTTGTTCATTTTTTGCATTCTCAAGTTACGTTATCACTCATATCTTGGAGATGTTTTGAGATGTTAGTTTTAAATTTTCAACATTTGTCAGACACCATAGGAGAATGATGCATGCCAAAATCTTTTGAAAAAAAAAATTCAAGATGGCCGAATGGCAGCCATTTTTGTTGTTACTTTTTTGCCATATTTGACGTTACCACCTGTATCTTAGACATATTTTGAGCTATTACTGTCAGATTTCTAACATTGGTCAGAGATGCTAGGAGGGTGATGCACATCAAAATTTTTTGAAAAAAATTCAAGATGGCCAAAATCTTCTGAACAAAAATTCAAGATGGCTGAATGACAGACTTTTTTGCTGTCATTTTTTTGCCATATTTAACGTTATCACCTTATCTTAGACATGTTTTGAGCTATTACTTTCAGATTTCTAACATTGGTCAGAGATGCTAGGAGGATGATGCACGTCACTAGGAGGATTTCTAACATTGGTCAGAGATGCTAGGAGGATGATGCACGTCACGTTTTTTGGAGAAAAAAATTTAGAATGGCCGAAGGTCGACCATTTTCATTGATTTTTTTGTGTTCCTATTTTATGGTTACCACCTGTATCTAATAGATAGATGCTTTGAGACTGTACTATCCATTTCATAACGTGCAACTTATTTTTTAAATGCCCAACAGGCCTAAAAAATAAAATGCATGTTTTATAGAACAGACCATCCACCATGGGGGACTAGAGTCTGATCGCCTGCGATCGGTGTTGCACTTGTCGTTTGCTTGCATTTAATACCTCCCAATCCTTCAAAATGCATTTTTGGAAAAACTGCCTAAATGACTGTTGGGGGGGGGGGGGGGGGGGGTGGGGGTGGAGGGGGGTGAACCTATATTCAAACCTGGCCTGAATTACCAACTGGAAACTACACATATCAACTTTGGTTGAAATCATATAATCCAAATTGGAGTTATCGGTCGGAAACCAATTGTTTACAGACAGATGGATTGACGGACGAAAGTCATGAATATAGCCCTGACTGTAGACAGTCAGGCTAAAAATGCGTTTTGTACCAAAGAAAAAATATTGCTTAAATGGTCCTGGGTGAGGTGGGGGGGGGGGGAGTGTTAGGGGAGTCCATTTTTTTTTCCCGCATGTGGTCAATCTAAATCCTTCAGAATTCATTTTGAGCAAAGAGAAAAAAATGCCTAACACTGGCACCGAGGGTGGGGGGGGGGGGGGGGGGGGGGGGGGGGTGAGGGGGGGGGGGTTACGTGAGTTTAAAAAAAGTTCCACATGTAGTGACAGTAAATAGTTCAAAATGCATATTGGAGGAAAGAGAAGAAAAAAAAAATGCCTAATTGGCAGGGCTGGGCAGGGCAATAACTTCAACAATTTTCATTGGATAATTGTGGTCATCAAACTTGACCTAGAGACGTGTACTGAAAAGAATTGAAATCTGTTAACTTTTGTTTAAGTTATGGACGGAGCGAGCTCTGTGCTATATCCCTCCCTTGTGAGAGGGGATAAAAAGTAACAAAGTATGTGGTAGAAGCCTAATTTGAAATTTAGAGAAACTAAGTTCGAAAAGCATTGTGAAAAGGGTTAAATTAATGCCAATATTATTTGAAACCACTGTGTACATCTTCAGTAGACCTTGCCCGAAATGAAAAAAAGAAATGACGTTGTAACAGAGTGTTTGGAGAATGAAAGGTAGAACCTTGAAAAGCAGAACTTTAATCCGAAACTTTAAGCAGGGAATACGAAGTAAAATTGATTGGCAAAAAAGGGTTAAATATTTCCTAAAACTGTGGCTGTGGTTGGTCAAATTTAATCCACAAAAAACAGAGTGTATGCTTATATCCTGGAAAACAATGCGTCCAACACATCCTCCATTATTTTTTTCTAATTCGCAAATATCTGAAGTCAATAGTCACAAACACTTAACACCAACTGTACCTGGACTAATCATATTGAACAAATTTGCTCTAAAGCATGGTCTCGTATAGACCTGATGAGAATCCATAAATTCAAACTTGATCGAAGCATGTTGGAAAAGATTTATTTTGCCTTTATCAGACTCTTATTGGAATACGCAGATTCGGTTTGGGATAATTGTAATCAAAATGATATTGCAAATGTAGAGAAAATCCAAGTAGCTGCAGCCAGGATTGTTACTGGAGCAACTATTAGTGCCAGTAAAGAATTATTATATGCTGAGACCTGTTGGGATACCCTAAAGAGTAGGCATTGTAACCATAAGCTGATGCAGTATTTTAAGATGTACCACCATCTAACTCCTCCTTACATTGCTAATAAGGTTCCACCTAAAACCTCCAAGATTAATTTGATGCACAATCTCCGCTCTTGTGGGAATCACAGGAATCCCTTTCTGCAAAACACAGTTATATCAATCGTCCTTCATTCCTGAGGTCACCAAACTTTGGAACGAAATTCCATTACAAACTAGAGAGAAAATGTCATATATTAATTTCCAAAATTTCTTAAACCACAATAGGCGCCATCCTCCATCCTTTTTCAAAGGTGCTAACTGCCTGTGCCACAAATATATCACCGTAGATTAAGGTTAAAATGTAGCGACCTCAACCACCACTTCTATGCCAACCATATATCGCTGTCGCCGTACTGTCACTGCAGTGAAATTGAGTCGACAGAGCATTTTCTGCTTTTTTGTCCGCTTCACCTCAACGTCCGTAACCGCACAATTAGCTTACTAACATTTAGTGTTAACGTATCCACTCTACTTTATGGATCTGAACAGCTAAGTAATGAGGAAAATCTTTCCGTCTTTTTAGCAGTTCAAGAATATATTCTGGCAACTAAGCGTTTCTAGCAATATATTATAAGTAGTTAGCCATTGTGTGGAAGTACATGACCTCAAACACCAATAAATAGACAAATAAATAAATAAATTAAAAGGATGTGCTGTGACATCTATAACAGAAATGTATGGTTTATGTTAGCAGAAGCCACGTTAGATTGATTTGCTCCCAGGTTGGCGCCCTCTTTCCCTTATCCACTTTCTTCTACCTTCCACTCCTCTCTTATTTTCCACCTGTTTCGTAGCTCTTACCTTTCCAAATGTCAAGTAGATCCTGTTATTCAGCTTGTAACTTTAGGAAATTTGGGAGAAACCTTAATAAGCATAATGCTTACTGTCGAATCCCGTCCCTATAAAATTTACGCTATACGACATACGATATGTTATTGACAGTTACATAATTTTATGCCTTCATTTTGTTGTATATTATGACATATGTATGTACATATGTATGTTAAAGTTATTTTTCTTATAAATATTGTTTAAATTAAAACCGATAAAAGAAATCATTGATGTAAATGGAATCATTAAGTTGTATTGACCATGCAAGAATTAGAGTAAGAAAGTTTGTGGCAAAGTCTAATTTCAAATACAAATAAAGTAAATCTGAAAACATGTTTAAATGGGGGTTAAAATCATGCCAATATTAATGAAAATCACTGTAGAAATAAGAAACAGTGACTGTTTGAAGAATTAAAGGTGTAATTTTAAAATGGAATCATTAAGCTGTATTGACCATGCAAGAATTAGAGTAAGAAAGTTTGTGGCATAATCTAATTTCAAATACAAAAAAAGTAAGTCTAAAAACATGTTTAAAAGGGGTTAAAATCATGCCGATATTAATGAAAATTACTGTAGAAATAAGAAACAGTGACTGTTTGAAGAGTTAAAGGTGTAATTTTACCCCCACCCCACCCCCCCCCCCCCAACACCCCAAAAAAAAACAAAAAAACAAAAAAAACAAACTTCAACCTGGAAGTTGTAAGTTATATTGCCATACAAAAAAGGGTTAAATATTTCCCAAAATATCATAAAACATAATGAGAATGATACAATCAATAGTAATATTAAATTAAAAGAAAAAAAAAATTTAAGGTTGACAAAAAACTTTAACCATAAACTTTAAGCAAAACTCCAAATGTTAACAGACGGACAGACGAAAGTCATGACTAAACAGAAAAAAAAAAAAAAAAACTCTTCAATCTTCAGTAACAAACTTTAACCACAAACTTTAACCAAAACTCTAAATGTTAACAGATGGACAGGCGGATGGACAGACAGACAGACGGCTGAAAGTCATGACTATGAACCTCACTGTAAACAGTCAGGCTAAAAAAGGCTGACTGTTTGGCAAAACTACAACTTTCATTAGCCAAAAATGTTTCATATATCCTTTGTATGAAAACACTCATTATTAGTATATGACAGTTGAGTAGTCATATACATGAATAAAAATTGTGTATTATCATTATTTTAAAAAACTACTTTCATTACCCAAAAGTAATTCTTTAAAATAATAATAAACGAATGTTTATGACTTACATATTTATAATTCTTTTAGAGAAGTATTTTGAGATAGTTTTCACGTTTGCACTGATAGTCAGTGACCTGAGGCACTGTCAGAAAGTTTTAATTCTCACCCCACCATGTCACAAAATTTGGACATCCTGGTTCTGGATCTGCATAAGACCTCAGATTATATTGCTAAGGTTCCGCTGTATAGTTTCGCACTATTGCACAGTCAAATTCTAAACATGGGGCATATGTTGAAACTAAGGCCATGTAAAATAGAGATATATTTTTAGTATCAGATATATGATTACATTAGGCTTTTTGTTGGACAAGAGAATTTGAAGTTTTTGTCCCGAAGTTGGAGTCTGATACATAGGGGTAAATTACCAGATGAATTATGGGAAACGGTGGCTTCGAAAAATTGGCTATTTTTTAAAATGTAATTTTTACATGGGTTTGTTACCAGACATGTAACTAAAAATGAGATGGAAACATATAAAAAAAATTTGCATTTTTAGAAATTTGGGATGCTATGTTCCAGGGGTAGGTAGGTGGGAGTGGTGGGAAAATCTGCTTTTGAGGCTGCTGGACAGCTGAAAATAACTGGTTTCGACATTTTTTCATGCAATTTTGCAGGTTGAAATCTTGCCTCTGACAATAAATTATTCCACCCACATTCAGATTGTTTATTTCTACTTAGCCAGATAGTGTTATATGTTTTTTGTGGGTTTGGGAAATGTAATACATGTTATGGGTCAGATAACTAAATTACAGAATTTTTTCATTTGAAGAGAGTGTATGGCTGTCATTTTTGGAAATGCCTGGAAACTGTGGAGAGGAACCTAAACACAATGCAGAGCATCTGCACAAAAAGAGACAGTTGTACAGAGGAATAAACAGGTTAAATGAAGTGTGTGTGTGTGGGGGGGGGGAGGGGGGCAAGATATTCCCCAAGCACTTCATTTGACATTGTGCTGGGTTAAGAGTGTGTGTCAGGACACCTGAGGCCCCGTAAGGTCTGGGCTGACGTGGGGTTATTTAGTACCGCTGATGAAATTGCGGGAAAATTAGACCAACGTGGAGGGTTGGAATCCAAGTGTCGCGAACTCGGCGCTGGGAGCCAAGTTAGACCGACGCCATGATTCCTTCTCTGCCAAATTGGCCTGAAATAGGTTTGATTTCTGTTAGGTGTGATTCCTAATCACTTCAGGCTGTGTAATGGAAAGAATGATTTAAAGTAACAACAATTCTTTTATTCGATTCTTTTCACAGAAAATGGGTTTCTAGGGTTAAATAATTCTCAACAATTATATAGTCATTCTATAGCTCTGTACTGGCACTATAGTCTACACACTGGAAATGTTACTACCGTGAGCTTGCCATAAGAGCTTCACAAATCTGAAATGTTATTACCGTGAGCTCACCATAAGAGCTTCACCCGCTTAGGCTCAAATGTCAACGTCTGCACGTAACTGTACCTCTGACTGTCGGAGGGTTCCGACCAGCAATGTTCGTCATCTATAAAGCCACCGTACTTCTGATTTGGGTCAGATATTGTCTACTCATACCTTATGTGCCTTTTGAAAGTCCTCCGTGAAAGTCCTATTGAAATGTTCACTGTTCCTGGTTGAATTCACGATTCACAAATGCCCCTTTTTGTGCTAGGGCGAAATTGTTACTCACACCGATCTCCAGTCGGTATTACGATGCTTCGACAGCAAACAAACTACTCACAACGCAATCAGTCTGACGCTTCAAAGGGTTAATACGCACAATACAATTAACCTACACTTCTGACTATTGCAGGCTGATACCTGCTACTCGACAATCTAAACTTTAACGTTTCACCTCGGGCTTTCCTTCTCAACGAATTTGGCACTGTAGCCGCCTATCAACCTTAAGCTAAATCAATCATGAAATGCCCTGTCTGGCGATTCCAGCCGTTTCAGGGTCCTGTGATCGAAGGTACCCCTATGCCAGGAAACAGAGTCCGCCTGCCCTGGACTTCACCAACATGTGTGTGACCCCAAGTGTGTCTAATGCTCTGCTTTTCAAGGTATGTATACTTTTTACCCTAAACTGTCAGGTGGACAGACTCTCATCTGTCCATCTGTCAAAACGGTGGGAGATGACGCATATCAAGGCAGAATCAATACCAGTCATCTCGCGGTGATTTCACTTGTCGAGAGAACTCATTCGTTCCTGCCATCTCATTGCAAAACTAATGATAAGGTGACGACATGACAGACATTTCTATCTTTTAGAATCTCGTTTCTCAATTGGCCGTGATGATATCCTGCCACCAACCGATTACGTCTCGTAAGACTCGCGACTACTGTATAAATTAAATGAGATTAGACCTTATCTAACATACCGTTTCTCCCCTGGGTCCCTGCCCTGAAGCTGGATAGACACCACGTGTGTTTTTTCCATGTCCAGCTTCACAGAGAAGTGAAATTCACGTAGGGTTTTCGCCTTGATGCGGAATCTCTTTTGAACTTACACTATCTTTATATATCAGGCCCCTTGCCCCTATATTTAGACTGGCTTTGCCCTGACAACTCCCTTCCCGAGAGAAACGCCCTGTGTATCTCTTGAAACACAAGGGGCAAAGCCACACACGCTCGCCTCTCACACCTTTTACAATCTGCCCATCATGTTCAAGACTACAAAACTGTACCCTACTGGGCGTGGGGCTCATGACCGCGCTCATGCGTTGGCCATGTCGATTCCCACGACACACACGCCACCACATGCTCCCGTCTTGCGGGTTTACATATGGAGAGTAGCCTTATCCTTAGATTTGCAGCACTCTCTCTCTCTCTCTAATACTATATATTTACACCTAAACATACACATTTTTATACACATTCGCCCATTTTGCAAACAGTTCACATGGCACTCACTCCGACGAGTAACACCGTCCGCGCCTTTGCATCAGATGGGTTAATTCCGACGGAGTGTAACTTCACCTCCCATTTCCCTATGTCTTGTGAGGGGGCAAACGACCCCTGCATTATGTTGAGCCTCACCCTCACAAAGCTCAACCAGGGGATTAAAATTGTGCCTCACGCACTCACACATTCAACACACAGATTTCCCGACTGTGCCTTTGCGACAGACGGGGTTAGTGTGCCTCACATTCACAACAAACTCTCTTCAATAAAAACAAGCGCGGTTTCCCCGGGCCTTAACACCGGGTTTATGAAACTCATCACCTCATCCACAAAAATATTTGCGACTGGAGCCCCGTCCCAGACAGCAGGCCCACAGCCACCTAACTATTGCTTCTTTATAACCACTGACCATTGGTAGGGGCCCGGTTCCCAGTATTCCCTTGGGTAACCCTTGACACATTCCTACTTCTCGCCCTGTTATTTCTACGGGTATTCCACCATACCCTGTCATTGTCGCATTCTCAAGAGCTTCCCTTGGCGCCATATCCCCCAGGCTCACTCGTCCCGGCGATTACCTTCGTTCGAATGACACTGGCCGCCCTTGGCCCTTGTGCCGTCGACCCCCCGGTCCATTGCGACGACTTCTTGCGCACCTTGGGCGCTGTGCGCCCCCGGCACTCACTGCGTGGTCTCCGCCACCTAGGATGTTTCTCCTTTGATTTGACCCTTTCCTCGGCCCCCTGGGCGCCCATCTTAGCGGTCCCATCCACTTTAACACCCTCAACTTGGGTTGACCCGTGCCCTCTCAATTCTGGGGAAGTTTGCCCAGCCATTTGCGTGGGTCTGGCCTCCTCTCTCCACATGAGTGACATCGACTTCTTGGGGCACTCAACTCCCCCACATAAATTTGCTTGAGGGTCTTTCCCCAATGACCCCATTGGGTTCCCTCGCTGTTTGGCATTTAGCCTGGACCGCCTACGGCCCCTTCTCCCTAACTAGACAGGAGTCGCCCCTCCTGAAACTTTCCAACATTTCGTCGTGTAGGGGCCATCCCCTGGACCATCGGATTGGTTCTATCTGGGAACCTTCCCTTCCTTACTCAGTACGTTACTGAGTGCAACCGCCGGGGGTCCTTGCCCACCAACTTGAACTTCCTTTACCCTCGTTGGGCCCTCACTTGGCCCCCCTACCCCTGGACCATAATTCATCAGGGCTTGCCTCACCCCTGGGATATTACCTATGACCAGGTCATACACAGGTGATTCAATGCACATGGCTTTCACTTCGCCAAAATAAAATGGGGTATCCACAGTTATCCTCGCAATGGGATAACGGTATTCTAACGGTCCCATCTATCAAAATACACAAATGGTCGATCCCCAACAATTGCTTGTCGTCAACCAGTTGCCTTCTAACCGCTGCAGAGGAGCACCCAGAATCCCGGAGCAGACGGATCTTCCTTTGTCCTACATACCCTGGGTACACTGGCATATTAACCTTCTCCTGTGAAGTTGTGAGCCTCTCACACATGCCACTTATTATCGGGACAACCTCCCCGCCTTCCAGCCTTAATTCTCCCTCTTGTATACATTCCCGGAGGGGACTGTGTTCTGGACCGATAGTTTGACAGAACGCTGCCGTCTGTCTACTGGGCCCTGGATCTACGCGGTCACCTTGCTTCCAACCCCTTGGTGCTGCGTTCCCGGCCTCCAGCTGAGGTGGTCTAATGTTCCCAGTGGTCCTAACCTGCTTCTGCCAACAGTCCCTGGCAATATGACCCCGCTTGTTGCAGATGAAACAAGTTGTGTCTTTGGGGGCGTTCCCATTCTGGCTGGCCTGCGACGCAGGCGGATTGGGGTGGTGTTGCCTTACGGGCGCCATTGCCAACCCGTTTGCCCCACCCCTAGCCGATTTGGGTGTGTTTACTCTCCCACCGTGAGCCTAGATGTAGCGTTCTGCCACAGTTGCCATCTCATCATAGGTGGGCGGACCCTTTCTTTGATGAACAGGCCCAACTCCTTGGAGCATGTAGTTAAAAACTGCTCCTGGAGAAATAGATCTTGCAGGGCTCCATATGACTCATTCACTTCTGCGAGATCAGTCCAGCGGTCAAAGTACCGCCTAGCTCGGGCAAAATACTGAGGTACTGTTTCTCCCTTCTCCTGCTTAATTTCTCGAAACTTGGTCCGGAATCCTTCTTCAGTGAGCTGGTATCTCCGAAGGATGGCATTCTTCAGCTCACTGTAGTCGTTAAGAAGTGCAGGAGGCATACTGGTATAAGCCTCGAGGGCTTTACCTGACAACAAAGGGCTCAAGCACATAGCCCATGTGTCTTCTGGCCACATTTGACTGGAGGCAAAACGCTCGAACCTCTCCAAGTCATCTGTGTTTTCATTAAAATGAGCGAGGTGGGGGCGTGGGGCATGAATTGCTACCCCTGCACTCCTGTCCCCTGAGCGCTGACTTTCATTCTCCACATCAGCCCTTGCTCTGAGAAGCTCTAATTCTCTCTCGTGCCTCTGTTGTTCGAGCTCTCGTTTTGCCTCCCTTGCTAACTGGGCTTCCCTCTCTCTCGCCTCATTTGCTAATTGAATCTATCTCTCTTTTGCCTTCCTATCTAATTGGGCTTCTCTCTCCCTCGCCTCTCCTGCGTCTTTCTCACGCTGTCATTCTAATTGGGCTTCCCTCTCCCTCGCCTCATTACGTAAGGCAATTTCCTTGGCTTCACATTTCTGCTCATCTTTAACGAACTTCTGAAGTTTGGCTCTCTCAAGGCCCATTTCCTTGCCTAATGATACCAGATGGGCGAGGGGTGTAACAACATCCATTTTGATTTTTTTCTTTCTATCTTCAACACTCGTCAGAAAGAATGAAGAAGGAAAAGAAAGAAAGAAAAAAAAATGTGGCAATTAATCCTAATTTACCTCTGTAATTTAACATAATTAAACACCCCAAATATTCTGAAACCAACCGCAGTTACAGTGGCTATTAAGTATCCTCTTGGGGACTACTGTATTGCGATATTAAACCCTTGAATGGCATCAGCTGACCGAACGCGTCAAAACATAAACAGAACCGCCGTAAAAATAAAACAAAATTTCCATATAGCCATTTTTTAGCTCAACTTAGGTGAATGTAAGTGCAGAAATTATGCAAATTAGATGAACTTTGATTTTTTCAGTGCTACTTACACACAGTAAGTACACATGTCAATACGGCTCGGGCTAGAGTCTGTATTTATGAACCGATCTTCACAAAACGTCTTGGGTACCTCTGTTATCACCTTGGGACGAGAACGAGTGTTTCTGGGTGCGGTCCAAAATTCAAGATGGCTGCCAGTGGCCATTTGTACCGAAATTAGGTCTAATCAGTTTTTTGTACACAAATTCTATACGGCTCAGGCTAGAGTCCGTATTTATGAACCGATCTTTACGAAACTTCTTGGGTACCTTTGTTATCACCGTGGGATGAGAACGAGTGTTTTTGGGTATGGTCCAAAATTCAAGATGGCCACCAGCAGCCATTTTGTACCAAAATTAGTGCAATCAGTCTTTTGTACAGAACTTCTGTATGAAAGTTCTGATTTGAATAAATTTTTGTATGAATGTTTAGTAACATGGAATACATCACATATAGTACAGGTTTTTTTCTCGTGCAGAAATTATGCAAATTAGATGAACTTTCATTTATTCAGTGCTACTTATACACTGTAAGTGCACATGTCAATACGGCTCGGGCTAGAGGCTGTATTTATGAACCGATCTTCACAAAACTTCTTGGGTACCTTTGTTATCACCTTGGGATGAGAACGAGTATTTCTGGGTGCGGTCCAAAATTCAAGATAGCTGCCAGTGGCCATTTTGTACCGAAATTAGGTCCAATCAGTTTTTTGTCACAACTTCTACACAGCTCATATTTTTGTACTGATCTTCACGAAACTTCTTGGGTACCTTTGTTTTCACCTTGGGACTGGAATGAGTGTGTTTTGGGGTGCCTTTGTTATCACTGTGCTATGAGAACAAATATTAGTACCGAAATTAGATCTAATCAGTTTTTTGTACACAACTTCTATACGGCTCAGGCTAGAGGCCGTATTTATGAACCGATCTTTACAAAACTTCTTGGGTACCTTTGTGATCACCGTGGGATGAGAACAGTGTTTTTGGATGTGGTCCAAAATTCAAGATGGCCACCAGCAGCCATTTTGTACCCAAATTAGTGCAATCAGTCTTTTGTACAGAACTTCTGTATGAAAGTTCTGATTTGAATAAATTTTTGTATGAATCTTTAGTAAAATGGAATACATCACATATAGTATGGGTTTTTTTTCTCGTGCAGAAATTATGCAAATTAGATGAATTTTGATTTATTTAGTGCTACTTATACACTGTAAGTGCACATGTGAATACGGCTTGGGCTAGAGGCTGTATTTATCAACCGATCCTCACAAAACTTCTTGGGTACCTTTGTTATCACCTTGGGACGAGAACGAGTGTTTCTGAGTGCGGTCCAAAATTCAAGATGGCTGCCAGTGGCCATTTTGTACTAAAATTAAGTCCAATTAGTTTTTAGCTCAACTTTGACGAAGTCAAATTTGAGCTATTGTCATGGCCCATCGTCCATCTGTCCGTCCGTCCATCCGTCTGTCCGTACGTCAACAATTGGCTATGGCTCGGGCTAGAGGTCGTATTTATGAACCGATCTTTACGAAACTTCTTGTGTACCTTTGTTATGACCCTGGAACGGGAACAAGTGTTTTTAGGTGTGGTCCGAAATTCAAGATGGCTGCCAGCGGCCATTTTGTACCGATGATGCAAAAATCAGTTTTTTGTACAGAACTTCTGTATGAAAGTTCTGATTTGAATAAAGTTTTGTATAAAGGTTTAGTACCATGGGATACATCACATATAATATGGGTTTTTTTCTCGTGCGTAAATTATGCAAATTAGACTGACTTTGATTTATTTAGTGTTACTTTCAGAGCTGTAAGTGCCAAGCTGCTATGGCTCGGGCTAGAGGCCGTATTTATGAACCAATCTTTACGAAACTTCTTGGGTACCTTTGTTATGACCGTGGGATGAGAACGAGTGTTTTTGGGTGCAGTCCAAAATTCAAGATGGCTGCCAGCAGCCATTTTGTACCGACGATGCAGAAATTTTTTTTTTGTACAGAACTTCCATATGAAAGCTCTGATTTGAATAATTTTTCGTATGAATGTTTAGTACCATGAGATACATTACATATCATATGGGTTTTTTTCTCGTGCTTATATTATGCAAATTAGACTAACTTTGATTTATTTAGTGTTACTTTCAGCACTGTAAGTGCAAATCCCTATACGGCTCGGGCTAGAGGCCGTATTTATGAACCGATCTTTACGAAACATCATGGGTACCTTTGTTATCACTGTGAGATGAGAACGATTGTTTTGGGGTCTGGTCGGAAATTCAAGATGGCCGCTGGCAGCCATTTTGTACAAAATTAGGGGCAATCAGATTTTTGCACAGAACTTCCATATGAAAGCTCTGATTTGAATAATTTTTTGTATGAATGTTTAGTACCATGGGATACATTACATATAATATGGGTTTTTTTCTTGTGTGTAAATTATGCAAATTAGGCTAACTTTGATTTATTTAGTGTTACTTTCAGCACTGTGAGTGCAAATCCCAATACGGCTCGGGCTGGAGGCCGTATTTATGAATTGATCTTCATGAAACTGCTTGGGTACCTTTGTTATCACTGTGGGATCAGAAGGAGTGTTTTGGGGTCCAGTCTGAAATTCAAGATGGCCGCTAGCAGCCATTTTGTTCAAAATTAGGTGCAATGAGATGTTTGCGCACAACTTCCAAATGAAAGATCTGATTTGAATAAATTTTTAGTACCATGGGATACATGACATATAATACGGGGTTTTTTCTCGTGCATAAATTATGCAAATTAGGGGTCCGGGTGGGACTTAGAAAATTTTGGACCAAAATCCGGAAATTAGTTTTTTGGGTTTTTTTGTGTTTTGGTCAATTTTAAGACCAAAAAAAAAAAAAAATTTTTATACTGAAAATTTGGGACTGATCTTTATGAAACTTCTTGGGTACCTTTGTTATGACCGTGGGACGAGAACGAGTGTTTTTGGGTGCGGTCTGAAATTCAAGATGGCTGCCAGCCGCCATTTTGTACCGACGATGCAGAAATATGTTTTTTGTACAGAACTTCCATATGAAAGCTCTGATTTGAATAATTTTTTGTATGAATGTTTAGTACCATGGGATACATCACATATAATACGGGTTTTTTTCTCGTGCGTAAATTGTGCAAATTAGACTAATTTTGATGTTTTTTGGTGTTACTTTCAGCACTGTAAGTGCAAATGCCAATACGGCTCGGGCTAGAGGCCGTATTTATGAACCGATCTTTACGAAACTTCTTGGGTACCTTTGGTATCACCGTGGGACGAGAACGAGTGTTTTGGGGTCCGGTCCGAAATTCAAGATGGCCGGTGGCAGCCATTTTGTACAAAATTAGGTGCAATCAGATTTTTGCGCAGAACTTCCATATGAAAGCGCTGATTTGAATAATTTTTTGTGTGAATGTTTATTACCATGGGATACATCACATATAATACAGGTTTTTTTCTCGTGCAGAAATTATGCAAATTAGATGAACTTTGATTTTTTCAGTGCGACTTACACACAGTAAGTACACATGTCAATACGGCTCAGACTAGAGTCTGTATTTATGAACTGATCTTCACGAAATGTCTTGGGTACCTTTGTTATCACCTTGGGATGAGAACGAGTGTTTCTGGGTGCGGTCTAAAATTCAAGATGGCTGCCAGTTGCCATTTTGTACCGAAATTAGGTCTAATCAGTTTTTTGTACACAACTTCTATACAGCTCAGATTAGAGGCCATATTTATGAACCAATCTTTACGAAATTTCTTGAGTACCTTTGTTATCACCGTGGGATGAGAGCGAGTGTTTTTGGGTGTGGTCAGAAATTCAAGATGGCCACCAGCAGCCATTTTGTACCAAAATTAGTGCAATCAGTCTTTTGTACAGAACTTCTGTATGAAAGTTCTGATTTGAATAAATTTTTGTATGAATGTTTAGTAACATGGAATACAACACATATTGTAAGGTTTTTTTTTTCATGCAGAAATTATGCAAATTAGATGAACTTTGATTTATTCAGTGCTACTTACATAATGTAAGCACACATGTCAATATGACTCAGGGCAGAGGCTGTATTTATGAACCGATCTTCACAAAACTTCTTGGGTACCTTTGTTATCACCTTGGGACGAGAATGAGTGTTTCTGGGTACGGTCCAAAATTCAAGATGGCTGCCAGTGGCCATTTTGTACCAAAATTGGGTCCAATTAGTTTTTTGTCACAAGTTCTATACAGCTTGTATTTATGAACTGATCTTCACAAAACTTCTTGGGTACCTTTGTTTTCACCTTGGGACAGGAACGAGTGTGTTTTGGGGTGCCTTTGTTATCACTGTGCTATGAGAACAAATATTTTGGGGTTCAGTCAGACCCACTCTGGGACTAAGATTTCTTTTCTAGTTTAGCATCTGACTGTCACCCACCTTTACAATACTTTACCTATACATTTGTTACAGGCAACGGTCAGTATTTATGTACCGACCGTTACAATACTTTATATGTACCTTTGTTATCAGGTCATTACCTAGATGTTTGTCATTGCTGTGTCACATACTATACATGTACATGTCTTTGTCTTGACAAGTTGAGCTACAGTGTCATTGACACTTTCATTTGTCACAACTTCTATACAGCTCGTATTTATGAACTGATCTTCACTAAACTTCTTGGGTACCTTTGTTTTCACCTTGGGACAGGAATGAGTGTGTTTTGGGGTGCCTTTGTTATCACTGTGCTATGAGAACAAATATTTTGGGGTTCAGTCAGACCCACTCTGGGACTCAAAGATTTCTTTTCTAGTTTAGCATCACCTTTACAATACTTTACCTATACATTTGTTACAGGCTACGGTCAGTATTTATGTACAGACCATTACAATACTTTGTATGTACCTTTGTTATCAGGTCATTACCTAGATGTTTGTCATTGCTGTGTCACATACTATACATGTACATGTCTTGACAAGTTGAGCTACAGTGTCATTGACACTTTCATTTTTTTTTACCCCTTACCTAACATGAAAAGTAGATGACACTTGCAAAAAAAAATTCTTGAGAATAACTATTATTTTCATTTTTTGTCTCAAAAACATAGGTTATGACCCCTTATTGGAATGACCTCGTCACAAATTTGCAGTGACAGTTGTGAAATATTGCTCTTTCCCAGAACCAAGTCCCCCTCCCACACATATTTAACCATTCTGCTAATGATAAACATTTGGAAAGACTGAACAGCATGTTTTTAGAGGCTGAAGTTAATATCATACACTTTCAGTTTCTTATGATTCACTTTGAGACTGCAGCACTCATGGTCCACTGAGTTATTTCTCAATTTAACAACCTTGCCCTGGATCTTCCACTATACTTTTCACTGTATGTAATTCAATACTCTCATGTAGACCTCCTATGTGTGTGACTACAAGCCTATCTGTCTGTCTGCGTGTCTGTCTCTTCATCAGACATGGTGTTTCTTTGCTTTTCATTTGCCTGGATCTACATTTTCAATAATTGGCAGCTGACTAACTCCCCCCCCCCCCCCCCCACACACACACACAAGTATATTAAACATCAAATACCACTATATTCTTGAAGCAAATGTCTGATTCATCCTCTTTGGAAACATATTCTCTACAATTTCATGCTTTTTGCCAGAATGGGTGTCTGTAGGGATTAAAACAAAGGTTATGAAAGTGCACATATGGGAACTTGCAGCATAAGCATAGCACTATAGAATTAATATTTGATGGTTTTAGGCATCTTACCAGTGTTATGAGATATCACAGTAGCAGGTACTGGTCATTCTTTTGGAAAAAACACTGGTTTATGTTTTCTCAGTGCCATAACAATGATTCAATGTACCTTTACTGAGAAAACTGAGGCTTTTCCTTTACAAAAATTGCAAAATATTCGTCAAACACAATGTGAAATGTCTTCAGAAGCCAGAATGTGATTTTAAAACTTTTACAGATGGGACATTTCATATCACAGTAGGTTTCTTTTGGGTCAATATAAATTAATTTATGAATTATAGATTTTGATGAAAAGGGGCACAGCGGGGGGTCCTATTCAGGGCTATATTTTACTACATCAGATAGTAAAATAAAATTTGACATCAGTTGTTAGGATAAAATGGCAGAGTCCTTTTATATTGGTGAAATATATAGCTGAATCCCCAATTTTGGAAACAAAATTGGCATCCATATTGTTCCATGAGGGTTGGAACACTGTTTTGTTTGCAGTATGGTTAAATGAGACAGATTTTTAAAAAAAATATTTTCTGCTGATGCAGATTTTAGTTTTATTTTGGGATCAGGGTAGATTTTTAAAGAAAACTGTAAATTCTCATCCCTCTCAGTTAATTTATAAAGTAACAGGATAGAAAAATCTTTTGGAGGCAATACCAGTTTTCAAGCCTATTTGACAAAGTTTGGACACTTTTCCTTGAAAGAGCAAATTTTCCATGTTTTTGACTCAGCCAAAGCCAAAAGTTGGATTCTAATGCAGAAATGACTCTTTTATCTCATGGAAGAGGTAAAATGTCTCTTTGGTGGGGTTGGGGATGATTATAGGTATCGCGGAACTAAATACTGAAATTAGAGTTAACCGCCTTAAACACGAAAATGATGCAATCTCTAAAAATAAACAGCCTTGGGAATATATATTGTTTCAATAAACGTTTAAACAGTCTATTGATATCTTGCATTATTGTTGAATATTTCTGATAAAAAAGAGGGTGACTTTTGGACCTAAAAAATACAATTTACTTTTTGTGTGTTTTTGTAGGGAATTCTCTGAAAAATATGTGCATGTGACTTTTACTTCCCCTTTGTGTCAGTTTTTCTCTCTTATTTGTTGCATGACCCCCTGTTTTCGGATCAGAAAAAGTTGTCTGAAGGGCTATACTTGACAGAGATATTTGAATGCCAAAATTAAAGTGATGCGATCATATTTTTTCCACCTGAACGTTATAATGGTCGCCTATGGGAAAATATTTAGTTCTGTGATACCTATTGGGGTTTAGGACAATTTGTTTTATTTTTTTTTCCCTGACCAGGTATTTCTGTTTACATGGACATCAACAAGATCAACTAATTTAAATACTATTCTGTGTACCCCCACAAATAATGTGAAGAGCATGCCAGAGTTATTTAGTTTAACATCACCTCACATGCAATGCCAGGCAGATCAGCTAGCAGAAAAAGGATATTAATGGTTATATTCCAGTACTGAATCTAAAACATCTGCAAAGCAAAAGAATATTGTGTTCATCCGTATTAACCATTTACCTACCGAATATGCAAGCAGGACTGGGGTCAATTACATGTAAATGTAATTAATTACAAAATCAATTACTTTTAATTTTTCAATTTCAGTTACAATTACTTTTAATTTCAAAGTAATTATTAATTACAATTACCCGGTACAATTACTTCATGAAATGTAAGTAATTACTTTTAAATTACTTTTAATTACTTTGGCAATATTTCTTCAAATGGAAAGCTTCATAACCAGTATGTGTATCTTCATCAATGTCATTCTCTGAAATATAATCATCCTAATCACTGTGGCTTTCTATTTCATAACCAGGTAGATCAAAATTGAAGGCTTTAGAAATGTTTGATGCATTATCTGTTATAATGTTTGCTATCTTTTCTGCAATATTGTAGTATGCAATTGCTTCCTCGTATTCTTCCCTGATATTTTCAGCTGTATGCCTGACTTTGAACCTCTTGCAGGCAATCTTGACAGAATGCATTGTTGAATCTAATATGTAATGTCCAGTAATTCCTATACAGCATACAGCAGTCACTCTTAAAACACCAACACAAGCACAAGCCTCAATAGTTTTTTATCAAACAAATCAGAGAGACAAAGATTATCAGGACAAGAAAATCAAACTTCTGAACATTCAGTTCACCACACAAGATTGTTCATCAGTTAACCAAGGGGTAGGAATAGTCACCTGCACATTTTTTCTATATATGCCCCAATGCAGCATCAAAAATCAAAACTGAGTGACACTTTTCCAAAAAAATCTTTACACTCATGTTTGTGACTAAATGTAATTGAAAGTAATTGGAAAGTAATTGAAATTACATGGTATTTCCCAATGTAATTAATTACTTTTCAATTACATGTAACTGACAAAGGTCTCATTTACACATTACACCCAATTACTTTAAAAATGTGTAATGAATTACACTTATTACAATTACCCCAGCCCTGTATGCAAGTCGCCGAGCAGGAGAAAATACAGATCGCAGCCACTAGGATTGTTACCGGGGTAACTGTCAGTTATAGCAAGTCTCTGCTTTATTCCGAAACACGTTGGGACTCTCTACAAGACATATGTCGCAAACATAAGCTGTTGCAGTATTTCAAAATGTATCACTGCATGTCGCCCATATATATTGCCAATAAAGTTCCCCCAATCATCTCATCGTCAAATCTATTGCTTAATCAACGGTCATGTCATAACCACAGAGTTCCTTTTTGTCGGACTCAATTGTATTAGTCGTCTTTTATCCTGAGTGTCACTGATCAATGGAACAAACTGCCTTTATCTGTCCACGAGAACTCATCACTGATCAATTTCAAGACTTTCCTAAATGCTGGAAATCAGCGACCACCTTTGTTTTACAGTGGCGCGAAATCACGCGCAGCCCAAACATATCACTGCAGGTTGAGATTGCATTGTAGTGACCTTACTTCTTATTTACATGACAATCATCTGTCACCTACCCCATTCTGTCAGTGCGAGACACCAGAGAATTTTTTTCTACACTGTCCAATGTACTCAAATGTCTGTAATAGTACTATCAACCTTCTGCCATTTACTGTAAACATATCAACACTTCTTTTTGGATCTGAAATTTTGAATAGTCGGGAAAACCATCTTGTTTTTGAAGTGGTGCATGACTTCATTTTGTCAAGTGGACGTTTCTATGACAGCCAAGGATCAAACCATCACGTACGACTACTACTATAAGATGAATTTACCTCCATTCCTATAATCCTGCTTTCCTTTCCTTTTCCTTCGCATGGATTACCATCAAGGCGGCTTCCGTCTCTCTTCTCAATAATGGTGCTTTTGCTGCCTACTTGCGAGAGTCTTGAATGCGAAGGCAATGTATTGTGCTTTCAAGCTGGCATCCACTGTTTTCTATTGCTCCTTTTCTTTGTACTTTCTTTTCACCTTTTCCTTCATTCACAAGCAAGGTTTAACCCCTGATAGTTTGACTCCCTGTGCTTACCTTTCTTCGACTAGAATTACCACCAACTTTCTCACCGGTTTTGTCCCTGGCAGGGGTGTCGTGTCCTTGCACTCGAGGTTATCTGCTAGTGTCAACAACGATGCTGACAAATCAAATCTGAATGATCTCTCGGGTATTTGCTCCCAGGTCTACATTCTTAGGGCCTATAGGCAGCTCTCACTGTGTCCATGGATGCGATGCCCCGGTTTGGCACGTGGCTGGTGATCAAGCTGGCGACCGACCACAGGCCATGGGTTCCAGGCGGTGATATATGAGTCCATCTACTATATTACACCACCTTTTTGTGTAAATTTATGAATAACCCCTGGAGATGTCTAACATAACCTTCCAACTTTCTGTCAGATCACCCATTACATACTAATGTGGTATTTTGTTAGTATATGTTATATTCTTGATGTTCTCTACCGGTATATATACTGTTACGTTTCTTGTTTTTCAATATTGTAACATATAGCATACTTATTGAATAAATATTGTTTAAACTAAGTGGAGCAGTTGAAAATATATTATTTTTCAAAAAATTTCAACAAAACTATCATGTAACCCCTCATTGAAATGAGCTCAATCATTGGGTAAAGGGTTAAGGTCTAATACATTCTCTTATTCAATTTGATGGTCTTCACTCTCTGACCAATAACAGACCTGTAAATTTTAAATTTGTGCCTGAGTAGTTAATTATTATTGTGTTTGTTGACTACGTAACTGATTGGTTTGTAAATGTAAAATTCCATTTACATAACCTATTGTTCACCTTTTTGTTTTTTGAGGCGTGCCAATATTCATTAACACACATAATTAATACTCTCCTGAGTTAGAGTGGCATCAGTATGCTGCGTTGGTGAATTGGTTCTATTTTACATATAAAAGAGATAGTTTACCACAGTAAACAAGCATTGCTTTAATTCCCAAGGTTCCCATGGGGGATTAAATTTTAAACATTTTACACAGTGGAAATGAGAATTTGTGAGCTGACAATCACAGGGGTGCGATTACACTCTTATAAAATGTATTGAAATCATGTTTCCATGGATGGAAGAAAGGTTTAAAAATTAAGCTTCAAGTCTCCCATTTTTGGTAACTAATATCTCGTAGAAATTATGCTGTTTGGTGGCATTTTAGTTCATTGAATTCACATGAAAATGGTTTGAAAGACCATTTTCATGTTCAGTTAAAAAAAAAATTTTTGTAGATGATTCTGCTTTTTGGTCAAGATAAAAACTGAAATCAGCAGAAAAAAACTGAAAAATCATACCCCTGAATTGAAACAAAATTAATCCTCAAATTGACTCGGAAACACGATCACCATTTTCATGAAATAAAATTTACATGAACACCGGAGAAACAAAAAGATATATCTCCCAACATTTATGGAAATGAATAAGAAATGAATGGATAAAAAGAGGATTTGGAATGAGTGTTTTTCTCATATAATATTTATGAAACGAGTCTAAGAATTTTCCGTTTAGAGGCCCGCCCAAACGGAAAATTCGGACAAGTTTCATAAATATTATATGAGAAAAACACTCATTTCATATTCTATTTATCATATCACACACACACGCACAAATTAGCCACTTAGTATGACTTTTTAACCCATCACCTAACCTGAGTTGCAGACGGCACTTGGAATAAACATACTCATAACTAAAAAAAATTATTTTTTGCTTCCGAAATATAGGTTAAGACCCCTCCCTGGAGCGAGCGCGACACGCTAGTTCCAATGAGGGGTCATAACCCTGTGTTTTGGAAGCAAAAAGTGAAAATATAAAAAAAAAATGAATGGCGTTTTTCTTGTATTGTGCGAGACAGTTTTTTCCGTTACGTTAGGTAAAAGATTAATACAATATAACCCACCGTAAATGGGACAGATAACGTAAATTCTCCCTACTGAAATTATGCAAATGTGACCAGTTGTATTTTGTTTAGCCAATCAGATTGTCCATTTTTGAAATTTACCAATGAAAGCTCCCAACTCTAATTATGCAAATTATGAAAATGTGGCCCAGTTGTATTCTGTTCAGCCAATCAAATTATCTAGTTTTGAAATTGATGGAAGGCTTTATTTATCACTGATTAATATAAAAACAAAATATCAAATGTTTTAAAGTGAACAAAACAGACGAGTCATATGATAAAACTAGATTGGGTGTAGTTAATGGCTTGGTGCTTAACAGGTACCAGATTCATTCCTTCAACCAGTATTTTCTTAACTGGATAAGTGCTCAATTATTTTTGGGTGCTCAAAATGTCTTCATGTGCATTGTTACAGTTTAAGGGAGAGTGCCTTTATAGGCACTCTCCCATAAATTGTCACAAGGCAAACAGGAACAGGCATAACAATTTCACTTGAAAGATAATATGAAGCACATCCACAGAATACAAAACCTTTAAGTTACAGTGCCTGCAGGTCAGCATAAAGCCCAAATATGATCTTCCAGCACTCAACTAGTTAAATGGGTCACACAGCAATTAGCAAGTGTGAGATACAACTAGAGTGATGTCATGCATGCAGCCTGACTGCCCCAGCAATGGCAATGCTTAGACACAAAATAGTCGGAGCCATTTTTTGTTAACCATTTACCTAACGAATCTGCCATATCTGCACTTGTGATATACAAAATTTGCTATTCATACCTCATGACCTATTACTGGAACAAGCTTGATGAGCTTGTTCCTATAAGGACTAATAAGCCATGGTTAGAAGTAAATAAAAGTGTCAATGACACTGTAGCTTAACTTGTCTGTGTGTTTTGTTTGATGAAAAGGATAATGTTCAATGTTTATGAAAGGATTATGAAATAAGACAAGAATTGTGATAATTGAGAATATGTTAATTTCTGTTCCCTGTATGCTATGTTTTTAATAAAAATAACATAAGGTGTAGACTGTACTAAAGAACTGAGGGGTGGGTTAAGAACTGAGGGGTGGGTTAATGTGGACCTCACAGTTAATGTATTTGGCCCTCACAGTTAACGGATGTCAACGAAAGTTACCAAGTTACAGTGAAATTATTCCAAAACGAGTCATCCTATCAAGTTACATTGAAATCCCTTCATAAATATGGCCTGTAGACTGTGCTAAAGGTTTTTGGGCTTCAGGTCTGTGTAGCCATCACGGTTGACCGATTGCAACTAAAAGGGGACGTCCTCATCTTGACCTTATACCAAGTTACAATGAAATCCCTTCACAAATACGACCTGTAGTCTGTACACTTCACAGTTGACCAATCACGACCAAAAGGGGATGTCATCATCTAGGCATTATATGGAGTCAACCTAACAAGCTAAAATGAAATCTATCCATAAATACGGCCTATAGACTATGCTAAAGGTTTTGGGCTCGGGCAGCCATCAAGGCTGAATGTTTATGACCAAAAGGGGATGTTCTCATCTAGACATTATTTGGAGTCATCCTACCAAGTTACAATGAAATTCCTTCATAAATATGACCTGTAGACTGTTCTAAAGATTTTCGGGCTTCAGGCCCCTGTAGCCGTCACAGTTTCCCAAATGCGACCAAAAGGGGATGTTCTCATCTGGACCTTATATGAAGTCAACCTACCAAGTTACAATGAAATCCCTCCATAAATATGACCTGTAGACTGTGCTAAAGGTTTTCAGCTTTTGGGCTCAGGTAGTCGTCACGGTTGACAGATCGTTACCAAATGGGGGAAGTTCTCATCTAGTCATCATACAGAGTCACCCTACCAAGTTACAATGAAATCCCTCCATATTAAATATGACCTGCAGACTGTGCTAAAAGTTTTTGGGTTTCGGGCTTGGGCAGCCATCACGGTTGACAGATCATGACCAAAAGGGAACGTTCTCATCTAGACATTATACAGAGGCATCCTACCAAGTTACAATGAAATCCCTTCATAAATATGACCTGTAGACTGTGCTAATGGTTTTGGGGTTTTGGGCGCGGGCAGCCATACCGGTTGACCGATCGCGACCAAAAGGGGACGTTCTCATCTAGACATGACCCCAAACCTCCAAATGAAAATGAAATTTCGTGACGAAGAACTACGGGGTGTAACCTGTGTTAAAGGAAAATGTGAACAGACTCAGAATCACAGACAAACAGACTTCTGTATGCGTGATAGCAATAGCTTATCTTGACTTTGTCAAGTTAAGCTAAAAATGAAAAAATCTGATGTTTCAGAAAAATAATTTGTACTGTTGGCTTCAACTTTTGTTAGGTAAAGGATTAAAGATGCAGTACGTAAAGCAATGTTGGGCTATAGGAGTCAATTTTCTTTTTTGCATGCGATAACTCCCAATCCTTCAAAATGCATTTTGGGAATAATTGCCTAAGTGACACATGTGTTTGTGGTGGTGTGTTACAGTAGTCAATATTTGTTTGTTTACATTTAGTAACTCCAAATCCTTCAAAATATTTGGTATGCAGTGGTGGTGTGTTATAGTATTCAATTTTTGTTTGTTTGCATTAAAAAACTTCCAATCCTTCAAAATGCATATTTGGAATTGGAAAAAACTGCCTAAACGACTGTCGAGGGGGGCGTAAACAGTCAGGCTAAAAATGCATTGGGGGGGGGGGGGGGGGAGGAGGGGTAAACAGTCAGGCAAAAAATGCATTTTGCACCAAAGACAAAATATTGCTTAAACAGCCTTGGGTGCGGGGGTGTTTGGGGAGTCCATCTTTTTTCTGCATGTGGTCAGTCTGAATCCTTCAGAATGCATTTTGAGCCGAGAGAAAAAAAAAAAATGCCTGTCACCGAGGGGGGGGGGGGGGGGGGGGAGTGGTGGTGTTTGTCTGGGTTTTTTAAACACAAACTTTAAGCAAAACTGTAAATATGTATAATTGGCCCGGGGGGTGGGGGGGGGGGGGGGTCTGTTAAGCGAGTTTAAAAAAAGTTCTGCATATAGTGACTGTAAATAGTTCAAAATGCACATTGGGGGAAAGAAAAAAAAAATGCCCAATTGGCGGGGGCTGGGTGGGCAATAACTTCAACAATTTTCATTGAATAATTGTGATCATCAAACTTGACCTAGAGACATGTACTGAAAAGAATTGAAATCCATTAACTTTTGTTTAAGTTACAGCATAAAGAAAGTTTGGACAGACAGACGGATGGATGGATGGACTGACAGATAGATGGATGGATGGAGCAAGCGAGCTCTGTGCTATATACCTTCCTTGTGGGAGGGGATAAAAAGTAAAGTATGTGGTAGAAGCTTAATTTGAAATTTAGAGAAACTAAGTTCGAAAAGCGTTGTGAAAAGGGTTAAATTAATGCCAATATTATTTGAAACCACTGTGTACAGCTTCAGTAGACCTTGACCAAAATGAACAAGTGCTTGACCACTGAGGTGGTATTAGTCCCCTACGGCGCTTTTGTGACAAAAGGTGTTTTTGTCACATAAGACACTAGAGAAAATAAGCATCTCTGCATTTCAGGTTAGTAGTTTAAGAAGTACAAAGACCACCAGTAATAGTCCGGTCCAGTGAAAAGAAGGTCGTGTCCAGCTCTCGGTGGTGCAGTATTTTTGCCTGGACCGGTCCAATCATTATAATAACCTTAAATGAAGGGAAAGGTGATGAAATCTTACTTTAGGTAATACCAAAAAAAGGAAGATATTAAATCATTTTCCTTCATTTAAGGTATTGTATAATGATTGAATTGGTATACGCATTTGTGTTACAGAAAGCATCAAGTTACTGACGTCTGCTGTGAAAGCTTGGTAACTCAGGGCATGTTTTTTAATACATTGTATGCACATTGTGGAAATGTTTAGTGAATTTTGAACTATTTTCTTTTGTCCATCATTGTGAAGTTTGAGAACAAAATAACGCTTACAACTTGTGACCTTGACTTGCTGGTGCATATGAAGTTCACGTTTCTGCTATCCTCCACATGCTCTCTGATTGGGTTAAGAACTTAAAGATAGATAGTGCAAATGAGTCTTTCAGCGGTGCTGACATTGGAGCATTTGCTCTATCTATCCTTACATTGCTAACCAAATCAGATAGCATGTGGAGGATAGCAGAAACATGAACTACTGACTGTACAGTATCAACACTGATGATGTTTTAACGGTTTTGTTCTCAGAATAGACACTTGACATATTCCAAATAAACGGGTCAATTTCCAACATGCAGGTATGCGTACCGTTATTGGATGTGGTAACTTTGGGCTAGATATTGCCAACTATAGGCTTAGCCTTTAGCTGGCAAAATTTAACTCCAAGTCACTACATCCAATAATGGTACTATTATGCTATGTCATAACCTATGTTTAGTAAATGTTTATGAGGGTTAGTTGACATAGGAATTTGCTATCTTGTCTGATACAAGTCATTGTCAGTGGCAATATGCATATCGAATATGTCAGATATAGACAAAAATGTCGAGAACATGGCAATTGTACAAGCAGTCTCAGCTCTGAAGTCGGTGGAATCAAAAGACAGAGGCGGCACTCTCTGTCGTTTGATTTCGCCGACATCAAAGAATGTATCTGACGACCTATAATTATGTGATCTCACACCATGTGACCAGACATTTGCAACAATGTGTACTGACTGGTGACTGGAGCTTCAGTTTTCATAGCATATTACCCCAGTGTTACGAGGCAACCATCTGTGTCTTTAAGTCTGCAGACCGGGCCAGTACTGAACTGCCATGGATGGACTGATACAAAGTGGCCGAATTATGGCGGTCCAGTCCAGTCTTCAGTATGACCCTGGACCACTGACCGTACCAGTTTTACAGACAGACAGACAGACAGACAGACAGACAGACAGACAGACAGATCTTAGATTTTGAAAAAAAAAATTGATTGTGCATAATCCCCTCACAACCCCTTTATCCATGTACTGTATACGGAATATAAATTTTATAGTAAATTTCCTTTCTTATTATACCTACCGCAATTGTTTACTACAGGCTTGCACTACAGTGGAAGACCCTAACTCGGATAAAATACTCTCTATTTTAATCTTTCCCAAGAGATGTGGGAAAGAAAAGTGGTGTAAAAACACCATGAAAAAAAAAGCCAAAACTGGGCCGAGCGCCTTCGGCGCACACCCAGTATGGGACGCTCTTCCCTTAGTACAAATCCACGACTTCCGTTAACCAATGCGCAGTGCAGTCATCAATTCATCATTCTTTTGAGTCCGCCAACATAGGAGTTATGTGATCAGCGGGGAGGAAGGATTCTTACCCGAAGAAGAAGATGGGAGGGCCTCCATGTAAACAATTGCGGTAGGTATAATAAGAAAGGAAATTTACTATAAAATTTATATTTCTTATCAACCTACCTTACAATTGTTTACTACAGGCTGAATAGACAGTAGGATGGAGGGAATCGCATAACCAACCGACACATATCTCAACTGCACTGGAACCGTGGACAGAGGAAGCAATCCCTAGTCCTAACAAACCATAGCATCACAAACATTAGTAAAAGACAATGAAAGATGAGGCATATGGTGATGTGCAACGCACAGACAGAAAGGGCAGTAACAACACAGAGCTGGAACTGACCCTGTAAGAAGCTGAATGGCTGGGATAGACAACAGCCTGAGCAGAAGAAAGAGGGCCCATAGAACAAAGGTCCTCTGTCTGCTCCTGCAACTGTCGCAGATAAGTGGAGAAGGTAGCATTTCTCCAGTAGGCTGCCAGCATAACATCTGACAACATGACGGAGTTAGTATAAGCCCCGAGAGGAAGACAATGCACGCACCTCGTGGCAGAAAAAACGATTGGTAATACAATCGCCAGTAGCTTGACGAGCGGAAGCTGCATGAATAGCAAGACAAATCCATCGAGAAATGGATTCAGGAGAGATCTGGCATGTGAGAAAACGCATATCCTCCCAGGATAAAGGCGCGAATGCCTCCCCCCCCCCCCTCCCTAGCAGAGCAGCACCCAAGAAATTGTCCATCTTGGAGTAAACTACAAAGTCCTAGGCCTTTTGAAGGAAAAGTGCTGAACAAGCTTGGGGAGGCAAGGATGAGTGCCGAAACGATGCGGTACCACATACGAAAAAAGGTCTCCGAAGCATGGATGTGTACCCATTGCTGGAGACCCCCAGAAACAAACATATACCAGAAACTCCGCAATCGGTGTGATCGAAGGAGTGACAGAAGCAACAGAGTGATCACACACCATCGACAGAAGAACCTTCCACTTAGCCACAGAGGCTAAACCAGTGGAGTGAGTGCCTCCTTGAAGAAGAAAAGCAACTCCACTGCTCGTCTCTAAAAACCACTACGGAGGAGACAGGACCCCATAAAAGACATGCGCGAAGGTACAATGAAGTCGGGTCAACCTGAAACCTCCTCGGGCGACTTTGGCAAAGAAAGTCGCGATGTAGAGGGAGACCTGCCGGAACCGCCGCTAACAGAGAGTGGCGCAGAATGATCCACACCCACCAAGGCGATGAGTGTGATCGAAAGGATTCGACAACTGCAGGTTCATACCTGGGCTGGAACCTGAGGCAGAATCGGAACCAGCAGGAAGGCGTAGCCGACAAGACCATCCCAAAGGAGGGCCAGAGCGTCCACGGCGAAAGCCAGAGCATCTGGACACGGGGACACGAAAATGTGTCCACCTGATGGTTCCAACGAGTCGCAAAGAGATCGATGTGGGGACGACCTGAGAGATCACAAAGAGACTGGAACACCGCCATGTGGAGCATCCACTCTGTGGAAAAGAACCTGCCCTGTCGGGACAGGGAGTCAGCTAGGACGTTCAGACAACCGGGAATGTGATGAACCACCACTCTGGCGTTGACATCCTGAGCGAGCAGTAGAAGATCCCGAACCAAATCGTACATGGGAACATAGAGCGTACCGCCCTGGTTCCGAATGTAAACAACCATGGTAGAATTGTCAGACCACATTTGGACCTGACAATTTGAAAAGCGGGTAATCCACTGTCGGAAACAGAAGAAGAGCAAGAAGCTCCTTCTGGTTGAGATGAAGAGCTGCTAGATCCTGGTCCCATGACCCGTGAAGGAAAAGACCTAGAGGATCCAACGTCACACCCCAACCGAGATCGCTGGCGATTACCGTCAGAACACGATCGGATGTGGGGAAGTCCAATGGAACTCCCTGCATAATCCAATGAACATCTGTGAGGGGAGAAGATGACGAGGAAGAGACTCTGGTAACAGAAGCACCAGAACCAGAGGATCGACATTCGGCCTTCAACGACTGAGCAAAAAGTGTTGGAGAGGTCAGACATGCAGTTGACCTAGAGGAATGAAATCAGTCACCGAAACGCAGAGACCAAGCAGTCGGGGAAAAATCCGAGCTGATGAAGTCCATCCCAGATGACAAGACGGAGAAGGGACCAGGTCCGACTTCTCTCTGTTGACTCTGAACCCTAGTGATGTGAGAAGGCTCAACAGTGTGACAACATCAGACTCCAGAAAAGCAGCATTGGATTGCCTCTGGAGGATATCAACTAGACAAGCCGAAGAAGACACCTTGGACTGTGTGCGATGAAAGACTAACACATGCGACATCAGACAGGTGAAGGATCCAGGCCGAGGCCGAGGCCAAAGGGAATGGCCTTGAACTGGAAAACATCCGGGGGAATGGAGCGGCGAACTGATCTGAAAGCCTCCATGCTGAACTGAGGAGCAATGATAGAGTACGTCAGAATACTCAGATTGACAACCTATCTGAGTCGGCCGTCCTTCTTCGGCACCAAGAACATGCGGGAACAAAATCCCACTGAAAGAAAGTTCTTGATGACTTCGATTGTCCCTTTTGACAGGAGATCGCCTATCTCCGTGGTCAAAAGTTCCCAATGTGTAACGTTGAAAGGGATTCATGTTGGAAGAGGCACTCTCCACTTAGTGGAGTGCCTCAACCTGGGACGAAATCAAGGTGACTACTGCCGATGCCTACCCCACCCTGTGAGTGAGTAGAAGTGGCGGTAGGAGGATCAGCCCTTAGCTTCGCAGAGGAAGGTTCCAACAGCTGGAAGATTCTGACCAGTGGATCTATAAAAAAAAAAGATTTTTAAAGAATATTCCTCAAATTGAACGAAGTTATAATTCGGGCTCCCACAGGGAGCCCATATATGAACCCAGGGACTTGGCTTTAACAAACTTGAATCTCACCCCCCTAAGGATGCTGCACACCAAATATCAAAACATTCCGACTGCTGGATCTGAAGAAGAAGGTTTTTTTAAAGAAAATTCCTCATTTTGAACAAAGTTACAATTCAAGCTCCCACAGTGAGTCCAAATATGGACCTAGGGACATGGCTTGAACAAACTTGAATCCCCCTCCCAAGGATGCTGCATACCAAATATCAAAACATTCCGACTGCTGGATCTGAAGAAGATTTTCAAAGAAAATTCCTCATTTTGAACTAAGTTATAATTTGGGCTACCACAGTGAGCCCAAATATGAACCCAGGGACTTGGCTTGAACAAAC
This sequence comes from Pictodentalium vernedei, assembly GCA_031216915.1. Classification (NCBI taxonomy): domain Eukaryota; kingdom Metazoa; phylum Mollusca; class Scaphopoda; order Dentaliida; family Dentaliidae; genus Pictodentalium; species Pictodentalium vernedei. Next base: position 345,394,059 of record CM062290.1, on the reverse strand, counting down.
TTGAAACTCACCCCCCTAAGCATGGTGCATACCCAATATCAAAAGATTCTGCCTGCTGGATCTTTGCCTGAAATGCACTAAGTTCGAATTCGAGCTTCTATAGTGAGCCCAAATATAATTCCAGGAGGCCAAATTGAACAAACTTTAACCAAAACTGTAAAAAAGCATTTTTGACGAAAGAAAAAAAATCCAGCAAGAGGATCGCAGATCTAGAAGTCGAGTTTTGACATTAAATTCTGAAGAAATAAGCTATTTATAGCAACAGTGACCTTGGGGCGCGAGACTCTGAAATCGATAGGTGTCTTCCTTTCCTATAGGGTAACCTCTGGTGTAAGTTTGGTAAAGGTTCGTCAAATAGAACTAAAGTTATTGCCTGGAAACCAATTTGTCACAAAATATTCCATGAATAGTAACAGTGACCTTGACCTTGGGGCTCCAGACTCCGAAAGCTATAGGTGTCTTCCCGTCCTATAGGGTAGCCTGTGGTATAAGTTTGGTGAAGATACACGGAATAGAACTAAAGTTATTGCCCGGAAACCAATTTGTCACAAAATATTCTATTTATAGTAACAGTGACCTTGACCTTGGAGTCCCAGACTCCGAAATCAATAGGTGTCTTCCCTTCCTATAAGGTAACCTCTGGTATAAGTTTGGTAAAGGTGCATCAAATAGAACTAAAGTTATTTCCCGGAAACCAATTTGTCACAAAATATTCTATTGATAGTAACAGTGACCTTGACCTTGGGGCTCCAGACTCCGAAATCGATAGGTGTCTTCCCTTCCTATAGGGTAACCTGTGGTATAAGTTTGGTGAAGATACACAGAATAGAACTAAAGTTATTGCCCGGAAACCAATTTGTCACAAAATATTCTATTTATAGTAACATTGACCTTGGAGTCCCAGACTCCAAAATCAATAGGTGTCTTCCCTTCCTATAGGGTAACCTCTGGTATAAGTTTGGTAAAGGTGCGTCAAATAGAACTAAAGTTATTGCTCGGAAACCAATATGTCATAAAATATTATAATTTATAGTAACAGTGACCTTGACCTTGGAGTCCCAGAGTCCAAAATCAATAGGTGTCTTCCCTTCCTGTAGGGTAACCTCTGGTATAAGTTTGGTAAAGGTGTGTCAAATAGAACTAAAGTTATTGCCCAGAAACCAGTTTCTCACAAAATATTCTATTTATAGTAACAGTGACCTTGTCCTTGGGGCATGAGACTCTGAAATCGATAGGTGTCTTCCTTTCCTTTCCTTTTGGGTAACCTCTGGTATAAATTTGGTAAAGGTGCATCAAATAGAACTAAAGTTATTGCCCGGAAACCAATTGTTTACGCCCGACACCCACCCGTCATTTCATCAAACTATAAGTCGAGTTTGACTTCATCAAAACTCGACTAAAAAGTGGCTAATTAGCCCCCCTGGGGGAGGGGGGGGGGGGGGGGTTATGTAAGTTTAAACAAAGGTTCCATGTGTAGTGACTGTAAATAGTTCAAATTGCATATTGGAGAAAGGAAGAAACAAGAGGCCCCAAGGAACCTTAATCGCTCACCGGCCAAAGTAGTTCAAAGAAGTATTTGGGGTCTCATTCAGTTCGACATGGTTCATCAACACTACAAAGGAATGAAGTCATGAGAGACAAATTTTATGGATCTAGGGACAAGGCTTGAACAAACTTGAATCTTACACCCCCCCCCCCCTCTCTCCTAAGGATGCTGCATACCAAATATCAAAAGCATTCATCTGCTGGATCTGAAGAAGATTTTTAAAGAAAATTCCTCATTTTGAACTAAGTTATCATTTGGGCTCCCACAGTGAGCCCAAATATGAACCCAGGGACTTGGCATGAACAAACTTGAATCTCACCCCCTAAAGATGCTGCATGCCAAATATCAAAACATTTCGACTGCTAAATCTGAAGAGGATTTTTAAAGAAAAATTCTTCATATTGACTAAGTTATAATTTGGGCTCCCATAGGGAGCCAAAATATGGACCCAGGGACTTGGCTTTAACAAACTTGAATCTCAGCCGCTACGGATGCTACACACCACATATCAAAACATTCAGACTGCAGGATATGAAGAAGATTTTTTAAGAAAATTCCTCACTTCGAACTAAGTTACAATTCAAGCTCCCACAGTGAGCCCAAATATGGCCCTGGGGACATGGCTTGAACAAACTTGAATCTCACCCCCCTAAGGATGCTGCATACCAAATATTAAAACATTCTGACTGCTAGATCTGAAGAAGATTTTTAAAGAAAATTCTTCATTTTGAACTAAGTTATCATTCGGGCTCCCACAGTGAGCCCAAATATGGACCTAGGGACATGGCTTGAACAAACTTGAATCTCAACCCCAAAGGATGCGGCATACCAAATATCAAAACATTCTGACTGCTAGATCTGAAGAAGAAGATTTTTAAAGGAAAGTCCTCATTTTGAACTAAATTATCATTCGGGCTCTCACAGTGAGCCCAAATATGGATCTAGGGACATGGCTTGAACAAACTTGAATCTCACCCCCTAAGGATGCTGCATACCAAATATCAAAACATTCCAACTGCTGGATCTGAAAAAGAAGATTTTTAAAGAAAATTCCTCATTTTGAACTAAGTTATAATTCGGGCTACCACAGTGAGCCCAAATATGAACCCAGGGACTTTGCTTGAACAGACTTGAATCTCACCCCCTAAGCATGCTGCATACCAAATATCAAAAGATTCTGCCTGCTGGATCTTGAGATGAAGATTTTTAAAGAAATTTGCCTGAAATGCACTAAGTTCGAATTCGAGTTTCTATACTGAGCCCAAATATGAACCCAGTGGGCCGATTTGTACAAACTTGAATCAGATCCGCCCCATAATGTTGCATACCAGATATCAAAAGATTCTGCCTGCTGGATCTGGAGAAGATTTTTTAAGAAATTTGCCTGAAATGCACGAAGTTTGAATTCAAGCTTCTATAGTGAGCCCAAATATGAATCCAGGGGGCCGAATTGAACAAACATGAATCAGATCCACCCCACAATGTTGCATACCAAAAATCAAAAGATTCTGCCTGCTGGATCTGGAGAAAAAGATTTTTTAAGAAATTTGCCTGAAACGCATTAAGTTCAAATGCTGGCTTCTATACTGAGCCCAAATATGAACCCAGGGGGCCGATTTGTACAAACTTGAATCAGATCCACCCCACAATGTTGCATACCAAATATCAAAAGATTCTGCCTGCTGGATCTGGAGAAGAAGATTTTTTAAGAAATTTGCCTGAAATGCACTAAGTTCAAATTTGGGCTTCTATAGTGAGCCCAAATATGAATCCAGGGGGCCAATTTGAACAAACCTGAATCTGCTCCCCCTAGAGATGATGTATACCAAATAGGAAAGAATTCTGCCTGGTTGATCTGAAGAAGAAGATTTTTTTGAATTTTGGAAAGAAATTCATGGGTGCTATCAGAGTTATGCCCCTTGTGGTGCCCCCGGTGGGTGCGGCAAGTGTATTTGTACAAGTTTGAATTCACATATGATGGGGAACATGCACACCAAATTTGATCCAGTAGTTTGGGAGGAGTAGTCGATAATGTAAAGTTCACGACGGACGACAAGTGACAAGTTAAGCTCCCTTCGGTGAGTTAAAAAAAAAGCTTAAGTGGGGTGGGGTGGGGAAGGGGGGGCGGTGGTGTTTGTCTGGGTTTTTAGCCACAAACTTTAACAAAACTGTAAAAAAGCATTTTTGATGAAAAAAAAAAGGTGGGGGGGGGGGGGGGGGGGGAACGGTATTACGTGAGTTTAAAAAAAGGTTCCGTATGTAGTGACTGTAAATAGTTCAAAAGGAAAGGAAAGAAAACAAAAATGCCTAATTGGAGGGGGGTGGGGGGGTGGTGGTGGTGTTTGTCTGGGTTTTTAACCACAAACTTGAACCAAAACTGTAAAAAAGCATTTTTGATGAAAGAAAAAACAAAGGGGTGGGGGTGGGGGAATGGTATTACGTGAGTTTAAGAAAAGGTTCCGCATGTAGTGACTGTAAATAGTTCAAAAGGAAAGAAAACAAAAATGCCTAATTGGAGGGGGGGGGGGGGTGGTGGTGGTGGTGTTTGTCTGGGTTTTTAACCACAAACTTTAACAAAAACTGTAAAAAAAAACATTTTTGACGAAAGAAAAAAAAAGTGCCAACTTGAAGTTTAAAAAAAGGTTCCGAATGTAGTGACTGTAAACAGTTCAAAATGCATATTGGAGGAAAGAAAAAAAAAAAAGCCTAATTGGGGGGGGGGGGGGGGGGGGGAGGGGGAGGTGTTTGTCTGGATTTTTAACCACAAACTTTAACCAAAACTGTAAAAAAAAACATTTTTGACATAAGAAAAAACAAGAGGCCCCAGGGGGCCTGAGGGCGCTCACCTGACATGGTAGCCAAATATCAACCCAGAGAATTGATTTCCACAAGTTGCATCTGCTCCTCCTAAGAAAAGCTGAAACCAAATATCCAAATATTCTGACCAGTGGATCTAAAAAAAGATTTTTAAAGAATATTCCTCATACTGAACTAAGTCATAATTCGGGCTCCCACAGGGAGCCCATATATGAACCCAGGGACTTGGCTTTAACAAACCTGAATCTCACACCCCTAAGGATTCTGCACACCAAATATCAAAACATTCCGACTGCTGGATCTGAAGAAGAAGATTTTTAAAGAAAATTCCTCATTTTGAACCAAGTTACAATTCGAGCTCCCACAATCAGCCCAAATATGGACCTAGGGACATGGCTTGAACAAACTTGAATCTTACCCCCCTAAGGATGCTGCATAAAAAATATCAAAAGCATTCATCTGCTGGATCTGAAGATTTTTAAAGAAAATTCCTCATTTTGAACTAAGTTGTCATTCAGGCTCCCATAGTGAGCCCAAATATGAACCAAGGGACTTGGCTTGAACAAACTTGAATCTCAGCCCCCAAGGTTGCTCCATGCCAAATATCAAAACATTCCAACTGCTGAATCTGAAGAAGATTTTTAAAGAAAAATTCCTCATATTGACTAAGTTATAATTTGGGCTTCCACAGGGAGCCCACATATGGACCCATGGACTTGGCTTTAACACACTTGAATCCCCCCCCCCCCCCCTCCCCCCAAGGATGCTACTCACCACATATCAAACCATTCGGACTCCTGGATCTGAAGAAGAAGATTTTTTAAGAAAATTCCTCATTTCGAACAAAGTTACAATTCAAGCTCCCACAGTGAGCCCAAATATGGACCTAGGGACATGGCTTGAACAAACTTGAATCTCACCCCCCTAAGGATGCTGCATACCAAATATCACAAGATTCTGCCTGCTGGATCTTGAGAAGAAGATTTTCAAAGAAATTTGCCTGAAATGCACTAAGTTCGAATTTGGGCTTCTATCGTGAGCCCAAATATGAATCCAGGTGGCTGATTTGAACAAACTGGAATCAGATCCACCCCACAATGTTGCATACCAAATATCAAAAGATTCTGCCTGCAGGATCTGGAGAAGAAGATTTTTGAAGAAATTTGCTTGAAATGCACTAAGTTCAAATTCGAGCTTCTATAGTGAGCCCAAATATGAATCTAGGGAGCCGATTTGAACAAAATAGAATCAGATCCACCCCACAATGTTGCATACCAAATATCAAAAGATTCTGCCTGCTGGATCTGGAGAAGAAGATTTTTTAAGAAATTTGCCTGAAAAGCACTAAGTTCAAATTTGGGCTCCTATACTGAGCCCAAATATAAACCCAGGGAGCCGATTTGAACAAACTTGAATCAGATCCACCCCACAATGTTGCATACCCAATATCAAAAGATTCTGCCTGCTGGATCTTGAGAAGAAGATTTTCAAAGAAATTTGCCTGAAATGCACTAAGTTCAAATTTGGGCTCCTATACTGAGCCCAAATATAAACCCAAGGGGCCGATTTGAACAAACTTGAATCAGATCCACCCCACAATGTTGCATACCAAATATCAAAAGATTCTGCCTGCTGGATCTGGAGAAGAAGATTTTCAAAGAAATTTGCCTGAAATGCAGTAAGTTCAAATTTGGGCTCCTATACTGAGCCCAAATATAAACCCAGGGGGCCGATTTGAACAAACTTGAATCAGATCCACCCCACAATGTTGCATACTAAATATCAAAAGATTCTGCCTGCTGGATCTGGAGAAGAAGATTTTTTAAGAAATTTGCCTGAAATGCACTAAGTTCGAAATCGGGCTCCTATACTGAGCCCAAATATGAACCCAGGGGGCCGATTTGAACAAACTTGAATCAGATCCACCCTCCAATGTTGCATACCAAATATCAAAAGATTCTGCCTGCTGGATCTGGAGAAGAAGATTTTTTAATGTTTTTCCCATTGCCTACAGTGTTAAAAAGTGCTGACTCAGCACTTTTTCAAAGTCCCGAAACTGTACCCTATGATAAAACCGATGGCAATTTTTTTTTACCAATTCTTTCTGTTGGTCCTAAGGAAGCTTCACACCAAATAAAAATTCTCGGTGCCGTGCAGTTTTGGAGATATGGGCGTTTTAATTTTTTTCTATTTTTAGCTCCTGCGGTTCCCATGGGGCTACGGGGAAAAAAAAATCAGCATAAATTAGGTACTTATGACCCAATAAGCCCTCACATAAAATTTGGTTCAAATCAGCCTCTCGGTTTGGAAAATAGAAATTTCGGGCGGGGCCAAAAATTTTGCCCCTCCCATAACGACGCCAGGTATAGCCCCACAAACTTCTCTTGAACAAATCTGAGTCTACACCTCAAAAGGAAGCTGCACACCAAATATCAAGTCTCTGCTACTGCTGGTTCATGAGAAGAAGATTTTTTAAGATTTCAGCTTACTTTTTGGGTGTAGCCCTACCCACGGGCGGGGCAACTTGATTTGAACAAAATCAAATTGCGATGTCATAACAAACTATTATCTCAAATATCAATTAAATTGGTTCAGCGGTTTGGGAGGAGAAGATGCAAACACCATGTTCACGGACGCCGGACGCCGGACGACGGACGCCAGACGACGGACGACGGACGGTGAGTGATCACTATAGCTCTCCTGACTGAAAGTCAGGTGAGCTAAAAAGTGCCTAAATAAGCTATTTGTAGCAACAGTGACCTTGGGGCGCGAGACTCTGAAATAGATAGGTGTCTTCCTTTCCTATAAAGTAACCTCTGGTGTAAGTTTGGTAAAGGTTCGTCAAATAGAACTAAAGTTATTGCCTGGAAACCAATTTGTCACAAAATATTCTATTAATAGTAACAGTGACCTTGACCTTGGGGCTCCAGACTCCGAAAGCTATAGGTGTCTTCCCATCCTATAGGGTAACCTCTGGTATAAGTTTGGTGAAGATACACGGAATAGAACTAAAGTTATTGCCCGGAAACCAATTTGTCACAAAATAATCTATTTATAGTAACAGTGACCTTGACCTTGGAGTCCCAGACTCCGAAATCAATAGGTGTCTTCCCTTCCTATAAGGTAACCTCTGGTATAAGTTTGGTAAAGGTGCATCAAATAGAACTAAAGTTATTTCCCGGAAACCAATTTGTCACAAAATATTCTATTGATAGTAACAGTGACCTTGACCTTGGGGCTCCAGACTCCGAAATCGATAGGTGTCTTCCCTTCCTATAGGGTAACCTGTGGTATAAGTTTGGTGAAGATACACAGAATAGAACTAAAGTTATTGCCCGGAAACCAATTTGTCACAAAATATTCTATTTATAGTAACAGTGACCTTGACCTTGGAGTCCCAGACTCCAAAATCAATAGGTGTCTTCCCTTCCTATAGGGTAACCTCTGGTATAAGTTTGGTAAACGTGCGTCAAATAGAACTAACGTTATTGCTCGGAAACCAATATGTCATAAAATATTATAATTTATAGTAACAGTGACCTTGACCTTGGAGTCCCAGACTCCAAAATCAATAGGTGTCTTCCCTTCCTGTAGGGTAACCTCTGGTATAAGTTTGGTAAAGGTGTGTCAAATAGAACTAAAGTTATTGCCCAGAAACCAGTTTCTCACAAAATATTCTATTTATAGTAACAGTGACCTTGTCCTTGGGGCATGAGACTCTGAAATCGATAGGTGTCTTCCTTTCCTTTCCTTTTGGGTAACCTCTGGTATAAATTTGGTAAAGGTGCATCAAATAGAACTAAAGTTATTGCCCGGAAACCAATTGTTTACGCCCACCACCCGCCCGTCATTTCATCAAACTATAAGTCGAGTTTGACTTCGTCAAAACTCGACTAAAAAGTGGCTAATTAGCCCCCCCTGGGGGAGGGGGGGGGGGGGGGGGGGTTATGTAAGTTTAAACAAAGGTTCCATGTGTAGTGACTGTAAATAGTTCAAATTGCATATTGGAGAAAGGAAGAAACAAGAGGCCCCAAGGAACCTTAATCGCTCACGGGCCAAAGTGGTTCAAAGAAGTATTTGGGGTCTCATTCAGTTCGACATGGTCCATCAACACTACAAAGGAATGAAGTCATGAGAGACAAATTTTATGGATCTAGGGACATGGCTTGAACAAACTTGAATCTCCACCCCCCCCCCCCCCCCCCCCCCTCCTAAGAATGCTGCATACCAAATATCAAAAGCATTCATCTGCTGGATCTGAAGAAGATTTTTAAAGAAAATTCCTCATTTTGAACTAAGTTATCATTCGGGCTCCCACAGTGAGCCCAAATATGAACCCAGGGACTTGGCTTGAACAAACTTGAATCTCACTCCCTAAGGATGTTGCATGCCAAATATCAAAACATTTCGACTGCTAAATCTGAAGAGGATTTTTAAAGAAAAATTCTTCATATTGACTAAGTTATAATTTGGGCTCCCATAGGGAGCCAAAATATGGACCCAGGGACTTGGTTTTAACAAACTTGAATCTCACCCTGCTAAGGATGCTACACACCACATATCAAAACATTCAGACTGCAGGATCTGAAGAAGATTTTTTAAGAAAATTCCTCACTTCAAACTAAGTTACAATTCAAGCTCCCACAGTGAGCCCAAATATGGACCTGGGGACATGGCTTGAACAAACTTGAATCTCACCCCCCTAAGGATGCTGCATACCAAATATTAAAACATTCTGACTGCTAGATCTGAAGAAGAAGATTTTTAAAGAAAATTCCTCATTTTGAACTAAGTTATCATTCGGGCTCCCACAGTGTGCCCAAATATGGACCTAGGGACATGGCTTGAACAAACTTGAATCTCAACCCCAAAGGATGCGGCATACCAAATATCAAAACATTCCAACTGCTGGATCTGAAAAAGAAGATTTTTAAAGAAAATTCCTCATTTTGAACAAAGTTATAATTCAAGCTCCCACAGTGAGTCCAAATATGGACCCAGGGACTTGGCTTTAACAAACTTGAATCTCACCCTGCTAAGGATGCTACACACCACATATCAAAACATTCAGACTGCAGGATCTGAAGAAGATTTTTTAAGAAAATTCCTCACTTCAAACTAAGTTACAATTCAAGCTCCCACAGTGAGCCCAAATATGGACCTGGGGACATGGCTTGAACAAACTTGAATCTCACCCCCCTAAGGATGCTGCATACCAAATATTAAAACATTCTGACTGCTAGATCTGAAGAAGAAGATTTTTAAAGAAAATTCCTCATTTTGAACTAAGTTATCATTCGGGCTCCCACAGTGTGCCCAAATATGGACCTAGGGACATGGCTTGAACAAACTTGAATCTCACCCCCTAAGGATGTTGCATGCCAAATATCAAAACATTTCGACTGCTAAATCTGAAGAGGATTTTTAAAGAAAAATTCTTCATATTGACTAAGTTATAATTTGGGCTCCCATAGGGAGCCAAAATATGGACCCAGGGACTTGGCTTTAACAAACTTGAATCTCACCCTGCTAAGGATGCTACACACCACATATCAAAACATTCAGACTGCAGGATCTGAAGAAGATTTTTTAAGAAAATTCCTCACTTCAAACTAAGTTACAATTCAAGCTCCCACAGTGAGCCCAAATATGGACCTGGGGACATGGCTTGAACAAACTTGAATCTCACCCCCCTAAGGATGCTGCATACCAAATATTAAAACATTCTGACTGCTAGATCTGAAGAAGAAGATTTTTAAAGAAAATTCCTCATTTTGAACTAAGTTATCATTCGGGCTCCCACAGTGTGCCCAAATATGGACCTAGGGACATGGCTTGAACAAACTTGAATCTCAACCCCCAAAGGATGCGGCATACCAAATATCAAAACATTCCAACTGCTAGATCTGAAGAAGAAGATTTTTAAAGGAAAGTCCTCATTTTGAACTAAATTATCATTCGGGCTCCCACAGTGAGCCCAAATATGGACCTAGGGACATGGCTTTGAACAAACTTGAATCTCACCCCCTAAGGATGCTGCATACCAAATATCAAAACATTCCAACTGCTGGATCTGAAAAAGAAGATTTTTAAAGAAAATTCCTCATTTTGAACTAAGTTATAATTCGGGCTACCACAGTAAGCCTAAATATGAACCCAGGGACTTTGCTTGAACAGACTTGAATCTCACCCCCTAAGCATGCTGCATACCCAATATCAAAAGATTCTGCCTGCTGGATCTTGAGATGAGAAGATTTTTAAAGAAATTTGCCTGAAATGCACTAAGTTCGAATTCAAGTTTCTATACTGAGCCCAAATATGAACCCAGGGGGCCGATTTGTACAAACTTGAATCAGATCCACCCCATAATGTTGCATACCAAATATCAAAAGATTCTGCCTGCTGGATCTGGGGAAGATTTTTAAGAAATTTGCCTGAAATGCACTAAGTTCAAATTCGGGCTTCTATACTGAGCCCAAATGTGAATCCAGGCAGCCAATTTGAACAAACTTGAATCAGATCCACCCCACAATGTTGCATAC